>BQMZ01000291.1:0-485713 GCA_036984285.1 Chlamydomonas sp. KOR1 | reverse complement strand
CGGGTCGGGAAGGAGCGCTGGCCATGATACACACGCAGCAACACTAGCTAGCGGCGAGGGACAAGGCGTCGTGTGTGTGTGTGGTTGGCTGCAGTGCTTCGTGCTGTCCCCATCATCGTCTTACGCGCTCGAGTGCACCAGGCGGCATGCGGTGGTCGTGTGCCAAGCCACGGGCCCCACCTGCAGCACCCGCCCGTCGTTGGTGCGTACCACGGCGCCGCCTGGAGGAGGGGGGAAGGGCCCGCGGGGCCAGGGGCCCAGGGGACAGGGGTGGGGCGGCCTCGTATGGGCAGGCAGGATCAGTGGGTTGAGCTGCTCACCCTTAGCGTGGGACACGGTAGTTCTACCGGTTAGTGAAAGGCCGGTGTCCAGGCCTGTATAGTAACAGCGCTTGCAAATACGACATCAGCCGGCGCAAAGGATACAAATGGTACTGCCGGTTTGTGAAGGGGCTGTGTCCAGGCCTACGTAGTAACACTGGTTGCAAATCCGACGACAGCTGGAGCATGTACTCAACTCGCCGTGCCCTGCCCCCGCCTGCCTGCCCCCCTCCGCACCTGGCGTGTGGTTGTACGGCACCATGCCCGCGAAGATGCACTGCTTGTCCACGTGCTCCAGCTCCACCAGCCGCGTGAAGCGGAACAGGTCCCAAAAGTAGCTGCAGCCGGTGGGGGTGAGGGTGAGGGTGCAGGGGCCGGGGGGCGGGAGGTCACAGGGCATGGGCTTTTGGTGGAGGGGTCAATGAGGGCCCCGGGCACGACAATGTTGCAGCAAGAGTTTCAGGTGTAGTCAACCGCGGCAGTGACGCAGAGCGGAAGAGTCACGGTGCGTGGCCCCGACATTGATCAACGGCTGCCCTGACCGTCCCAGGCGCGACCCCAGCGTGCGGCACCCCCGCGGACTCCCCTGGCAGGTCCCCGACAGCGCCCCCGCCCCTCCCCTCGGGCCCCCCACCCACACTGCACCCCCCAGGCCGCTAGAGAGCAGCATGCGGTCGTCCGCCGTGAAGGCCAGCTCCGTCACGGCGGTGGCGTGGCCGCGCAGGCAGGCCACCTGGGGCTGGCCCCTGGGGGAACAGCAGCAGGACACGGGGCGCAGGGGAGGGATGTACGGGACGAGTGGAGATGGCCTCTGTTTGTGTCGGCCCTGGAGGGGCTCGGGATAGACGTGGAGAGGCAATTGTAAGGCGACCTGTTGCATGCTTTCACACGCTGATGGTTCAGCTCTGGCAGGTATAAAGCTAACCGCTCCGCTTCCTTGCTGCCCACCACCACATGTGCAGCATGCATTTGTCCCTCGACACCAAAGTCGCGATGTGTATACCAGGCCACCCCCCTGCTTACTACGCAACGTGCCACTGCCACTGCCGCTATCACACCCTGGCCTGTACTAGCACTGTGTCCCACCCATCCCACCCCAGCCCACCCGCACCTGTACGTCGCGTGCAGCACGATGGCGTTAGCCCGCCCCACCCCGCCAGCAGCCCCCGCCGTTGGAGAAGCGCACCACGTTGCAGCGCTTGATGGCCGCCTCCAGCACCAGCTCCAGGCCGTCCTGCGGGACACACAGGGTGGAGCCGGACGTGAGCAAGCGGGGAAAACTTAAGTACTAGTATCGCGAGGAGGAGGCAGTGGTAGTGGCAGCGGGGGGGCGGGGGCGTAGGAAGGCGTCTCGGGTGCGGTGGGGCTGGACGTGGGTGGAATCACTGGAAGGCATGTCCACGGAGCATACCACGCCCTGAGCCTTAACCCACGCAGCCCATGGCCTGCGTTTCGAGCTGATGACGGCGTAGCTCCCACGCTCCATCGTCCTATACGCCCCCTCCCACCCCCCTCCACCCACCAGCACGATGCCGTACATCCTCATCTTGTCGTACATTCCCGCCAGCAGCTGCCCCCCCGGGTGCATGTCCAGGCACAGCACCTCGTCGGGGGCCTGCAGCGCCGCCACGCAGCGCCGCGCCTCGTAGTGCCACACGCGCAGCTGGCGGTCCTCGCCCGCCGCCGCCACCAGCGGCACGGAGCTGGCGGCGGCCAGGCCCACCACGCGCGAGGTCAGGAAGCCGCCCAGCAGCCGCCGGAAGGGCTCGCCCTCCAGGATCTCGGCCCCACCAGCGGCCCCAGCGGCTTCTCCTCGCGCTCCGCCACCAGGCTCATGCGCGCCACTAGCACGTCGCCGCCTGGGTGGCGGGGGCGCAGGGCGGAGGAGCCAAGGAGGGTGGGCCGGTGAGCGGCAGGGCGTGCGCAAAGGAGTGCCAGCCTGCAGTCGGGTTCCAGCGGCAGCCAACGGGTGGCTACAGGTGCGTAACGAACCCTCAACACGTGAGGACAGTGCCGTAGGATGGATGGACCAACCACAGCCCCTCCGCCCCCACCTGCGCCCACCACCGCCACCTCCTCGTCCGAGGGCGCCACGCTGAGCCACACCAGCGGCCAGCCCGCCGCACCGGCCAGCCCCGGGCCCCCCGGCACCTCCGCCAGCAGCCGCCGCGTGAGCACGTAGTGGTCGCGCACGCCCTGCCTGCGGAGGTGGGCGCGAGACAGGGAGGCGGGCGCGGGGGCCAAGCAGTGGGACGTCGTAGGACGCAGGCTGAGCGCGCCACACGTTCCATAAAACGAAGTATGCCGCCTCGCTACAAATGCCAGCCACCCACGTACTGAAACCTGGACGTCGCCCCGCCCCCCGCCCCGCACCTCTTCTGCTCCACGCCCGGCGGGTCGTAGAAGTACACGGTGCCGCTGCGGCCGGCCGCCAGGAAGCCGCGCGACCGCGCCGCCACCGCCAGCAGCTGATCGGCGCCCGAGGCGGGGTCCCAGGCGGACAGGCCGGGCGGGGGGCGGTAGCCGGCTGCGGGGAAGCCCGGGTGCAGCGGGTGCTCGCCGTCGGGGGTGCCGCCGCCGGGGGTGCGGTGCGGGTGGCGGTGCAGGAAGGCGGTGCGGCCGGAGGCGGTGCTGCCGCCGTGGCCGGGGCCGGGGCTCGTGCCGCTGCTGCTGGCCGCGCCGCTGTGGGAGGAGGAGGAGCACTGCAGGGGCTCGGCCCGGGTGGACAGTCGCGGGGCGCCGTCCTGTGGCGGGCGAAAAGTGTTTAGGTTTTTGGGAGCAATGGAGTAAAAGTTGTGAGAGGACGCCTTGGTAGGCGAATGTCAGTGGTGTAAGGTACATCCTGCCGGCGTGAGTCACGGCTGGTGTTCTGCAGGCCATGCCGCCCTGCCCCGCCCCCTGCCCCGCCCCCTGCCCCGCCCGTGCGCACTGCTCAGCCGCCGAGGCGCCTCCGCCGAGACGCCAGGCCCGGGCGGCGCCCCCCTGGCCGCGCTGACGGCCCCGACCCCAAGCGCGCCCCGCGCATCCAACGCCAGCCTCGCCATGGCCCGGCCCACGCCCTGCGCCCTCTGGTCATTACCTGGAACACGTACACCTCTCCCCCGCTGCCCACCGCCGCCAGCAGGTTGCCCGCCAGCCAGCATGAGGCAGTCAGGTGGGGGTGGTCCCACGCCTGGGGGTGGGCGGGCAGGGTAGGAGCAAGCCTTTCACCGGCATGCCCATGCAGCATGCCGGACGCCCTGTCATACAAGTGTGTCATACCCTGCATGATGACGTGGATACTGGGGCTCGGCCTACCGTGCTGCTGGGCAGACGGACATTAACGACCTTGAAGACCAAGCTCCTCCCAACACGCACGGCTTTCAGTCAGACGGTCCAAGTGCCCAGTTGCCCACAGTCCCTGAGCCACTGCCACCACCGTGGTCGCTAGGCGCCTCCCGGGCCCCGCGCCCCCGCCCCATAGCGGCCCCGCTCCTCCCCGGCACCCGGCAGCCCCATGCGGCCACCCACCGGCGGCGCCGCCACCTGCTTGAGCGTGTCATGCTCCACGTCCATGCGGTACTGGCCCAGCGAGGTGGGGGTGGCCACCGCCAGCAGCAGGTCGTCGAAGGGTGAGAAGCGCGCGCACACCACGCGGCTGTCCAGGCGCAGGGACGCAAGCACCTGCGGGCGCGGTGGTGACGTACCGGCACCGTACTGGTGGGCATGAGGGTGCGGATTGCAGGAGCGGCAACCACACAAGACGGAGTGCATGCAGGCAGGAGGCTCTTGACGTCGTGGTGCGACGCCCTGCCGCGTGCCACACGTGCCTGACATGTTGTGCCGTGCCCGCATGCGTGGTTGAGGCCCTTGCTTGGCCTCCTGCCGCCTTGTAGTCGCACAAGGCTACTGAGGCCCCGTGCAGCGGTGCTGCGCGTACCGGTAATGACACTACCAGTAAACGGCGAGCCCGGCCTCCGCACCTTGCCGCTGTACCACCTCCACACCACCAGCACCCAGTCCGGCTCCGCGTACTGCGTGAGCAGGAACTTGAGTTCTCGCTGAAGTGCAGGCACTCCACGCGCACGCAGGTGGCCGTCCCGCCGAGCGTGCCGCTCTCCGTGCCGCCGCGAGACGAGCCCGGGCCCCCGCCCGTGCTGCCGCCGCCGCCCGCCCCGCCTTGCGGCCCGCCCGTCGCCGCCGCCGCCGCCGCCGCGGGCGTCGCCGTCGCCGCCAGCGGCAGCGGCAGCAGCTTGACGCGCTTCTCAGTGGCGAAGCTGTACACCGACACCTGCGGCACGGGACAGCGGTGCAAAGCCACAAAGCATCAGAGCCGGCACTTGCGAGGCGGGCGTTGACGCGACTTCAACACGATTGGCCCCCACGTCCACGCCCAAGCCGCCGCCTTGCACCCACGCCTTGCCCCGTCCGACGGCTCAGCGCACCACCAAAGCAACTTCCCGACTGCTGGCTCCCACCGCTGGCTCCCACCGCTGGCTCCCACGCCTCCTGGCCCCGGTCCCACCTGCTCGTGCTCCTGCCCTCCACGCGCTCCACCGCCGCAAAGTACTTCCCGTTGGCCGCCACCGCCAGCACCATGGCGCGCGCCCCGGGTCGCCCAGGGGATGAAGCGCATCTGGGGCCGGGCGGGGCCCGGGAGGGTGGGGCACCAGCGGGATGGCGTGTGATGGGGCAGCTGCCCACCCGCCAGGAAACTCTAGACAAGGAGCGTACCTGTGAAGCGTACAGCCGCTGCACCAAGTGCTGCTCAAACCAGGCCATACATTGTGCACTGCTACGCTGCAATGCGTCCACCCAGTCCTTGGGCGCCCAGCCGGGCGACCCCACGAGTCCGTGCACGCAGTGCGCACGCCGCCAGGGGCAGCCTGCTCCCCCGCGGCCCCACCTCGTTGGTGGCGGTGGTGACCAGCGCCACCTGCGCGCCCACGCTCCACAGCATGCGGTCGCCCTCCAGGTGCCACACCGGGCAGCGGCAGCCCAGGTCCATGCCGAACGCAAAGCTGGGGCGGGTTCCAGAGCAGGCGGGGTGCAGGCATGGGGGTGAGGCGGGACAAGGCGCCGAAGAGCCGTGCATCCTTACCGCTACCTGGATGGGCAAGGCGCCGCAGCACTGATCTGTACGCGTTGGTGCCAAACGCCTCCAGGTACTATCGTGCGAGATGCGCAACGCGGAGATACGGACCCCTGGTCACGCTGTTTGCCCATACCCCCTGGGCCGTCCCTTGGGCCGCTGTGTAACACAAGCGCGTGACACCCGCCCGTAAAGCTCAATACCACAATGTGCTTACGTTGGCGTAACGATTGCTCCATAGTGCTGCGTGCTGCTTGTAGCCCCTCCTCCGTCGTGGTGCGACAGCGACATGTGCTTGTGCTGGTAGACCTCCTTTTAGCCGAGAATCCTAGCAGCAGCCCATATGCTTCATTGCCCACTGTAATTGATTATTTACGCATAACCGCGGGCGTGCATGGTTGCCCAAAAGCCGTTCGCACATAGTCAGCCGCGCTATTGGGTCTTAAGTAGGTCTTCTATGGCAAGAAGACATGTAATGTCCTTCGTATGTTGTGGTAGATTATTCTTTTTCCTTCAATTTCGCACAGACCCACGCGACCCTGCGGTAGACAGCTTGCGGATTGTGGGATTGAAACAAAGCCTGCCGATGTCTGTGCATGAATATTATAGGGTTTTTATACAAAAGAGGGCATTTGGGGCAGCGTATCATTGACTACTTTCGGTTGGGACTTAATTGGGGTGGGCTCAACCTTGTATGAAATATGGTGGCCACAACCTGGACACCAGAACATGGTCTAATGACATAGGACCCACTGCAGTGCTACGTGTATGATGCAGCCAAGTCGGGTTCTACTGATTGCTGCTGTGGGCCTCGGGGCCATACAGTTTTTGCAGCCAAACATGTGGGCCAAGCTCAAAGAAGTAGCGAAGGCACCAGTCCTGAATGACGGTAAGCACACATGGCCTACTGCACGTTACGGGGTAGGCGAGTGGCTGGTCCGCCACGGCACACGCACACACCCCGTCAAGGCCGTTGTGGGGACCTCGGCCTCACAAGGCAGCCCATGGCCGCTGTGCTAAAGCACCCAATCCACATGCAAGCCTGCGGGTCGTAGACTCACCGCCACGCGTTAGCACACGCGAAACGCCGCCAATGAGATGGACACACCGAAGCACCAGCATTGCCGTACAGAGGCTGCACTGCCCTGCGTGGCCCAACGTGCTGAAACATTGCGACACAGCTGGGTGCCATCACCATGACGCCAGCTCACGCCGTATCTTTTCGCTCCTCCACCTGCAGTGAGCACCGACCTTGAGGAGCCGCCCGCCTTCCTCAGTGGCCGCCGTGGCCCACTTCCTGCTGCGTGGAAACCCCGCATCGCCGCCTCCTACCCCTTCCTGCGGCCCCTGCGTGTCACAGGGCGCCGCGCGTCTGGGTCACCGTCAGCAGCAGCTGGCCCTACGTCCCCCACTGACGCTGTCAGCTTACAGCAGCTGGTGGCAGACCGCGTGGTGGCGCTGGCACGTGGCATGCCGCGGTGGCAGCTGGAGCGCGTGGAGGGGGCGGCGGGGCAGGCGGGGGAGGCGGCCGCCCCCAGCGGCGACACCGCCGGGGCCAATCCACCTGCAGGGGAGGTGGTGGTCGAGGGCGTGGCGACGACACGGCTAATGCGGTTCCGGGACGACTTTGTCATCCGCATACGGCAGGAGCCACGCGGGGCAGCGGAGGACGGCGCCGCCTCTGTGCGCGTGGACATGCGCAGCGCCTCACGTGTGGGCAAGGGGGACCTGGGCGCCAACGCGGCGCGGGTGCGGGGCTTCCTGGAGGCGCTTAGGGAGGACCTGGCCGCGCAGGGGCTTGCGGTGGCGTGAGGGACACAGTCGCTGCGACTAGGCAGCGTGGGCATGGCGTGGGGGACGCGTGGGTCGGGGGCTTGGCGGGGGCGTGAAATGCACAAGGGTGCATGCTGGCGCGGGGGAATGAGGTTGGCCAAACCCTCGTACCCAATGGTCAGGAGAGGGGGCACATAGGTGGGCACGTGGCCACCTGACATCTGACTGCTTTGCGCTCCTGCCTGGAATTCTGGCGCTTGAGCCCGTGGCTCGCACTCACAGTGAGGTCCTTCGCTGCATGGCCAGCTGCCAGTGTGTCGGTAGCCTACTATCAGTCTATCACCCCCACCACGTTTTGTGGCCGCTTCGTCAAACGGCACGGGCAGTGGTGTTAACGTCAAGCGTTTGGAAAGCGGGTGGGCGCCTTGTGCTGCAGGGGCCCTGGGAGATTCTGTCCTGCCCTGCCCTGCCCTGCCATGCCCTGCGCAGTAGCATTGGTTGCGGTGGGACTCCCGTGGTTGAGAGCCCTGGCACCCAATTGCTTGCACCTGCTTGCACTCGTGCACAGGCTCGACAGCTTGCCAGCACAACAGGATCAGACCTGATCAGACGCATCATGCTAGGCAAGCTGTAGTCTTTATTTCTCTGCCTTTCTCGAAGCTCGAGAGACGGGATTTAGCCAACTGCTGTTGTCCTCGTGGTGGGCCTGAGTGGGTTACTGTGCAGTTGTAACACCTTGATCAGTCGCTGTATGGAACCTGATGGAACTCCCCAATACCAAGTCCGTCGTGATGCACATGTGCAGAGACGCTACACTCGTATCATAAGGTTACAGTCGAATGGGCAGAACCAGAACCGATGGCACAACATAAGTGCTTCGAACTCTGGGACCTGGTGGGTGCCCGGGCGGGACTCCCTTGGTTGAAACTGTTGCGCCAGGCACAACAGGACAGAGGATCAGGCGCGCCTTGTTAGGGCGCACTATTCGACTTACCACAAGCACTTGCCGTCGCTGGGGATTGGTGGCATGGAAATCGGTCGGCCGGCTCAAGCCGTCGTCTTTGTCGTTGGCCGCGGGCCGTTGCACCTTAATCAGCCGCTGCAAGGAAACCCTCACGACAGCATGCCCGTACTAATGCGCATATGTAGAAACTCTATACTCATAACAAGCCGTGGCGTTCGGGTCCTAGCAGAACCATAATCCATAGACCATAGTGAATAAGCGCAACGCCATCCTCGCCGATGATTAGTTATCGAAAAAGATAGCTTAAAACGAGATGAAACCTTTACAGTACTTCCCATGACCGTTCCGTGCCGGCTGCAAAAGATCGCTTCCGCATCAAGGGCCTCTGAACACCAACTCGGGGCAACTCTGTGCTAAGCAGCTCCTGACGATTTGGCAATAACTTGTGGCACATTGTTGGAAGGGAGGTTGCAACCATGCGGGGGAGCGGTGGGCGGGGGACAGCCCAGCCCTGCAGGACGCTGCGGGTGCGCAGGGCTCCCGCATAGCTGCCGCTGCAGTGGCGGTGGTTGCGCTGCAGGCTATGGTGGGTACCATACGACGTGGGGCAAGGCATGTTTAAGGCTCCTCGTGGGCAAGGCGCGATGGGGCTAAGGCTATGGGGCACTGTGTTTTTTCCTTGTAGCACCCTCCGGCGAGTCCCGGCGCACAGCCAAAACGCTGCAAGACTTCAGCATGTTGCTCAAAATCTGCTTGCGCCCTGCCATGTGGGCGGCCCTGCCCTGCATGCGGAGATTCTATAGACTGAGGTGGCGTTCCTTTCTCCCGATCTTGGCACGCCCAGGCCTGTTGTGCCTTTGCTGCCGTGGAGATCCCTCATGTCAACGACTGCAACTATTGCCAAAAATGCCACCTGGAGCCCTCGTCCGCGGCCTCCTCCCACCACCGACACCTCCTGCAGCAGCAGCAGCAGCAGCAGCAGCAGAAGCAGCAGCTAGAACGGGATCAGGAGCTGCAGCGCCAGCGGCGCCTCCTAGCCACGTACCAGGGCCAGCGCGCCCTGCTCAGCGGGGAGCGCGGCTCCAGCAGCGCCGACGCGGACGGCACGCTGCCGGACCCCGCCGCCAGCGCCCGGTGGGAGCTGGTGGGCCAGGCCAGCGCGCGCGCCCGGGAGGCGGCCGTGGCGTCGGGCATCCCCGGGGCCATCCACAACCCGGCAGAGGTGATGTCGCACCTCATACGGCCGCACGATCATGAGTCCAAGCAGCTGAAACCCAACTGCACCGAGTGCTACGGCTGCAGCAGCACGCTGGAGGACATGCACGCGGCGCCGGTGGAGGCGGGGCCGGGCATCGGGGGGCTGGCCTTCATGCACGGCAAGGGGGCCACCAACGGCTGGCTGCTGTTCGGGCGGGTGCCGGGCAGCAGCAAGCGCTACATCGTAAAGGTGAGGAGGCGGGGGGGGGGAGGGGAGGGGGGGAAGGGTCGAGCAGGAGGGCGTGACCGCGTGTCTGCACTGTACCTGGACAAGGTTGGTGCTTCGGGGCCAGGCAGTCAAGCTCAGTGTGCATCGGGTGCATCAAGTGTCTGCCGGGCTTGTGAGTGACTGATAGAGGGAAGAAGGAACAGGTGGACCTGGCAGGTCACCGGCTAACGGGCACTCAGCCCCATCACTCAGCCCCTTCAGGCTCGCTGCGACACTACGTTGAGATCGACGTGGAGTCCTGTGGTCCTGTGGATTTTATTTTCGCTTAGGGTTTGCTGATGCCTCCCCACTTCCAGGTGTACTGCATGCCGTACAGCAGGCGCACGGGAAGCCGCAGGACTGCGCCTCCGAGGTGTACACGGAGCGCATGCGGCTCATGATGGCGCAGGTGCGGTGGCGTGCGGGCCGGGCGGGGAGGGGAGGGGGCGGCAGGTAGGATCTGGGTGGGGAGGGGGCGCCGAACCGCGGACAGCAGGCCGTCGCGTCCAGCATGGATCCGGGTGCAGCTCAGAGGCGGCTGCTGGAGCTACTCCGTAGGCGACTGCTCAGCCAGGAAGCCGGTGCAGCCGGGGATAGCGAGCCTCTGCGCGTCTCGAGCGCGATCGAGACTTGTGCTTGTCATGTGTGCGCGAAACCATGGCGTTGAGCGTTGTGTAAGACTCTTGCAGAAAGGTTCAGGCTGTTGGCGCTGGAGGTGGGCATGGTGTGCTGGAGCGAGCGGGGGTGGACATGCCTCCTGACACTGTCGTGGCAACGAAACGCGCCGCCCTCACGACTGGGCTGCTGCTGGCTGCGTCTGCATCGCCGTGTGCTTCCCCGCTGCAGGTGCGGCTGGCGGACGAGTGCGATGCGACGGGCATCACCCAAGGTGGGTGGCGGGGCGCGAAGGGACAGGCGCAAGAGGTGCTTCTGGAAGGGCATGCCATTTACTGATACGGTGGGGACCCGCCCCATCAGCCGCACCTGCTGCCCCGTAGAAGGGGTGCAGCTTTGGTTTTGCGACAGTTATGCAGACGTTGCTATCCCCTTCCAACGCCCTCAGGGTGTGGGTCGCCCCAGTCAACGCGGTTATCCCCAACGGCACTCACAAGGGCTACCACGTGCGGTGGCACGGTCTATGGATGGAGGTGGGTTGCGGCTGCCATGAGCAGCTGTAATAGGTATCAACCATGCTACAAGGAAAGGCAACCAGTCCTCCGCGTCCGTACTTGTTACCTAGGCTACTGCGGCACCCGGCCTCGGCCCCACGCCTGGCCCCACTGCCTACCCCTCTGCAGGAGGCCCCCGGCATCACGCTGCACGGCCTGTTCGTGGCGCGCGCTGAGGCCATCATGTACGGCCTGCTCACACGGCGCATGAACAAGACGCAGGTGCGTTGCATCAGGGCTGCTATATCCAGGTGTGGCAACTGAAGTGCCTGAGAATGGCATCGTTTATGCCCGCACGGGGCCCAGTCGTGTCAATGTGCCGATGCGCCAGTGGCGCCGCATGCTGCGCTCACCCAGCCACGCTGCTGAAGCGCATCCCCCCCAACCCCCGTCCCTCGTTGGCCCCCGCAGGTGATCCAGCAGACAGTGCTCGACCTGCTGACGGCGCAGTGCGACCGGCACAGCGAGAACGTGTTCATCACGGAGGACGGCAGCCTTACCTTCATAGACAACGACCGCGCGCTGGGAGTGGTCACGCGCTGCGGGGGGGACTCCATGCTGCTGCCGGGAAACAGGTGGGCGGGCAGCGTCGGGGTTGATCGCGCTCGTGACATGGCAGCCAAGGGCGTGGAGCGCGAACCGTATGTGACCCTCTGTAGCACTGACCCTGCAGGGCGTGACACTTACTTGCAAGGGTGCTGCGTGCGGTGGGCCAAACCTGCATGCCCCACCTATGGCCACCACCGGCCCACCCCCGGCCCCCGCCTTCCCCCACCATCCCAGGTACCACACCCAGCTGCGCACGGGCTACTGGGGCCCCACGCTGACGTACTACAAGGAGCATGGCAAGCGGCCTGGCTTCTGCACGGGGCCCATCGACATCCGCGTGCTCATTGACTACAGGTGCGCAAGGGCACGGCTTCGGTTCCAGCGAGCACACTGCACAAGCGCAGGCTTGGCAGCGCTGGGTAACAGGACGCTTGTTGGGCATGAAGCTGCTGTCCATGCACCGCGCCAGTGCCACCGGCACCTCCCTGCGACCGTACCTATGCACCCCGCCCCTGCCCCCGACCCCCGACTTGTGACCCCCACCCCAGGTGCTACGTGGAGGGCGGTCGCATCGGCACCGGCTACCTGCCCGGCCTGCGCACCTGCATGGAGGGCCTGGCCTCCTCCAACGTGTCCGCCGTCATGGCGCGCTACGGCTTCTCGGACCACAACCGCAAGGCGGCGGAGATCCTGCTGCGCCGCTCGCGCGACATGCTGGCGCTGGGCTTCGAGGGCGCGCTGGCGGACAGCCCCCCGCGCTCCGCTCCGCGCTACGTATTCCAGGCGCAACCGCCCTGCTGTGGCATCGTGATGGACCTGCGTGGCACGCCTCGGTGTGCGCAGTGCTGGCAGCCCATCATCGAGGAGCTCAAGGACAGCGTGAGGGACCACCCGGGGGCAACCAAGGAGAAGGAAGTGCTGGTGGGGCCCAAGGACGGGTGAGGCAAGCGAAGGGAGCCCCGGAGAAGGAGGGGCAATAATGTGCTCGGGAGGACCCAGTGGCGGCCTGGCGATTTCTAATTTGTGGGGTGGTCTGGTAGCTAGCAGCATGGTGGAAACGGCTTGAGAGAAAGGGGAATACAAGGTGATACGTAAAGGGTCGACGTATGGAAGCGCTTACTGCGGCAGGCCGTGATCCGGATGCATGTGTTGCTCCTGGTGGTAACCGAACGCCAAAGCGACCGGCCGTTAACTGGAGAGAGGGCGCTGCGTGTCACTCCTTACGGGTACGACGTGACGCTATGGCAAAATCCTTAGGGAGTGGTGAGGACCGGCGACTGGGGCTGTTTTGAGTCCTGGTACTGAGCTGGTGCCGATAAGCGTGGGGCCCTGCTTCCGGTTTGGAGCGCAACATGCCCGACAACCGAACCCCGCATGCCAAGGGGGGGCCTCCCGTTGTCCCAACGCTGTTGATGGAGGATTGCAAGCCTTCTTTACTGGCAAATTTACAATTGTTGAGCAGCGTCCTGCAGAGAAGCCACAGGGCGAAGGACAGCACCTCCCGGCCTACCAGCAGGCTACCACTGGTAGGCGCTGTCTGCTCGCCATGCAGCATGCGGCCCACGCATGTGGCATCGGTGCAGACAAGAAATGGGACAAGGCATAACTGATGGGAAGGGGACCGTGGGACCAGCACGTCGTCGCGGTGAGGGACGGGTGGGGGTGTGCAGTTGGCCACAAGACGTGTTGGCCTAGGTTGGCCACGAGGCAGTCCAATCATTGTTTTGATCTCGGGACGTTGCAGCCCTGTGAAGGCCCGTTGACGGCACACAGACAGTCACGGCGCCAGCGCCTGCCGGCCTTCGGAGCTCGGGCACGGTTACAGGGGCAGCAAGGAGGCGAAGTAGCGAACAAGTGCATGGCCCCTCGGCGCGCAGCAGGGCTTAGCACGACGTTCACACCTGGAACGCTGGAAGCTCCCCTGCGTTGCACTTCATGTCAGGGCAGGTAGAGGGTCGTCTGACCAACAACCACCATTGGAGGGGAAGTGGACTTGTTTTTGTGTTATGCATAATACCAAACTTTCCCTTTTTTTGAGCTTGTTTTCTGTGGTCCATCTAAGCCTTCGGGCTGTGGCCTCTGGCCCAGGGACCTACAGGCTCATTGCATGCCTGTAATCAGACTCAGACTCAGACTCAAGTGGACTTGGCATGAAAGTGGTTGGCAGGGGCCCCTGGTTGTTGGCTGACTTTTGGGCGCGGTTGCGGTCGTTTGCTTCGCTGGGCATTGCCCCGCGTGCGTGGGACATGGTGCCGGAGACCCACTGCTTCTTTGCGTCCGGGCCCGGCGGTCGTGTGGTGTTACGTGGCCTGCCCAACACGGATTCGCCGCCTGCCTCGCCCGCTCGATAATTTGTCGCTGTTCTTGCATGCGGTGCCCATTCCGTCTGGTGAGGAGGTGTGTTGCCCTGTGGCCCTTCCAGTGACCTGGTTCGGTGCGTTGGGGTGTCCGTGCATGGCTGCACGGCGCCTTAAGAGGGCATGTTCTGCCCCTAAGGTCATAGGTGTACATGGACCTGCATGGCTACACCCTGGCCCTCCTATGTAATTCTGCATTCTCCCCTGGTAGGCCTGTTGGACACCTTCCACGAGCCCCAGTCAAAGCCCCCCATAGCCCATACTTCCACAGCAAGCACTGTGCTTTTTGCGGTAACAGGCCCCAGGGCAATGAGGAACGCCAACGAGACCTAGGCCCAGGTGGCACCTCTTCGTACTCTGTACCGCTGCAATCCGCTTCCCATTACAAGCAGGCAGCCAGGCACCACTATGAACGCACACGCATGTACAGACAACCCGACACAGATGGTATAGCTTACAGCATTCAGCGGGAGCAGCCGCGCCGAGCTTCCAGCCGCCTACTCAGCGCCATCGCCTTCCAGGAACGTCTTCGTCTTCCGGGGTATGGCTATGAGTGACTTTTCCTACTTGTATGCTTGTCAGGGATTCTATGTATCCCACTCCCGCACCGCATCCGCAACACGCATGTACAGATGTGCAAGCACGGTGGTCGAAGAGCACAGTAACGCGCCGCGCCCACAACTTCAGGATAATGGCTTGCGGCCAACCGAAGGAAGAAGTGCCCACGTGCTCCTCGGTCGTAAGGCTTGCAATTGTGCGCACGGCTCGCCGGACCGATACAGTACTGAACTGAGTGCTGACACCACATTGGGCATGCATCCAATAGACTTGGGGCATGACGTCTGCGGTCCCTTGGACCTAATGCACATAGCCAAATCGTCTAAAATGCGGTCCGACAACCACAACCCCTTGATGCTGGAGGACTAAGTGCCCTGCTTGCTTTATTCTTACGGTATGCGATGCCTGCCAGCTGCGCCTTGACCTCAGCCTGCGAGCCTGGCACACAACTTTGGCGCGTTGCAGCCCAACAGAGGACCCAGGAACACCACATACCACTCAGCGTAATGCATGCAAAACTGTCCTTTAAAACCCATGCAATAAAGACGCTGCCATCCTGGCCACCCCAGCCACCCCAGCGCTCCTTGCGTACCCGGCTGCACCTCGTCGCCACGCCTCTGCGCAACAGCCGTCCTTGACAACCGCCGCCCACACGCCACACCGCTGCCCCCTCCCGCCCCCGGCTACTCCCAGGCCGTCTCCAGCATGCTGTCTGCTCCGCGCCACCCCGCGACGGCCCGTGCCGCCAGGTGGCCCTCCAGCTGCTCGCCCGCCTCCCGCAGCTGCCGCCGCATCAGCGCCACCTCGCGCTGCATCATCAGGTTCTGGCTGCGGCTCAGGCCCAGCTCGCCCTCCGTGGCCTCCAGCCGGGTCTGCCAGGCGGGTGGGGACGAGGGGGACGAGCCAGGTGGGAGGGGGTCGGCGCTCGGCAGCATTAAGCCAACAGCCTGAAACCGCCAAAGCACAATTCCATCGTTCCTGCGGTACTGTGGTACCAGCGCATCCCCAGTAGGGTGCGCCTAGGGTCGTCCCACCTGCATCTCCTGCAGCTGCTGAGACGCGTGTGCCATCTGCGCCTTTTGCGCGCGGAGCTCCGTCTCCGTCACAGCCAGGTCGCACCTGCAGGGGGCCGGGCGGAACAGAGGCGGGGACTGTGTGCGTGGAGGAACACGAAAGTAGTACGCGAGAAACGTTCCTCGAATGTTCAAGCGTCCCACGCTTCAGCAGGTGGACGGTACCACAGAAGACGTTTGAGTCACGTCAGCCTCACGTTGGGCGCCACCGTGTTGTCCTGTGCTGCTGGCCCCTGGCTAGTCCTGCTGCCCCCACCCCCGGCCCCAGGCATTCGCCGTGCCCCAGAACGCCCTGCTCACGCTGTCCGCGCCATGCGCTCCGTGGCCTCCCTACAGCGCTGTCCCGCCGCCAGCACCTCCGCCTGGGCAGCGCGCAGCCGCGACCGCAGCTGCAGCACCTCCTCGCTCTGCAGGGGCGCGTCGTATCGGCTACGCCGATCCTATCTATCACCGCAAAGCGGCCCGTGAGCGCGGGCATGCGGTGTCACGGGTTGGGCGGAAAGGCAGCGCGGGATCACCAGGGGCAGAGGCGTGAGGCTGGCTAGGCACCATACGACCATAGCACACCCGGTGCCACGGGCGAGGCGGCTTCCGCTGGTAGTGGTGCCACGACGGCCCTGAGCCGGCCGTCACCCACCGCTACAACCCAGCTTTCCCTCACAATCGCCATCCACCCGCAAGCGGCAGGTTAGCCCTGAGCCCGCCACGCTGCCGCACTGCACTGCACCCCGGGCCCAGTGTATACTCTTAACCCCGGCACTGGCCCCACCTGCTTGCACCGCTGCTCCGCCACCTGCTGCTGCAGCGCCCGCAGCTGCTCGTCGCCCGGCCGCCAGCTCGCAGCGGGCGGCTGCCAGCTGGGCCTCAACTGCCGGGCGAATGTGGGCGTGCATGCGGGGGAAGGCGGGAAGCGGGGCTGGGTCTCGTGTGCATGGGTGAAGGGCGGCCGGGAAGGGAGGGGTGTGGCGATGGTGTGAAGGGGCATGGGCGACAGACAAAGGAGGGCCTGAAGGCATAGGCTGGGAAAATGGTTATGGGCAAGGCGCACTGGTCATGGCTGACGGCAGGTGATATCCTGGGAGCACAGGGACAGCGGCGCGGGAGGTCCGTGGTGACTGCAAGGCAGTGCTTGGAGGTACGCCTTCCTGGTGACGTGGTGCACAAGGGGCACTCAAACACTAAAGAACGTTGCCTGCAGCAACAAAGTAGCCTTTGCATAGGTGTCGACAGCGCAGGACGTGGTGATGCGCACCATCGGAAGTCGAGGTGGTCGGTTGCTCAAGGCACACGGCTAAGCTATCCCCTGCAATGCTGCCGCTGCTACTGACGGTGCCGCTGCGCGATTGCTGCTGATGTTGTTGATGATGATGATGATGCCTGGTGTTGCGGTATAGCTTTACGCCGACGACAGCGGAGCACACAAGGCCCGCATGTAGCAGGTGCAGTAACGTAGTGCCTCCATCACTGTCGCCGAGGAAGGATACTGAAACGCCTGCAAATTGCATTCATTACAGTAGCCTTTTGTGCTATTCCTCATTTGTCGAGAGTGCGCAGGCATCAAAGAGCAACGAAAGCGTGGAACGGTGGCCCTTCCAACGCACCTTGCTTTCCCGAGCCCGGCATTCCCGTCCGACTCACTCGACGAACAATATATGGGTTTAAGGAGCCCCTTTGATATCGCGTCTGACTTGCGTTCCAAACTCCCAGTCCCACACTACTCCGCTAATTCTAACTCTAGTCAGCTAGGACAGTTCCAGCAAGAAGATGTAAGCCTGAAGCGAAAGCAACTGCATACTCGCACAAGTGACTGGTGCTTGGGAGAACGCGCAAGCTTAGCGTGGCTTGCGTCAGCTAACTGTTGCTGAGATGAGCAATAATCACGAGCTCCGAATTAGCCCCAATTCCACAAGCCACATCTTGGCTGACATCGCAGGTTTGTATCGCTAATAATGTACTCTTAACAGTCACAGTTGAGCATTCGCTGCCCAGAAGCATTAACACGTGTCGTGTCGTGTCGGCGCCGGGCAGTAACCAAGGCTACCGAATACGCGATGCCAACATGAGCTTGACAAGCAGCGGGTAACACGGGAACAGTGTACTGTGGCTCTGACGGAAGGTTTCGGTTTTTAGCCACGTAATATCAGGCATGGGGACTGATGGGGACCAGAAGAGGCAGAGGAGGGCCAGGGTCAGGCGTCAGGGTCCCCTGGCCCAGCCTGGCCAGGGTCTAGGCATGCAGAATCCATGTACACGTAAGACCTTAGGGGCAGAACATCCCCTCCCCTTAGGGCGCCGGGCATCCATGCACCAGGGGCCCCCTGCTTACCGTACCACTTGACAAAATGATCTCAGGGCGCTGTTGGTGTGCGTCTGTTTTCAGGGAGCTAGCAGCTAGGTGGCACCTAGATAGGGCCTGGTGGTATGATTGTGTATGAAACAGGAATCCCGACATGTAAAGGAGTGGTAGCTTTGTAGTGCATATAACCCACAAGCACATAGTCGACTGGGGTCTCAGGGCTACGTGGAGGGGTGGAGGTCCATGGAAGAGCCGGCGGAACGATACCAGCCATTCTAAACCCTCAGTCAATGTCTGTCAGTAGTGGTTTGTCCGTGGGGTTCAGGGTCCCCCGCTCCCCCCTAGTGGGGCACATGTGTGCGGCAAGGAATGCAACGTACCGCCTTAGCCACAGTTGTCCAACACTAGATGTATAGTAGCTCCTAAGGGGGCTTTCCACATGGCCCGGACAAGTGCCCCTGCCTCCCGTGCTTCAGACGAGAGAACAAGGAGATCTTGTGGCGGTTAGCGGTTGATGGGGTACCGTTGCTGGGCAATAGCCACATGCGTGGTAGGGTGTTGTGGGAGGTGGTGTGCCTAAGCGCGTTATCGGCCAAACCTTCAGAGGAATTCCCCTTCAGGGCGGGTTCCCGCACCCACCTCTTCCAGTGTGACCCCTACTACGCCGCCCGTCATGCGTAGGGTGCAGGGAGGTCGAAACCGTTGCATGCAGGCGTGACATACCGGTCCAGACAAGGGATGACAGACCAGTGGTAGCCAGGTTGGCCGTGATGCTGCCGCGCCTGTGCTCAGCGTATGCTGGCTGGTAACACAAAGCTTTCAGCCCTCTGGGCTCCCTTTGGGGCCCGCGATCGTCCCTGTGACCACAGCCCTGGCTCCCTGGACCCAATCAGGACTGGGGGGCTACTAAGCGCTGGTATGCAGCCTGGGAGCCTGTCCGTGACAGTATTTCAGGCCGCCTCCATTCCGGGGCTTGCAAAGAAAGGACCAATGATAACAGGACTTCATAATGTGTGGAACAACATTGTGACGGCTTCGCAGGGCAGCCGGGTGCGCGCAGGCTGCACAGTCCTGGAAGCTCTGGGCGATCGGCGATGGGAAGCCGTCTGACGGTTTGCAACTGTTGCCCGGCCTGCAACTGGCACATCGAGTCTGTTGTCATGCATGATGATGTTTTTCAGAATGCAAATGCGGTGCGCCTTGCTACTGCTGCACCGGTACTGCATGCAATGCTTCCACGGCACGGCGGGCTTCTACAGTGGCGACTTGGGCCCAGCTTTTAAGTCTATAAATGATGATCGGCTATCTGAGGAGCTGCCATCGAAAGGCCCAGGGCGCTGCAAGCTGAGCAGGGAAAAGATGCGAGTCGTACTCGCCTGTAGTGCGGTCCGTGGGGACAGCTGCCGGCAGCAGCCTACGGATAGAGGGCATAGGAGTTGCTGTACTTACATCCCACTAGATTTTGACGTAAGAACGCTTGGTCAAAAGGAGAGGGTTCCGCCGTCCATTGACGACAACAGAGACCAGACGTCTCCAGCAAGAGCCCATATCCACTGCCTCAATTTATTTCCCTAATACGGATAACCATTGTAGACCTAGCTCGCTGCGTTGTACAGCGGGTTTGCAGCCTCAGTCGACAGACGGCCTTACTATTCGCCACTACCGCTAAGGAGTCGCAAGCTGAAAACCCCCAATTGCATTAACAAGTTGTTTATATCTTTTCAGTGGTATGGGCAAAGCGTATATCTATCAGATGGCGCGCGGCAGTAGCCTCTGGGTTGTGCTCGGATTGTTACTGGGCCTCTGTCGTCTGCCCACTGGAGCATGCCGCAACCTCTTACGTGTTGACAACCGGATAGGTGAGCCGGTCAAAACGCACATGCGCTTCGGGCGCCGCTGGTCGGCAGCAAGCGTCTGACCGGGCTGGCGATGTACGTGCGCAGGCTTTCTGTGCGACCAGGCAAAGGGCTTCACTTTCTTCCAAGACCTGAACATTGAGGGCAAGGACATCTACTGCTCCTACCTTGGGTCCCGGAGCATCGACACGCTGGGCTCTATGTGCAGGCGGATCCCAGGCTGCAAGGCCTTCGTCGTCTTCGAGAGCTACCTGATCAGCAAGCGGTATTACTGCCTCAAGGCTGCAGCCGGCCCTCTGGCTCTCCGCCCTGAGCTGTGGACCCTCGAGTACTGCCAGGGCTCCTACGTCCTCGAGGGTGAGCCCTCAGCCAGGCCATTTATATGAGTGCGCTTGGCGGGTGGGGGACACTGTACCAGCAGCGGACCGTGAGGGACGCGCCAAGACGGGGATACAGGACGTCGCTTTCCTCTAAGGCTTCCACCGCCAGGTTCCCGGTCCGCCTGCACGTACACGCATGGCCCTCTTGCCCGAGTCCTTACCCAGTTGCTTACCTGCTTCTGCAGATTACGCGCGCCCTACGCTACCCCACCGCCCCCACCCCGCCTCCTCCTCCTCCCCGCCGCCTCCCCCGCCTTCGCCGCCTTCGACCTCTCCTGTCCCTTCGCCCCGAGACAACTCCAACGAGCCTGGTGAGAGCAGCGTTTGGCACAAAATGTCAATCTAGCGAAGCATATACGTGCAGTGTTCCCAGGGGCTTGGCCGTCAGCGTTGGCTCACCCTACACCACCGCCAGTGCTCAAGTCCTCGTTTCCGCATGTGTGGCTTACGTTCGCTGTGCCCGGTTCGCCCCGCACTGCCTGGAGCACATCTCACCTGGGTCTTGCCGGCCGCATGCCCTGATCTCCACCTACTACCCCTACTCCTGCAGCCTGCCCGCTGCCCGACTGGTGGTGCAAGAACGCCGCCAACCATGAGGTGCTGACGCGCTTTGACTGCGACAACGATGGCGTGTGGGACTGGGTGTGCGAGGGCGACTGGGGCTACGCCGGCGCGCTCACCAGCAGCCGCTTCTGCGACTTCGACGACTACGTCACGCGCTGGCCCTACCCGGAGCCGTCCATCTGCCCCTGGAGGTTCGGAGGTAGGGCGGGAAGGGGCCCTGGTTGATAGCCAAGGCGAGTCCCAACCCCGTGTGTGCAACCCTGCTTTCGCCAGCTTATTCAGGCCGAAAAATAACACGAGGGCAATGAGCCAAAGCGCAGTACCATCTCTTGATGATGTGTACAGCTCGTGTAGATGTCCTCGTATTTCACTTCCCCCTGTCGCGTCCGTCGCCCGCGCCCGCCCTCAGGCCAGGACTGCAGGCCCTCCACGCCCGAGGGCTACACCTTCCACTACGGCATGGTGCTGCCGCAGCAGGAGGCCGTGCCGCTGACCTGCAGCCCGCTCCTTGATAATTCTACTGCCACGGCGGCAGCACTGTGCGGCTCCACGCCCGGCTGCCTGGCGTTCGTGGTGGCGCAGCAGGAGGGCCAGGCCGGGCCCTCCGTGTGCCTGCAGGGCGCGGGGCCGGGGCTGCCGCTGGTGCGCACGCTGGCCAACTGGACGTGGGACGACTTCGGGTGCCAGGGCACATACGTACGCAAGCCGGGTGGGTGGGGGGCGGGGCCTGAGGTGCGCCCAGGCCCAACTGGCGTCATGCCACTCGTGTATGCAAGCACGTGCCAGAGTACCCTGAGTACCAAGGAGCTCCCCTGTTGAGTACCGTTTTCATCTGTTGAAAGGTTTACAAGGAGATGGGAAGGGACAGGCCAGCAGGAGTTTAGCGCCCGATCATCACAGAAGAGGATCTGAAAGCAGCACCACAGAATAGGGACAAGGAAGCAAGCCAGAGGAGGCCAAGGGGCAAGGAAGCCCATCAAGGCAAGGGAAAAGGCAAAGGACAACCAGTATTTGCATCAAAGCACCTTAACCCAGCCCGTAGTGGGACCGGCAGTCAAGCCCATAAAGGGCACTGTGCGCAAGCTGTTGAGTAACAGTGCACTGATCTGTTGCGTAATTGTGTACGTGCAGAGACAACCCTTCCTCCACCTCCCGTGGCTCCCGGCTCGCCTGCAACACCACCCGCACCTTCGCCCGTGTACGGCCCAAGCGAAGCTCCGCCAATCTACGGGCCTACCCCGTCATACGGGGAGCACAGCTCTCCCAGCAGTGAGTTCCTTAGACACGTTGTTGCTTGGATGTACAATTCTTGCCAGCGTCCTGTTGGCCCGCAGAGTTTTGCTCGCGCACCGTCTGCCGGCTCGCCTGACCCTCTCGCGCCTTGTCCCCACCCTCCACCCCGCCCAGTGCCGCTGCCCCCGTCGCCGTCGCCGCCGCCCAGCTATCCGCCCGCCTACCCCACCGTGCCGCCATCTCCCCGGCCGCCCCAGCCGCCCGCAACCACTGACCTGGGTGAGCACGGGCTCGGCAGCAAGCATCGTGGCTGCACGGCTGCACGGCAGCACTTTTACATCGTCTAGCTTGTATGAGGGCTTGTGAACGTCTCGTAGGTTTACGTTCCGACCGCTTGCACTCAACCACCATCTTTGCGCTGCAGGCTGCCCCGAGCCCAGTGAGTGGTGCAGCGGTGGCAGGACCTCCCTGACGCCCTTCGACTGCGATGGCGACGGCCTGCGCGACTGGGTGTGCCAGAAGTGGTCGCAGCACGGCGTGGTGCTGTCCAGCCTGGGCTGCAGCACCGCCAACAGCGCAACGGGATGGCCGGGGGCAGACTTCCGGGCCTGCCCGCACGTAATCATCGGTGAGCGGGGCCAAGCAGCTGACGGGGGTGCGGCGCAGGCTGCTGGTGGCCGCTGCTGTGCCTTAGGTGCACATTGTCGTGTCTTGTCGTCAAACCATTTTAACGACAGCTGGCATTACAAGGCGTAATTTGACGCTTCGGGCAGAACCTGTAGGAGTCGCAGGCGCAGAGGCTCGTTGCTGACAATTTTGCTCCCTCTCCGCACGCATTGTGCAGGCCCCCGCTGCGAGCGGCCTGTTGGTTACAGTGCGCAGTTCAGCCACGACATCCGCGACGGCGGCGCGCAGCTCATCCGCTGTGAGCCCACCTACCGCCGCAGCGTGCGGGAGCTGGGCGCCGTGTGCGACGTGACGCAGGGCTGCGTGGCCTTCACCGTCAAGGGGCTGCGCGGCGGGCCTGAGCCGCCGCAGCTGTGCCTGTACGCTTCCCGCCCCGACCCCAACTGCCTGGTGCCGGGGCCGCGGGACTGGGCGTGGGACCCCGGAACTGCCTTGGCACCTACTGGCGGGAGGAGGCCATGCCGCTAAGCGGGCAGGGGCGACGCGTGGCACTGGCAGCGGCAGCGTCGGAGTGAGCGTTAGAGTGGATGCAGCCGTCGTCGCGGCTAGTGGTTAGTCGTGGTTAGTACCGTTAATGTTGATAGGCAGTCGGGAGTGGCACACAGCGCAAGGTTTGGAGCGTACACTGTGCACTGCAAGGATGTACATACATGAACACGCGCTTCCGTTGGAGCCAAGCCCTCAGTGGGCATACGTAGGACACAATAGATATTTGATAGGGCGGTGGGGATGCTCCTGCGCAATCGGCAGCACTCGCAGCAGCTCGTGCCAGCTGCCGCTGGGTGCCTGGAGTATTGGAGACGCCTCCTCAACATTCATGGCAATGTGGCAATGCTAGCCAAAGCGTGCAGAGCGGACACTAGTACACACTGACAAACAACCAACTGAATCTTGTTTGCACATGGCGGGCCAAGGCTAGCCTGTGCCATATGTTTAGCGACCTTGTGCCGTGCAACGATGCAGGTGCCGATCGCACCTGCTGCTTGTGGCTTTTGAGTGTTGGGCTAGGGTTAGTCTGCAAGCACCGGCTTCTCGGTTAGGTAGGACAGTGCATGGGTGCACCACAGCTGCACACGTGCGACGTACATTCCTGTGATCTTGCTGTGATCTTGCTCAAGCCCTCCGGGGCCTGGGAGGTGGGAGCCGTAGGGCCTGGGAGCCGTAGAATTTGGCACCTGGGGGACTCCCTGCAATGTTGCTATGTAATTAATTGTCTCCGGGCAGTTACGTGGAGCTGCTGCTCAAGAGGCTGGATGTAACGTGAACGCCCTGGAACGCCTCACAATCAACTGGCAAGGGGTCCACTCAATTCCACGGTAGCACGGCCAGGGCGCCAGGGACGGGTTTGGGTACATACGGTACTGCAGCCAGGGCATCAGGCAGCTTTCATACCGTACTCACGCGTGCAGGTCCTTCACAGCCATATACAGCATGTGGTGATGTGGACGAACCCACCCAGGCTCATCATGAGTGTTTTGCCGACGATCACTAGCTGGTTGGGCCTAGCTGGGTGCAAGCAAAGCTGAAGGTGTGCGCCAGCGACAACCAGCAGTGCAGAGTCAATCAGTCAGTGTTACACAGCGAGGGTTCCTTCCTCCGCAAGTGCAACAACCCATGTACGAGCCGGAGGCTCAAGGGCCGACAAACTCAGTTCCAACTCAGGGATGAAACCGCATATATGAGTGGAAGGATTGCAGGGTTCAGGGTAAAGACAGCATGCACCTGGTCGCCATGTTGTGCTCATGCAGGGAGGACAGGAACACATACGTATGCCAGCTGTCTGTGCATGCATGCGCTGTTGTCTATGGGCGATCAGACCACCTTGCTTTTGAATGCTGAAGCCACACGCATGAACACAGGGCATACGGCACAGCCCAGGCCATGCGTTATACTCGCTGGTGGGGGCCCTCCGCGCCCCACACCCCGAAAAGCAAACGTTGCTATTGGATGGAGGAGCCACATGCATGTACACAGGGCATACGGCACGGCCCCAGGCCATGCATGTTGTTCGCCGTGGTACCCGCTCGGGGGGTTGTGGGGGGGCGGACCCCCCCACCAGCGGCTGATGTGCATCGCCTGGTCTCTGCTACACCAGGCATCTGTCCAGGCAGGTCCAGACGACGCCATTCGCTGGTGGGGGCTCCGCCCCATACCCCGAGGGGCCTTGCTTCTCGATCCAGGCGCAAAAAGGCCGCATTGAGTTAAACACATCCCAGCACGGGGGCTCCGCATGCGGCCCACACGCCCGTCTGCTCTGTGTTTGTGCATGTTGCTCCCCCATCCAATAGCGAGGTGTCCACTCGGGGGTGTGTGGGGGGAGGCCATACGGCACCATGCCATGCATGTCAGTCGCTGGCCACACGCATGTACACAGGGCATACGGCACAGCCAACCCCATGCGTGAGCATGTCACTCGCTGGTGGGGGGGCTCTGCCCCCACCCAGGTGGACCTCTTGGATGGGAGCCACACGCACAAACACAGAGTATACAGGTGTGCACGCCGAGTGCAGAGGCTCCGTGCTGGGATGTGCTTAACTCGATGCGGCCTTTTGCGCCTGGATCGAGCAAGGGGCCCAATCGGGGGTGTGTGGGGGGGCGGAGCCCCCCCACCAAGCGAATGGCGTCTGGACGGATGCCTGGTGTAGCAGGGACCTGGTGTAGCAGGGGCCATGCACGTCATACCCCATTACCCCCGAGCAGACACCCGGGATGGCCGATCCGTACGCCTGTGTTTACTTGCGTGTGGCTCCCTTTTCCATGAGCAAGGTGTCCGCTCGGGGGGTGTGAGGCAGGCCACCAGCGTCTGGACAGATGCCTGGTGTAGCGGGCACCAGGCCATGCACATATGCCCTATGGCCTAGCATCAGTGAAGGGGGGCCGTCTGGCTTGGAACCCAGTCGCGTTCGGAAATGTCTTCCATGTGGCGTAGACGGCCAAGTCAAGCAACCAACGCCCGTTTCCCCAGACCGAATCCATTGGATTCATGCTTCAAGCTTCAGTATTATTTCAATTGGACTGACGCTTGGCCAGCACGTTTTGAGGAGGGCGTTTCTGGAACATGTCGGCCTGCTGACAATGTGAATTGTCAGCAGGCCGGTTGTGCCGCGGGAAACCTGTGCAATGCGGCTTTCACAGAATGTTGGCTTTTATATCAGATGGGCATTACCGGCCGCTCGTCGCAACGGCGAAGGAAACCGTCTGGCCAACGGTATGCTGTCCGTGCGGCGATTGCGTGCGGCGCCGGCGTGCTGAGTGAGTGTTAATTCGAGGCGGCGTTTCCGGGCCCGGATTTTTTCATGTATAAATACATCGAGACATTCCGAATGCAACGAGCCACATCGCCAAAACGCGAGGAAGCTGCCGGAATCTGGCCACATCGGTGTCTAGAGGGGCGGTTTAATAATTGCAACGACGGGGTCGTGTGAGCAGCTTCCCGGGTCTCACGGGGGTAGACGCGGGGAGGGGCGGGGAGGCAGGGGAGGGGAAGCATGCGGAGCGGGGGAAAGGATGTACTGGAGAAGGACACGTGGCAGCATGACTACACCGGGTAGAGCGGACAAGGCAAAGGCGTTAGGGCAGCAGCGGGTGAAGTGCGGTCCGAAGTTCAGGGGGAAAGATGTCTGGCGGGCCATGTTGTGCTGAGGGCATGCGAGGGTTTCGGTCCGCTGGGGTATGCCGAGGTGGAGGCACGTGCCGGCAGGTGTGGGTAGGTTGACACTGTACCGGCCGGAGACAGACGCCACGCTTGTTCTTAAAGCACTGAGAGGACGTTACTCAGCACCTGTGTGCTTATGGAGGCGTCCGTGTGCCGCAAGGAGGAGAAGCAGAAGTGCGGGCCTTCAGATTGCCCAGGATGCGCCAACGAGACCACCGCGATTGCGCCAATCCTTCTGCCACAGACGACAATATGCAAGAGATTTATGGCATGAATTTTGTTGCCATGGATTGGGCTTCGTGTCGTGCCATAAAGGTGTCGTGCGTCCGCCCCGAGAGCGACATGCCGCGCGAGGCTGCAGCCTGCTGCAACCCCGGCTGCAAGCGAATCATCATGACAGGAAGTATGTCGACAGTAGCCATGTGACTCCTGTGCACCGTGTATTTTGGCTGGCGGTGTGTTCCGCAAGCGCGCTACCAAGGACTGCTGCTGACGACGCGAGGCAGCAGGAGTAATGACACGAGGAGCCACACAGCACGGCCGTTCGGTAGGGATCGGATCGAATAAAATCGTAGGAAATTCAGGGGCCGCACGTTTGGCGCGAGTTGGTTGTGATTTTAACGGTGACCGTTGGCGAAGTCAGTGTGCGATGAGGCTGCTTAATAATAAGTGCAGAGTGAACCCCAATTTGAGTACTAGAAGGCTGGCAAGGCGGTACAACCTGGTTTTCATCAACTCCTTGGCATCCCAGGCAGGGGCCCGGCGACCCAGGGCACACTTTGACCGCATTGGTCTTCAGGTTGCGCGACGCACATATGCACAGCATCAACCAATTCTAAATCCTACAGCTTACTCCTCTCAAATCACCTACGGTCCTTTCACCTGAGACGTTGAGCCTGGACGTTGCGCAACACACTGCAGTTGGAGGGAAATAGCACTGCCACAACGAACGCGCGAGATACTGTGGCTTGGGAGCATCCGTGTTACTAAATATCTTTCAGAAGCAACATGCCATATCGTCCGGTGTCAAGGCGTACAGCGCAATGACTCTTGTCGGGGACAGCGGCTATGTTCCGGAGGACATTGATCGGCTATGGAACGAGTTTACGTTTCTTCAAACGAGCCAAAAACCCAAGGTTAGAGCTACCGCAGCACATGACATGGGTCCTGCCCACTTGCACCCCTGCTGACGGCAGTGCGTCTGGCCCTGGCCCTTGTAAACCGTCCCTGCCGTCCGCGTGGCTGAGTGGTAGATTGGTACCACTGACCTGTCATGGTTCGCATGCGGATCGGCCATGCTCATACCCTGTGCGCCGCACACCAAACCTGGCCAAAGACCGCCGCAGTTTGCATTGCTATCCTCCCTGGCCCGTTCTCACTCGCACTGTGGTCTGTTGTCGTGCTACCCCGCCTGCCCGCCGGACCCTTGCACGCAGGCCGCTGCCCGGCGGCGCTCTGCGGACGATCGGCGGCTGGCCACCGAGCACCGGCGTGCTCTGGCGGCCAAGCGCAAGGAGCTGAAGCGTGCGCTGAAGGCACAGCGCCACAGGGAGCTTAAGCAGCTGAGGACGGGGCGTGCACAGCAGCGGGGACGCGGGAGGGGGCGAGGAGGAGGAGCGCCGCCGGCAGGAGGGCTGGGAGCTGCCTAATGGGCAGGGTTATCGGCGGGGGTTTCAGGTTCATGGACGACTTGGACGGCACGTGGGTGAGCTCTATGATGCAGCGCAGCGGCAGGGGCACGTTTCGGGCGGCGATGCGGATGCGAGGCGGAGGCAGCAGCAGGCCAAGCGCGGCCGTGACGGCGATGATGGTCACCAGCGGGAGCTGGGGCAGGGCGCACCTGGCCGGGCGCGTGGCTCTCCCGGGGCCACAGCGGTGCCGGTCATGGTAGCACGGCAGCAGCAGTACGCCGCGTCGTGGCCCCTGGGGCCCATGCATCAACGTCCGTGGCGCGGGTCCTGGTGGCGCAGCCGGCAGGGCGAGGCGGCTGGTGGTGCGGCCGCGCAGCGTGCCGGCGGTGGCGCCACACAGCAGGCCTGCAGCTGCGGCAGCTGGTGGGCCTGCGGCCACGGCACCAGCAGGTGCCGACGTAGTGGACGCGGGTGGGAAGGGCCAACCCAAAAAGAAGAATGAGAAGCTGTACGGGTTCCTTGCGGCACTGCTACAGCAGCTGACCAGTGGGGAGGACGGCATGCCCCTCACGCGCCGCCAGCAGGCCACCGCGGCAGCTGCTGCCCCAGGCCCCGGTGCTGTGCTGCGGGCACCTGGGGGGCAGCAGGGCCGACTCAAGGCGCTGCCGGCACGTGCAGGGGCCAGGGTGCGGTGGCGGCCAGGACGGGGTGTCATTGCGCCGGTTGGTGAGCTGCGGGTGGCCACGCCTCTGCGCACGGGTACAGCAGGGTCAATGGAGGGCGGCCCTGCGGGCGGTGAGGGGCAAGCAGTTTTTGGCAAGGCTGCAGCTGCAGAGGAGCGAGCACGGGGCAGTGCGGCGCACAGTGGCCGCCAACGGGGCGTGACCGCAGCGCGGGCACACGCCGCAAAGTTTATGATTGAGGGGGGTGAGCGCGAGGTGCAGGCGGCCAGGCAGGGGCCGGTTGGGGCGGCAGGGGACGGCGTTGCGCCCAGTGCACGGCAGGGCGGCAACGCCAGGTCGGGCAAGCCGAGGCAGGAGGAGGAGCAGACAGGCGAGCAGCACGCCGAGCGCGGTGTTGGGCGGGGGGTGTTGGTAGCCGGGCAAGGCGCTGGGCTCGCAGAGACGATGGCAGTGGAGTCCTCTGCGGCAGCCCCAGCACCACCAGGAGCAGCAGAACCCCACGGGAAAGCCGCTGTAGCTGAGGCGGCACTGAAGGAGAGGGCTCAGGAGGGGCAAGGGGGGCCAGTGAGCCCGCAACGGCTGCAGCAGCAGCAGGTGCAGTGGGAGTCGCCGCCCCAGCCCAAGGTGCCCGCAGCTGGGGTGCAGCACCTGCAGGGGCCGGTACCTGTGCCTGTGAAGGTGCAGGAACGAGATCTCGCGCCTGTAGATGACATGCCGGCGGAGGGGAGGCGCAGCCAGAAGCGCAAGGAGCGGTACAGGGACAGGGGCTGGGACAGGGACAGGGACAGGGACAGGGACAGGGGCTGGGAGCCGGGCGAGGGGCAGCGCGAGGGGGAGCAAGGCAGTGGAGGGGAGCGCGGGGATGCAGGTCAGCGCCGGGGCAAGGAGCACAAGAAGGAGAGGAAGCGGAGGAAGGAGAGGAAAAAAGACATAGAGCGTAGCAAGGTTAGGGCAAGGGGCGACGCTGAATATTGGGGGCTGCAGGGGCCAGGTGGTGGGGAGGAAGAGGCGGACGGTGGGGACGTGCGCCAGCAGGATGGGCGGAGCAAACGCAGCAGGGGTAATGAGGCGGGGGTTGGGGGCGAGGGCGGCACGCGGCTGCGCGGTGCCCCTTTAGGGCTGGACCAGCCACATCAAGGGCTGCGGGCCAAGGGCGAGGCACAGCAGCGGGCACTTGGGTCCGGGCAGGGCAGCGCCATGGTGCCTTCGCAGCAGGCGCCCCAGCCGGCCCAGCTGCTTGGGGAGGCCGCGGCCCTGCACCGCCTGCCGCCGGCCACTGGGCCAGGGTACGGCCTGCCGGCGACCCTGCAGGACATTGAGCGCGAGTTTGTGTACCACCTGACTCAGGAGACGGGGTGGGTGGCGCAGCTGTTGGGCGGCCAGGGGGCCCTGACGCAGCTGGGGCAGCTGCAGCCCCATAGCGCGCCCGCGCGTCGCCGACCAGTGGCGGCGGGGCAGCCACGGGCCCTGGCGCTTGCGCCGGGCTGCTGCGGCGCCAGATGCCAACAGACCGGGCAAAGTTAGGAAGGGCTGGGTGTCCAGAGGGGCGGACACGGACAGCTCGGACGGGAGCCTGGACATTAGTCCAGGTCCCGGACCATAATGTCGAGATTGCTCCTGGGGCTGATGCGTCTGGGGCGCCGGAGCTCATGGCGGAGGCCAATCATACCGGTGAAGCGATAGCGGCGGCGCAAGCAGACGAGGAGACCGGGGACGAGGGGCCAGAGGCAGCGGGAACCCAGGCTGCAGGCGCCGATGTTGCCGGGCGGGAGGCGCCGGTCTGAAGGCTGGGGGCCTTATTGCTGGAGCGGACGCTGGCACTGGCGGCGAGGAGGCGCTTGATGCAGCTGGGGATTTAGCCGGCGAAGCGTCCGGGGCCGAGGCCGCACCAGGTGCAGCCAGCGAGGTCCTGGCATCAGCTTCCGTCGCGCCTGGCGCTGCTGGGCATGGCTTCAAGCTGGATGGCGCCGCCGCCACGGTGCAGACGAGGATACCGACAAAGGTGGTGGCCACGCGACTGACGGTGAGCGCTCCGGCGCCTTCGCTGGTTCTGCTGCTCTGCGGGGCGGTGCGCCACTGGGCCCTCGTCCCCGTCCCCGCCAGTCCCCTGGACGTGCCCCTGGGCACCTCCCCGGTGGCGTGCTGCTGCGGCCCGGCCAGCTGGACGCGCTGCTGGCGGCCGTGGGGGCTCATGGCGCGGGAGCCGGTGAGCGGAGGGCTGGGGCTGGGGCTGGGGCTGGGGCTGGGGCTGGGGCTGGGGCTGGGGCTGGGGCTGGGGCTGGGGCTGGGGCTGGGGCTGGGGCTGGGGCTGGGGCTGGGGCTGGGGCTGGGGCTGGGGCTGGGGCTGGGGCTGGGGCTGGGGCTGGGGCTGGGTTGCTGGGTATCTCTACTGTATGGGAATTTCGGTAAGCGTACAGAGTGGAAGGACTGGCAGGCGTGAGGATCTAATACGGTTGCGTGTGTGGACCCCGCCGCCATTGGACCCATCCCTTTTCCTAACTCGCCCGCCGCAGGCCTATGCGCTGCTGAGCGTCACCGCGCTGCTGGGCGTTCACGCAGCAGCCTGCGCGAGGGCAGCAGCAGCAGCCCTCGTGCCCGCCTGCGCCCTGTCCGCCCCCGGCCCTCGGCCGCCCCATGTCCCCCTGCCGCCCCCCGCCGTGCTGGCCACTGCCCGTGCCATGGCCCGTGCGCAGAACGCAGCGCGTGCCGCCGGCGCCTCGAGGCTGCCGTGTGCGCCCTCGACTGGCAGCCGCTGCTCCTGCTGGACCTGGGCCAGCGGGGGGATACACGCCAGCAACAGCAACAGCAGGACGGGCGGCAGGTGGGGCGGGCGCCCGCAGGCAGCTGCAGCACCCCAGCCCCAGCTGCCGCACACCCCGGCTCACACCACCACCACCAAGAGCAGCAGGTGCCGCGCCCCAGGCAGGGTGGGCGGACGGGAGGGTTGGCGGGTGCCTGGGAGGGCCACACCTCCCCGGGTTGGCGGCGGGGGGAGGTGTGGCTACGCGGTGGTTTGTGCTGCACTGGTGGCCACATGAGGATGGGGACGGGGAGGCCGAGAAGGGCCCGGCTGCGTCTCAGGACTGCGGGCGGCTGGAGCCGCTGGGTGCCTTCTGCGCTCGCTTCGCCCCACGGCCCGGCAGAAAGCTGCGGGCTGGGCAAGAGGCGGGTGGCAGTGAGGGGTGGAACCGGGGAGTGCGAAGGCGGCGGCGGCGCGGGCCCTGGCGGGTGGACTGCCGCTGCCGAGGCGGCGGCGCGTGAGGCGTTAGAGGCGGTCACTGGCCTCATGGTTATAGCGGTGGGCAGCGGGGCAGGGAAGGTGCTGTTGGAAGAGGGGTCGAGCTGTGGAAGGCGGTGCGGTGCAGGCATGTTGAATGGCAGTGTAGGATTGAGGAGGCAACGCATTGGGACTCTGTTGCCAATGGGCGTATTGTAGTGGATACTCTTACCATTGCAATGCCCGTCCTGTGCCTGCCCCCAGCCTGTACCTGGCGGCCGCGGCCTGCGAGCCCGGCTGGCGGCGCTGCGGGAGGCGCTGGCAGCCGGCCAAGGTGGCTTCCAGCTGGTCACCTTCTCCCAGTGGGAAGCGCAGGGCCGCGAGGCGGCGCTGTCCTGGGGCAGGCCCCGCAGTCGACGGGGAGGGCGACGGCACTCAGGGCGGGAGGCTGCCTTGAATGGCACCGGCGCGTTCTTGGGGGCCACTGCAGGGCCTGAGGATGGCCTGGAAGCCGCGGAGGGCGAGGGGGCGGGCGGGCGGGCGGCATGTGGGCCCGTGGGGTCCGAGCCGTCCGAGCCGCGGTCCGGGGGCCTAGCGAAGGAGGCGGTGGCGGCGGCGGTGGAGGCGGTGGAGCGGCTGGTGGCGGCGGCGGCGGTGGAGGCGGAGCCAGCGGAGATGGAGCTGGCGGAGAGGCTTACGAAGGCAGGCGCAGCCCCATGTGTGGGCCCGGGTGAGGGGAGTCGTGCGGCCGTACCCCGCGAGCTGCTGCACATCCCCGCCAACGCGCTGGCGCTACTGGCGGAGGCGGCGGCGGTGGCCGCCGCGCAGTCCGCCAGCCGCACTGCAACCGCGGCTGTGCAGCTGGGGACGGCCGCCATGGCGCCCTCGGTGCGGCAGGGGGACACGGGCGGCACGGGGCGCAGGTTGCAGGAGCGGTGGCGGATGGTGAGGTGGTCTCGCCGGGGCGGAGGGGCAGCGGTAGAGGAAGGGGCGGGAGGCGTGGACGCAGGGGGCGCGGGGCGGGCCTCGGGGCAGGGGCTGCACCTGAGGAGGGTGAGGGAGCCGAGTCGCCAGCTATTTCTTCTGGGCAAGGACGGGTGCGCGGCCGGGGCAGGGGCGTGGCAGGGGCCGAGGCCGTGTTGGTGTTGGCGCAACAGGCTAGGAACACACGGCGCAGCGCCGCGGTGCTGGTGGCAGTGGGTGCGGCGTGATGCACAGGCATGGCCTCTCTCGCCCGTGACCCAGCAGGAACGTCAAGGGCTGTTCGGGGTTGTGCTTAAGTTGCCCCGTTTCCTAGAAGACCACCTGCCTCTGGCACGGCGTCATCCACGGCTTTTCATCTCTGCGGTGTTCCGTTTCTACGCTTGTACGCCGGCCTGTGCAATGCGGGGGCACCAGGAGGCGTCGTCGTCTGGCCTATTGGGACAGGACTGAAGGCATAGGTAGTGGTGTAGTGTTTCCATCTTGAGTTGGCGCACTGGGAAGCCTGTAACGTTTACTGGCCAGGTCAGCATTATGGCAGCACCAACTTTTTCTTAGGGTGCCATTCCCTCGGGAACGTGCTGTGCCAGTTGACAATAAATTCACAGTAGCAACGAAAAGCTGGCCAGCAGCTGGCCAGCGACTGTCGGCCACGCATGCACGAAGACATGTTGAGCAGTGGAACGCCTTTCCTTGGCGATCCGATAGCTTCCAGACGGGACGGAGCCCTGTGTCCCCGAGCGCTTGAAGCTATACCAACTGGCCTCAAACTGCACAGCAAGGACACAAAGCACCTGGAGGCACAAACCAATGCGGCAAGGGCTTATGGAGCTTGTCGCTCCTTTCCGTACAGCGAGAGGGTGGGAAACCCCGTGTCCCTAATGGCCGGGACCAGCTCTGTGTTTCGAGCGAGATGGGGCTGGGCTCTGGAAGGGACCAAAACTGTAAAACCATACATACAGAAGGGCGATCACACAGAGGGACCGCATGATCCATGTTGGCCATGTGACCGCCTGGGCGCCTGCTTCCGTGCCAGCAGCCAGCTAGCGTTTCGATCTTCATCGGTTGGGTCGAACCAGGGGCAATATTGGCTCGTTTTCTCCGAAAGTCAACGGGGCCCATATCCGAAAGACACGGGCCTGTGTGAGGGTCCCGATCGGGTGAAACGGGGGTTTGGGGGGGCTCCGCCAGAATTTGGGCCTCCCCTTCCGAAACTTGGGTTCCAGAGAGGCACCTGTTTCGACGTGTCATCCGAAAGCCCCCACGGAAGATCGAAACACTGCCAGCAGCCCAGCACAAAGAGGTCTGGCAAGGAACTGATCTTTGCGATCGTCAATGGCAGGCTGTGCATGGCAGAGCCCTGGCGCCTGGACTGCTCGGTCGGAGCTCTGTGCCGCAGCACCACGACATGCACTGGCCACGCTGCGGCCTGGTGGTTGCTTTTTCTGTGGAAAGGTTTACAGGTGAAGAGACGGGAGAGGACAGGCCAGCGGGACCTCAAAGCCCGACCAGCACAGGCAAGCACCAACACCACCAAACGTCCAAACCCAGCGCACCCCGGACTGCAAAAAGGGAACACCTAGAGAAGGAGAGGACCTGAAACCAAACACCACAGAACAGGGGGAAGAGAACAAGCCCAAAGACACCAAGGGCAAGGGGAGTCCAAAGAAAAAGGAAGAGAAGGGAAAGGGAAAGGGCAACGGAACGACAGTAGCCCCCAACCCCCAACCCACCCTCCCGACCACGCAGAAGGCACCAACAGAACCCCAGCGGGCAGGCGCCGAGACAGGCGCCCACGACAGACACGCACTCGGGCCGCCGAGAAGGCCACAAAGCCAGCAGCCCACCAGGCTCCAGCAGCCGCGGTGCAAGTCCGGGGCCACCCCTAAGTCGAGAGGCACAGGCAGCCCCACAGACCAGCAACACGACCCGCCTCCCAACCGCTACAGCGACCCCAACCCGTGCCCAGGAGGAGCACCCCGACGCAGGACAGATAGCGGCCAAACCGCCCGAACAGCACAAAACCGACCCCCAGACACGCCACCCAGCACGCAGCTACACCGGCGACAGAAGCCAAAACCAACCACCCGCGACCCTCAGCCTGCAGGGCCGCCAGCAGCGACGCAGGGGTGGACGGACGAAGAGTCCCCAACCCCCAACCTACCGACCCAGACACGCAGAAGACACCCGGAACCACCACACCACCACCGGCTCGCCAGACACCAGCACGCGCAAGGCCAGCCCGAGGCTGCACCCGAGTCTGAAGGCGATGGCCGCTCCACGGACCAGCAAACGACCAAGACGCTCCTGACCGCTACGGCGACCCGAAACCACGCCCGGAAGGAGAACCCCAGCGAAGGGCGGTCCCCACACGACACCCGACCAACCAACCACCCGGCTAAAACCCAACCGGACCCCAGAAGCACCGCCCTGCACAAGCCTACACGAACCACGGAAAACCCAACCCTCAGCCCCGCGCCACGAACCTCAGGGCCCCGACCCCCAACCCAGGTCGAGGCGCTCCTCACCACCTGCCAGTTGCGCCACATCCAGCTCCGCCTGCAGGGCAGCAGCTGCCTCCGCCAATGCCGCCGTGCCGCTGTGGGTAGGGGCCCTCCGGGGCCCTTCAGCCCTGATGCGCTGCCACTGGTCCACATCCCCTCGCAGGTACGCCAGTAGCTCCGCCCGGCCCGCACTCGAGGCACACACCTGGTAGGAATCCCGCATCTGCCAGAGGGCATGGTGGCAGAGGCCCTCCTCCGGATCGGCCAGGGCGCCCGGCGGCTCAGGTGACCGCAGGGCGGCTAGCAGGGCCTGCTTGCGCCGCCCCACCAGAACGACACCATAGGTGTCACTGCCGCTGCTGCTTGCCCCGCCTGAGCAGGTACGGCGACGCCGGGGCTCCTGCGGGCCAGGCGACCTGCGGCAGCACCACCGGCCCGCCCGTGCCTGGCCGGGGGAGCGCGTGCTCGCCTGCTCAACTCACGGAAGTCCACTTGCTGCTTGTGCAGCATTTTAGCCTGTTTCTTTGCCCTGTGGCATCACCGGGCATCACGAAACCGCCGTGGTGCATCCTTTAGGTCTGGACCTCGCTTTCAGTGCACTTGCCGTCGGGAGCTCATGACCAGAGCTTAGGCCTGGTCACCACGCCCTTTCAGCTAGCGCCGTACGCATGTGGTAGGCTGGCAGCAAGGGCAGTCCCCGCTTGTGCCGCTTCTGCAGCAGTCCTATGTGCCGTGCATCTGGGAATACTTGCACGGTATGCGGAACCAACACGCATGCTGGTCACCAGAGGAACTCCCCCGGTCCTCATCACGCTTGGGGACTGTGCTCTTAAACTCGACGAGTCCTGCCACGGCCGCACGAGTACCAATGCCTGAATTGTGCATTGGATGCCTGGTAGTGTCCAGCGTCGTCGAGCTCTGCTGACGTGACCGTTCCATGCTTTCCGTCGGTTAGCAGGGTTCACAGCTCACATGACGGGCGAACGGAAGTGCTGACCGAGGTATCGGGCCTACCATGTGGGTGGTTCCCAACATGTTCCGGGTGGGAGCGGAAAATACCATGGGTATGGTTGCGAACATGTTGCGTCTTACTTGTCGTGTTGCCGTCTTCCAGCCATAATCTATCGTGTTGCCCTATACCATCAAATAGAGGGCTATTTCTAAGGCCTATTGCGCTTATCCATTTGGGCGCTGGGCGCAATATGGACAAGGCCGGTCTGAAGTCAAAGTCGCGAAGTGCGCGAGACCGTGTTACCTCAATAATCACCATGTCCTGGCGTGTTGCGCCCGTTCTTTCAATAGACACGCGTGATCCATGGCCCTAATTGCACACTGCGCAGCGTCCCTTTCGCGCACGCGGAAGTCCGCATCCCTTGTAAAGGCGCCATGTTGCGGTAACGCTACCCATGCTAAGCCCCAACTGACACTCCAAAGGCGCTCATATATAGTCATAGGGTGGACTCACAGCGTCCAACACGCTCGGCCCTGGCTGGTAGCGACATAACAGGCCGGGGGCTATCAGGGGGCTCCCTTGAATGCTGCAGACGCCGGCACCGTGTTGCCGCTGTTCCGCTTACAGGCGCCCGTGTTGGCTGGTGCCAGGCCCTAATGGGTACTATAAGGGAGCGGTATGCCGCGGCCAACACGCCAAGCGCTGGCTGGCAGCGTGGCAACCTGGGCACAGGCGGCAGGGGGACTCCCTGGGTGCAGCATGACTCTCAACCGTGTTGCCGCTGTTTCGCTCACAGGCATCCGTGTTGCCCGGTGCCAGGACCCTGAAAGTGGTACTATGAAGTGGTTTGCCGCGGCCAGCACGCCAAGCACGGGCTGGCAGCTTGGTAACACGGCGCGGGCATGGCAGAGGACTCGTGAAGAGTCCCCTGGTTTCACGCAATCGCACCGTGTTGCCGCTGTTCCGCTCACAGCAACCCGTGTTGCACGGTGTCAGGCCCCAGTCGGTAGTGTAAAGGACTGGTATGCCGCGGCCAACACGCCAAGCACTGGCTTGCTGCGTGGTAACATTGGCACCGGTGGCAGGGGTTCCCCTGGGTACTGCGTTGCACTGCACCGTATTGCTGCTGTTCTGCCCAAGTTATTAGGGCCCCAAGCACAATGGTGGACGTGTCACACATGGATACATGTCTGGACGCGCTTTGGTGGCAGTCCGCAGCCAGGCGCATGCGTGGCGGGGCCGGGCGGCCATGCAGGATGGGGCACCTGACCAGGACTCCCCTGCGCCACACGATTGCGGGCCATGCCGCATGCCCTCCCGGCTTCCCCTGACGACACCAGGCATACTGGTGGACGTGTCACACATGGATACATGTCTGGACGTGCTTTGGTGGCAGTCCGCAGCCCGGTGCATGCGTGGCGGGGCCGGGCGGCCATGCAGGATGGGGCACCTGACCAGGACTCCCCTGCGCCACACGGACTTCCGCGTGCGCGAAAGGGACGCTGCGCAGTGTGCAATTAGGGCCATGGATCACGCGTGTCTATTGAAAGAACGGGCGCAACACGCCAGGACATGGTGATTATTGAGGTAACACGGTCTCGCGCACTTCGCGACTTTGACTTCAGACCGGCCTTGTCCATATTGCGCCCAGCGCCCAAATGGTTAAGCGCAATAGGCCTTAGAAATAGCCCTCTATTTGATGGTATAGGGCAACACGATAGATTATGGCTGGAAAGACGGCAACACGACAAGTAAGACGCAACATGTTCGCAACCATACCCATGGTATTTTCCGCTCCCACCCGGAACATGTTGGGAACCACCCACATGGTCGGCTCGCTTACTGCAGTGCTGACTTCGACAGTGTTGTACTTGCTTTGTCGCATTCGTTCTGTGCAGGAAAGCATATTTGGATAAAGCATATCATGTCATTTGGTCTCAAGTAATGCACTGATGTTGTGGAACATACCACGGGAACATACGCTTTCCGACTTCAGGCCAAGAGTGCTTCCGTTTCTAGCACCACAAAGACGCTTCTGGCGCAGAAGCTCTCACGGCTTCGGCAAATCTGGAAAGTGATGTTGAAACCTACTGGTTAGGGTCCTGTGCAAGGCCGCCAGCACCATCCTCGAGTTGGGGTGTGCAGCAATCGCGCGCCTTGGGTGGCTGTTGTAGCGAGAGATATGCTGGACACAGTCCGTTGAGGGCCGGACTGCAGTTGATCTATTGCTGATTTTCACTTATGTACTCTACAATATCTGGTATCAGAGCCTGATCGATCACGGGATCGAAACCTGCTGACTGCTGAATGCTGGTGCGCGGGAGATGGCAGCCCCGCGGGCAAAGACAATTGAATGCAAGATGCGATTCCAGGCAGTGAGCCTGCGAGGACGCAAGGCTCCTGGAGGGGGAGCAGATGTTGTAGCGAGAGATATGCTACTTGGACACAGTCCGTTGAGGGGCCGGACTGCAGTCGATCTGTTACTGATTTTCACTTATGTACTCTACAATAGTGGCACAGCGCCTTGCTAGTCACTCTGGATCAGGCACAAGACATCCTGTGGCAGTCTGGGCCGCTGACCGCTAGGGCGTTCGAGTGGAGCGCGTTCCTACTGGGGGGTGCCCCAACTGCCTACCTGAGTCAAGCCCATCACAGCCTTGTGGCCTTTCATGTCGTGCCTCGTGCCCAACCTCGCTTCGCCTTTGCGATCGCCCACCTGGTGCTCCCTGGCGCACATCCCCTGGGTGCACCCCGACCAGCTGCCCCCAGACCACACCGTGCGGCTGGGCGCTGTGGCGGCCTCCCGCGGAGCTGTGCTGGCTGGCGCCTACGTGCGGGAGGACTGCGTGGAGCTGGTGATGCTGCTGGAGGGGCGCGAGGGACGCCGGTGGGGTTGGGCTGACGACTCAGACGTTTCCAACCACCGGCGCTCTTTCCATTGCCTGCAGCGGCGCGTTGGTACTGCTTGTGTAGCCATGCCGCCCACAGGGCGGAATTTCGCACCACTGCACGTCGTGTGTTGCCGTCTGCGCGCTGCTTGTGTACGCCTCCACACGGCAGCGACTGCTCGGGTGGGACCTGGAGCTGGGTGGCGTGCTGTGGGCACTGCAGCTGCAGGCGCGGCCCGAGAGTCGGGCGACGCAGCAGCAGCAGCAGCAGCAGCAGCAGCAGCAGCAGCCTCCTTGCGGGCGACAGCGTGGGAAGGTGGTGGCCATGGAGGAGCACGATCGGTGCCGCCCGGCGTGCCTGGCGTGAGGGTGCCCCAGCAGCAGGGGCAGGGGCAAGGGCAGAGGCAGGGGTGCTGCCCCGCGGCTCCGGTGCTGCAGTCCCTGCACCCGCGCGTGATTCCCACTCGGCCCAAGGGGCAGGGCCCGGCCTCCAGTGCCCCGGCTGCGGTGCTGCGCGTTGTCGCTCTGGGCGTCCCTGCGATGGGAAGGGTTCGCGGCAACGGAGATGCACGGCTGGGGGCACGACGCCCTGCCACAGGTGCTTCTGCGGGCCGGTGGGGCGTACCTGGCGGCGTGCGTGCAGCTAGCGGCGGCGGCGCCAGGCTTGAAGCCGGGGAGATGGGGTTGGAGGTGGAGGTGCTGGAGCTCCCTGAGAGTCCGTGCTGGTAAGGGTTCCACCTATCACTTGCACACAGCTGCAGGAAAACATGTGGATGTTGCACGCCAGCATGTGTGCAGGTGCTGCAGGAAGGAACGCAGTGTGGCTCCGCTGCCCACTGAACGTCTGCGTGGGCGGGGTCACGTGCACGTAGGCCCACATCTCAAATGGAGCTGTGCTGGGGCGATCCATGGGCAGCGACAGCCCCTGTGGCCGCCGGCCCGCTGCCGGTGGCGCTCCTGCCGCCGCACGCCGCACGCGTCAGCGCCCCTCTGCTGGCGCTGCCCGGCGCTGGGGGCGCGAGCGTGGGGAGGAGGGTCGAGGCGGGGACGGCGGTGAGGACGCTGGCGGTGGCGGAGGAGCTGGCTCGCCTGGTGGCGAGGCTGGGGCCTGTCTGCCTGATGGGGAGGGGTGCTAGTCTCGGGGAGCTGTTGTACGACGTGTGCACACTCCTGCAGGCGGTCAGGGTGGCGGCGCGCGGTGGCGGCCGCCAGGGGGCCTCCTGGATGACGGTGCCGGCGGCGGCGATGATGGCGGTGGTCGGGCCGCACATGCGGCAGTACTTGGCGGCCGCAGACTGCCCTAGGGCAGCGCAGGTCGTGGAAAGGATATTCTTTTCGCCGCTGCTGCGATCAATCTGGCGGCCGAGTCTGCCAGCGCCCACACGTGTCGGACGCCCCTTATGGTGCGGGCCATGCCAATGCAGGGGCTGCCGCGCCCGACCCAGCAGTAATGGACTTGGCCACCGCAGGTGCAGGCTCGTCTTCCAGCTGCCCTGCGGACGGCGAGGCTGGGGACGGGCGCTGCGACCGCCAGCCCGGTGGTGTGTGGCGCATGGCTGTGGCCCACGTGCTGCGGCTGCGGCCGCTGCCGCCAGGCGAGGCAGAGGCCTTCGGGGCGTACTTGGCGCGCTGGACGCTGCCCCCCAGCCGCGCCATGTGGGTGCTGTGGAGCTGGGAGGAAGAGGGCGGGCAGGGGGCGGGGAACGGGCGGGCTAAGCCGTAGGGCAAGGAATTGCTTGGACGTGTGGGTGATGCGGCTCACGATAGTACTCGTGCGGTGCGCGTGGCCCACATCAGACGCCCTGTATCATGACGATGCTGCTCCTTGACGTAATCCCATGACCTGCTGTGAGTGGGTGCACCATCCGCCTTGCACCCATCGCGTGACAGCGCACCTGGCTAATGCTTCTCACCCCGTTCATCCGTTCGCGCCACCGTGGCCCTGCAGGCAAGCCATCGAGGTACCTGTGCTCCTGCCGTTACTTTTCCAAACGCACGCACCGGCTGCCGCTGCTGACGTGGCGCAATCTGGTGCCGCTGGCGGGCTGCGGCACCAGCCTGCTGGCCAACGCCGCCTGGCTGCTGCTGCCGTACGGCGTGTGGGTGCGGCTGGCGGCGGCGGCACGCCTGCCGCGCTACCTGGGGCACGTGTGTGCCAAGACGCTGGTGGTGTGCGGGCTGCCACCGCCGCTGGGCGTCGCTGCCTACATGGGCGGCACGGCGGTTCGGATGGAGGGCATCATGCTGCCGGGGGCGTGACTGGTGACGGCCGGGGCAGGAGACAAGGGCAAGCGGGAGTATCAGACAGCCTCGCTCACGTGTACAGACGGCTCTTGCTGCATGCGGCGTAATGCCCATCGTGACATCGCCCCGCAACCCCTACCAAACAAGACCCCTGGTAAGAACAGCAGCTTAAGGTTTAAGACGCGTATAAGCCGGTCTTATGATGCCTAAGAGCAAAAGCAGGCTTAGAGTGGTCTTAAAGGCCTGGGAACGTCTTAAGTGCTTAAGACCATGCAGGCACGGCACACACCTACCCATTCCCTGTGCCCAAGGCATTAAGCATGAGAGACATGGACAGAGCATGATGCTGCTGGCCCCTGCACCCACCCCCACCCCCACCCCAGCGGGAAGGTTGCTCCTAGGGGCGTCCCCAGTTCATGCCACCTTGACGTCAAGGTGGCACGCAGGGCCCTGGGTGGCATGTAACTCTGGTGGTGATGCTTGCAGATTAATGTGTGTTCTTCTGCAGCAGGTACCTTCCACCTGTGGAAGGTAGGCTGCAAAGATGGAAGGTTGGGTGTTTGGGCTGTGCACAGCCAAGGACAGTGGATCGAGTCAGGTGGGTGGGCAGCAGCTCAAGCTGGGCAAGGCGAGGCTCCTTGCTTGCCTTGGAAGGGAAAGGAGCAGGGGAAGGGCCAGGCGTCAAGGGAGCAGGTGCAGGGCTGTCATGCCTGGTGGGCAGGGCGATTCAGGTGGCACTCATCTCTTGTGTCATTGTATGTTGTAAAAGGCATGGTATATCGCTTTTGTGGTAGTTGTACGCAATGCCTCAGCCGCAGCAGCAATTCGCCTCATCTTTGTCAGGTCTTATTCCGCTCCTCTTCTATCTTTTGTGAGTCCGCATTACTCCGTTGTGAGTACGCCGAGCCTGTTGTGCTGTACGATGGACGAGCATTGCCCCGGTGAGCTTGCACCCGCTGAGCCGGGACGACATCGAAATCTGAGAAGCGAGCTGCAGTGCAATGGTGTGGTACAAGCAAAGCGTTGTTACGGCGGGTTACGGTTGGTGTAGCCGCACGCGGGTGGGAAGGGTGCGGCAGGTGCTCTGCCGCCACTCATGCCCCACACGACACGGCCTGCTCGCGTTTCACCATTTGTGCCCACTTTGCTGCCGTACTAGCGCCATTTGGAGCGTAATAAGGCCTTCTACTCATGGTAGCAAAGCAGTGTTACAGCGGGTTGCGGTTGGTGTAGCTACGCACGCGGGTGGGAAGGGTGCATCAGGAGCTCTGCCCGTGCTCATGCCCCACACGGCGCGCCCTGCTCCCGTTTGACCATCGGTGCCCGCTTTGCTGCCGTACGGGCGCCATTAGTCGTGTAGTAAGGCTGTCTATTACCGGTAACAAAGCGGTGTTACGGCGGGTTACGGTTGGTGTAGCCGCACGCGGGTGGGAAGGGTGCGGCAGGTGCTCTGCCGCCACTCATGCCCCACACGACACGGCCTGCTCGCGTTTCACCATTTGTGCCCACTTTGCTGCCGTACTAGCGCCATTTGGAGCGTAATAAGGCCTTCTACTCATGGTAGCAAAGCAGTGTTACAGCGGGTTGCGGTTGGTGTAGCTACGCACGCGGGTGGGAAGGGTGCATCAGGAGCTCTGCCCGTGCTCATGCCCCACACGGCGCGCCCTGCTCCCGTTTGACCATCGGTGCCCGCTTTGCTGCCGTACGGGCGCCATTAGTCGTGTAGTAAGGCTGTCTATTACCGGTAACAAAGCGGTGTTACGGCGGGTTACGGTTGGTGTAGCCGCACGCGGGTGGGAAGGGTGCGGCAGGTGCTCTGCCGCCACTCATGCCGCCCCACACGACACGGCCTGCTCGCGTTTCACCATTTGTGCCCACTTTGCTGCCGTACTAGCGCCATTTGGAGCGTAATAAGGCCTTCTACCTATGGTAGCAAAGCAGTGTTACAGCGGGTTGCGGTTGGTGTAGCTACGCACGCGGGTGGGAAGGGTGCATCAGGAGCTCTGCCCGTGCTCATGCCCCACACGGCGCGCCCTGCTCCCGTTTGACCATCGGTGCCCGCTTTGCTGCCGTACGGGCGCCATTAGTCGTGTAGTAAGGCTGTCTATTACCGGTAACAAAGCGGTGTTACGGCGGGTTACGGTTGGTGTAGCCGCACGCGGTGGGAAGGGTGCGGCAGGTGCTCTGCCGCCACTCATGCCCCACACGACACGGCCTGCTCGCGTTTCACCATTTGTGCCCACTTTGCTGCCGTACTAGCGCCATTTGGAGCGTAACAAGGCCTTCTACTTATGGTAGCAAAGCAGTGTTACAGCGGGTTGCGGTTGGTGTAGCTACGCACGCGGGTGGGAAGGGTGCATCAGGAGCTCTGCCCGTGCTCATGCCCCACACGGCGCGCCCTGCTCCCGTTTGACCATCGGTGCCCGCTTTGCTGCCGTACGGGCGCCATTAGTCGTGTAGTAAGGCTGTCTATTACATGGTAGCAAAGCAGTGTTACAGCGGGTTACGGTTGGTGTAGCTACGCACGCGGGTGGGAAGGGTGCGGCAGGTGCTCTGCCCGTGCTCGTGCCCCACACGGCGCGCCCTGCTCCCGTTTGACCATCGGTGCCCGCTTTGCTGCCGTACGGGCGCCATTAGTCGTGCAGTAAGGCTTCTATTACCGGTAACAAAGCGGTGTTACGGCGGGTTACGGTTGGTGTAGCCGCACGCGGGTGGGAAGGGTGCGGCAGGTGCTCTGCCCGTGCTCATGCCCCACGACGCGCCCTGCTCGCATTCAACCATTTGTGCCCGCTTTGCTGCCGTACTAGCGCCACTTTGCGCTTAACAAGGCCTTCTACTCATGGTAGCAAAGCAGTGTTACAGCGGGTTGCGGTTGGTGTAGCTACGCACGCGGGTGGGAAGGGTGCGGCAGGTGCTCTGCCGCCACTCATGCCCCACACGACGCGCCCTGCTCGCATTCAACCATTTGTGCCCGCTTTGCTGCCGTACTAGCGCCACTTTGCGCTTAGCAAGGCCTTCTACTCATAATAGCAAAGCAGTGTTACAGCAGGTTGCGGTTGGTGTAGCTACGCACGCGGGTGGGAAGGGTGCATCAGGAGCTCTGCCCGTGCTCATGCCCCACACGGCGCGCCCTGCTCCCGTTTGACCATCGGTGCCCGCTTTGCTGCCGTACTAGCGCCATTTGGAGCGTAAAAAGGCCTTCTACTTATGGTAGCAAAGCAGTGTTACAGCGGGTTGCGGTTGGTGTAGCTACGCACGCGGGTGGGAAGGGTGCATCAGGAGCTCTGCCCGTGCTCATGCCCCACACGGCGCGCCCTGCTCCCGTTTGACCATCGGTGCCCGCTTTGCTGCCGTACGGGCGCCATTAGTCGTGTAGTAAGGCTGTCTATTACCGGTAACAAAGCGGTGTTACGGCGGGTTACGGTTGGTGTAGCCGCACGCGGGTGGGAAGGGTGCGGCAGGTGCTCTGCCGCCACTCATGCCCCACACGACACGGCCTGCTCGCGTTTCACCATTTGTGCCCACTTTGCTGCCGTACTAGCGCCATTTGGCGCGTGTAAGGCCTTCTACCTATGGTAGCAAAGCAGTGTTACAGCGGGTTGCGGTTGGTGTAGCTACGCACGCGGGTGGGAAGGGTGCATCAGGAGCTCTGCCCGTGCTCATGCCCCACACGGCGCGCCCTGCTCCCGTTTGACCATCGGTGCCCGCTTTGCTGCCGTACGGGCGCCATTAGTCGTGTAGTAAGGCTGTCTATTACCGGTAACAAAGCGGTGTTACGGCGGGTTACGGTTGGTGTAGCCGCACGCGGGTGGGAAGGGTGCGGCAGGTGCTCTGCCGCCACTCATGCCCCACACGACACGGCCTGCTCGCGTTTCACCATTTGTGCCCACTTTGCTGCCGTACTAGCGCCATTTGGAGCGTAATAAGGCCTTCTACTTATGGTAGCAAAGCAGTGTTACAGCGGGTTGCGGTTGGTGTAGCTACGCACGCGGGTGGGAAGGGTGCATCAGGAGCTCTGCCCGTGCTCATGCCCCACACGGCGCGCCCTGCTCCCGTTTGACCATCGGTGCCCGCTTTGCTGCCGTACGGGCGCCATTAGTCGTGCAGTAAGGCTGTCTATTACCGGTAACAAAGCGGTGTTACGGCGGGTTACGGTTGGTGTAGCCGCACGCGGGTGGGAAGGGTGCGGCAGGTGCTCTGCCGCCACTCATGCCCCACACGACGCGCCCTGCTCGCATTCAACCATTTGTGCCCGCTTTGCTGCCGTACTAGCGCCACTTTGCGCTTAACAAGGCCTTCTACTCATGGTAGCAAAGCAGTGTTACAGCGGGTTGCGGTTGGTGTAGCTACGCACGCGGGTGGGAAGGGTGCGGCAGGTGCTCTGCCGCCACTCATGCCCCACACGACGCGCCCTGCTCGCATTCAACCATTTGTGCCCGCTTTGCTGCCGTACTAGCGCCACTTTGCGCTTAGCAAGGCCTTCTACTCATAATAGCAAAGCAGTGTTACAGCAGGTTGCGGTTGGTGTAGCTACGCACGCGGGTGGGCAGGTGCTCTGCCGCCACTCATGCCCCACACGACGCGCCCTGCTCCCCTTTCACCATCGGTACCCTATTTGCTGCCGTACGGGCGCCATACAGCGTTTATTGAGTCTGTCTGTCAATGGTATCAAAGCGGTGTTACAGCGGTTTACGGTCGATGCAGCCGCACACGGGTGGGATGGGTGCAGCCGGAGCTCTGCTGCCTCTCCTGCCTCTCACGACGCGCCCTGCCCGCGTTTCACCATCGGTGCCCTCTTTGCTGCCGTACGGGCACCATTCGGCGTGTATTGAGGCTGTCTATTAATGGCGCGAAAGCGGTGTTACAGCGGGTTACGGTTGGTATGGACGCACATGAGTGGGGAACGGGCCTGACAGAGCAGAGGCCTGTGCCCCTGCCCATGTCTTTCATGCCGCACCATTGCTTCCGGTTTGCTGCCAAGCTGGCGCTTGATGTGTCATATATTTGGTATCGAGTATTAGGAACACTGAGTTGCCATTGGTTTAGTTTATTTGGCGAGGGTACAAAGAGTGGACTGGGGCTGCTGGCAGGAGCAGGGGAGGCCCCTGCCCCTGCCCACACCTTCCATGACGCGCCCTGCTCTCTTGTGCCCGCTTTGCTGCCACATTGGCGCCATGTCTCGTAGCACAAAAGCTTGTATTGTATCAGGGAGGCGCCGTTGCAAATGGTCCCGCCAGGAGGTGGAAAAGGTGTGGCACAGAGCAGCAGAGAGTGGTGGGAGTGGGAACGCACGTCCCTGCCCCCGCCTACACCTTACGTGACGTGCCCTGCTATGGGTTCTCGTGACAAACATCTAGACCTCGTTATTGCTTAGAGATAATCCAGCATAACTGGTCCCTACATGGCGCATGTGCCGCACGGCACACAATGGCGCCCAACTGCAGTCTTACACAATGGCGCACACCTTGTACTCATACTATATACTAAAACATATTAACACGTTCAGTTTAATAGCTACGTATATTACAATGCCGGTCGCATACATCTTGGTCAACGTCTTTTGCTCTTTGCGCTGGTCGACCGCGCCACAGCGACGATGTTCCATACTCAAGCATTGATACATCGTGCTTGTTTTGACATGGTGAGAAAGGAGCAGCTGCTTTCCCTGGCAGATCCTTTCCTGGACGTGGGAGGGCTGCGCGTCACAACAGGTCAACGAAACCCTTCCTCACAAATGGTTTGCATTATTCACTGCAGATAGACCATGTTTCCGAGTCTGCTTGTGCGCCATGGAAAAGACGTGCTTGGACCGCATTGTCCTGGCCCCGTGCCCTGGCCCTGCTGTGACACCAAAGATGGAGGCCATTTACTTCACATATTACAAGCATGGATGCTACTATCGCTGGGAGCTGCGCTAGCTCAGCTTTGCCTGGTCAACACGCCCCGACGACGGCCGCGATGACTTGTGCTCGCCAGTCAGAGGCCACGGCTGACAAGGTACGTTTTACGCTATAGCAGCATCCTATTACTCATGGCAGGGGCCTACTGCCTTGCTATCAACCCGGTTGTGGTGCCGGGACACCGCTTGCGTTGACTTGCGTGTGCCGGGTATGCTGCTCAGTTGCGTGGAGGCTGGGTACAAGTCTGGGTATGCATACGGGAGCGGAACGGGTCAACTGAGGCATGCTACCACTGGGGTGTGCCATCCTGCAGCGGTGCAGCAGTGCCAACAGTGAGCCACCGTACTGCTGCAGAGGGCTGCGTGTGCGGATGTCTGCGTACCTAGTGAGCCTGCATAACAGTGTGCGGCGATCTTTGTACCAGCACGCATGTCTGCGCCTTTCTTTGCACCTTAAGGTTAGGACTGCAAGTTGCTCAGGGCTGATTGCTACCTAAACACTACTTCTTGCTTCACCTCCTCACAGGGTCCAACTGTATGTCCCGCAGCTCACCTTGAAAGCTTGGACCAGAGCGCGGTGGTGACGGCGGGCGTGCATTTTGTGGCAGCAGCAGCCACGCTGAGCCCGGGCTGCCAGGAATAGGAGAAGCGTAAGTGGCTTCAACACTTCTTGAGCTCCCTGCTGGACTGCCGTTACACATGCATTAGGCATTGCAGACTGACACTTTGCATGCCGTGCTTGCGTTCCTGGCTGAATGTATGACAGGGAAAAGCGACCGCACATACAGTGACGTTGTGCACAATACTGAGGTTGGTGCTCTATGCATGCAGGCGGCAAGCCAGTGCCTGGGGCTGTGGGCTCCATGGAGGACCAGGCGGCGGGCACCATCGGCACGGCAAGTGAGTTAAGGGGCTCAGGCTTGCAAGCCCAATTGGGCTATGTGTCCGAACATGTGTTGTTAGGGACACTGTGTGTTGCATGCTTGCACGAGCATGTCTCAAGGAGCGCCGTAATGTTTGATTGGGTGTACCGGTAGCTGCTATGTACTTCTCCCCTGATCAGCACCTGCGCTGGACATGCAGGCGCCAACAAGGTGTACGACAAGCTGGAGGAGGCATGCCAGTGGTCCAGCTTCACACAGGCCGCCCCAGCTTAAACGCTTTGAGTCATACAGCGTGTTCCTGCAAGAGTGTGCAACAACCGGCAACGCAGCTGTGTTGTTGTTGGTGGCATCAAGCTTGGGCAGTAGCTGTGGCTGAAGGAGGAGACACGTCAGCTGCTTGGTGATTCCATTATGCAGTTGGCTGGCTAGGTTGAGTGATGGGCTGGTATTGACCACTTGCAAGGTAATCCTTGCTACTGTACAATGTGTTTTATACCGGAACTGCTGGCTGCCGTACAGTGCCAAACGCCTCATATATAGTGCTGGCTACCGCACGCTGCATTATTGTACCCTAGGATTGTATTTCATTCTTATGTTTCAGACTGGTTTAGTTGTAAGCCAGGGCTTACATGTAAGACAGGATTAGTGGTTAAAGTCGGGCTTATAGCCATAAGACACCGGATAAGAGTGCTAAGCGGCCTTAGCGCTTAAAACGCTCTTAACACACTAAGGAGGTCTGGGGACATGTAAAGACTGTTTAAAGACGTTCTGAAGCGTGCTTAACTGCAGTTTAAGCCCACTGCTCCTGGGTAAGATAAGTACGTTAAGTACGTTCTTAACAAGGGACTTGTTTGGTAGGGTGTGTCCGGGGTGGACACGCCACACCAGTCGCGGCTAGGCGGCACACCAAGAAGCCCTATGCCCAGGCAGTCAACTAGCACGCACGGCCAGTTATAATAAGGCAGAGCAAAACAGCCATGCATGGCAACCGGGCACGTAACAGAAGGCACCACCAAGGGCAATGCGACTCAAGTACACGTGGCACCTGCTAACCACCCCCGACGTCACCACTCTGCCCGGAGAATCCCCAATGCCTCTGGTGTTGATTTTGATTTACGGTAATCTGCAAAGCACTGGATACAGGATAGGAAGGCGAGGTTTGCGCAATAAAATCTGCCCGCGCTCCTTTGTCACATAAACATTATAATACAGCACAAAATATGTTGTTCCGGTCCTTCAACTATTACAACGGCACGCCTTTTGGTCTCATAACATTACGGAACATGGCCGATATTTATACTTAATGTCACCACATACGTATCTAAGATAGAGATGGGTTCTTTCCCTGTGCACATGCAGAATAATGCACGCCCGCCAAGGCGTTCATACATATCTTGAACTCTTATTGTCAATGTACACGGCACGTTATCGGCAGTGACAGTCTTGGGGTAAGATGTCATAAGGTTCAATTATTGGGGGTATATCCTATATGTTCGTCCGCATACACCGTTGTCCCAACAGCGCGACTCTATCATACGCATGGCATGTACAGGGCATGTATGTACTAATACATGTATGTCGCAAAGGACGGCAGCACTATGCACGTGGTGCAGAATCTGTGCGACGCAGCTTTCCCTGGGAAAGCTGCGCCCGTTTCCCAGCCAACAGCGACCATGTTTCTTTGGCTCATCGATGCTTGCGATGCTGTGTGCACTGTACGCTGCACCAAGTCCCACTGGCGGCCATGAGGCCCTTCAAAGCCCAGGCCGGGCTTGCCTGTGTGTCTTAGCTTCAGGGATCTGTGTAGATCCCAGGGTGAGGCAAAGGGCGGTGCCAATCAGAAGGTTCCTTCTGGTGCCACAACCTGCTGGTGCCTGCTGGTGCCAACACCACCTACCACGTGTCAGCACAGTACAGTACAGTACACCGGTCGGCACCAGGTCGGCAGCTGCTGTAGGTTCAAATGATGGTGACAGCGGGCCTGTGTTGTCCTGCTAAATGTACAGAGAGGCGGCGGGGGCGGCAGCAGACGCGCGACAAGCAAGCAAAGAGCCCACCATGCACGCACCTTCATCACAACCAGCTGGCGCCAGCAGCCGTGTGTTGTGGTGTGGGACGGAGCCAAGCGGCTGCTTCCCCTTTCTTGCTGTTGTCCAGCTGGTGCACCATGGCGGCAATCTATTGCCTTCCAAGGGCGAGGCTACAGCAGGGAAGCTGCCCAAGCCATGTGGGCAACAAAGTGAAGGCAGGTAGGGGAGCTTACTCGCTTGGAGGTCAAGGCAGGGATAAGAGGCCAAACTTCAGGGACTGGCGAGGCGGACTTGCTAGGTGGCCTTCCGAACGGAGGTGTGGAACAGCGGGATGGGCTGGGGAGCAGCATGAGAGACGGAAGAAGCCTTGCTTGGTGCATTGGTGGCCCAGGTGCTGCTGCTGGAAAGGCGCTGCTCGGGTGTTGCTTTCGAATCCAGTCCCCGCATACGCTTGCTCGTTTACAAGAACATATTGTAAGCATGGTACACGCTTGCTTCCTATGCAGTTTCAGTGGCAGAACGCGGAAGCGACGAGCGACGATGACCATTCGCTTACACCTGCTCTTACTCCACGCTTGTTACACTCAGTTTCAGAAGTCCTCTGCAAGCAGACTGACGGCTGTTTTCCTGGGAACGTGAAACTAAAACTGAGGTCGCCAAGGATCGACGATCTGTCCTTTCGTGTGGCGCTTCACCGCCTGCTCCTATGCATGTTCGAGACAAATAAAAGGCAAGTAGTCACTCAGGCACGACTGGGACTGGAACGGGACACACAGGCTGGGCTGGTCACGCGAATTGAGAAGGACGCGCGGGAGATGGAAGCCAACCCCTGTTCCCCTTCCGCGCGTTTCGCTGATATGTGAGTCGGCAATGGTCTTAAGGACGTAGACCTGACGAAGGAAGAGAGAAAGGGGAAGGACAGGGGAAGCTAGTCTTCGCCCAATTTGCCTATCCTCTCCCTGTCGATTGGACGTTCAGAAGAAGGTGTCCATTACTTGCATGTTTATCTATTTATTCATTGGACGGGTGAAAGTTCAGGTTAAGAAGCAAAATCAGGGTGCCCTCCACGATGAAATGAAAATTCACCACCAAAATCGCCCTCCAGGATCGCCCTCCAAATGCGGAATTAACGTGAAATATTGTCAGACTGTCGACTGCTGGCGACTGTCTGGCACTGGCGACTGTCTATCATTATTGAATCAATTCAACGTAACTGTATAGCAGTTGGCACCTCACAAGCAACTTCGACGCCCATTGCGCAAGTCCACACACTATGGTCCCTTCCCAACTCCTTGAGCTTCATCAAACACAATAAGGAATAATGACTCGCCTACACATTCTTTTATTGGGTGGGAAATATTTTTTATGTCTTCGAGCAGCTGTATGCAGGGCGGGGTAGGCTGGATACTAAGCATGTCGGCCCTCTACCCTCACCTTGCAGGCCTGTCGCTCTGCTGCATTACAGTAAATGCAGCTCGATTCTTAGATGCCAGGCCAGCGCGACAGCGGGCTCTGTCAGTTTCGGTAAGTGCTGTCGGGTCGGGAAAGCCCTCTAGGAACACAGACACAGCCGCAGGCACAGGCACGTGCGCTTGATGAGCATAACATATCTAACTCTGCCGCCTCCTATGAATTTGTCAACAAGGGCAGCGTTCCTGCAGCCAAGATGCCTTCCCTCGTTCTCGTTGTGCTGGTCCGTAGGGAGCAGCAGCCACGCTCACGGGTCCTACCGCCGGAGGAAAGGGCGTGGCCCTAACCTTGTCCTCCACCTTTAGCGTCACAGTGGCTGAGGCCACTAACTTGGGTATTCAGGCCGCTGACACGTTGTGGTTCGTGGTAGACGATGGTGTGTCGACCTTTTCAAGCAGCACAAGGAGTCAGTCTGGCTCTTTGGCGGCAGACTCCAACAATGCTGATTTGGAGGTCAAAGAAGACATTGTCTACACCATACCATCAGATGCCAATGGTGTACTCAACCTCCAAATATACTGGTACACGCACTCAGCATCAACAGACGCTGGGGATACCGAGCTGGCAGTGAGCTCTGCCCTGAGCATCAACGTAAGTGCCCGCATGCATGATAGCATAGCACACAAACAAACCAGGGTGGGTAGCCCAGAGAACATGAGGTGATTGTTGCCAGCCGCTAACCTCTGTGTGTGCGTGGTGCAAGCTGCTCACCTTGCAATTGTATGTGGAGCTTTATTTCGTTCAGTGCTGTCGTCCTGCCTCTCCTTGCTGCCATGCCAGTCACAGCTAGGCTAGTACCAACGCATAGCTAATGGCTTCTTGAGTAGCATAGCACCTTCATTCACGGTTTACCCAACGTACTTTTACTGCAGGTGTACAATGGTGCCTCGGGGTTTACCGGGCCCAGCGTTATTGGGACCTCGATCTCGTTCAGCTTCACATCTACCTTCATCACCCTGCAAACAAATATCCCAACCGACCTAGCCTACCAGTTGGTGTACGAAGGCGGCAGCAGCACGACTCAACCTGCACTCTCCACAGCTGGATCAGGATATACAGCACGTACCACTGTAGCGTCCCCTTCGTACGTTGACGGCGCTGGCCTTTATGCCGGAACCAAGGTTGCAACAGTTACCATTTCGTTCACCGGATACGGGGATGATACAGACCAAACGGCTCGTATCTTTTGGTTTGGTGATGCTGATGCCCTGGTTGCGTACAGCGAGCCAATTAGTATCAAGGTGAGCTGTGAAAACTCCACGTGAAACATCTTTGATTCATGCTGCAATTGTACTGCAAGAACCGTCACGCAATAAAAACGTTTGCTGGATTGGGTGGAAATGTCCACCTCTTCGGTCGTTATGTGCGGGTCAAGACGTCTGCTGTGTTGGCCTTGCACAACAGCACAACATGAGACCCCTTGACCCCATGTTGGCGCATATTTTGCGGACCTAATCGTACAGCGGTTGCACTCATTACCATATTCGTGACCACAGGTCGTGGAAGCCAGTGCCACCCTGACGGGCCTGCCCTCCATCCTGGGCACGGACATGGCAGTGCCTGTGTACAGCGTGCTGACGCCTACCACGGTGTCAGACGTGATCACAGCTGGCGGCCAGGTGTCATACGTGCTGGTGGACGGCGAGGCGGTGCTGGAGGCGGATGCGCTGACGGCTGCTCGTACTGCATTGTCCCTGACGGCCGACAACGTGACGGACGGCACAGCGGGAGCTGAGATCCAGCTGTCGTACACTGCTACTTCCGCCAGCCGTGCGCCCATGGTGTACTGGTTTGCCACGGACGACGTGTCTGACCCCAGCGTGCTGGCCATTGCGGAGACGGCTGCGGGCTCCGAGTTCAAGGTGCGGGACACAGGCGGCGAGCGGGCACCTCGTGACTCTGCGCTGATCATGAGAGTGTCTGCGTGCTTCATGCTGCCCCAGCCGTGCCTATGCGGCGGCCCTGTTGTTGACCTGCGCTTAACCTTGCCTTTGCCCTGCAACACTCGGAACCTTGTGTGCCTGAGCATTATTGCCACGCCTACGCCTCCCCGCTGAATGAGAAGCGGCCATGCCTTTGCCTATGTCGTCATGGTCACCTGCTCCCATTCCCTCTCCTGGCCGTCTCTTTCAGGTCATTGAAGCCGCCGCTGCGCTGACGGGTGTGCCCACCGTGCTGGGCACGGGCATGGAGGTGCCTGTGTACAGCGTGCTGACGCCTGCCACGGTGTCTGACGTGATTGCTTCCGGCGGTGACGTGGCGTACGTGCTGGTGGACGGCGAGGTGGTGGTGGAGGCGGACGCGCTGACCGCAACACGCACACTGGTGACACTGACGGCCGACAACGTGACTGCCGGCACTGCCGGTGCTGAGATCCAGCTGACGTACTCAGCCGTTGCCGCGAGCCGCACCCCCAAGGTGTACTGGTTTGCGACGGACGACGAGACCGACCCCAGCGTGCTGGCGGTGTGCGAGGCCACCACTGGAGCCGTCAAGGTGGGGCCGCATAGGCAGTTATGTCAGCTCCCTGCTTGCGCAATCGGCAAGTAGCGCACCAGGCAGTACGCGCCTGCACCCAGTGTGTGCAGTGTTGGATGCTTAATCGCCTGTGCGGAATGCACAACACGCTACAGTGGCGTCCTTGCAAGGAGCTTGTGGGCTGAGGTGGCCTGCTGCAGTGCATCTCACACAGCTTCGTCGGCCTCATGCCTGTCCCCCGACTGTGGCAGTGTGGGGTAACGACAATGACCGGGCATCTAGTGCCGGCTGCGGGGCGTGTTGTACGGCTCTGGCGCTGGGCGGGCTGATTGTGTGTCACGGTTCTGCAACATCTAGATACGTATGGGGCGCCAAACGGCCGGCTAAGCAGTACGGTTCCCTGCCTGGCCCTTGGTCGTCGCAGGTCGTTGAAGCCAGCGCCACCCTGACGGGCCTGCCCTCCATCCTGGGCACGGACATGGAGGTGCCTGTGTACAGCGTGCTGACGCCTACCACGGTGGCAGATGTGATCACAGCTGGCGGCCAGGTGTCGTACGTGCTGGTGGACGGCGAGGCGGTGCTGGAGGCGGATGCGCTGACGGCTGCTCGTACTGCGGTGTCCCTGACGGCCGACAACGTGACGGTCGGCACAGCGGGGGCTGAGATCCAGCTGTCGTACACTGCGACTTCCGGCAGCCGTGCGCCCATGGTGTACTGGTTTGCCACGGAAGACGTGTCTGACCCCAGCGTGCTGGCCATTGCGGAGACGGCTGCGGGCTCCGAGTTCAAGGTGCGGGACACAGGAGGGGAGCAGGCACCTCGTGACTCTGCGCTGATCATGAGAGTGTCTGCGTGCTTCATGCTGCCCCAGCCGTGCCTATGCGGTGGCCCTACCTGTTGTTTGCCTGCGCTTAACCTTGCCTTTGCCCTGCAACACTCGGAACCTTGTGTCCCTGAGCATTATTGCCACGCCTACGCCTCCCCGGTGAATGAGAAGCGGCCATGCCTTTGCCTATTTTGTCATGGTCACCTGCTCCCATTCCCTCTCCTGGCCGTCTCTTTCAGGTCATTGAAGCCACCGCTGCGCTGACGGGTGTGCCCACCGTGCTGGGCACGGGCATGGAGGTGCCTGTGTACAGCGTGCTGACGCCTGCCACGGTGTCTGACGTGATTGCTTCCGGCGGTGACGTGGCGTACGTGCTGGTGGACGGCGAGGTGGTGGTGGAGGCGGACGCGCTGACCGCAACACGCACACTGGTGACCCTGACGGCCGACAACGTGACTGCCGGCACTGCCGGTGCTGAGATCCAGCTGACGTACTCAGCCGTTGCCGCGAGCCGCACCCCCAAGGTGTACTGGTTTGCGACGGACGACGAGACCGACCCCAGCGTGCTGGCGGTGTGCGAGGCCACCACTGGAGCCGTCAAGGTGGGGCCGCATAGGCAGTTATGTCAGCTCCCTGCTTGCGCTGTCGGCAAGTAGCGCACCAGGCAGTACGCGCCTGCACCCAGTGTGTGCGGTGTTGGATGCTTAACCGCCTGTGCGGAATGCACAGCACGCTACGGTGGCGTCCTTGCAAGGAGCTTGTGGGCTGAGGTGGCCTGCTGCAGTGCATCTCACACAGCTTCGTCGGCCTCATGCCTGTCCCCCGACTGTGGCAGTGTGGGGTAACGACAATGACCGGGCATCTAGTGCCGGCTGCGGGGCGTGTTGAACAGCTCTGGCGCTGGGCGGGCTGATTGTGTGTCATGGTTCTCAGTGTTCCGGTCTTATCTGGAACAGAATCCTAAACGCTTACAATTTTGGACCCTCCCTGCCGCAAATTGTCGAAGTACTGCTTACAATTTTGGCCGTAAAAATTGCAAGTCCGTGAATATTTTCTGGGGGGCAAGCCCCCCTGCCCCATACCCCCAAGCACCCGCATGGCAAAGCAGCAGCGTGGCTGTGGAGTACACTTGGGGTACACGCGCACGGGACCATGACAGCCAAGCGCGCTGTATGCATGCGCTCACACGCACGCACACTGTACGTCTGTACCGATACGCCCAGGGGAACTCCCTGGGGTGTGCCTTTGGTGATGAGCGCCCTGAACTTGCCTACAACTCTTACGGCTGCCTTGAAAAAATTGTCTGAGTACCGCCTACAATTTCAGGTGCAAGCTGCATAGAAATCCTAATCTCGCATACAATTTTGACCCCCAAAATCCTAAGAACCGGCCTGTACGGCCGGGAAATTCGTAATATTGTGGAAGACCGGAACGCTGATGGTTCTGCAACATCTAGATACGTATGGGGCGCCAAACGGCCGGCTAAGCAGTACGGTTCCCTGCCTGGCCCTTGGTCGTCGCAGGTCGTTGAAGCCAGCGCCACCCTGACGGGCCTGCCCTCCATCCTGGGCACGGACATGGCGGTGCCTGTGTACAGCGTGCTGACGCCTACCACGGTGGCAGATGTGATCACAGCTGGCGGCCAGGTGTCGTACGTGCTGGTGGACGGCGAGGCGGTGCTGGAGGCGGATGCGCTGACGGCTGCTCGTACTGCGGTGTCCCTGACGGCCGACAACGTGACGGACGGCACAGCGGGAGCTGAGATCCAGCTGTCGTACACTGCGACTTCCGGCAGCCGTGCGCCCCTGGTGTACTGGTTTGCCACGGACGACGTGTCTGACCCCAGCGTGCTGGCCATTGCCGAGACGGCTGCGGGCTCCGAGTTCAAGGTGCGAGAACGCACTGCTGCGCCCGGCACACATGTCTGCGCAATACGCTCGCATTTTGGCCATTCCTGTCTGTTGGTCAGCCTTCCTGCGACTGAGCCGGCACAGGGTGGTTCTTGCGGCAGCGTTATGTAGGCCCCCTAAGCGCTGACTCTGGTTTGATTCTGCGTGGGTCTCTGCGTGCCTGGCCGCAGGTCGTTGAGGCCAGCGCCACGCTGACAGGCCTGCCCTCCATCCTGGGCACGGACATGGAGGTGCCTGTGTACAGCGTGCTGGCGCCTACCACGGTTTCGGACGTTATTGCGGACGGTGGCGATGTGGCCTACGTGCTGGTTGACGGCGAGGCAGTGACGGTGGCAGGCGCGCTCACGGCTACACGCACCCTCGTGAACCTGAACGCCGACAACGTGACGGCCGGCACGGCGGGTGCCGTTATTGAGCTGTCCTTCACAGCGGTGGCTGCGTCGCGCGCGCCCATGGTGTACTGGTTCGCCACGGACGATACGGCCGACCCCAGCTTGCTAGCCGTGGCGGAGACGGCCGCGGGGTCTGAGTTCAAGGTACGTTGACATGTGCAGGGGTCAGCGCAATACCGTAAAGACGCTGTTAGGTAGTAATGGAAGTCTTGGGAGGGGTACTAAGCATGTGTAAAGATTCCATCTGTGACGGTCACCTGCTATCAACGGCTTAGAATGGACGTGTGCGTGGATAAGTTATCCGGTCCCTCTCATGGCCGTTTCCTTCAGGTCGTTGAAGCCACAGCTGTGCTCACGGGGGTACCCACAGTGCTGGGCACGGGCATGGAGGTGCCTGTGTACAGCGTGCTGACGCCTGCCACGGTGTCTGACGTGATTGCTTCCGGCGGCGATGTGGCGTACGTGCTGGTGGACGGCGAGGTGGTGGTGGAGGCGGACGTGCTGACCGCAACACGCACACTGGTGACCCTGACCGCCGACAACGTCACTGCCGGCACTGCCGGTGCTGAGATCCAGCTAACGTACTCCACCGTTGCCGCAAGCCGCACTCCCAAGGTGTACTGGTTTGCGACGGACGACGTGTCTGACCCCAGCGTGCTGGCGGTGTGCGAGGCCACCACTGGAGCCATCAAGGTAGGCATTACAGCAAGGGTTGCCACCCCGATCCCCCATTGTGAAATGCAGCTGAAGTCGCTTGGCGTGAGGCTTTCGCATCCGTCGTGTGCAGGCGCCTAATCTTGCCTGGAATGCGCTTTGCCGCGAGGCAGCTTCCTGCTGCCTATGCCTGCACCGTCTTGACTTACACAGATGGTCGACCAGTGATACATGCGCGCGGTACATCCCCTCCCTTCATGCTGCTGCACACAGGTCGTTGAAGCCAGCGCCACCCTGACGGGCCTGCCCTCTATCCTGGGCACGGACATGGCGGTGCCTGTGTACAGCGTGCTGGCGCCTACCACGGTGGCAGATGTGATCACAGCTGGCGGCCATGTGTCGTACGTGCTGGTGGACGGCGAGGCGGTGCTGGAGGCGGATGCGCTGACGGCTGCTCGTACTGCGGTGTCCCTGACGGCCGACAACGTGACGGTCGGCACAGCGGGGGCTGAGATCCAGCTGTCGTACACTGCGACTTCCGGCAGCCGTGCGCCCATGGTGTACTGGTTTGCCACGGAAGACGTGTCTGACCCCAGCGTGCTGGCCATTGCGGAGACGGCTGCGGGCTCCGAGTTCAAGGTGCGAGAACGCACTGCTGCGCCCGGCACACATGTCTGCGCAATACGCTCGCATTTTGGCCATTCCTGTCTGTTGGTCAGCCTTCCTGCGACTGAGCCGGCACAGGGTGGTTCTTGCGGCAGCGTTATGTAGGCCCCCTAAGCGCTGACTCTGGTTTGATTCTGCGTGGGTCTCTGCGTGCCTGGCCGCAGGTCGTTGAGGCCAGCGCCACGCTGACAGGCCTGCCCTCCATCCTGGGCACGGACATGGAGGTGCCTGTGTACAGCGTGCTGGCGCCTACCACGGTTTCGGACGTTATTGCGGACGGTGGCGATGTGGCCTACGTGCTGGTTGACGGCGAGGCAGTGACGGTGGCAGGCGCGCTCACGGCTACACGCACCCTCGTGAACCTGAACGCCGACAACGTGACGGCCGGCACGGCGGTGCCGTTATTGAGCTGTCCTTCACAGCGGTGGCTGCGTCGCGCGCGCCCATGGTGTACTGGTTCGCCACGGACGATACGGCCGACCCCAGCTTGCTAGCCGTGGCGGAGACGGCCGCGGGGTCTGAGTTCAAGGTACGTTGACATGTGCAGGGGTCAGCGCAATACCGTAAAGACGCTGTTAGGTAGTAATGGAAGTCTTGGGAGGGGTACTAAGCATGTGTAAAGATTCCATCTGTGACGGTCACCTGCTATCAACGGCTTAGAATGGACGTGTGCGTGGATAAGTTATCCGGTCCCTCTCATGGCCGTTTCCTTCAGGTCGTTGAAGCCACAGCTGTGCTCACGGGGGTACCCACAGTGCTGGGCACGGGCATGGAGGTGCCTGTGTACAGCGTGCTGACGCCTGCCACGGTGTCTGACGTGATTGCTTCCGGCGGCGATGTGGCGTACGTGCTGGTGGACGGCGAGGTGGTGGTGGAGGCGGACGTGCTGACCGCAACACGCACACTGGTGACCCTGACCGCCGACAACGTCACTGCCGGCACTGCCGGTGCTGAGATCCAGCTAACGTACTCCACCGTTGCCGCAAGCCGCACTCCCAAGGTGTACTGGTTTGCGACGGGCGACGTGTCTGACCCCAGCGTGCTGGCGGTGTGCGAGGCCACCACTGGAGCCATCAAGGTAGGCATTACAGCAAGGGTTGCCACCCCGATCCCCCATTGTGAAATGCAGCTGAAGTCGCTTGGCGTGAGGCTTTCGCATCCGTCGTGTGCAGGCGCATGATCTTGCCTGGAATGCGCTTTGCCGCGAGGCAGCTTCCTGCTGCCTATGCCTGCACCGTCTTGATCCACACAGATGGTCGACCAGTGATACATGCGCGCGGTACATCCCCTCCCTTCATGCTGCTGCACACAGGTCGTTGAGGCCAGCGCCACGCTGACAGGCCTGCCCTCCATCCTGGGCACGGACATGGAGGTGCCTGTGTACAGCGTGCTGGCGCCTACCACGGTTTCGGACGTTATTGCGGACGGTGGCGATGTGGCCTACGTGCTGGTTGACGGCGAGGCAGTGACGGTGGCAGGCGCGCTCACGGCTACCCGCACCCTCGTGAACCTGAACGCCGACAACGTGACGGCCGGCACGGCGGGTGCCGTTATTGAGCTGTCCTTCACAGCGGTGGCTGCGTCGCGCGCGCCCATGGTGTACTGGTTCGCCACGGACGATACGGCCGACCCCAGCTTGCTAGCCGTGGCGGAGACGGCCGCGGGGTCTGAGTTCAAGGTACGTCGACATGTACTGACAGGGGTCAGCGCAATACCGTAAAGACGCTGTTAGGTAGTAATGGAAGTCTTGGGAGGGGTACTAAGCATGTGTAAAGATTCCATCTGTGACGGTCACCTGCTATCAACGGCTTAGAATGGACGTGTGCGTGGATAAGTTATCCGGTCCCTCTCCTGGCCGTTTCCTTCAGGTCGTTGAAGCCACAGCTGTGCTCACGGGAGTACCCACAGTGCTGGGCACGGGCATGGAGGTGCCTGTATACAGCGTGCTGACGCCTGCCACGGTGTCTGACGTGATTGCTTCCGGCGGCGATGTGGCGTACGTGCTGGTGGACGGCGAGGTGGTGGTGGAGGCAGACGTGCTGACCGCAACACGCACACTGGTGACCCTGACCGCCGACAACGTCACTGCCGGCACTGCCGGTGCTGAGATCCAGCTAACGTACTCCACCGTTGCCGCAAGCCGCACCCCCAAGGTGTACTGGTTTGCGACGGACGACGTGTCTGACCCCAGCGTGCTGGCGGTGTGCGAGGCCACTACTGGAGCCATCAAGGTAGGCATTACAGCAAGGGTTGCCACCCCGATCCCCCACTGTGAAATGCAGCTGAAGTCGCTTGGCGTGAGGCTTTCGCATCCGTCGTGTGCAGGCGCCTGATCTTGCCTGGAATGCGCTTTGCCGCGAGGCAGCTTCCTGCTGCCTATGCCTGCACCGTCTTGACTTACACAGATGGTCGACCAGTGATACATGCGCGCGGTACATCCCCTCCCTTCATGCTGCTGCACACAGGTCGTTGAAGCCAGCGCCACCCTGACGGGCCTGCCCTCCATCCTGGGCACGGACATGGCGGTGCCTGTGTACAGCGTGCTGACGCCTACCACGGTGGCAGATGTGATCACAGCTGGCGGCCAGGTGTCGTACGTGCTGGTTGACGGCGAGGCGGTGCTGGAGGCGGATGCGCTGACGGCTGCTCGTACTGCGGTGTCCCTGACGGCCGACAACGTGACGGTCGGCACAGCGGGGCTGAGATCCAGCTGTCGTACACTGCTACTTCCGGCAGCCGTGCGCCCATGGTGTACTGGTTTGCCACGGACGACGTGTCTGACCCCAGCGTGCTGGCCATTGCGGAGACGGCTGCGGGCTCCGAGTTCAAGGTGCGGGACAGGTGGCGAGCGGGCACCTCGTGACTCTGCGCTGATCATGAGAGTGTCTGCGTGCTTCATGCTGCCCCAGCCGTGCCTATGCGGCGGCCCTGTTGTTTACCTGCGCTTAACCATGCCTTTGCCCTGCAACACTCGGAACCTTGTGTGCCTGAGCATTATTGCCACGCCTACGCCTCCCTGCTGAATGAGAAGCGGCCATGCCTTTGCCTATGTCGTCATGGTCACCTGCTCCCATTCCCTCTCCTGGCCGTCTCTTTCAGGTCATTGAAGCCACCGCTGCGCTGACGGGTGTGCCCACCGTGCTGGGCACGGGCATGGAGGTGCCTGTGTACAGCGTGCTGACGCCTGCCACGGTGTCTGACGTGATTGCTTCCGGCGGTGACGTGGCGTACGTGCTGGTGGACGGCGAGGTGGTGGTGGAGGCGGACGCGCTGACCGCAACACGCACACTGGTGACCCTGACGGCCGACAACGTGACTGCCGGCACTGCCGGTGCTGAGATCCAGCTGACGTACTCAGCCGTTGCCGCGAGCCGCACCCCCAAGGTGTACTGGTTTGCGACGGACGACGAGACCGACCCCAGCGTGCTGGCGGTGTGCGAGGCCACCACTGGAGCCGTCAAGGTGGGGCCGCATAGGCAGTTATGTCAGCTCCCTGCATGCGCTACCGGCAAGTAGCGCACCAGGCAGTACGCGCCTGCACCCAGTGTGTGCGGTGTTGGATGCTTAACCGCCTGTGCGGAATGCACAGCACGCTACAGTGGCGTCCTTGCAAGGAGCTTGTGGGCTGAGGTGGCCTGCTGCAGTGCATCTCACACAGCTTCGTCGGCCTCATGCCTGTCCCCCGACTGTGGCAGTGTGGGGTAACGACAATGACCGGGCATCTAGTGCCGGCTGCGGGGCGTGTTGAACGGCTCTGGCGCTGGGCGGGCTGATTGTGTGTCATGGTTCTGCAACATCTAGATACGTATGGGGCGCCAAACGGCCGGCTAAGCAGTACGGTTCCCTGCCTGGCCCTTGGTCGTCGCAGGTCGTTGAAGCCAGCGCCACGCTGACGGGCCTACCCTCCATCCTGGGCACGGACATGGCGGTGCCTGTGTACAGCGTGCTGACGCCTACCACGGTGGCAGATGTGATCACAGCTGGCGGCCAGGTGTCGTACGTGCTGGTGGACGGCGAGGCGGTGCTGGAGGCGGATGCGCTGACGGCTGCTCGTACTGCGGTGTCCCTGACGGCCGACAACGTGACGGTCGGCACAGCGGGAGCTGAGATCCAGCTGTCGTACACTGCGACTTCCGGCAGCCGTGCGCCCCTGGTGTACTGGTTTGCCACGGACGACGTGTCTGACCCCAGCGTGCTGGCCATTGCCGAGACGGCTGCGGGCTCCGAGTTCAAGGTGCGAGAACGCACTGCTCAGCCCGGCACACGTGTCCACGCTGCACGGCAGTTACTGTCTGCTGGTCAGCCTTCCTGCGACTGAGCCGGCACAGGGTGGTTCTTGCGGCAGCGTTATGTAGCCCCCTAAGCGCTGACTCTGGTTTGATTCTGCGTGGGTCTCTGCGTGCCTGGCCGCAGGTCGTTGGGGCCAGCGCCACGCTGACAGGCCTGCCCTCCATCCTGGGCACGGACATGGAGGTGCCTGTGTACAGCGTGCTGGCGCCTACCACGGTTTCGGACGTTATTGCGGACGGTGGCGATGTGGCCTACGTGCTGGTTGACGGCGAGGCAGTGACGGTGGCAGGCGCACTCACGGCTACACGCACCCTCGTGAACCTGAACGCCGACAACGTGACAGCCGGCACGGCGGGTGCCGTTATTGAGCTGTCCTTCACAGCGGTGGCTGCGTCGCGCGCGCCCATGGTGTATTGGTTCGCCACGGACGATACGGCCGACCCCAGCTTGCTAGCCGTGGCGGAGACGGCCGCGGGGTCTGAGTTCAAGGTACGTTGACATGTACTGACAGGGGTCAGCGCAATACCGTAAAGACGCTGTTAGGTAGTAATGGAAGTCTTGGGAGGGGTACTAAGCATGTGTAAAGATTCCATCTGTGACGGTCACCTGCTATCAACGGCTTAGAACGAATGGACGTGTGCGTGGATAAGTTATCCGGTCCCTCTCCTGGCCGTTTCCTTCAGGTCGTTGAAGCCACCGCTGTGCTCACGGGAGTACCCACAGTGCTGGGCACGGGCATGGAGGTGCCTGTGTACAGCGTGCTGACGCCTGCCACGGTGTCTGACGTGATTGCTTCCGGCGGCGATGTGGCGTACGTGCTGGTGGACGGCGAGGTGGTGGTGGAGGCGGACGCGCTGACCGCAACACGCACACTGGTGTCCCTGACCGCCGACAACGTCACTGCCGGCACTGCCGGGGCTGAGATCCAGCTAACGTACTCCACCGTTGCCGCAAGCCGCACCCCCAAGGTGTACTGGTTTGCGACGGACGACGTGTCTGACCCCAGCGTGCTGGCGGTGTGCGAGGCCACTACTGGAGCCATCAAGGTAGGCATTACAGCAAGGGTTGCCACCCCGATCCCCCACTGTGAAATGCAGCTGAAGTCGCTTGGCGTGAGGCTTTCGCATCCGTCGTGTGCAGGCGCCTGATCTTGCCTGGAATGCGCTTTGCCGCGAGGCAGCTTCCTGCTGCCTATGCCTGCACCGTCTTGACTTACACAGATGGTCGACCAGTGATACATGCGCGCGGTACATCCCCTCCCTTCATGCTGCTGCACACAGGTCGTTGAAGCCAGCGCCACCCTGACGGGCCTGCCCTCCATCCTGGGCACGGACATGGCGGTGCCTGTGTACAGCGTGCTGACGCCTACCACGGTGGCAGATGTGATCACAGCTGGCGGCCAGGTGTCGTACGTGCTGGTTGACGGCGAGGCGGTGCTGGAGGCGGATGCGCTGACGGCTGCTCGTACTGCGGTGTCCCTGACGGCCGACAACGTGACGGTCGGCACAGCGGGGGCTGAGATCCAGCTGTCGTACACTGCTACTTCCGGCAGCCGTGCGCCCCTGGTGTACTGGTTTGCCACGGACGACGTGTCTGACCCCAGCGTGCTGGCCATTGCGGAGACGGCTGCGGGCTCCGAGTTCAAGGTGCGGGACAGGTGGCGAGCGGGCACCTCGTGACTCTGCGCTGATCATGAGAGTGTCTGCGTGCTTCATGCTGCCCCAGCCGTGCCTATGCGGCGGCCCTGTTGTTTACCTGCGCTTAACCATGCCTTTGCCCTGCAACACTCGGAACCTTGTGTGCCTGAGCATTATTGCCACGCCTACGCCTCCCTGCTGAATGAGAAGCGGCCATGCCTTTGCCTATTTTGTCATGGTCACCTGCTCCCATTCCCTCTCCTGGCCGTCTCTTTCAGGTCATTGAAGCCACCGCTGCGCTGACGGGTGTGCCCACCGTGCTGGGCACGGGCATGGAGGTGCCTGTGTACAGCGTGCTGACGCCTGCCACGGTGTCTGACGTGATTGCTTCCGGCGGTGACGTGGCGTACGTGCTGGTGGACGGCGAGGTGGTGGTGGAGGCGGACGCGCTGACCGCAACACGCACACTGGTGACCCTGACGGCCGACAACGTGACTGCCGGCACTGCCGGTGCTGAGATCCAGCTGACGTACTCAGCCGTTGCCGCGAGCCGCACCCCCAAGGTGTACTGGTTTGCGACGGACGACGAGACCGACCCCAGCGTGCTGGCGGTGTGCGAGGCCACCACTGGAGCCGTCAAGGTGGGGCCGCATAGGCAGTTATGTCAGCTCCCTGCATGCGCTACCGGCAAGTAGCGCACCAGGCAGTACGCGCCTGCACCCAGTGTGTGCGGTGTTGGATGCTTAACCGCCTGTGCGGAATGCACAGCACGCTACAGTGGCGTCCTTGCAAGGAGCTTGTGGGCTGAGGTGGCCTGCTGCAGTGCATCTCACACAGCTTCGTCGGCCTCATGCCTGTCCCCCGACTGTGGCAGTGTGGGGTAACGACAATGACCGGGCATCTAGTGCCGGCTGCGGGGCGTGTTGAACGGCTCTGGCGCTGGGCGGGCTGATTGTGTGTCATGGTTCTGCAACATCTAGATACGTATGGGGCGCCAAACGGCCGGCTAAGCAGTACGGTTCCCTGCCTGGCCCTTGGTCGTCGCAGGTCGTTGAAGCCAGCGCCACGCTGACGGGCCTACCCTCCATCCTGGGCACGGACATGGCGGTGCCTGTGTACAGCGTGCTGACGCCTACCACGGTGGCAGATGTGATCACAGCTGGCGGCCAGGTGTCGTACGTGCTGGTGGACGGCGAGGCGGTGCTGGAGGCGGATGCGCTGACGGCTGCTCGTACTGCGGTGTCCCTGACGGCCGACAACGTGACGGTCGGCACAGCGGGAGCTGAGATCCAGCTGTCGTACACTGCGACTTCCGGCAGCCGTGCGCCCCTGGTGTACTGGTTTGCCACGGACGACGTGTCTGACCCCAGCGTGCTGGCCATTGCCGAGACGGCTGCGGGCTCCGAGTTCAAGGTGCGAGAACGCACTGCTCAGCCCGGCACACGTGTCCACGCTGCACGGCAGTTACTGTCTGCTGGTCAGCCTTCCTGCGACTGAGCCGGCACAGGGTGGTTCTTGCGGCAGCGTTATGTAGCCCCCTAAGCGCTGACTCTGGTTTGATTCTGCGTGGGTCTCTGCGTGCCTGGCCGCAGGTCGTTGGGGCCAGCGCCACGCTGACAGGCCTGCCCTCCATCCTGGGCACGGACATGGAGGTGCCTGTGTACAGCGTGCTGGCGCCTACCACGGTTTCGGACGTTATTGCGGACGGTGGCGATGTGGCCTACGTGCTGGTTGACGGCGAGGCAGTGACGGTGGCAGGCGCACTCACGGCTACACGCACCCTCGTGAACCTGAACGCCGACAACGTGACAGCCGGCACGGCGGGTGCCGTTATTGAGCTGTCCTTCACAGCGGTGGCTGCGTCGCGCGCGCCCATGGTGTATTGGTTCGCCACGGACGATACGGCCGACCCCAGCTTGCTAGCCGTGGCGGAGACGGCCGCGGGGTCTGAGTTCAAGGTACGTTGACATGTACTGACAGGGGTCAGCGCAATACCGTAAAGACGCTGTTAGGTAGTAATGGAAGTCTTGGGAGGGGTACTAAGCATGTGTAAAGATTCCATCTGTGACGGTCACCTGCTATCAACGGCTTAGAACGAATGGACGTGTGCGTGGATAAGTTATCCGGTCCCTCTCCTGGCCGTTTCCTTCAGGTCGTTGAAGCCACCGCTGTGCTCACGGGAGTACCCACAGTGCTGGGCACGGGCATGGAGGTGCCTGTGTACAGCGTGCTGACGCCTGCCACGGTGTCTGACGTGATTGCTTCCGGCGGCGATGTGGCGTACGTGCTGGTGGACGGCGAGGTGGTGGTGGAGGCGGACGCGCTGACCGCAACACGCACACTGGTGTCCCTGACCGCCGACAACGTCACTGCCGGCACTGCCGGGGCTGAGATCCAGCTAACGTACTCCACCGTTGCCGCAAGCCGCACCCCAAGGTGTACTGGTTTGCGACGGACGACGTGTCTGACCCCAGCGTGCTGGCGGTGTGCGAGGCCACTACTGGAGCCATCAAGGTAGGCATTACAGCAAGGGTTGCCACCCCGATCCCCCACTGTGAAATGCAGCTGAAGTCGCTTGGCGTGAGGCTTTCGCATCCGTCGTGTGCAGGCGCCTGATCTTGCCTGGAATGCGCTTTGCCGCGAGGCAGCTTCCTGCTGCCTATGCCTGCACCGTCTTGACTTACACAGATGGTCGACCAGTGATACATGCGCGCGGTACATCCCCTCCCTTCATGCTGCTGCACACAGGTCGTTGAAGCCAGCGCCACCCTGACGGGCCTGCCCTTCATCCTGGGCACGGACATGGCGGTGCCTGTGTACAGCGTGCTGACGCCTACCACGGTGGCAGATGTGATCACAGCTGGCGGCCAGGTGTCGTACGTGCTGGTTGACGGCGAGGCGGTGCTGGAGGCGGATGCGCTGACGGCTGCTCGTACTGCGGTGTCCCTGACGGCCGACAACGTGACGGTCGGCACAGCGGGGCTGAGATCCAGCTGTCGTACACTGCTACTTCCGGCAGCCGTGCGCCCATGGTGTACTGGTTTGCCACGGACGACGTGTCTGACCCCAGCGTGCTGGCCATTGCGGAGACGGCTGCGGGCTCCGAGTTCAAGGTGCGGGACAGGTGGCGAGCGGGCACCTCGTGACTCTGCGCTGATCATGAGAGTGTCTGCGTGCTTCATGCTGCCCCAGCCGTGCCTATGCGGCGGCCCTGTTGTTTACCTGCGCTTAACCATGCCTTTGCCCTGCAACACTCGGAACCTTGTGTGCCTGAGCATTATTGCCACGCCTACGCCTCCCTGCTGAATGAGAAGCGGCCATGCCTTTGCCTATTTTGTCATGGTCACCTGCTCCCATTCCCTCTCCTGGCCGTCTCTTTCAGGTCATTGAAGCCACCGCTGCGCTGACGGGTGTGCCCACCGTGCTGGGCACGGGCATGGAGGTGCCTGTGTACAGCGTGCTGACGCCTGCCACGGTGTCTGACGTGATTGCTTCCGGCGGTGACGTGGCGTACGTGCTGGTGGACGGCGAGGTGGTGGTGGAGGCGGACGCGCTGACCGCAACACGCACACTGGTGACCCTGACGGCCGACAACGTGACTGCCGGCACTGCCGGTGCTGAGATCCAGCTGACGTACTCAGCCGTTGCCGCGAGCCGCACCCCCAAGGTGTACTGGTTTGCGACGGACGACGAGACCGACCCCAGCGTGCTGGCGGTGTGCGAGGCCACCACTGGCGCCGTCAAGGTGGGGCCGCATAGGCAGTTATGTCAGCTCCCTGCATGCGCTACCGGCAAGTAGCGCACCAGGCAGTACACGCCTGCACCCAGTGTGTGCGGTGTTGGATGCTTAACCGGCTGTGCGGAATGCACAGCACGCTACAGTGGCGTCCTTGCAAGGAGCTTGTGGGCTGAGGTGGCCTGCTGCAGTGCATCTCACACAGCTTCGTCGGCCTCATGCCTGTCCCCCGACTGTGGCAGTGTGGGGTAACGACAATGACCGGGCATCTAGTGCCGGCTGCGGGGCGTGTTGAACAGCTCTGGCGCTGGGCGGGCTGATTGTGTGTCATGGTTCTGCAACATCTAGATACGTATGGGGCGCCAAACGGCCGGCTAAGCAGTACGGTTCCCTGCCTGGCCCTTGGTCGTCGCAGGTCGTTGAAGCCGCCGCCACGCTGACGGGCCTACCCTCCATCCTGGGCACGGACATGGCGGTGCCTGTGTACAGCGTGCTGACGCCTACCACGGTGGCAGATGTGATCACAGCTGGCGGCCAGGTGTCGTATGTGCTGGTGGACGGCGAGGCGGTGCTGGAGGCGGATGCGCTGACGGCTGCTCGTACTGCGGTGTCCCTGACGGCCGACAACGTGACGGACGGCACAGCGGGAGCTGAGATCCAGCTGTCGTACACTGCGACTTCCGGCAGCCGTGCGCCCCTGGTGTACTGGTTTGCCACGGACGACGTGTCTGACCCCAGCGTGCTGGCCATTGCCGAGACGGCTGCGGGCTCCGAGTTCAAGGTGCGAGAACGCACTGCTCAGCCCGGCACACGTGTCCACGCTGCACGGCAGTTACTGTCTGCTGGTCAGCCTTCCTGCGACTGAGCCGGCACAGGGTGGTTCTTGCGGCAGCGTTATGTAGCCCCCTAAGCGCTGACTCTGGCTTTGATTCTGCGTGGGTCTCTGCGTGCCTGGCCGCAGGTCGTTGGGGCCAGCGCCACGCTGACAGGCCTGCCCTCCATCCTGGGCACGGACATGGAGGTGCCTGTGTACAGCGTGCTGGCGCCTACCACGGTTTCGGACGTTATTGCGGACGGTGGCGATGTGGCCTACGTGCTGGTTGACGGCGAGGCAGTGACGGTGGCAGGCGCACTCACGGCTACACGCACCCTCGTGAACCTGAACGCCGACAACGTGACAGCCGGCACGGCGGGTGCCGTTATTGAGCTGTCCTTCACAGCGGTGGCTGCGTCGCGCGCGCCCATGGTGTATTGGTTCGCCACGGACGATACGGCCGACCCCAGCTTGCTAGCCGTGGCGGAGACGGCCGCGGGGTCTGAGTTCAAGGTACGTTGACATGTACTGACAGGGGTCAGCGCAATACCGTAAAGACGCTGTTAGGTAGTAATGGAAGTCTTGGGAGGGGTACTAAGCATGTGTAAAGATTCCATCTGTGACGGTCACCTGCTATCAACGGCTTAGAATGGACGTGTGCGTGGATAAGTTATCCGGTCCCTCTCCTGGCCGTTTCCTTCAGGTCGTTGAAGCCACCGCTGTGCTCACGGGAGTACCCACAGTGCTGGGCACGGGCATGGAGGTGCCTGTGTACAGCGTGCTGACGCCTGCCACGGTGTCTGACGTGATTGCTTCCGGCGGCGATGTGGCGTACGTGCTGGTGGACGGCGAGGTGGTGGTGGAGGCGGACGTGCTGACCGCAACACGCACACTGGTGACCCTGACCGCCGACAACGTCACTGCCGGCACTGCCGGGGCTGAGATCCAGCTAACGTACTCCACCGTTGCCGCAAGCCGCACTCCCAAGGTGTACTGGTTTGCGACGGACGACGTGTCTGACCCCAGCGTGCTGGCGGTGTGCGAGGCCACTACTGGAGCCATCAAGGTAGGCATTACAGCAAGGGTTGCCACCCCGATCCCCCATTGTGAAATGCAGCTGAAGTCGCTTGGCGTGAGGCTTTCGCATCCGTCGTGTGCAGGCGCCTGATCTTGCCTGGAATGCGCTTTGCCGAGAGGCAGCTTCCTGCTGCCTATGCCTGCACCGTCTTGACCCACACAGATGGTCGACCAGTGATACATGCGCGCGGTACATCCCCTCCCTTCATGCTGCTGCACACAGGTCGTTGAAGCCAGCGCCACCCTGACGGGCCTACCCTCTATCCTGGGCACGGACATGGCGGTGCCTGTGTACAGCGTGCTGACGCCTACCACGGTGGCAGATGTGATCACAGCTGGCGGCCAGGTGTCGTACGTGCTGGTGGACGGCGAGGCGGTGCTGGAGGCGGATGCGCTGACGGCTGCTCGTACTGCGGTGTCCCTGACGGCCGACAACGTGACGGTCGGCACAGCGGGGGCTGAGATCCAGCTGTCGTACACTGCTACTTCCGGCAGCCGTGCGCCCATGGTGTACTGGTTTGCCACGGACGACGTGTCTGACCCCAGCGTGCTGGCCATTGCGGAGACGGCTGCGGGCTCCGAGTTCAAGGTGCGGGACACAGGCGGCGAGCGGGCACCTCGTGACTCTGCGCTGATCATGAGAGTGTCTGCGTGCTTCATGCTGCCCCAGCCGTGCCTATGCGGCGGCCCTGTTGTTTACCTGCGCTTAACCATGCCTTTGCCCTGCAACACTCGGAACCTTGTGTGCCTGAGCATTATTGCCACGCCTACGCCTCCCTGCTGAATGAGAAGCGGCCATGCCTTTGCCTATTTTGTCATGGTCACCTGCTCCCATTCCCTCTCCTGGCCGTCTCTTTCAGGTCATTGAAGCCACCGCTGCGCTGACGGGTGTGCCCACCGTGCTGGGCACGGGCATGGAGGTGCCTGTGTACAGCGTGCTGACGCCTGCCACGGTGTCTGACGTGATTGCTTCCGGCGGTGACGTGGCGTACGTGCTGGTGGACGGCGAGGTGGTGGTGGAGGCGGACGCGCTGACCGCAACACGCACACTGGTGACCCTGACGGCCGACAACGTGACTGCCGGCACTGCCGGTGCTGAGATCCAGCTGACGTACTCAGCCGTTGCCGCGAGCCGCACCCCCCAAGGTGTACTGGTTTGCGACGGACGACGAGACCGACCCCAGCGTGCTGGCGGTGTGCGAGGCCACCACTGGAGCCGTCAAGGTGGGGCCGCATAGGCAGTTATGTCAGCTCCCTGCATGCGCTACCGGCAAGTAGCGCACCAGGCAGTACGCGCCTGCACCCAGTGTGTGCGGTGTTGGATGCTTAACCGCCTGTGCGGAATGCACAGCACGCTACAGTGGCGTCCTTGCAAGGAGCTTGTGGGCTGAGGTGGCCTGCTGCAGTGCATCTCACACAGCTTCGTCGGCCTCATGCCTGTCCCCCCGACTGTGGCAGTGTGGGGTAACGACAATGACCGGGCATCTAGTGCCGGCTGCGGGGCGTGTTGTACGGCTCTGGCGCTGGGCGGGCTGATTGTGTGTCATGGTTCTGCAACATCTAGATACGTATGGGGCGCCAAACGGCCGGCTAAGCAGTACGGTTCCCTGCCTGGCCCTTGGTCGTCGCAGGTCGTTGAAGCCAGCGCCACCCTGACGGGCCTGCCCTCCATCCTGGGCACGGACATGGAGGTGCCTGTGTACAGCGTGCTGACGCCTACCACGGTGGCAGATGTGATCACAGCTGGCGGCCAGGTGTCGTACGTGCTGGTGGACGGCGAGGCGGTGCTGGAGGCGGATGCGCTGACGGCTGCTCGTACTGCGGTGTCCCTGACGGCCGACAACGTGACGGACGGCACAGCGGGAGCTGAGATCCAGCTGTCGTACACTGCGACTTCCGGCAGCCGTGCGCCCATGGTGTACTGGTTTGCCACGGACGACGTGTCTGACCCCAGCGTGCTGGCCATTGCCGAGACGGCTGCGGGCTCCGAGTTCAAGGTGCGAGAACGCACTGCTGCGCCCGGCACACGTGTCCACGCTGCACGGCAATTACTGTATGTTGGTCAGCCTTCCTGCGACTGAGCCGGCACAGGGTGGTTCTTGCGGCAGCGTTATGTAGGCCCCCTAAGCGCTGACTCTGGTTTGATTCTGCGTGGGTCTCTGCGTGCCTGGCCGCAGGTCGTTGAGGCCAGCGCCACGCTGACAGGCCTGCCCTCCATCCTGGGCACGGACATGGAGGTGCCTGTGTACAGCGTGCTGGCGCCTACCACGGTTTCGGACGTTATTGCGGACGGTGGCGATGTGGCCTACGTGCTGGTTGACGGCGAGGCAGTGACGGTGGCAGGCGCACTCACGGCTACACGCACCCTCGTGAACCTGAACGCCGACAACGTGACGGCCGGCACGGCGGGTGCCGTTATTGAGCTGTCCTTCACAGCGGTGGCTGCGTCGCGCGCGCCCATGGTGTACTGGTTCGCCACGGACGATACGGCCGACCCCAGCTTGCTAGCCGTGGCGGAGACGGCCGCGGGGTCTGAGTTCAAGGTACGTTGACATGTGCAGGGGTCAGCGCAATACCGTAAAGACGCTGTTAGGTAGTAATGGAAGTCTTGGGAGGGGTACTAAGCATGTGTAAAGATTCCATCTGTGACGGTCACCTGCTATCAACGGCTTAGAACGAATGGACGTGTGCGTGGATAAGTTATCCGGTCCCTCTCCTGGCCGTTTCCTTCAGGTCGTTGAAGCCACAGCTGTGCTCACGGGAGTACCCACAGTGCTGGGCACGGGCATGGAGGTGCCTGTGTACAGCGTGCTGACGCCTGCCACGGTGTCTGACGTGATTGCTTCCGGCGGTGATGTGGCGTACGTGCTGGTGGACGGCGAGGTGGTGGTGGAGGCGGACGCGCTGACCGCAACACGCACACTGGTGTCCCTGACCGCCGACAACGTCACTGCCGGCACTGCCGGTGCTGAGATCCAGCTAACGTACTCCACCGTTGCCGCAAGCCGCACCCCCAAGGTGTACTGGTTTGCGACGGACGACGTGTCTGACCCCAGCGTGCTGGCGGTGTGCGAGGCCACCACTGGAGCCATCAAGGTAGGCATTACAGCAAGGGTTGCCACCCCGATCCCCCATTGTGAAATGCAGCTGAAGTCGCTTGGCGTGAGGCTTTCGCATCCGTCGTGTGCAGGCGCCTGATCTTGCCTGGAATGCGCTCTGCCGAGAGGCAGCTTCCTGCTGCCTATGCCTGCACCGTCTTGACTTACACAGATGGTCGACCAGTGATACATGCGCGCGGTACATCCCCTCCCTTCATGCTGCTGCACACAGGTCGTTGAAGCCAGCGCCACCCTGACGGGCCTGCCCTCTATCCTGGGCACGGACATGGCGGTGCCTGTGTACAGCGTGCTGACGCCTACCACGGTGGCAGATGTGATCACAGCTGGCGGCCAGGTGTCGTACGTGCTGGTGGACGGCGAGGCGGTGCTGGAGGCGGATGCGCTGACGGCTGCTCGTACTGCGGTGTCCCTGACGGCCGACAACGTGACGGTCGGCACAGCGGGGGCTGAGATCCAGCTGTCGTACACTGCGACTTCCGGCAGCCGTGCGCCCATGGTGTACTGGTTTGCCACGGACGACGTGTCTGACCCCAGCGTGCTGGCCATTGCGGAGACGGCTGCGGGCTCCGAGTTCAAGGTGCGGGACACAGGCGGCGAGCAGGCACCTCGTGACTCTGCGCTGATCATGAGTGTCTGCGTGCTTCATGCTGCCCCAGCCGTGCCTATGCGGCGGCCCTGTTGTTTACCTGCGCTTAACCATGCCTTTGCCCTGCAACACTCGGAACCTTGTGTGCCTGAGCGTTATTGCGACGCCTACGCCTCCCCGCTGAATGAGAAGCGGCCATGCCTTTGGCTATGTCGTCATGGTCACCTGCTCCCATTCCCCTCCTGGCCGTCTCTTTCAGGTCATTGAAGCCACCGCTGCGCTGACGGGTGTGCCCACCGTGCTGGGCACGGGCATGGAGGTGCCTGTGTACAGCGTGCTGACGCCTGCCACGGTGTCTGACGTGATTGCTTCCGGCGGTGACGTGGCGTACGTGCTGGTGGACGGCGAGGTGGTGGTGGAGGCGGACGCGCTGACCGCAACACGCACACTGGTGACCCTGACGGCCGACAACGTGACTGCCGGCACTGCCGGTGCTGAGATCCAGCTGACGTACTCAGCCGTTGCCGCGAGCCGCACCCCCAAGGTGTACTGGTTTGCGACGGACGACGAGACCGACCCCAGCGTGCTGGCGGTGTGCGAGGCCACCACTGGCGCCGTCAAGGTGGGGCCGCATAGGCAGTTATGTCAGCTCCTGCTTGCGCTACCGGCAAGTAGCGCACCAGGCAGTACGCGCCTGCACCCAGTGTGTGCGGTGTTGGATGCTTAACCGCCTGTGCGGAATGCACAGCACGCTACAGTGGCGTCCTTGCAAGGAGCTTGTGGGCTGAGGTGGCCTGCTGCAGTGCATCTCACACAGCTTCGTCGGCCTCATGCCTGTCCCCCGACTGTGGCAGTGTGGGGTAACGACAATGACCGGGCATCTAGTGCCGGCTGCGGGGCGTGTTGAACAGCTCTGGCGCTGGGCGGGCTGATTGTGTGTCATGGTTCTGCAACATCTAGATACGTATGGGGCGCCAAACGGCCGGCTAAGCAGTACGGTTCCCTGCCTGGCCCTTGGTCGTCGCAGGTCGTTGAAGCCAGCGCCACCCTGACGGGCCTGCCCTCCATCCTGGGCACGGACATGGCGGTGCCTGTGTACAGCGTGCTGACGCCTACCACGGTGGCAGATGTGATCACAGCTGGCGGCCAGGTGTCGTACGTGCTGGTGGACGGCGAGGCGGTGCTGGAGGCGGATGCGCTGACTGCTGCTCGTACTGCGGTGTCCCTGACGGCCGACAACGTGACGGACGGCACAGCGGGAGCTGAGATCCAGCTGTCGTACACTGCGACTTCCGGCAGCCGTGCGCCCATGGTGTACTGGTTTGCCACGGACGACGTGTCTGACCCCAGCGTGCTGGCCATTGCCGAGACGGCTGCGGGCTCCGAGTTCAAGGTGCGAGAACGCACTGCTCAGCCCGGCACACATGTCTGCGCAATACGCTCGCATTTTGGCCATTCCTGTCTGTTGGTCAGCCTTCCTGCGACTGAGCCGGCACAGGGTGCTTCTTGCGGCAGTGTTATGTATGTAGCCCCCTAAGCGCTGACTCTGGTTTGATTCTGCGTGGGTCTCTGCGTGCCTGGCCGCAGGTCGTTGAGGCCAGCGCCACGCTGACAGGCCTGCCCTCCATCCTGGGCACGGACATGGAGGTGCCTGTGTACAGCGTGCTGGCGCCTACCACGGTTTCGGACGTTATTGCGGACGGTGGCGATGTGGCCTACGTGCTGGTTGACGGCGAGGCAGTGACGGTGGCAGGCGCACTCACGGCTACACGCACCCTCGTGAACCTGAACGCCGACAACGTGACGGCCGGCACGGCGGGTGCCGTTATTGAGCTGTCCTTCACAGCGGTGGCTGCGTCGCGCGCGCCCATGGTGTACTGGTTCGCCACGGACGATACGGCCGACCCCAGCTTGCTAGCCGTGGCGGAGACGGCCGCGGGGTCTGAGTTCAAGGTACGTTGACATGTGCAGGGGTCAGCGCAATACCGTAAAGACGCTGTTAGGTAGTAATGGAAGTCTTGGGAGGGTACTAAGCATGTGTAAAGATTCCATCTGTGACGGTCACCTGCTATCAACGGCTTAGAACGAATGGACGTGTGCGTGGATAAGTTATCCGGTCCCTCTCCTGGCCGTTTCCTTCAGGTCGTTGAAGCCACAGCTGTGCTCACGGGAGTACCCACAGTGCTGGGCACGGGCATGGAGGTGCCTGTGTACAGCGTGCTGACGCCTGCCACGGTGTCTGACGTGATTGCTTCCGGCGGTGATGTGGCGTACGTGCTGGTGGACGGCGAGGTGGTGGTGGAGGCGGACGCGCTGACCGCAACACGCACACTGGTGACCCTGACCGCCGACAACGTCACTGCCGGCACTGCCGGTGCTGAGATCCAGCTAACGTACTCCACCGTTGCCGCAAGCCGCACCCCCAAGGTGTACTGGTTTGCGACGGACGACGTGTCTGACCCCAGCGTGCTGGCGGTGTGCGAGGCCACTACTGGAGCCATCAAGGTAGGCATTACAGCAAGGGTTGCCACCCCGATCCCCACTGTGAAATGCAGCTGAAGTCGCTTGGCGTGAGGCTTTCGCATCCGTCGTGTGCAGGCGCCTGATCTTGCCTGGAATGCGCTCTGCCGCGAGGCAGCTTCCTGCTGCCTATGCCTGCACCGTCTTGACCCACACAGATGGTCGACCAGTGATACATGCGCGCGGTACATCCCCTCCCTTCATGCTGCTGCACACAGGTCGTTGAAGCCAGCGCCACCCTGACGGGCCTGCCCTCTATCCTGGGCACGGACATGGCGGTGCCTGTGTACAGCGTGCTGACGCCTACCACGGTGGCAGATGTGATCACAGCTGGCGGCCAGGTGTCGTACGTGCTGGTGGACGGCGAGGCGGTGCTGGAGGCGGATGCGCTGACGGCTGCTCGTACTGCGGTGTCCCTGACGGCCGACAACGTGACGGTCGGCACAGCGGGGGCTGAGATCCAGCTGTCGTACACTGCGACTTCCGGCAGCCGTGCGCCCATGGTGTACTGGTTTGCCACGGAAGACGTGTCTGACCCCAGCGTGCTGGCCATTGCGGAGACGGCTGCGGGCTCCGAGTTCAAGGTGCGGGACACAGGCGGCGAGCAGGCACCTCGTGACTCTGCGCTGATCATGAGAGTGTCTGCGTGCTTCATGCTGCCCCAGCCGTGCCTATGCGGCGGCCCTGTTGTTGACCTGCGCTTAACCATGCCTTTGCCCTGCAACACTCGGAACCTTGTGTGCCTGAGCGTTATTGCGACGCCTACGCCTCCCCGCTGAATGAGAAGCGGCCATGCCTTTGGCTATGTCGTCATGGTCACCTGCTCCCATTCCCTCTCCTGGCCGTCTCTTTCAGGTCATTGAAGCCACCGCTGCGCTGACGGGTGTGCCCACCGTGCTGGGCACGGGCATGGAGGTGCCTGTGTACAGCGTGCTGACGCCTGCCACGGTGTCTGACGTGATTGCTTCCGGCGGTGACGTGGCGTACGTGCTGGTGGACGGCGAGGTGGTGGTGGAGGCGGACGCGCTGACCGCAACACGCACACTGGTGACCCTGACGGCCGACAACGTGACTGCCGGCACTGCCGGTGCTGAGATCCAGCTGACGTACTCAGCCGTTGCCGCGAGCCGCACCCCCAAGGTGTACTGGTTTGCGACGGACGACGAGACCGACCCCAGCGTGCTGGCGGTGTGCGAGGCCACCACTGGCGCCGTCAAGGTGGGGCCGCATATGCAGTTATGTCAGCTCCCTGCTTGCGCAATCGGCAAGTAGCGCACCAGGCAGTACGCGCCTGCACCCAGTGTGTGCGGTGTTGGATGCTTAACCGGCTGTGCGGAATGCACAGCACGCTACAGTGGCGTCCTTGCAAGGAGCTTGTGGGCTGAGGTGGCCTGCTGCAGTGCATCTCACACAGCTTCGTCGGCCTCATGCCTGTCCCCCGACTGTGGCAGTGTGGGGTAACGACAATGACCGGGCATCTAGTGCCGGCTGCGGGGCGTGTTGAACAGCTCTGGCGCTGGGCGGGCTGATTGTGTGTCATGGTTCTGCAACATCTAGATACGTATGGGGCGCCAAACGGCCGGCTAAGCAGTACGGTTCCCTGCCTGGCCCTTGGTCGTCGCAGGTCGTTGAAGCCAGCGCCACCCTGACGGGCCTGCCCTCCATCCTGGGCACGGACATGGCGGTGCCTGTGTACAGCGTGCTGACGCCTACCACGGTGGCAGATGTGATCACAGCTGGCGGCCAGGTGTCGTACGTGCTGGTGGACGGCGAGGCGGTGCTGGAGGCGGATGCGCTGACTGCTGCTCGTACTGCGGTGTCCCTGACGGCCGACAACGTGACGGACGGCACAGCGGGAGCTGAGATCCAGCTGTCGTACACTGCGACTTCCGGCAGCCGTGCGCCCATGGTGTACTGGTTTGCCACGGACGACGTGTCTGACCCCAGCGTGCTGGCCATTGCCGAGACGGCTGCGGGCTCCGAGTTCAAGGTGCGAGAACGCACTGCTGCGCCCGGCACACATGTCTGCGCAATACGCTCGCATTTTGGCCATTCCTGTCTGTTGGTCAGCCTTCCTGCGACTGAGCCGGCACAGGGTGCTTCTTGCGGCAGTGTTATGTATGTAGCCCCCTAAGCGCTGACTCTGGTTTGATTCTGCGTGGGTCTCTGCGTGCCTGGCCGCAGGTCGTTGAGGCCAGCGCCACGCTGACAGGCCTGCCCTCCATCCTGGGCACGGACATGGAGGTGCCTGTGTACAGCGTGCTGGCGCCTACCACGGTTTCGGACGTTATTGCGGACGGTGGCGATGTGGCCTACGTGCTGGTTGACGGCGAGGCAGTGACGGTGGCAGGCGCACTCACGGCTACACGCACCCTCGTGAACCTGAACGCCGACAACGTGACGGCCGGCACGGCGGGTGCCGTTATTGAGCTGTCCTTCACAGCGGTGGCTGCGTCGCGCGCGCCCATGGTGTACTGGTTCGCCACGGACGATACGGACGACCCCAGCTTGCTAGCCGTGGCGGAGACGGCCGCGGGGTCTGAGTTCAAGGTACGTTGACATGTGCAGGGGTCAGCGCAATACCGTAAAGACGCTGTTAGGTAGTAATGGAAGTCTTGGGAGGGTACTAAGCATGTGTAAAGATTCCATCTGTGACGGTCACCTGCTATCAACGGCTTAGAACGAATGGACGTGTGCGTGGATAAGTTATCCGGTCCCTCTCCTGGCCGTTTCCTTCAGGTCGTTGAAGCCACAGCTGTGCTCACGGGAGTACCCACAGTGCTGGGCACGGGCATGGAGGTGCCTGTGTACAGCGTGCTGACGCCTGCCACGGTGTCTGACGTGATTGCTTCCGGCGGTGATGTGGCGTACGTGCTGGTGGACGGCGAGGTGGTGGTGGAGGCGGACGCGCTGACCGCAACACGCACACTGGTGACCCTGACCGCCGACAACGTCACTGCCGGCACTGCCGGTGCTGAGATCCAGCTAACGTACTCCACCGTTGCCGCAAGCCGCACCCCCCAAGGTGTACTGGTTTGCGACGGACGACGTGTCTGACCCCAGCGTGCTGGCGGTGTGCGAGGCCACTACTGGAGCCATCAAGGTAGGCATTACAGCAAGGGTTGCCACCCCGATCCCCCACTGTGAAATGCAGCTGAAGTCGCTTGGCGTGAGGCTTTCGCATCCGTCGTGTGCAGGCGCCTGATCTTGCCTGGAATGCGCTCTGCCGCGAGGCAGCTTCCTGCTGCCTATGCCTGCACCGTCTTGACCCACACAGATGGTCGACCAGTGATACATGCGCGCGGTACATCCCCCTCCCTTCATGCTGCTGCACACAGGTCGTTGAAGCCAGCGCCACCCTGACGGGCCTGCCCTCTATCCTGGGCACGGACATGGCGGTGCCTGTGTACAGCGTGCTGACGCCTACCACGGTGGCAGATGTGATCACAGCTGGCGGCCAGGTGTCGTACGTGCTGGTGGACGGCGAGGCGGTGCTGGAGGCGGATGCGCTGACGGCTGCTCGTACTGCGGTGTCCCTGACGGCCGACAACGTGACGGTCGGCACAGCGGGGCTGAGATCCAGCTGTCGTACACTGCGACTTCCGGCAGCCGTGCGCCCATGGTGTACTGGTTTGCCACGGAAGACGTGTCTGACCCCAGCGTGCTGGCCATTGCGGAGACGGCTGCGGGCTCCGAGTTCAAGGTGCGGGACACAGGCGGCGAGCAGGCACCTCGTGACTCTGCGCTGATCATGAGAGTGTCTGCGTGCTTCATGCTGCCCCAGCCGTGCCTATGCGGCGGCCCTGTTGTTGACCTGCGCTTAACCATGCCTTTGCCCTGCAACACTCGGAACCTTGTGTGCCTGAGCGTTATTGCGACGCCTACGCCTCCCCGCTGAATGAGAAGCGGCCATGCCTTTGGCTATGTCGTCATGGTCACCTGCTCCCATTCCCTCTCCTGGCCGTCTCTTTCAGGTCATTGAAGCCACCGCTGCGCTGACGGGTGTGCCCACCGTGCTGGGCACGGGCATGGAGGTGCCTGTGTACAGCGTGCTGACGCCTGCCACGGTGTCTGACGTGATTGCTTCCGGCGGTGACGTGGCGTACGTGCTGGTGGACGGCGAGGTGGTGGTGGAGGCGGACGCGCTGACCGCAACACGCACACTGGTGACCCTGACGGCCGACAACGTGACTGCCGGCACTGCCGGTGCTGAGATCCAGCTGACGTACTCAGCCGTTGCCGCGAGCCGCACCCCCAAGGTGTACTGGTTTGCGACGGACGACGAGACCGACCCCAGCGTGCTGGCGGTGTGCGAGGCCACCACTGGCGCCGTCAAGGTGGGGCCGCATATGCAGTTATGTCAGCTCCCTGCTTGCGCAATCGGCAAGTAGCGCACCAGGCAGTACGCGCCTGCACCCAGTGTGTGCGGTGTTGGATGCTTAACCGGCTGTGCGGAATGCACAGCACGCTACAGTGGCGTCCTTGCAAGGAGCTTGTGGGCTGAGGTGGCCTGCTGCAGTGCATCTCACACAGCTTCGTCGGCCTCATGCCTGTCCCCCGACTGTGGCAGTGTGGGGTAACGACAATGACCGGGCATCTAGTGCCGGCTGCGGGGCGTGTTGAACAGCTCTGGCGCTGGGCGGGCTGATTGTGTGTCATGGTTCTGCAACATCTAGATACGTATGGGGCGCCAAACGGCCGGCTAAGCAGTACGGTTCCCTGCCTGGCCCTTGGTCGTCGCAGGTCGTTGAAGCCAGCGCCACCCTGACGGGCCTGCCCTCCATCCTGGGCACGGACATGGCGGTGCCTGTGTACAGCGTGCTGACGCCTACCACGGTGGCAGATGTGATCACAGCTGGCGGCCAGGTGTCGTACGTGCTGGTGGACGGCGAGGCGGTGCTGGAGGCGGATGCGCTGACGGCTGCTCGTACTGCGGTGTCCCTGACGGCCGACAACGTGACGGACGGCACAGCGGGAGCTGAGATCCAGCTGTCGTACACTGCGACTTCCGGCAGCCGTGCGCCCATGGTGTACTGGTTTGCCACGGACGACGTGTCTGACCCCAGCGTGCTGGCCATTGCCGAGACGGCTGCGGGCTCCGAGTTCAAGGTGCGAGAACGCACTGCTGCGCCCGGCACACATGTCTGCGCAATACGCTCGCATTTTGGCCATTCCTGTCTGTTGGTCAGCCTTCCTGCGACTGAGCCGGCACAGGGTGGTTCTTGCGGCAGTGTTATGTATGTAGCCCCCTAAGCGCTGACTCTGACTTTGATTCTGCGTGGGTCTCTGCGTGCCTGGCCGCAGGTCGTTGGGGCCAGCGCCACGCTGACAGGCCTGCCCTCCATCCTGGGCACGGACATGGAGGTGCCTGTGTACAGCGTGCTGGCGCCTACCACGGTTTCGGACGTTATTGCGGACGGTGGCGATGTGGCCTACGTGCTGGTTGACGGCGAGGCAGTGACGGTGGCAGGCGCACTCACGGCTACACGCACCCTCGTGAACCTGAACGCCGACAACGTGACGGCCGGCACGGCGGGTGCCGTTATTGAGCTGTCCTTCACAGCGGTGGCTGCGTCGCGCGCGCCCACGGTGTACTGGTTCGCCACGGACGATACGGCCGACCCCAGCTTGCTAGCCGTGGCGGAGACGGCCGCAGGGTCTGAGTTCAAGGTACGTTGACATGTGCAGGGGTCAGCGCAATACCGTAAAGACGCTGTTAGGTTAGGTAGTAATGGAAGTCTTGGGAGGGGTACTAAGCATGTGTAAAGATTCCATCTGTGACGGTCACCTGCTATCAACGGCTTAGAACGAATGGACGTGTGCGTGGATAAGTTATCCGGTCCCTCTCCTGGCCGTTTCCTTCAGGTCGTTGAAGCCACAGCTGTGCTCACGGGAGTACCCACAGTGCTGGGCACGGGCATGGAGGTGCCTGTGTACAGCGTGCTGACGCCTGCCACGGTGTCTGACGTGATTGCTTCCGGCGGTGATGTGGCGTACGTGCTGGTGGACGGCGAGGTGGTGGTGGAGGCAGACGTGCTGACCGCAACACGCACACTGGTGTCCCTGACCGCCGATAACGTCACTGCCGGCACTGCCGGGGCTGAGATCCAGCTAACGTACTCAGCCGTTGCCGCAAGCCGCATCCCCAAGGTGTACTGGTTTGCGACGGACGACGTGTCTGACCCCAGCGTGCTGGCGGTGTGCGAGGCCACTACTGGAGCCATCAAGGTAGGCATTACACAAGGGTTGCCACCCCGATCCCCCATTGTGAAATGCAGCTGAAGTCGCTTGGCGTGAGGCTTTTGCATCCGTCGTGTGCAGGCGCCTGAGCTTGCCTGGAATGCGCTTTGCCGAGAGGCAGCTTCCTGCTGCCTATGCCTGCACCGTCTTGACTTACACAGATGGTCGACCAGTGATACATGCGCGCGGTACATCCCCTCCCTTCATGCTGCTGCACACAGGTCGTTGAAGCCAGCGCTGCGCTGACGGGCCTGCCCTCTATCCTGGGCACGGACATGGCGGTGCCTGTGTACAGCGTGCTGACGCCTACCACGGTGGCAGATGTGATTACAGCTGGCGGCCAGGTGTCGTACGTGCTGGTGGACGGCGAGGCGGTGCTGGAGGCGGATGCGCTGACGGCTGCTCGTACTGCGGTGTCCCTGACGGCCGACAACGTGACGGTCGGCACAGCGGGGGCTGAGATCCAGCTGTCGTACACTGCTACTTCCGCCAGCCGTGCGCCCCTGGTGTACTGGTTTGCCACGGAAGACGTGTCTGACCCCAGCGTGCTGGCCATTGCGGAGACGGCTGCGGGCTCCGAGTTCAAGGTGCGGGACACAGGCGGCGAGCGGGCACCTCGTGACTCCGCGCTGATCATGAGAGTGTCTGCGTGCTTCATGCTGCCCCAGCCGCGCCTATGCGGTGGCCCTGTTGTTGACGTGCGCTTACCCCTGCACTTGCCCTGCTACACTTGGCTCTTTGTGTCCCTGAGCGTTATTGCCACGCCTACGCCTCCCCGCCGAATGACAAGCGGCCATGCCTTTGCCTAGTTCTTCATGGTCATCTGCTCTTATCAGTGTTAATTGTACGTGTTCATGAATTACTTGCTTCCTGTCCTGGCCCTTTCCTTCAGGTCGTTGAAGCCACAGCTGTGCTCACGGGAGTGCCCACAGTGCTGGGCACGGGCATGGAGGTGCCAGTGTACAGCGTGCTGACGCCTGCCACGGTGTCTGACGTGATTGCTTCCGGCGGTGACGTGGCGTACGTGCTGGTGGACGGCGAGGTGGTGGTGGAGGCGGACGCGCTGACCGCAACACGCACACTGGTGTCCCTGACAGCCGACAACGTGACTGCCGGCACCGCCGGTGCTGAGATCCAGCTGACGTACTCAGCCGTTGCCGCGAGCCGCACCCCCAAGGTGTACTGGTTTGCGACGGACGACGAGACCGACCCCAGCGTGCTGGCGGTGTGCGAGGCCACCACTGGCGCCGTCAAGGTGGGTTGGCGGAGTGTTCCCATTGGTCAGTTCTGCAAGTGAATGTTCCTGCTGCCGAACCCCAAAGCATTAGCATACCGGTAGGCCTTGCCTGCGTTTGTTCGCCCTCGGGCCCTAAGCGCTGCCTTTCAAGCGCAGGACGTCCCCCCGCACCGTCCCCTGCCCTGCACAGGTCGTTGCCGCGAGCGCCACAGTGACGAGTCCCAGCATTGCGGGTGCGGGTGTGTCCGTACCGCTAACCAGCACTCTTTCGGTCAGCGCTGGCGGCCTCCTGGCTTCCGGCACCCCGCTGTACTTTGCCCTGGTCGACGGCGTGTCAGTCCTGGAGGCCGACGCCCTGACCACAGCACGCACGGCCGTGAGTGTTGCAGCAGCAGACGTGACTGCTGCCCAGCTCACCAAGTCCAACATCACGCTGTCGTACACGGATCCCGCGGCGTCCAGGACGCCCCTGGTGTACTGGTTCGCGACCTCGTCAACCTCCGATCCGAGCGTGGTGGCCATCGCCACTGCAGCGCCCATGCAGGTGCGGGGCCGGCCTAGTGTAGTGCGGCACCTGTTGCGTGCAGGGGCACGACCGCTTGGCGCTGACCGTGCGAACTGGTCTGTCGTGCGAATGGAGGGCATGTGGGAGTCCTCCCCTTGACACCCGACCTCGTGCCTCGTGCCCCTTGCCGCCCCAGGTGCTCAACAGCTCCGCCACCGTCGTCCCCGAGACCACCGAGGTGGACCGCGGCATGCCCCTCGTGTTCAACACCACCTTCTCCATCGCCACGGCCGACGCGGCGGCGCTGACCGGCACCCTCTACTACGCCGTGTTTGACGGCCTGACCGCCACCGCAGCCGCGACCGGCTTCACAGCAACCCGTGTCGCTGTGGCGGGCGCGCTGGCCGCCGCCGGCGGCACCAGCACGGTAACGGTGGGTTCCATCAGCCTGGCTTGGGCCACCGCGGGCACCTACACGCCCGTCATCTATTGGTTCGAGGACTCGGCGGGCACCAAGCTGCTGGCGGTCGCGCAGTCGGCGGCCATCGCCGTGGTGGGCTACACCGCCACGCTGGCGGTCAGTCCCTCGCCCCCCATCCTGTACGACCCAGCCTACTGGAACATCACCATCACCCGCGGCCGCGCCGCGCCCGTCGGCGGCCGCCAGCTCACGTGCGCGCTGTTTGGCGGCGAGGGCACTGACCCGGGCACCGCGGACGGCGCCTTGGCGGGCGCCTCCACGCTCAAGGCCGACACCACCATGGCCGCGGGCTCCACCACCACCACCTGCCTCATCCGCACAATCTACACCGCCATCGCCAACCGCACCGCCAAGGTGCAGGTGTTCGCCCAGGGCGCGTCCGTGGGACTGCTGGGCATCAACACCCCCCAGTCGTCCACCCTGTTCAGGGTGCGTGCCTGGGTCTGGGTCTGGGACGCGCCCTCCTGCGCGCCCACTGGTGGCCAACAACAGGGCTGGGGAGGGCAGCTTGGAGTGCAGCTTGGAACGTGGATCGGGGGGCATGCATGGTTCTGCGTTTCTGGGCCGCCCCTGTACCTGTGTACCTGGGCCGTGCACATGTTGCCCTTTGCCGAGGGCCTTCCTGGCCGGCAATGACTTGGCTGACCCTGCCCTCGTGCCGCATAATAACCCCTCCCCTGTTGCCCCTTTCCCCCGCCGCAGATCCGTGACGCAGCCGTGTACGAGGCGTCCCTCTCCGTCAACCCCTCCGTGCCCATCGCCAAGGTGCCCGCCGCCTGGACCGTCGCCATCACCCGCAACGCGGTCAACCCCACCAGCCAGCCGCTGAATCTCACTTGCCTGTTGTACAGCGGGGAGGCCCCCGCCGGCGGCGACGCTCCCACCAACGCCGACGCCTCCTTCCTGTCCTCCACCGCCGTGGCACGTGGCACGGTGGTCATGGCCTCGCGCGCCAGCACCGCGCAGTGCGTCATGCAGACTACTTACGCCACCGCCGGCGTCAAGGTGGCGCGCGTGCAGGTGTTTGTGAGCAATGGAGGCGCGGCGGGGCTGCTGGGCAAGGACAAGCCCGTCAACGCGTCGGCCACGGTGGGTCTAGACAGAGCTCTGCACATGCGAGGTCTCGAGGGTCCCACGCTGAAACCCCCGTCGAAGCAACCCGACTGCAGCCGTGTTACACCGGCGCTCTGCATAGGGCTTCACGGTGTGGTGCCCCTGCCGCGACTAGGCCGAGGAAGCAAAGCTTTGGAAGGGCTCTCTTGTTGCCCTTTCGGGGTTGTGGGTGTGGTACGGCATCCTGACCGGAAGGGGTCCCCTGAAAGCAACCACATCACAACTGTGCCCACCGCACTGTCTAAACTGGACACTTCTCCGTCCGCGACTTGCGCAGGTGGTCGCCTACAACGTCTCCTTCTCGGCGCTCCCAGCGGCGCCGGTCGCCTACGAGCCCGTCGTGGTGAGTACCAGGCACACAAGATGGCACGGGTGTACATAGACAGGGCCAGATTAGAGTGGCGGGCGATGCCCTGCGACCATTGGTCCGCGACCCTGTGGCGGGCTAATTCGGCAGACACATGCTGAGGGAACAATATGCCATCTGTGGGGACAAGATGTCATCTGTGGGGACAAGATGCTGAGGGGACACGGGCAACCAGCCGCGCTCCTACATTCGCTTAATTATCATATTTTGGTAATACACGACTGGAGGACAGAGCTTGGGGATGCTTGCCAGACTCTGCGATTCGGCGGGCTGATTCGGCAGACAGATGCCGCGGCTGAAGGGACAGAGGCGACACGCTGAGGGGCCGGTTGGACCGGACGCGTTTCCTAATGGATGGACGTCCAGGGGTGTGGAAGCAAAGCATGCAAGCTATTAAATCTCGATTTTTCATTCTCTTAATTATCATATTTTGGTAATACACGACTGGAGGACAGAGCTTGGGGATGCTTGCCAGACTCTGCGATTCGGCGGGCCGATTCGGCAGACAGATGCCGCGGCTGAAGGGACAGGGGCGACACGCTGAGGGGCCGGTTGGACCGGACGCGTTTCCTAATGGATGGACGCCCAGGGGTGTGGACGCAAAGCATGCAAGCTATTAAATCTCGATTGCGGAATTTGGCGGACGGAGCAGGCGGACGATGCTTGTAAGTCCTGCGATTTGGGGGGCTAATTTCGATTTGGCGGGCTACTTCGGGGCGGCTGAGGGGACAGGCACGAGTCCCGAGAGCCCGTCGTGGTGGGTACCCGGCAAACAAGAGGGCACAGGTGTGCCCAAGCGCTTCCCGTCAGCAAGATCTTTATTGTGCTGGCTCAACCCGCACCCACCGTCCTCACTGCAACAGCAGACGTGCATGCAGGACCGCCTGCCATTGCCGGTGACCCGCCTCACGAGCCCCCGCACCGCCCTCGCTGCCCTCCGTTCCCCTCCGTTCCCCTCCGTTCCCGCAGTGGTCCGTCACGGTTTCCCGCACGCTGCCCGCCCCCGCCGACCTGCCCCTGCGCTGCGCCTTTTTCTCGGGAGAGGGCGGCGCCCCCGCCGACACGGACGGCAGCTACGCGTCCCTGCCGCTGGTGGTGCCCGCCACCATGGCCCAGGGCAGCTCTTCGGCCACCTGCACCCTGCCGCCCGTCTTCTACACGGCCGCCACCGCCCGCGTGCAGCCGCGCGTGCAGGTGTTTGCCGTGGATGAGGAGGGCGCGCTGTCAAAGGGGCTGCTGGGGCAGGACGCGCCCAAGACCGCTGCCGGCGTGCCGGTGGGTCACTGACTTGGGGCCTTTAGGACAAGGGCGTCCAGGGGAGCATGGCTGGTGGCTGCTTGCACGCCCAGCCCTCCGCATTCCGCACCCAAACTCTCATCAAGTCCTTCTTTTGCCTTCCACGGCCCTCACAGGTGACGGCGGCTCTGCGCTACAACGCCACCTTCAGCGCCTTCCCCGAGCTGCCCGCCGCCAAGGAGCCCGTCACCTGGACCGTCACCGTGCGCCGCCCAGCGCCCGTGCCCGAGGGGACTGAGCTACCACTACTGTGCTCCTTCTACGGCGGTGAAGCGGGCACTTTGACGGACTCGGACGCCTCCTACTACGCTCGCGCGCAGTCGCAGGCGACGCGCGTGGTCATGGCGGCCGGGTCCAGCTCCGTCACATGCGGCGGCACGGTGGCCTACCCTAGAGAGGGCAACTACACGGCGCGGGTGCAGGTGTTTGTCGCCAACAGCAGCGCAGTGTACGGCATGTGCGGCAGCAACAGCCCGGCGCGGTCAGGCGTGCTGACGGTGAGCGGGGAAGTGGGCAGTGACGGGAGGCTGGCAGGGCAAAACCTACCAAGGTTGGTGGAAGGGCATGCATAGCAGGACCATTGTTGCACCGCCCTCTGCCATCCATCGCAGGGACACTACTCCACCCCCAGCCGACCTGATCGCAATGCCCCTCCTGTCCCCTGCAGGTGTCCCCTCCCGCGACCTACACGGCGGTCTTGAGCGTGTTCCCCGCCCAGCCGGTGGCGCACGAGCCCGCCACGTGGACTGCCACGCTGACCCGCGGGTCGGCCGCAGCGCTGGACCTCCCGCTGCAGTGCGCCTTCTTCAGCGGGGAGGGCACCGCCCCCTCCACCTCGGACGCGGTGTACGCGGGCCTGGCCACCAACGCCTCGACCACCACCATGTACTCCGGCACCGACACCGCCACGTGCAGCATGACCGCCATCTACAGCGCAGCCAGCAACCTGACAGGTGAGCAACCAAGGCCGGGGGCTGCATGGCCGACGCTCCACTGGCCAGGAAGACACAGAGGCTTTTGTCAAGCCAGATTGTTGTCAAGCTGGTCACGTGCAAACCGCCCACTTACCCCCAACCTACCCTATCATGTCCCCGTGCAGCCCGCGTGCAACTCTTTGCCGTTGGCGGCGACGGCGTGGGCCTGCTGGGAGCCAACACGCCTGCAGCGGGCAACGCAACGGTGAGTCAGAGTCAGGGCCTGGCATCGTGAAACCGGTGCCCCGGCAAGCGAGTGAACCCACACATCCCAGTCCCATAGCTGCCTCGCGTGCCCCAGTCCTCGTGTGTCTCTCCGCCACGCCTTGGCCCTGACCCCGCCCTCTCCTCCCTGTACCGTGCTCTCTGCCCCGGCCCCTCTGCGTCGCAGGTGCTCCCCGCCGCCAACTACAGCGCCACGCTGCTGCCCTCCGCCGCCACCGTGCGGCTGGGCGAGCCGCTGGCCTGGTTCGCCAACGTGTCCCGCAGCTCGGCGCTGGACCCGCAGGACTCTGCCGCCCTGGACCTCGCCTGCGTGCTGTACCCGGGCGAGGGCAACGCGCCCTCCCCCATGGACGCAGCCTACCTCACCAACCCCCGCCTGATCCGCGTCGCCGCCACGATGGACCCCGGCGCCTCCACAGCAACCTGTGCCTTCCCCAACGTGCGCTACAACACCTCCGGCGCCAAGACGGCTTCCCTGCAGGTCTTCATGTCCAAGGGCGGCTCCCTCGGCCTGCTGGGCCCCAGCAAGCCCCTGTTCTCCACCCCCGTCATCGTGCCCCTGCCGCCCAGCCCGCCACCCAGCCCCACGCCCTCCCCGCCGCCGGTCCCGCCCGCGCCCTCGTCGCCCCCGCCGCTGCCGGAGGCCTCCCCCAGCCCCCTGGCGCCGCCCTCCGACGTCCCCAGCACCCCGCCCCCCGCCGTCGACCCCGCGCCGCTGCTGACGGCCCGCTCGCTGGCGGCAGGGCCCGTGGTGTGCTCGGCGCGCACCTCCACCGGCGACCTGGTGGCCACGCAGACGGACGGCTACTTTGAGTGAGTGCTTGAACGCGGGTGCGGCGGTGCAAAGGCATAGCAGCTGTGCTATACCCCGTCCCTGTCCTACACGCCTAAGCCGCTGTCAGCCCCGTCCCGTGCCGCCACGCGGCTCGCCCAGCATTCACTTCCTCGTCTGACCCCTCGGTCGTCCCTCCCTGACCCTCCCTCCCTCGCAGGTTCCCCTGGTCCGGCGTGAGCGGCGTGTCCATGGAGGACGGCTGCATCGACGTGGCCAGCAAGGCCGTGTTCCCAGACCACACGCTGTGGGTGCACGTGCTGCCCGCCATGGCGCAGGCGCCCACCCCGCTGCTGGTGCTGTCGCCGCTGGCGGCTGTGACGGCGGCGGCCTTTGAGAGCCGCCCCACCATGGCAGCGTACGACGAGACCATGGCAGCGTGAGTCTTCAACATGCCTGCCCCTGAGCTTTCGCGCTGCGGCATGCCCTCGGCTGGGCTTGAACCCAGTGACTCTGGCCCTGTTTACGCCCCAGACCTGCCCTGCACCCATGTGCGCGCCTGCCCTGACGCCGTGTCCCGCCCCCGCACCCACCGGCCACCACCCGCAGGTTTGCGGTGCAGCTGGGCGTGCCCGCGTCGCTGTCCTCGGGCCTGCTGTCGTACGACTACTACGCCGCTTCGCTGGTGACCACCACCACGCGCGGCTCGCTGGTGTCCATGGCGCAGTCCTCCCTGCTGGGCACGCTGCACCTGGCGGGATCCTTCCTGGAGGCCCGCTTCCGCAAGGCCGGCTACGAGCTGACCGCCACGCAGACCATGACCGCCGCCGAGATGGCTGCCGCAGAGCTGATGCTGCAGTTGGGCGGCAGCAAGGCCTTCAACATCAGCAACGACGACGACCTGATCCAGCACCTCAACGGCACGTTTGGGCACCTGAAGAAGGCGCTGCGGCTGAGCAAGGACAGCGGCGCCAACGGCAGGCGGCGGCTGCACCAGCAGGTGGACCTGACGTTTGAGGACGTGCTGGCGGACGCTACGCTGCTGGCCAAGACCGCGGCGCAGTCCAACGCGGCCGTGCAGGCGCAGCAGAGCAAGGTGGCGGCGGCGGTGGCGGCCAGCGGCGGCATGGAGAGCAACGTCAACATGACGGACGTGGCGGCGGCGCTGGTGGCGGCCACCCGGGTGGCGGCAGCGCAGGCCACGACTCTGAGCGCTGCGGCGGCGGCGCTGGGCAATGGCAACATCACTGCGGACGACTACACCACGCAGTGAGTGCTCTGCGGGTTGCACCCCTGCCTGGTGTAGAGCGCACGGGTGGGTGTGCGGTATGCCAGGGTCGGTGCTGGTGTCGGGGTTTATGCTACCAAACGGTGGCGCTGCGTCTCTCACACCTGACGGCCGCGTCCCGGTCCGCTTCACCCGCCGCTCGCCCTGTCCCTCGCTCCCTGCCCTGCCCTGCGCCAGGTACACGGGCTCGGGCCTCACGGCTGCCGTACAGCGCGCCACGCTGGACACGCCCCTCACCAACCCGCCCGCCGGCCAGGCCGCCTCGCCCTCGCCCGGGCAGAACGGCCCCTCGGCCCCCGTCGCCGCAGTGGTGGTGGCTGATGCGGGCCTCAGCGGCGGCGCCATTGCCGGCATCGTGGTGGGCGCGGTGGTGGGCGCGCTGCTGCTGCTGGGCGCGGCCGTACTCGCGGTGCGGCACAGGAGGTCGGTCAGTCCAACGTCGCAGCAGCAGCGCAACCAGCTGGGCAACGTGTCGGACGGGGGCCACCCGGAGCGGCTGCCCGGGCGGCACGACCCCGAGGGGCCGCCGATGGTGGAGGCCAAGCTGGCGCCGGCCTAGGGAGGGGAAAGGCGCCTAGCTACTGGGGGCAGATTACCCGGTCGTTGGACACCGGGGCCGAGCCAACAAGTGGTGTGCGGTGTCTTTGCTACGTGGCGTGAGCGATAGCTGCTGCGTTGGGCTGCAGCTGCGCGGCTGTATGTGTGGGGCCGTGTGTTGTCGAATGTCGTTGTGTTCGCAGGCGCCCTGTGTAAGGGCTCCTCCATCCCTCGACGAAGATCGCAGGCAAAACTGCATTCATGCAGTCCATTGGCGCCAAGACCGCACGGGTGTGAGGGTGTCGGCGGGTGGTGGATACTTAGGGCACTTGTGTTTGCAGCAGAGGACAGTGCGTCGGTGGCTGTGATTCAACGCAGCGTGCGCCTGCAAACGTGACTCACGGTACCAAGACGCGCTGCAAAGTGCCAAGCAATGTTACTATGCGGCAGGTGGGAAAGCAATGACATCATCTCCTGTATGTGGTGGGGTTTGTGTTGCGGCCCCTCAGTGCGCCGGGATGGTGCTTGGTGGGCACCTTGTCGCTGCTTTGACACTGTCCACTGGAAGCTGCTCCTTGCTGGGGGGCAGTGCTGCAGCCCCGTTCCTGGCGGCTAGGTAGGGTCGCCAGCATGTCCTGTGGACAGGGCGTAGGAACGGCCAATAAGAACGCGTGCTCGGCAAGGGTGCCACATTGCCGCTGTGTGCTGTGCATGAACCTGGAACGGCATGCGCGCGAGGTGTGCGGGTGCTTGTGGCGCTGTGCACGTATAGCTGCAGGAGGGTCTGACTTGGCTGCTGTGCTGCGTCGTCAGTGACGTGTATGTATGTTGGACCGTCCAGAAAATAAGAGTTTCTTTCGTGCGTGAGTGGTCGCGTGGTGTTGACCGGCTAGGGTCCGGTGTGTCTGTCTGGTGTGGTGCTGAACGGTGCGGATGCGACTAGGCTGTGGGGACGTTGCCTTTCCTGCCTTGCTCGCTTGCTGCATTTCAGCGAGCGCATGGGGTGTGGAGGTCGTGTGACAACGCTTACACGCAAGCGGGGCGGCGTGATCACATTGATATCTACGGCATGGTTTCATGCATTCTAGCAGTACACGTATGGGCTTCATCAACAGCAGCCCCGCGGCGGACAGGCCCTGGAGGTTGCTCTCTCTGTCCGCCCTGCGGGGCGCTCTTACCCTTTATTTATTGTTGACTCGTGTGTTGCTACAAGTGGGTGGCCCGTGGCGCTGGCACCCAAGCACACAGCGTAGTACGGTGTAGCGCGTGGGAGGGCCTTGGCCTGTGCATGCCGTTGGTGGCGTTTGACCTGGTGGGTGAGCCGTGCGCTGTGGGAAGAAATTTCTGAGTACGTACGGGTAGCGGCATGGCACCGACGTCCTGCTGCTGAGGTTGAGCGCCAATGCATATGCATGCAAACTGCTCCTAAAGGGATGTAACGTGGATGTTCACTTAGCGCTGGCCCATGTTCCTTCGCACGTTCTGGGCCTGCATGACCAAGACCATGCAAGACCGCGGTTAGTTTGGTTGGTTAGTTTGTCACCCGTACGGTTTTTGAAAACATGTGCAGTAACCAGCTCGACCCTGGCCTTGTCTTTCTCGGCGACGACAATGACTTCCACAAGGATGCATAGATACTGCTAGACTTGATCAAGTATAGCATGTACGCAAAAGCCCACGCACCTGCAGTCCAGCACCTTGCGACCTAGGTGAAGGCCCTAGACCAATTGCGACTCGACAAGCTGGAAAAGCAAGTCAGAGGCAATAGCCATGCGTGAATCAACACAGATAGACAAGAGCAGCTATCTCGGAGTCTTCCCCTTTGCCTACGCGCTGGACCCCCTCCTGCTGCAGTGCACCTTCTTCAGCATGTTCTCCGGCACCGACACCGCCGCCACTGCCACGCTGACCCGCGGGTCGGCCGCAGCGCTGGACCTCCCGCTGCAGTGCGCCTTCTTCAGCGGGGAGGGCACCGCCCCCTCCACCTCGGACGCGGTGTACGCGGGCCTGGCCACCAACGCCTCGGTCACCACCATGTTCTCCGGCACCGACACCGCCACGTGCAGCATGACCGCCATCTACAGCGCAGCTAGCAACCTGACAGGTGAGCAACCAGGGCCGGAGGCTGCACAGCCGACAGTCCACTGGCCAGGACGACATGCTCTTGTGTAGTGAAGTTCCGATACGCATGCCCGCGGAGCCTGGTCACATGCAAACTGCTGACAAACCGCCGCCGCTCGCTTACCCCCGCGCTATCATGTCCCCATGCAGCCCGCGTGCAACTCTTTGCCGTTGGCGGCGACGGCATGGGCCTGCTGGGAGCCAACATGCCCGCAGCGGGCCACGCAACGGTGCACTGGTTCAGGGCATGGAGGACGGCGATTGACCCACACATCCCACCCCATGGCTAGCTCGCGTGTCCACTGTCCAGTGCTCGCCTGCCTCTCCGCAACGCCTTGGCCCTGACCCCGTCCTTTCCTGCCTGTACCGTGTACAGGCTTCATTGCGTCGCAGGTGCTCCCAAGACGTCCCGAGCCGGGCTACCCACTCATCCCTGCGCGGGCAGCGGCGGCGTACATGCGGCGCAAGGCGGACAGGGGTAGGCGGACGGCGGGGTACCCCTAGGCTGTAGTGCCTGGACGAGGTAGGTGGCCAGCGCTGAGGCCAGGGGCCGCGAGGGAGGGACGAGGCAGGGCTTAGTGTCCCTGGGGCCGTGGCGTGGCCGCGCCGGCGGTGGCGGCGGCTCCCCTGGGCGGCGGTGGCAGCATGGGGTGGCGCCGCAGAGGCAGCAGCAGCAGCGGCAGCAGAAGCAGCTGATGGCCGGTGCAGTGGAACTGGCGGCTGCGCCATCCGGCGGCCGCCCTGGAGGCGGTTGCACTCATGCGTGTCACCCAGGCAGTCAGTAACGCAGATTCCATAACGGCAGGCTCGCATCTGTGCCCCCGTCTTCCGTGGGCGCATTGGGGCAGGTTGGGGCTATATCCAATCTAGGGCAGCGGATCTACCGTGAAAACGGCCACAACTACGCATGCAGCTTTGTGTTGGGATGGTGCCTAACTGCGACACGCAGTTGACAGCCAGCGTGTCATGCGGAATGGTACCCACGCTGCTGCCGGTGCAGGATGAAGGGGAGCACCGGGCCGAGCGCAACGTGCCAGGCTAGCGCGCCAGAACTGCCCAAGGATTTTTTTACATCAGCTTGCACCAGCACGCCTGATTGGCAAGATGAGAAGGAGTGCAGGAAAGCGAAATGGTACATCTAAGCTTGGTTCACCAAACGTGGGGGCCTGAGCACCTGCCAGAACACTGCAGGGGAGTCCCCAACGCGGTCTCTCAATACTTGGGACTCCTTCCGTTCGTTCACAGGTGCGGGTCTGCGGGACTATGAGCGTCTCATACTTGCCGTGCAGGCTTCGTAGCGTTTCCGTCTGGGATGTGGCACCGCGAACCCATATGCCTGCTCGTCGCCGGGCCTCTATCAGCGCGCAACAAAAGTGCTCATGGGCACCTGATACTGGAGAAGCAACATGCCAGTCATAAGCCATGCCACACGCAAGCAGGGCCACTCGTCTTGACCGCCCGGCATCCTGTGGCTTGGCACCCCGCTGATCGGCCGTCGGCACTGACGCCGCAAGGAGGCAACACCAACAAAAGAGCCAATATCAGACGTTGGTGCATGTTGTCTTCTCCTTAATACCAACGGAGCGGCTACGCAGCGGGGCGAACGGGTGGGCGAGAGCGCGCCACCAGGCGCGGCACAGCGTGACACATACCTGAGGAGGTCGCTGACCGCCGGGCGCTTTGCGCACACTGGTACAGCCCAAGATCGCATACTTGTCAAAATATCGATTCACTGCGGAGTCTGTAGGCACAGTCCCTGGACTGGACTCGGTGCCGTACGAGTCATCAAGGCCTAAAACTCGGGCCCCCCGAGCTTCCACGCTCTTGTGCAAACCAACCACACGCTCTCAGCCGCTTCTTTGCTTGTTAGGGTCTTCCTACAAGCAGCTTGCTCTACCTCTTTGCTCTGTTGCTCAGCTTTCGGCCGAAGGAAATCGGCTACGCTGGCGCTCCCTACAGCGAATCGCTGCAGCTCGCTTACACGGTTATCGAGTCCTTTGACTCAGTCGTCCAGTTCACCCTCTGTCGACAGGTGGGTTTGCTTGGGCCTGCGATGCCTCGTGCCGGCGCAGCTGCAGCGCGCCTGCCTCGCGGCTCCTGCTTGTGCTGTCCTGAAGATCAGCCTCGTTCATGGGCACATTCTTGCCTGACAATATGCAGAGGTTGCATAGGTCGCTGAGGCGCGAACAGGCGCCTTTTGCTTCAGCGGGTCGCAAACGCGTCCTTCTCTTGTTGATTTCGGCTTGCCTCTCTCCTCTCGCAGACTTTATCGCACAATCATGACGAATACCGAGGTTTTGTCACCGCCCCCTCCCGCGGCCGTGCCTCTGGCTGCTGACGCTTCGCCACTCAAGCTCGACGCTCTGAACCTGCCAATGGGCTCGGCTCACCTCCTTGGCGGAGCGGTCGAGTTGTCCAACACTCAAATTGGCGACGTGGCTACCTTCGCCCGAAGCTCTTTCAGAAACGAGGCCGTCAAGGCGGGGGCGGTGAGTGGTTCGCGGTCCTCTGCGTCTCCTGGACCCTTCCGTTTCCGATCTAGTTCCACGGGACTGCTTGCTAAGCTTTGTTGCACGTGTCGGTGGGTTGTTCCCGGGGGGTCCCGTAGGTTTGAAAACTGGCGTCAACGCTGACATGCGCCGTTCCGGCTTCCCGTTTCGCGCAGTTGGGCATCGCTGGCATGCTCGACATGAAGGCTGAGGCCCTGGAGGTCGTTGTCCTGGACAACTGGAGCGCGCAGCCGGTGGACAGGGGCCCGGCCCCTGCAGCGCCTGACCCTCGTTTGCTGCGCTCCTGGCAGTACCAGGTGACCGGCAAGCTCGCAGCCGCCCAGGTCGTGGCCGACCTTAAGGCGGAGCACATCAAGTCGGGTGAGCACTCAGATGTGTGACACGTCGTTGTTCTGCCGCAGGACCTGCGGGTGCGGTGCGCTCCCCCTCGCTGGGAACTGACTGGCCCTACATCTTCATGCGGCTTCCTCTGGCTTCCCCGCAGGTGGCCCGGCAGGCATCCAGGCTGTTGCGGAGAAGTACATTGTGGAGCACGGCAAGTCGGACGACAGCTTCTACCTGGTTGACCTGGGCAACGTAAACCGCATGCTTCGCGTAAGTGTCAGGCTGCTACGCGCAGTCTGCTTGATTTCTTTTCATTACCTTAGGGTTTGGGCTGGGTGGGTCGGGAAGCCTGACGGCCACTGCTGCATGTACCACACGTAACGCTTGTCGTAAAAGTGATGCTGCACAGCACGGCTGTGCGCATTCAAGTTCGGCATGCGCAATTCTGGGATATACCTTGCCGGTGGCTTTCATGTTATTGTGCATGCATCATATTTCCATCCATTAACGCTTCCCTGCTGTGCTTCCTTATTTGGACCTCGCAGGCTTGCCCTGCCTGACTGAACACTCCTAGCACTTGGCATGTGCCCTGCAATTGAAGCACCACCAGCTGCCGCACCACCACACGCCGCTCGCCGCGCTACGCCTCGCCGCCATCTCGCCAAGTGCCTTGCGCACCCTCATCACCAAGCTGCTCTGCTTGGCCTGGAGTCATCCGGCCCTGCCATCAGCCTTCACAACAGTCCGCACAACGTGCACACGCCTCTATGCCAAGCCCAACCGAGCCCAAGCCTTCTCCACAAGGACGAAGGCGCAAGCGGTGGTGGTGGTGTCGGCTGGCGCACGTGGACTGGGAGCTAGTGGAAGCGTGGAGTCGTGGAGCGCGGAGGACGGACCTGCACGGTTGCAATCAGCACAGCCCAACTGCTCTTGCTCCTGGTAACCTTGCATACTATCCGCACCTTATTGACTAGACGCCTCATTGCCCCCTACTAACTAGGAATGCCACTTGCTCTCTCTTGCTTGGCAGCTAAGGAGTCATCTCGGGGCGCCATGCACAGCACGGTCTCGGTTCTGTCGGGCGCGCGGTTGAGCTTTTGTATGGCACCCATCTGCCTCCTCTCGAGGAGATGGCGTGTCTTTCGTCCCGTTGATCACGTCTTACTGTGCCGCGTGTGCGTCGTTCTGCGTGCAGTGCCGCGCGCTTGTGCCCAGTCCTCGTCGTTCATTGTCGCGTGTTGTCGGGCGTGACGTGCTGCGTGGAGCACCCCCCGCACGAACCAAGCCACGCGGCGTCTCCTGGCCCCTTTTCACACGGGGGCAGAGCAGGCGCACGGCCAGGAGGGCCCGTGGCTACCTTCGGCGCCCCCGTATCTGAGCCCCGGCCCCTTCACAGGGGCCTGGCGGCTCAGGTAGGCGGACTTGCCAACTCCAGGTGGTTGCTGACGTGTCCTGCCCCCACGGGCTCCCTCGTCCACAGGCCTGGCGTGCCGCCATGCCCCGCGTGGTGCCCTTCTACGCCGTCAAGTGCAACCCGGAGCCCGGCATCCTGAAGCTCATGGTGGCCATGGGCACCGGCTTCGACTGCGCGTCCAAGGGCGAGCTGGAGATGATGCTCAAGCTGGGCGTGCACCCCAGCCGCATCATCTTCGCGCACCCCTGCAAGCGCGCCAGCGACATCCGCTTCGCGCGCGAGCACGGCGTCCAGTACACCACGGTGGGTCTTTCGGCGCTCTCCTGCGCGAGGAGTACGGCCATGCTTTCTTTGCGCGGGTCGGAGAGGGCCGCGTGTTGCTGTTGGCCGAGGATGCTGCTCTTGCAGTGGCGGTAACCCTGTTCAACTGCGGGAACATCATGTAACTTTTGCGCTCCTATCCAACGAACTGCAAATGCGTGCAACTTCGTTATCCAGATACGCTGCGTCACTGAATGATGTCCCACTGGGTATGTACCCGCAGTTCGACACGGTGTCTGAGCTGCACAAGGTGGCGCAGCTCAACCCCGACTTCAAGCTGGTGCTGCGCATCCGCGCCGACGACCCCGATGCGCGAGTGCCGCTGGGCCTCAAGTACGGCGCTGAGGTGTCGGAGGCACCGGGGCTGCTGCGCTCCGCCAAGGAGCTGGGCCTGCAGGTGGTGGGCACCTCGTTCCACGTGGGCAGCGCCGCCAAGAACCTAGCCACCTTCACCAACGCCGTGGAGAACTGCCGCAAGGTGGGACTGCCAGCTGGGCCTTCCTGACGCCGCTAGAAGGGGCGATGCCTCAACGAGGGCATGTTTCATTAGCTTGACATGCTAGCTGGGCATGCTTTGCCGCTGACGCTTGTGCTGCTCGAATTAGCGGTGTACGTGCCCACCAGCTCCTTTGGGCTCCTTGGCCAGGGTGTCTATGCTTGCGGCCTGGACCATCATCCTAGCTGTCATTTTTATTGCTTGCACCTAAAATTGTCGTCGTCCGACCTCCTGCCCTCCCCACAACCACCATCCCCTTGCAGGTATTCGACGAGGCGGCCTCGCTGGGCTTCCACATGGAGCTGCTGGACATTGGCGGCGGCTTCACGGGCCACTTCGACGAGTGCGGCAACGTCATGTTCGGCGAGATCGCCACCACCATCAACGCCGCGCTGGCCGCCTACTTCCCGCCCGAGATGGGCGTGCGCGTCATTGCTGAGCCGGGCCGCTACTTCGCTGAGACCAGCAGCACGCTCATGACGCCCGTGTACGGCCAGCGTAACCGCATCGCCAAGGACGGCAGCACGCAGAAGGACTACTGGCTCACGGACGGCCTGTACGGCAGCTTTAACTGCATGTGAGTTTGTTGAGACAGCGTTCTGCCGCGCACGATAGCCAATTGTGCTCAGCCTTGGTAATGCTCTTGGGCCTGTTTCTTAATTGCCCAAGAGGTCGTCCCTGGTTCCTGGCTCTGCTTTTGGACTGCTTCCGTAGCGATGCGTGATCAGTCGGCCGGTTTGTGACAGCACGATTGGAGTGTTGTGTGTCTTACGTAGACCTGCTTGCCTTCTCTCGCCCACGCGCAGCCTGTACGACGGCCAGAACCCCGGCTACAAGGTGGTGCGCTCGCCGCTGCTGCCCACGCCCGCGGACGAGGCTGCCACCTTCAGCAGCACGCTGTGGGGCCCCACCTGCGACAGCGCAGACTGCATCTACAAGGACGTCAAGCTGCCGCAGCTCCGCAACGGCGACTGGCTGATGTGGAACAACGCGGGGGCCTACACGGTGGCTGGCGCCTGCGACTTCAACGGCATCGAGTTCACCACGCCCGGCAAGAAGTACGTGTGGTCGGACAGCGCGGTGGACGTGGAGGAGTCCTCGGACGACGAGGTGCAGCCCGCCGCGGCCGCCGTGTGAAGGGGCCTTAGTCGGCATTGGGTGGCGGTGGCGAAGGGTGTTCTTTGTGCCCGACTGCTTTGCGGTAAAAATGTGGTGCTGCTGTGGGGGTTTCCGCTAATCTGGTCGGAGCGCTAGCATTTCATGGTGTTGCGAGTGCTGATGAGAGTGCCAGACGCGCGGTTGTGCCCCTAAGCTGTCTCTATTGGCATTTGTCTCTTAGGACTTGACTGCTGGAATGACCCATTTCACTGATTGATTTTGGACATGACGGAACAAGGCCTTGCCTTGAAGTGACGTTTTGCTGTTTAGGCAGTATGGTGTTCCATCTTTATGCCGCAGTTTTATGTGTCATGCTAGTATTCCTTGGCAGCACTCTGCCCCGTCCAAGGCTGAGCCTGCACGCTCGTGTGATGCGCGAATGGTGATAGCTACATAGCGGTGTGTGGCCTGACGCCATTCGGCCCAGAGCCACTGCCATCGTTGAAGGTGCTGGACGGGTATTACTGTTTGCATACTGGACTGCCCAAATCACAGCACTTGTGACGAATTCTACATGCAGCATATTGTAACAACACTGTATGGTGCCAGGGTTGTTCTTCTGAGTTTCCTGGCAAGTGCCCTCTACGAGGAACTCTATGGCCTGCAATGTTAGTGTGCATGCGGCAGTGAACGGCAGACATCACCCATGATAGCAACGCATCTGCGGCCGTTGTCGATCAGCCAGTCAGTCAGTCAGTGTTACACGGCGAGGGTTCCTGTAACCCCTCCACAAGTGCAACGACCCGTGTACGAGCCGGAAGCTCAAGGATCTCCATTCAAAAAACCAAGAACGTTTTGCCTTGTCGACCAAATTTTTGAAAGCAAACCTGCTAGCTGAACCTGGTCACCTTCCAGCATCAGCTTTCGCATACTACCATCCATAGGTAGGTCAAAAGCAGACCTGTCCTCAGAATAAACAGGACACTCCATCAGAACGTGCAGCTCGTCCTCCACCATCCCTGTACGGCACACCGATCAGCTGCTGCTCCCTGCTGCCGCTCTTCCTTGCCGTGACTAACAGTGTGATGCTTAACCCTGTACCCGACCAGCGCACACAAGCCGTTGGCACACGTGCAGCTGCCCTGTTCTCTACCAGGCATTCGCACATGTCACATGGTGCTGCTGCACGGCATGCGGGCCAAGCCGAAGCGAAGCCAAGCCAAACCTGGTCTGCCCGTGCGGCCGAGCTAAGCGCGCTGACGTTATCCATCACTGCCGCGACACACACCGCAACGCACCAGCAGCTGGAGGAGGGGGGAGCTTGAGCGTAGCACGTGCTGCTGCGCAGCCTGGCGCTTGGTGCTAGTCGATGGCTTGACGGCCACTCCGACCCGTTGGGCCTGCAAATGGAGCTGGATGGAGCTGGATGGAGGCCCAGCAGGAGCAGGCGGGAGAGGCAACGCCGTTTGCCAGTTGGCCATGGCGGTACCAGTGGGCTGTTGCAAATACGCAGTGCTAGCACCAGCACAAGGGACGCCCTGCTGTGGTGCAGACGGAGATGCGGCTAGGTGCAGCGTGCACGGTGAAGGTGTGGCACACAGGTGCTGGGGTGTGCTGGGTCGTGGAAAGGCCAACCTCCAACGACCTGCTCCTGCCAGGCTGCCACTCAACGAGGAAGCTGGCGTCCCGCGTCCGTGTGGGCACCGGGGCAGATTCCCTTGTGTGAAGGTCGATGCAGGGTTGTGTGAGGTCTACCTAGTTGTGCGCTGTGGGAGTACACGCTCAGCTTGAAGGTGGGTTACCGGCTCAATTACAGGGATACAGGCTACTGGTTCGAGCAAACACGTCGTCCATGTGCAGCTCTGCCCAGGAACACAGCTTTGGTGGATGAGTCAGTTCCGTGCTTCCATAAAAAACCTGCCGACCTGTCCTTTGCGTGTTTGAGTCTCTGGCAGCTGCAGTCCCCGGGATCCACACGAGGTCCGCCGAGGTCCGCGAATTTTTGTGCAGGATCAGCAGTAGCGCAGTACCGTACGCTGCCGACGCGCTGAAGCGAGGGCGAGCCCTTAGTCAGTGGGCCACCGCCCATCGGCTGTCGCAACCGAGCACTGACCCTAGGCGACAGGCCGCAGAAGGCATGAACGCGTGGTTAAAAATTGCAAACATCGACCAAGCGGTGCCCTGCAGGGGCTGCGCAAGGGTGTCCGCACAACGGTCAACGGTCAAACTCCGAAGCCCGTGCCGTACCACAATTCCAACAGGGTCGCTCTACCCAGAACATGCTGGGTGCGAGTGTGTGAGTGTCTCGAAAGCGCGCCGCAACTTGCGAAGCAGCACACTTGAGTCGTTGAAACAACTGCAACAAGCTCTTTCCATGTGCACCGCAGAGGATGCAGGTATGGGGAGCGTCGCATCCGGTGTAAGATAAAAAGCAAATATGCTTCTTCGCCGCACCTGGCAGCGCGAGAGGAGCCATGCGGACAAGACGTGTGTTACCGCACGACGAAAAGAACATGGTCCCAAAACGAAAGAACAGCTGGCGCATATGCGTGCAGTGCAACCTCTCTACGGGCCGTCAGCCATGCACGCAACCAGCCAAACCAACCGCATGCGCAGTCATACCACCCTACATCCTAAATGCATCGCAATCTCATGATGCCGTCGTGAGAGCTCCCCAGGCTACGAGACGCCTGAATTAAACTGTCCACGTCCATCCTACTACCTTCTGCACGCATGCTCGTTGTGCATAAGCTGCAGCCCCGAACCGGCTCCTGCTATTGTGCTCTGCCCCTGCATACGACGGCCAACACCGCGCAGGCTATGCCGTGCCCTACCGCCCCGCCCCACTTCCGCGCTGCAGCAGCCGGAAACCCAACCCCAGCCCCGCACGCCTCAGCCGCAGCCGCATGCTTCCCCCCACACGCCCCACCGTCCCCAGCGAGCCCCCAGTCCCACACCCCTCCTGCTGCGCTTCCAACCCCACCTCAACCACCGCCCCACCGCGCCCAGCCCCGCTCCCACCTCCCCCCAACGGCCTCGGACGCTGCCGCCCGGGGCTGCTCCTCCCTCCCTCCCCGCCCCCGCCCTGCTGTCCATCGCTCTCGTCCCCACTGCCCCCACTCCGCTGTTGCTGCTGCTGCTGCAGCAACGCGGTTTGGCGGGCCAGGCACGCCAGGAAGGGCCGCGAGATGGCGCCGTGGCACCCGGCGTTGGCATCCAGCTCCGAGACCGCCCACGCCAGGTCCTCCGCGCGGTATGCCTCCCTGGAGGTCAGCAGCGCGGGCAGCAGCTGCACCATGCGGGAGCAGCTGGCGGCCAGCCACGTGGCGCATGGCCGGGCGTCCAGGTAGGCCAGGCAGTACAGGACGCTGCACAGCTCCGAGGGGCTGCAGATCAAGAAATAAGAGGAAGGGGATCTTGTCAAAACCTGACAACGTGTCATGCTTCTGGTGCGCCCCGTACCGCAACCCCAGGAGCAAGCACAACACCTCAGCGCATACTAACATGCTGTACACATGCAGTGTGCGGCAAAGCTCACCTGCATGCCTGCAGCTGCCTCGACGCCTGGGCGCAGAACGCCTCCACCCACGCCTGCGGCAGGCGGTGCCGCATGCGCGCCAGGCCCTCCACCAGCAGCACCAGCTCCCCGGGGGTCGCGGCAGCACCGGCCGCGCGCAGGGTGCAGGCGCCCCCCAGCATCACCTCCCGGCTGGCCTGCAGCAGCGCCTGCAGCGCCCCGCTGCCCGACAGCGCGCCGGCAGCCTCCGGGCGACCCCCCTCGTGCACCGCAGTGCCAAGACCCCACGCCAGGTTCGCGAGCTCGGCCGCCGAGGGCGTTGCATGCCCAGCCGGGCCGGGATGCATGCTGGCCTCTGGCAAAGACTCAGCGCTTGCAGACGAGGAGGCGAGCGCGCAGCCTGGCTGCGGCGCAGCCGTGCAGCCCGTCAGCGCGTGCCGTACGTACGGCAGGTAGGACAGCAGCCACTCATGCGGCGGGGCGTACCCAACCTGCGCCATGCTCCAAGGCAGGCGTAGCAGCAGCGGCGGCGGCAAATCCGCCAGGGCCCCCGAACCAGCCAGCGCCGCCATCGCAGCCGCCCACCACGCCGCCGGCGGTGGCCGCCGTACGACGGCCCACGCCCAGCATAGGTTGGCGACGGTGGCGGGCGGGAGCTGCCCCAGGGCGGGCGTCAGGTTGGCCTGCAGCCGCGCCGCGACGTCGGCGGCGGGGACGTAACCCAGTGCCGTCACGCACAGCACCGCCGCCGCCGCGTCGGCTGCTTGCCACGTGCCGTCCGGCCCCGAGTGCGCAGCCACGTGCCGGACGATGCCCGCGAGCCACCTGTGCGATGGCGAGTGGCCCCACCTCACCTGCGACAACAACAGCTGCAAAATCGCCGGCGGCCCGCCGGCATGCTCCTCCGCCTGCTGCTGCTGCTGCTGCTGACCCCCGACTCCCACCGCTGCCCCACCGGCCTCCTCATCACTATCGTGCACGCCCTCTACGTCGCTGCCTACCATCCCGCTGCCAGCGCCTTCAAACCCCAGCTCTGCCAGAAGCGGCTCCTGGGGCGGCGCAGGGCACACCTCCTGCAACAGCTCACCCACGGGTCTGCGGCCAATGACGTCATGCGCCATTGCCAGCACACCAACCACCCAGCCCTGGGCCTGGGGCTGAGGCAGCGCCCCTGCAGCCCACGCGCCGTCGGCAGTCGCCTCCCTGCTCCCAGCGGCGGCCGCATGGGGTGCTGGGGAGCAGCCGCCGAATCCCAGCGCAAGGGTCTGCAACGCCGAGAGCACCTCCAGCTGCTGGTGTGTGGAGGCGGGGGCTAGCTCGTGCTCCAGACGGGAGGTGGCGACTGCAATGACGCCCGGGAGCAGCGGCTGGACTGAGCATGCTCCTGGGCTGCAGGGCCCGTCAGCGGAGGCGGCTGCGTGCGGGCCCGCGGTGTGATCCTGGTAGCCTAGCCGCTGCAGCTCCGACGCCATGAGCAGCACCTCCACCGGGGGTAGCTGTTGGGAAGCTGCGTGTACGGCAAGGGCGCCCGCGCATGCCTGCAGCCAGGCGGCAGGCGGGCGCAGGCCCAGGCGGCCCTGGAGGCGCAGGGCAACGCTGAGGTGGCGGGGGCGGAGTGAGGACAGGTGGGGGCCGGTGCGGTCGTACCACGTGCTCATCCAGTCGGGGCCGGGCACGTGGGGTCCTAGGCAGGCAAAGCAGGCCAGCAGCTCCACCAGCCCGGGGGCAGTAAGGCACTGCTGGGACAGGCGTGGCGCGGTGGCGCACTCGAGCGCCTGGGTCCAGCCGGCGGGTATGAGGTCCTCAGGGTGTGTGGTGGTAGGGGTGGTGGCGGCGGTGGAGGTCTGCGTTGCGGAAAGCGGGAGGGCCGCGACTACGGCGCCGGCGAGCTGTGTGAGGTGCTGGATGGGGCACGAGTGGAGTGTGGCTTGTGCGGAGGCCAGCAGCTGCGTCACCGGATGCGCCTGCTGCTGGCTGCTCGCGAGCCTCGCCGCCGCCCCTTGCCCCTCAGGCGAATCCGCTTGGCAGCCGTGCCCCTGCGGCCGGTCGAGGCCCGCTGCCCGCAGCCCGCACTCCAGCAGCACGCCCAGCAGCTGCTCGATCTCCTCGCCCGTTAGCCCACGCAGCCGGCTGCCACATGAGCCTGCGACCTTAGTCACCCACGCAACCGGGGGCGTCATGTATAGGTCCAATAGCGCCCTGAGCAGCTGCAGCAGCACTTTGGCCCCCGGGGCGCCTCCCACACCGCGCAGCACCGCACGCGCGATGCACCGCCGCGCCGTGCCCCGCGGTGCGTACCCCAGCGCCGCCGCCGCCGTCAGCGCCGTGGCCAAGTCGTACACGTCCCGCTGGCTCAGTTCCGCCATTATCACCTGCCGTACGAGCCCAACCACCAAGCGCTGGGACTGCGCGGACAGATGCCGCCGCGCGAAGGCGCCACCTCCTGCTTGCACGGTTTCCCCCGGGCCCTGGGCAGCGCGGTCGCCGCGTTGCCCATCCGCCGCCGCGCTCCCCGCCGGTTCCCCCCGGTCAAACGCTGCTAGCGCCGCCAGGCACTCAGCCGCCTGGTGTGGCGTCAGCACTCCATGCAGCCGCAGCACTCGCCCCTGCAGCGACCGAAGGAACGTCGGCCCCGGCCGCCAGCCGCCAGCCCCCGTGCACCTGCTGCCCTCCGCCGCCCCACTCCCGTGCCCTCCCGCCCCAGCCGCTGCCAACATCCGCAGTCCGCCCGCCACCCCCGCCACGTCCGTCGGCGACGCCGCCGGCAGAGCCGCCTCCGCCGCCGCCTCGGCAGCTGCCAGGAAGCTGGCATCCACCGGCAGCCCTATCCGCCCCAGCGCGTTCAGCACCACCCCCAGCTCATCCGACCGCAGCCGCTCGACCAGCGGCACACATGCCCCCGTGAACGCCACCACCCACCACCCATTGACACGTGAGTCCAGCGCCGCCAGCGCGCCCAACGAGTTGCACACCGCCTGGCAACCCAGCCGCCCCTCCGTGGCCCGCTGCAGCAACGCTGCCGTGCAGCTGTCAACCCACGCCCCCTTGGGAGCCGCCCGCAGCCGCCCCAGCGCCCACAGCATCATGGACAGCGCCTGGCCGCTGGCACCCGCCAGCAGCTCTGGCGTCGCTGCCGCCTGCCACGTCGCAAGCAGCTGCTGCGAGGGCCGCAGCCCCGCCCGCGCGGCGCCCCACAGCCCCATCGCCAGCGACTGCGCTGACACCGCCCCCGCCGGGCCCTCCTCCGCCAGACAGGCCTCGAAGGCCGCTAGCAGGGCGGACCCTGACGCGTCGTTGAGCGGCACGTGGAGAACGGCACACGCCCACAGCGTGGTGGCGACTGATTGGCAGCAGAGCGTGGGGTCGCGTGGCCGCTGCTGCAGCCGCGCGGCCGGCCTGGCTGCCGCCGTCGCTGCCGCCACGGCCTCTGGCGGCGCCAGGCCTAGGTCCTTGGGGGAGGGCTGTGCAGGGCGCGGCAGCCGATGGCGCGGGATAGGGGGAGCGTGGCTGAGGGGAGCCGCAGCAGCTGCAGGCGACCCCAGCGGCTGTGGCGGCGTACGCTGCTGCTGGTGCTGCAGGTGCTCCTGCTGCACCACGGCCGCCAGGGCCTCCCGCGCCGCCGCCAGCCACGCCGCGTCAGGCCGCAGCTTTAACGCCGCCAGCGCCCACAGGCTGTAGCTGAGCTGCCGCGCGGAGAACAGCCGCAGCTGCGGCGCCGACGCGTCCACAAATTCCTCCACCCATACCATGCCTGGCCGCACCCCTAATCGTGCCATGCCCCACAAGCTCAGCGCCAGAGACTGGGGCCCGGACTCCCGCCAGAACTGTCGCACCTTCTGCACAAGCAAGAGCGCCTCCGGGGGCGCCTGGAAGCCTTGCCGCCGCTGCCGCAGCCCGCCATGGCCCCCGTCCCCCTCCTCTCCAGCGACGCTCCCTGGCCCTTGCTGCTGTTGCTGGTCCCGCTGCAGCAGCGGCCGCAGCACCCCAAGCGCCCACAGCATGTTGGACACCTGCCGTACCCCCACACGAGGCATGAGGTCCGGCAGCAAGCCCAGCAGGCTCCGCAGCAGCCGCATGACGTCGGGGTGAGCCTGTACCTCCGCTGAGTGCGACCCAGACTTCAAACTGGCATCGTCCGCAGCAGCGTCAGGGCACGTGGCAGAGGCGGGAGCGGAGGGCAAGTGCATGGCGGACGGGCACCGGATGTACAGCTTCGCTAACCGCACAACGGCCGCGCTCATGTGGACGGCCCCGAACTCGCTGCCGTGCACGTGCAGCAGGACAGCCAGCCGCCGCCAGTCGTCCGCATGCGACAGCTCGGACGTCAGCTGCTCCGGGGACAGCGCCGCCGCACCCGCAGCCGTAGCATTGCTGCTGCTGCCCGCGAGACTGATGGCGGTAGAATCGGCTGCCTTCGCTGCCGCTTGCAGTCTCCGCATCGGCGGGGGCGCCAACGCAACGTCCACTGGCGGCGCAGCCGCCCGAGCAGGCGTTGCCGCGACAGGCCTTTGGGCACGCCCCGCGCCCTGCACCCCTGCCCGCAGGTAGTCCGTCTGCCCGCTGCTGCTGCTGGAAAGCCCCAGTAGTAGCAGCTCCTCCTCAGCAAGTAGATCCGCCTCTGCCTCCGCCTCACCCAGTTCCTCCACCTCCTGCGCCGCCAGGGGCCCGGGGTCGGGGCGCAGCAGCGGGGGCGGCCACAGGTACGTGGGCTGCTGAAGACCGCCTGTTGACTGCCCACCAACCGCCGTGGTATTGCCAGGCCCGCTGGAGTGTGCAGCCGTGAAACCCGCGTGCCCTTGGCCGTGCGAGCTGTGACGGTGTGCGTCCGAGAGCGTGGGACTGGGCGCCTCCGTGGCAGCAGCATGCGCCTGAGCGCTGCTGCTGCTGCTGCTACTGCTGCTGCTGCTGGTGTCGCTGCTGCCACTGGTGGTGGAGGTAGCGTGGCTGCTGCTGTCCGGCAGCAGTGGCAGGGGATGGACGGCCCCCAGCAGCCAGTCGCGTAAGCTGCTGCCGCCGTCGCCCAGCCACCGGGACACCGAGGCAGACAGGTCCACCATCAGCCCCAGATGCCCGGCGCTGGCGCCAGGAGCCCCATAGACGCTTGCACCACTGCTGCTGCTGCTACTGCTCCCGCTGCTGCTAGCCACAAGGCTATGGTCGGTGATGCCCTCACGCCAGGGCACAGCGCCTGCCGACTCTGCCGACGTTGTTGAGCCAACGGCCAAACCATCCTGCTGGTCAGCGGACAAGCCCGCCAAGCGCTGTGCAAGCTCTTTCCGTGGCGCATGGTCATACGGAGGAGCAGCCGCAGCTCGCGGGGGCGCAGGATTTGCCGTCCGCCGCGAGCCCGACGCCTGCAAACAGGGTGGCAAAGAGCGTCTTCGGTCCAACATACAGGCCTTAAGAGCTTTGTAGCATGCACCCATTCGTATTCTACAGCAGCTGCATGATGCTGCTGCGGCGCGCTGTGCGCAAGACTGCAAAGGTACTAAGGGATCGATGCATGCGCCGCCCAGAACCACGACTCACCGAGCTGTGCCTGTACCCGGCGTGTGCTGCTGCACAGCATGGTCGCCCTAATTGCACATTACATCTGTGTGCGCAGAAAATTAGGTAATTGGGTAAGCAACACACAGCCCTTTCAGCGCCGACGCAAGCCCGGTGCTAGTTCTCCGCCACCGTGGCCCACCTTGAAGCTGCAGCCGGAAAAGAGTCACATGCTGTTGAAATTGGAGCTGCTAATGGGCCACTGGCCCTCATAAAAGCTCAGGTCAGCCCGGCGACCCGACGGCAGAGTGCGCCGATACAGGTCTTTGCAGCCTGATTCTAGCAACCTACAGTATTTTACACCCCGGCTCCTTCTGGTCAGACAAATCTGGGGATGTCTCGCGGAGACCCAACTCTGTTAAGGACGTTGACAGCGGTAACGGTAAACCCTGTGAAGTCCCAAAACAACGTCGTTCCTTTACAAAACATAAACGCAAGTAGCCTTTTCCCAAGGAGCTGGAGCGGAGTGGTCAACTGAAGTGGCTGTGCGGAACGGAAGAGCTGGACCGGGGGCAAGGAGCGCAACATCGTTTACCGGAGGGCGCACAGCTGGTGCCTAACATCCAATGATCCTGGGTGCGTGGTCTCCTTCCCTGCGAGGTCAGGCCGACCCTCGCGACGTGACTCCCCTGCGCCACAGCCGCACAGGCCTGCTACACCCTGTACCCCAGCCATCCCAAGCTGCTGTGCTCTACCCCCAGCATGCACCCAGCATGCACCCAGCCCCCGACACACAAACACCATGTGCTTCCCTGTAACTCAGACACCGGGTCCTGCCCAGCCGGTGCCGCCACAGCCGTTTGCTGTTGTACGCCGTCACGTGCCGCCCAACTGCCCCTCTGGTCGCTGTGTTCCGCCCCAGCCCAACTTGCTCTGCGCCGCGCTGGGCCCTGTCAAATTGTGGCGTCCAGCGCTATGTCAACCAATTGCCACCCTCCGCAGTGATGGCTACCCTGTGCCAAGGGACACTGTCCCGGTCACAGGCCCCAGACTCCCGTCACGCTGTGCTGCGCTGCCCCGACACGCCCTTCGTCATCCGCACTCCACAGGTGATATCAAGCTATGATTTTGTTTGGGCACCGTGTGCCGCCCCAGCCCGCAGGCCACCCAGGATGGGCTACCTCGACCCCTGATCCCACTGTTTCCGAACAACACAGCTTGTTACCCTGCGCCTGATTGCAGGCGCGGGTGCGGGTAGGATGCCGCGGGGTGCGTATGCGCGCTGGCATGTCCCTGCGGGCGGTGTTTATTGATGCTTGTGCGACATGGTGGGGTAGAGCCTTTTGTCAGGGGTTTGGGGTGTGGCACCGCCTCGTAGCCGATCATTTGGGCCAGGATAGGGCAGTGACGAAGTGATGCTTTTCCTGGAGCCTCGACCTACCTGGGATGCCTTGACCTTAGCGCCTTGTACGGCGGCAGTCGAACGAAACGGCCTGGCGTGGACGACAGCATACGCAGGTTGCAGTGGTGCCTGGCAGCGGCGGTGCTGGCGCGCACGGTAGTGGCTGCCGTGCGCTGCGGGAGGTGGGGGCGCCGGAGGCCCTGCGAAAAAGGTGAGCGGCTGAGCAAAACGCACCAACCTGGACCGCACCGCCACGTGTCAGGGCATGCAATACGTCACATAATACAGCGCAGTGCAGCGCGCGGCAGCAAAGCGCCGTGCAGCACACTATGCGTGCCATGGCGCACATGGCAACGGTAACTCGGACCTGACCTGCCCGTCCGCCCCTGCGCTGTGCAGCAGCGTGTTGGGTGCTGCACCGCTGCATCTCCCTCCAGGACCACCGCTGTGCAGCTGCCGTGCCGTACGCGTCCAACACCCAACATGCAACATAAGCTACAGACCCACCATGAACGTGCCGCACGTTGCTTGCCGTGCCGTGCCGGTTTACCGTACTGGCTGCAGGTAGGAGGTCAAGCAGCACCCGGGGGTGGGCCCCGCAGACGCAGCCGACGGCGGGGCCGCTCCTGGCCAGCTCCCTGGCCAGCTCCACAGGGAGCACAACCTGCAGCAGCTACAGGGGTCCATCCTGGGGCTGGCGTTGCGGGCGGGTACGAGGACGAGCAGCACTCGGGGATGGGGGCGCCGCCATGGAGCAGACGGCTGAGCTGTTCCTTGCAACTCGACAACGGTCCCGCGGTGCCTCATGGGAAAGGGTTAGCTTGGCGCCGCAGGCGGCGCAAGGGCAGCAGCAGGGGTAGGGGCGGTAGGGAAAAGGGCACTTGGGGGCATGGGTTGTGAGGGCAGGGGCCCTAGGGGCCGGAGACGGAGTGGGGAAATGGGACGTGCGTGCTGGAGTGGTACAGCACGCGCGACGGCTTACTGGTCCAAATGTTGTTAAATCGTATTTTGCTACATGCGAGTGGTCCGCAACGCTGATGCCCAAGCATACAGCGTAGTGCAGTGCTACACAGCGTAGTACGGTGTAGCGCGTGGGAAGGCCGTGGCCTGTGCATGCCGTTGGTGCCGTGGGACCTGGTGGGTGCCGTGGGACCTGGTGGGTGAGCCATTTGCTGGGCAGAGTACTGTCAGCAGCGTGGCACCGACGTCGTGCTGCGTGCTGGGGCTTCCAGAGCCCATACCGTACACTTGCATGCAAATACTCCATGAAGTCCGGTAATCTAAGTGAGCATTTGGCTCTGGCCCATATCACATCTTATCCTGCCAACCGGGGCCCCCTGGGCCAGACCACGTTGGCGCGGATGCACGACAAGGAGGAGGCGTTGGTTTTTGGGCACGCCGCAACACAACCACAGCTCGCAGGCAGGCAAGGTCTACAGTGCAACTGCGGGCGGCCCGGGGCACATGGGCCGTGCATATTGCACAATTAAGTAACCAACGTTCCCTCCAACAACGGCCCGGCTCTTACTTCAGCTGGCCCACAATGCACAATGGAGCATGATGAGCAACGTACTTTCGATAAGGATGCTGCTGCCGACTCCTTACTCCACTGCACCACGCTGCACCACGCGCTCAGGGGCGCCATACAGCCAGTCCCCAGCAGTCCCCGTGATACGGAGGGTCCTCTTTCGATAGATAGCGAGACGCCGTATGCATGCCTTTCACTCCTCGTCCAGACAAGCAACAGACTGCGTGAAGATCGGCTTCGCCTTGTACTGCCCAGCCAGAGCACAAAGCAAGGTCCCACGTGCCACGTGCCATGATCCATTCCGATAGAAATCAAGGGTGTGTTACGGTAGCAATCAAGCGCATTTAAGCACAGAAACAGTGAACTCTTTTTACGATGGTGAAACGGGAACCAACATGGCGCCTAGGTGAGACAGACTCTCTGTGCATCACGGCTAATGGGAAATGACCTACCGTCAGCAACGGTACGTGCCGGTGGTGAAAAAGCAACCAATCAAATACGCCGTGGAGGCAGAGGCACGTTACACGCGTGGCTGCCGGGAGCACCAACGCACACCAGCTTGTGCTTGGCCCCGGTTGCAACCAACGCGATACTGAGGTTGTAGCACACACGCTTACTTGAGTCTCCTGTACCTACGCGTGCGTGTATGCATGTTAACAGTACGGCAGTAGGATGGCCTTAGCACGTGGCCTTAGCATGCTGCTGGGGCCACGGGTGCGGAGCATCTGGGCGGGAAGGGCAGGGCCTGTATGTGCACCACAAGCAACAGTAAACGCACATAGCGCATGACTTAGCAAAGGTGGTGATGGCGGGTGAGCCCTCCTAGGCACACGTACGCGAAGATGGATGAACCAACCGCTGTGACCCTGCCTGCCTCGAGCGGCCACCCGAGGCAGCGACCCATAGGTCGTAATCCTTACGGATAGGTAGGTGTCCCAAGCGGGGCAAAACGACGAGCCGACGACGTCACGTTTGGCCAAGGGGCCAGCCCGAGTTGGCGGGGGCAGCCACACGTAGGGGGGCCGGGGTAGGTGAAAACTTGGTATGTAGGGTGTCAACGCTACGGCCCCTGCGTGGCGCTCTCCCTCCTGCCTGGTTATGACCGGTACTGCTCCACACTTACGCCGCCCAGTCCTGCCCCGCTCCCGTCATATCAAGCAGCTCATTTAATTGAGCGTTGGCGGTAGTCCGAATGCCCCTCGGCCCTCCGCCGCCACGTAGGTCACACAGCAGGACCTCCGTCTCCTTACCACAAGGAGGCCAACAAACAGGCAGGCTGTGATGAGCAAGAAACCGTACTTTGTACATGTACCAGTCTAATTGCGTATGTTACGATACTGCTGAGATGCCAGATCTGTGAAGGCCCTCACAGGGGTCCTGTTCTTGCCCGCAGCGTGCGGGAGAGCAAGGTTGAGACGCGTGGGTTAAAGCTGGTTAAAGGCGGTGCACTTACACAGGTGGAAGCTGCACTACGCCACATGGCGCAAGGGGCCACGTCCGTCCGATACACCCAAAAGGAGACACCAGTTACTTGCATGGCCAAAAAACCACACGACGTGAACGTATTTCATGATGATGAAACGGTCCTAAATACGGCGCGTAGGCAAGGCAGATGGCCTTGAAGTAAACCGACGGTGCGGTCTCGCACATGAGGTGCGTGGTCGCTTGCACTCTGGGAACGCCCCGCCCTCTTTTATCTTCTTAACATCTTCATACATGAAGAGCCCGCCAAAGCACTTCATTAGCGTCTTCATGACGGCCTTCGTGTGGCACTTCATGGCCTCTTCATATCAGCTTCATATTAATTCCCTTCATTACATCTTCATATCGTCTTCATCGGCGAAAATGAACCAGTTCATGTGCATGAAGGCGCCATGAATACTTCATGTGCATGTGCCGTGTGAACGCACCACGGAACGCCTCTCTGTAGCGTCTAGATGTCGAACCACGCCCTCCAGTCACCAGATACACCAGCCATAGCGAGCACCGCTACGCCTCATGCATGGGGCCAATCCCAGGCACGCAAGGGTGCTAGATGTAGTACGTACCGCAGACAGCGCTATCCTATCACGTATCAGTCCTCTCAGCCCCCCTCACCTACGACGCGCTCTGCTGCCCCAGCACGATGCACCCAAGGAACACGATGCTGGCTACTGTCCCAATTGCTGTAAGCCGTTCCCCAAAGCAACACGTTCATACCGTGCCAGTGCGGCCCAGCCGCATCGCTTCCCTGCGCCTACCGTACCACTACTCCCCCCCTGCCGTGCCAGCAGCACTCCTTCAGGGACTCCCCTTGCTGCACAAGCTCTCCCTTCCATGGCCACAATAGCGCCGATGAAGTTGTAGTCGAGCTGTAGAGTGCAGACCTCATGCCTGCCGCTAAAGGTGCCACCGGGCGGAGGAAGGGCGAGGGCGCACATGTGAGTTGCCAGTCACGGTCTTGCGATACTACACCAAGGCGTCAGGTTGGGGCATACAGGTTTTGGGTTGCCGCGGTGCACAGCTTGGGAAAACAAGAAGCTTCGACTCACCCTCTGCAGTATGCTGCACCATAGCCTCGTTTGTAGCAGCTCCCAATTGTGCGGCACGCCACCACCTGCAGATAAAAGTCAACGCAAGCGCCGTAACGGCACCACGACTGGTCACGATAGCAAGGCCTTAGGCCCCTGCCGTTAGGTCTTGAACGCCCTTATAGTGTAAGACGTACCGTGTAAATCTAGGCCTTCAGCTGCCTCGCAAGATAAACCAAGTCGCAACTGTCATCGCGGGCGCGTTGACTGGGCTGGCCAAGACTAGCGCCAATCGCAGCGATGGCAGCGTCCAATAGTATTGGAATTGTTGTGGATTGCTTCCATCTGCGGCATCACAGGGGAATGGGGCAGAGATGTGTTGGTCAACGCAGTTGCCTTTTACTGGACACGAGCAGAACCGGATATATAATGTATGCGCAGCGTATCCTGCACAAGCCTTTGCGAGAAAGAGTCGTTGACCTGTTGTGGCGCTCAGGCAGCCGTTTCTCCCGAGCAGCAAGTCCAGGACGCTCTGCCGCGGAACGCAGTTGCTCCCTTCTCACCTTGCTGATACACGCAGAGTATATCAATGCTCCAGCATTAAATGTGATGGACATGGCAACCAGACAGCAAAGGACGCCGGGGACGCCGTTGACCAAGCTCAACGCGCGCTGACGTTGTGCAAAGAGCTAATTGTGCATAAGTGACAGCCTTTATATCTGTTTGAGTAAGTTGTAGTGTATGATAAAAGCTGTAAAGGTTGCGAGGAAAGGGGAAAGGGAACTTCGCCGCTGCATGGGCGCATAGGTGCAACTGGAGCTACAGAGCCGCTGCGCCTCCTGGAAACAGTACTACATTATGTAACTGGAATAGTGTTTAAATGGTTACTGCAAGCGCTCCCCGGCACGCCGACCAGGTGGTGTTCTGTGGGACGATGTGCCGAATTGAACCAGTAGTGCTGTGCGTTAGTTAAGCACGTGTACAATGTTTCAAGAGCATGAAAGAGTGTGTAGATGTTTGTCGTGAGAACGCATCGCAGGGCGCATCACAGGAGGTGTGGGCGGGGATTAGGGCCCTCCCATGCTGCTGCGTGCTCTTGTTCTGGCCCACTGTAATGGTACCTTGCTGTTATAGAACCTTCCCTTGTTACACGCCAAATGGTGCCAGAGCGGCAGCAATGCGGGCACAATGGAGTGCAGGGTGCATCATAGAAGGCATGCGCAGGGGCAGGGGCCTCCCCTGCTCCTGCCAGCCCCACCCTACACCTGTGCGCCCTTCACAAGCGTAACCCGCTGTAACATTTTGTTTCTGGCAACAATACACAACTGTATGGCACATCGAATGGCGACAGTGTGGTACGGTAGCATAGCGGGCAGGGTGCGTCACGCATGGCAAGGCGGAGGCAGGGGCATCCCCTGCTCCTCCCAGACGCTTTCCACCCGTCACGCCCCCCCCACCCCAAGCACAGCCCGCTGTTATTCTTCCCTGCTACCACTGGTGCACACTCTTTTGGCACGCAAAGAGGCGACAGTGCGACAGCAACACGGGCGCAAATGCATCGCCAAGGCAGGGGCAGTAGGGGAACTTGGGTACTCCCATGGAGCTCTCCCGTGGTCCAAAGCAGCATGCACGGCAATATACAAGGGCTACTGCTATAGCAATGCCAGACTAGTGCCATATATACATGGTTACCTCATATGTAACCACAATCCAGCGCTGGACCCATCATGGTCTGTGTGAGTTGGGTACCAGCCACCTGTACCAACCTGCCCTACCCCAGTCCTCCCAGCCCATTCCCATCCCTTGGCGCCCAGGCCAAATGCAACCAATGCAACGGTAGCTCGCCGCCATTGAGACATGTCCTTATGACACGCCCACTGGCACAAACGCAGCTGTAATTGGGGCACGAACGGGATCATGGGGCGTCACGCCGTAAAGCTTGGGTGGGAGCGGGTTTCTCCCCTGCACTGATGCTCCTCCTTTCCCTTTTCCACCCGTGCGCGCCCACCCTAAACGTCACCCACAATCATGCCGCCGCACCGCCATCCATAGGTTAAATAAAGAACCACAAAATGGCGCACAAGTGGCAGCACCGTGCTCACACATGAGCACACGGTGCGATACAAATGGCATGCAAGTGGCAGGATGGGGTAGCTGCTGCTACCATGCCATTCCGGCCCTTGTGCACCCGCACCCAACGTAACATGCTACAACGCCGCCCGACCGCCATAAAGACAGTGGTAAAAGATATAAAGTAGTGCACAAGAGCGGCAGCAACACACACAAAACGGAAGCAGGGTGAAAACACGAGCGGCATGGGTGGGGCAGGTGGGTCACCTGCTCCTACATCCCCGCCCCACCCTGTACGTCACACACGCTCATGCCACCATACCGCCACTCATAGTTATGCAAATGAGACACTAAATGGCGCACAAGCGGCCGCACCGCGCTCACACATGAGGGCAGGGTGTGGTACAAACGGCATGCGAGGGGCAGGGTGGGTAGCTGCTCCTACCAGCCCGCCCCATCCCTGTCGCGCCCACCCTGTACGTCACCGACTGTCATGCCGCCATACCGCCAACCATAGGTATACAAAGGGACAAAGAACGGCGCACAAGCGGCAGCACCGCGCTCACAAACGAGGGCGCGGTGCGGTACAAACGGCATGTGAGGGGCAGGGTGGGTTAGCTGCTCCTACCAGCCCATTCCCGCCCCTGTTCGCCCGCACCCAACGTAACACGCTGTAACGCCGCCCGCCCGCCATTGATACAGTGACACATGATATAAAGTAGTGCACAAGAGCGGCAGCCACCTGCACACAAACGGAAGCAGGGTGCGACACGAACGGCATGGGTGTGGGCAGGGTGGGTCTCCTGCTCCTCCCTGCCCTTTTCCACCCCTACGCACCCACCCTGTACGTCACTCACAATCATGCCGCCATACCGCCATTCAAAGGTTGACACATGAGACATTGAATGGCGCACAAGCGGCCGCACCGCGCTCACACATGAGGACAAGGTGCGATACAAACGGCATGCGAGGGGCAGAGTGGGTTAGCTGCTGCTACCATGCCATTCCGGCCCCTGTGCACCCGCACCCAACGTAACATGCTACAACGCCGCCCGACCGCCATAAAGACAGTGGTAAAGATATAAAGTAGTGCACAAGAGCGGCAGCAACACACACAAAAACGGAAGCAGGGTGAAAACACGAGCGGCATGGGTGGGGCAGGTGGGTCACCTGCTCCTACATCCCCGCCCCACCCTGTACGTCACACACGCTCATGCCACCATACCGCCACTCATAGTTATGCAAATGAGACACTAAATGGCGCACAAGCGGCCGCACCGCGCTCACACATGAGGGCAGGGTGTGGTACAAACGGCATGCGAGGGGCAGGGTGGGTAGCTGCTCCTACCAGCCCGCCCCATCCCTGTCGCGCCCACCCTGTACGTCACCGACTGTCATGCCGCCATACCGCCAACCATAGGTATACAAAGGGACAAAGAACGGCGCACAAGCGGCAGCACCGCGCTCACAAACGAGGGCGCGGTGCGGTACAAACGGCATGTGAGGGGCAGGGTGGGTTAGCTGCTCCTACCAGCCCATTCCCGCCCCTGTTCGCCCGCACCCAACGTAACACGCTGTAACGCCGCCCGCCCGCCATTGATACAGTGACACATGATATAAAGTAGTGCACAAGAGCGGCAGCCACCTGCACACAAACGGAAGCAGGGTGCGACACGAACGGCATGGGTGTGGGCAGGGTGGGTCTCCTGCTCCTCCCTGCCCTTTTCCACCCCTACGCACCCACCCTGTACGTCACTCACAATCATGCCGCCATACCGCCATTCAAAGGTTGACACATGAGACATTGAATGGCGCACAAGCGGCCGCACCGCGCTCACACATGAGGACAAGGTGCGATACAAACGGCATGCGAGGGGCAGAGTGGGTTAGCTGCTCCTACCAGCCCATTCCGGCCCCTGTGCACCCGCACCCAACGTAACATGCTACAACGCCGCCCGACCGCCATAAAGACAGTGGTAAAAGATATAAAGTAGTGCACAAGAGCGGCAGCAACACACAAAAACGGAAGCAGGGTGAAAACACGAGCGGCATGGGTGGGGCAGGTGGGTCACCTGCTCCTACATCCCCGCCCCACCCTGTACGTCACACACGCTCATGCCACCATACCGCCACTCATAGTTATGCAAATGAGACACTAAATGGCGCACAAGCGGCCGCACCGCGCTCACACATGAGGGCAGGGTGTGGTACAAACGGCATGCGAGGGGCAGGGTGGGTAGCTGCTCCTACCAGCCCGCCCCATCCCTGTCGCGCCCACCCTGTACGTCACCGACTGTCATGCCGCCATACCGCCAACCATAGGTATACAAAGGGACAAAGAACGGCGCACAAGCGGCAGCACCGCGCTCACAAACGAGGGCGCGGTGCGGTACAAACGGCATGTGAGGGGCAGGGTGGGTTAGCTGCTCCTACCAGCCCATTCCCGCCCCTGTTCGCCCGCACCCAACGTAACACGCTGTAACGCCGCCCGCCCGCCACTGATACAGTGACACATGATATAAAGTAGTGCACAAGAGCGGCAGCCACCTGCACACAAACGGAAGCAGGGTGCGACACGAACGGCATGGGTGTGGGCAGGGTGGGTCTCCTGCTCCTCCCTGCCCTTTTCCACCCCTACGCACCCACCCTGTACGTCACTCACAATCATGCCGCCATACCGCCATTCAAAGGTTGACACATGAGACATTGAATGGCGCACAAGCGGCAGCACCGCGCTCACACATGAGGACAAGGTGCGATACAAACGGCATGCGAGGGGCAGAGTGGGTTAGCTGCTCCTACCAGCCCATTCCCGCCCCTGTTCGCCCGCACCTAACGTAACACGCTGTAACGCCGCCCGCCCTCCAATAATACAGTGACACATGATATAAAGTAGTGCACAAATGCGGCAGCCACCTGCACACAAACGGAAGCAGGGTGCGACACGAACGGCATGGGTGTGGGCAGGGTAGGTCACCTGCTCCTCCCTGCCCTTTTCCACCCCTGCGCACCCACCCTGTACGTCACCGACTGTCATGCTGCCATACCGCCAACCGTAGGTATACAAAAGGGACAAAGAACGGCGCACAAGCGGCCGCACCGCGCTCACTTACGAGGGCGCGGTGCGGTACAAACGGCATGTGAGGGGCAGGGTGGATTAGCTGCTCCTACCAGCCCATTCCCGCCCCTTTGCGCCCGCACCAAACATAACACGCTGCTGCAACGCCGCCCGGCCGCCATTAATAGATACAGCTATACACGATACAAGGTAATGCCCAGGAGCGGCAGCCACCTGCACACAAACGGGAGCAGGGTGCGAACGAAACGAAGGGCATGGGTGGGAGCAGCAGGTGGGTCACCTGCTCCTACCAGCCGGCCCTACCCCTATTGTCCACCCTGTACATCACGGACTGCCATGCTGCCGTACCGCCATTCATATGTATACAAAAGAGACACAAAATGGCGCACAAGCGGCTGCACTGCGCTCACACACGAAGGCGCGGCGCGATACAAACGGCATGCAAGGGGCAGGGTGGGTTAGCTGCTGCTACCATCCCATTCCGGCCCCTGTGCACCCACACCCAACATAACACGCTGTAACGCCGCCCGAACGCCATTTATAACACAGGATATAAGATTATGCCCGTAAGCTGCAGCGACCCGCACACAAACGGGAGCAGGGTGCGACACGAACGGCATTGTAGGGGCAGGTAGGCTCACATGCTCCCCTGCACTTTTCCACCCCTGCGCACCCACCCTGTGCGTCACCCACTATCACGCCGCCATACCGCCATTCATAGATGTACATTTGACGCAAATATTGGCGCACGAGTGGCAGTAGAGCGCTCACACACGACAGCAGGGTGCGATACAAACAGCATGAGAGTGGCAGGTGCGCCTACCAGCCCATTCCCGCTCCTCCCGCGCCACACCAGACGTCCCCCGCTGTAACGCCGCCCTTGCCTCAACAATATCAAACCCTTCTTCGTCCTAAATACCTAGACATGGTATGACACACACTGAGGACAGCGGCAGTGATGCGGGCACACCCGGGAGGGGGGAGCGTCACTCGAGGCACGTGCAGGGCCAACCTGTGTGAGTACACCTCTGTTGGCGCCGGCGACCACTCCAGCTTACAGTTGAAGAATAGATGCGGGAGAGTAGATAGGCGTTCGCTGAGGTTGTTCATCCCAAGCAAACTGCCAGTTTCCATGACGTGCATAGCGTCCCTTACTGGCTGTTATATTGTCAACGTCACAGAACATAGGTTGCGATAAAACCCAAGTATACTAAGCGATGCTGCACAGAGGCAAACACCAGTCGACCGCCAGTCGACCGCGGCAAGGAAGTAATCCTACTGCTAGCTCTGCTTGTAATTTGCACATCACAGTGGCGACAACGCAAGTTTGCTGTACTCTATAGGGCAGTAGACGAGCCGGCCGCGGGCAGTAGGGCATGAAGACAACATGAAGACGACAGCTACATGAAGAGGCTTGCCGGCCTGGTCCTCCCAGCACTTCATGGCTTGCCATTAAGCAGCTATGAAGCGGTAATGAAGAGAAAATGAAGATAAAAGAAGCCCATGAAGAAGAGCGCATTCCCAGAGTGTTGCGTTGTGGCCAGAAGCAAGGAGTCACTGCACTGCACTGAGGCGTGCTCAGCAGCCCCATCTGTCACAGAGCATATACAGTATACTTTAATGTGCCTTGTAGTGATTGTGACGTGTGCGTGTACAAGAGATCCATGATACATGCGCCTCTATCTGCATACCACGTGTCAGGAGCACAACCGCGCACAGCAGCTCGCCAGTGGCCCCTCCCTCTGGAGCTGGTATATCTACGGCATGATGGTGGTTTGTACGCACGCCTACTATACTTCTGTCGCCTACATCTATGCCCGACTTGCATGTATGCATGCTGCAGTACTACCGCAGCAGCACGATGCGCTCAGGCCTTTGGCTCCACGGGTGCGGAGCATCCGGGCGGGAAGGGGAAGACGTTGGGGGCGCCCAGGGGGTAATACCCCAGCAGCGGGCCGGTGCAGCCCTCAGACACACTGCGGGGCGGCCAGGGGCCGAACGGGGAAGGGTACAGAACCACGGATGAGGATATGGCCAAGTGCTGCGCAAGCAAAAGGTTGGGGCACAGCCCAAGGTCAGCAGGGACGGGAGTGTTGTGGATGCGGTGCGGGAGTAGGCGAATAAGCCGTCCGTCGTTCGGAACCGTGCAGGGACGGGAGTGTGTGTCTGCACCCGGAGAACCCGGAGGATAGACATGACTGTCCCTCCGGATCAATGATTGGTGGGGCCGGACTTTACGATACGCGACAACGTGAGTGCCATTGCTACGGATAGGATGGTGCGAGGAGCGGTGTCCACGTGGTACGTAGCTAGGAGGGGCCCGCGACGGCAGGAGGACACGTGCAGCGGCATGGGCCCTGCGTGCCATGCACCGGTACGCTACCACCAGGCGGACTACTCCCCATGGCGCTGTTGTGGGGAAAGCCCACCGCCTGATGCACCATGCCTCTCACGCCACGCACGCCTCTCACGCCAGCAGGATGCAGTTCCAGTTCTATCAACGGAAGGAGGAAGAGTGCAACCCGTGCTCACCGCCTGAAGTTGGTGTACTCGATCTTTACGCTGCCGCCCTTGTTCGACACGCACAGCTTGGTGGGGATGACACGTGCCACGCGCATGTGCGTGGGGTTGTTCTGCAAGGGCACGTAGAGCGTCACCGGGGCGGGTTGGCGCGCAACGCACCACACGACCAAGGGAGCGCATATTATTGGGCAAAACAGACCATTGGTTGGTTGCATCGTTCGTATGGGTACAGACAACACCAGGAGTCCACGGCTCTACGAACATGGCAGGCTGAAAACCTGCTGCGACGGCCATGTACGGCAGTACCATATATACGAGGTACGATCCAAGAACACTAGTACGTAGATAGTACCGGTACCGCTTTTCCTTTGAAGGCTCCACTTTCTTGCATGCCGTCCCGCTTGTTATGACGGACCAAGCTCCATGATCGTATTGGTGTTCAGTGCTGACACGGCCTGCTGCTGCTCTGCCTACCTTGAGGCTCAGGCACCAGGTCTTGCCCTTGACCTTGTTCGACATGAGAAAGGCGGCAGAGAACATGGGCTCGAAGTACGCGATCTCGCCTGCGTGCAAACCATGGGTTCAGCAGGCACAGTTTTGGCCACGATTGTGGTAGCGTACAGCGTTACTCCTGACTGCTAGATAGCGTACTGAGCACGCCGTCAAGAAGACCCCATACCCTATGCCCCCATACATGCCTCGTGCCCCTTGTGGCCGCCCGCGCAGCAGTGCTGTGGAGTTGCGAGTCCCAGAACCAAGGTCCGTCTCCCTGCTGGTGAACCCTTAAACCTACCGCCGTGCTGGCCGTAGATCTGCGGGGCAGAGGCAGGGCAACAGCACATGAGGCGTCAAGCATTTGCAGCTGTCCAGGGCAGCTCAGCACGGTAGCTGGGGGGAGCTGCTTACGTGCCTAGACGGCAGGCAAAATCTGGGTCGCCTTTGCGTACACCCAGCAGCTCACGTGCGTAAATGCCTACGCATATCTGCGCGTGTGCACGCCTGCGCGTACCTGTGCATACTCGAAGATCTTCGGTGGGTTCCACTCCTCGCCGCCCAGGTCGAACAGGTGGGAGCCCATCTGCAGGTCGCGGTGGGGCAGGCAGCGCGCGTGCAGGGCAGGTAGGTAGGTCGTTTCTAGGGGTTGCACTTCATGGTGCATACCGATGGCGGCGGGTGCATCTGAGCACGCGCGACGTGAGCTGTCGGGAGCAGGGAACACGCGGCGGGGTGCGTTAGTTTCGGTCCAGTCTGGTTCCAAGCCGTGCCGTATTTCGGTGGAACATGGCCGTGATGGAATTGTGGACATGTCCGTGTGGTGGCAAGCAAGCACGCAGGGGCAGCCGCTCAGTGGACCCCACTCACCCCCCACACGTAGTTGCCGACGTTGGTGACGGAGCTCTTGGCGCCGCCAGGCCAGCAGGAGGTAGGGATGGGGATGAAGCTCCTGAAGGGGGTCAGGGTAATGGTGGGGGTAGTGGGGGTGGGTGCGGGATTGGGACAACGTTAAAAGAGGTTCCTTTGCACGGGCCCTTGGCAGCAGAGAGATCCGTGGGCACACGTGGGTTCGCACACCCCAACCCATACATGCGAAAGTCCTGCTCTTATAATCGGTCAGGCATTGCATCCGGTACGTACGTGCGGTCCACGTGGCACGGCCCTGCGAGTGGACCACTGCCGGCAACCCACTTGGCAAAGGTCTCGTTGGTGCCTCCGAAGCAGGGCCCCTGCGAGCTCGGCGGGTACTCCTCGCCCCACCACTTCTCCACAGAGTCGAAGATGAAGTGGAAATCGAAGTGCGGGGTGCTGCAAGCGCGGACAGGATGAGCGGGGAAGGGGCGGAGAAGGCGACAGTTAGCTAAGATGCATACATGTAGCTGTGCGTCTCATTCAGGATAGCAGCACGCTTTCAGATGTACGGTGCCTTGCAGCGGCGGGTAGGCCCACGGAACAGTACGGCGGTGCACGCTACGCCGCGGCATGCCGACAGCAGTCGGCAGTGCACTGCACCAGTCTCGACGGCAAGACAGAGGACAGGGCCTCAGGCACACTGTGATACACGCAAGTCCGGGGTGGTGGCGCAGAGCACATGGGCCCGACGACCCGGCGCATGGACGGCCGAATACAAGGAGTGATGCGTCTGCCCCTGCAGCTGCTTGTGCCTGACTCACTTGTAGATGCCTGAGCAGCGTCCACGGTGTCGGATTGAGGGACACGACGTACGAGGGGAGGCATTGGTGGCGGGGATGGGGGACGGGGAGCACAAGGTAGGGACGGGTGTCGCAATGGCGTGTTGTTGAAGGGTGCAGCGCACACCCGCTCTGCAGGGGTTTACCCGCTGTGCGACACAAGCACGTGCCCATCACTTGTTGACACCCCCTGCCCTACCACTGCGCCGCCACCCATCCCTCTGCTGGAAGGCTGGCCTCAGGTGTATGTACGTACGGTCTAAGGTACACATGAGCTTTCAGCTCAAGCGCCCTATCCGGGTCGCTAGCCTCGACCTTACCGTAGTCACTCACCAATCGGGGGATGGCCGTTGAAGTTGAAGTCTGCACGGCGTGGAGGAATAATGCACATGGGCACGAGAGGAAGTCACACAAGCAGCAAGGCCATTCGCAACGAGATAGGAGATGTGACAAAAGGAACGGGGGTAGGGCATTCGCAGAGTCAGCGTCACAGCTCACAGCGAGGCTTGCACAATCTCCCTGCGCCAGGTGCGGCGGCAGGCGCACGTGCCGTGCCTACGTACCCACGTGCCGTGCCTACGTACCCGTGCCGTCTCCTCAAACCCCAACCTCACCCCAGTACACGAATCTGTCGTTTGCCGTACACCAGAGCATTCCGTGCCATGCGTGGAAAGGCATGGCCGGCAGAGCAGGCCGGGCAGACCAGGGGAACCGCGGGAGTCCCATGTACGCATCCGGACAGGGGAGGGCCGGTTACAGTACGAGCGAGCAGACGGGGGTTGGAGGAAGGGACCGCAAGGAATGGGCAGCGTCACTGCCGAAGTCATAACCAGGCTTCGTTACGCAAACATGCAACAACGACGCTCATGCAAGCAGGAGAGCAGGATGCAGGAACCGGCCAAGCATGGCCACGCACGACGCCCCAACGCAACAGGCAAAAGGTTTGCCTATGCTATGCTCGCTCCCTTATCAGGTAGGGTCTGTAAGCGAGGGCAGTGCCTCAGGGCACTCCATGCTGGGCACCCACCGGAAGGGGTTGGCCCCCACACAGGGAAACTCGAAGTCGATGTGCTGTGAAGCGGTGTAATTAAAGAAGGTGCCGTCGCCGTTGGGCACCTCTGCGCGCAGGGGGCCCGACATGGTATACCGGTAGGTGTCGTCATGTCGTGGAGGCGTTGCGCCAGTTGGTGAAGAGTGACGGGGCCTGTGTCTGTCCGCTCACCCAAGTGGATGATGTTGTTGCGCAGCAGCGGAGCCTTCTCCAAGAAGCCGGAGGTCATCTCCACTCCCACCGCGACAGGGGTCGTCTTGGAGTTGTGCTCTTTCGGCATGCGCACGTAGGTCCGGAAGTAGTCCTTCGAGCTCTGTGTGGCACATGGGCATTTTCGTAACGATTAAAAGGTGCACTTAGACAGAATGCATGCGCTGGCTTTATGTGCCTGCGGCAGTTGGCGGGTCATAAACCTGTCGAGCATGAATCAAGTAAGGGAGCTCCCGGCACGACTGTGCCTGCGTGGGAGAGTGTGCATCGCCCAAACTGGCGGGGTTGCGAAATCGACGCGCCATGTAGGTTCCGCACGAACGCCCCTACGGCATCCATGCATTCCAGCAGCGGGCGCTAGGTTAGTTACGTCAGTGCTGAGGCGGCGGTATGCGGAAGTAGTCATTCGAGCTCTGCGTGGCATATGTCGACGTGTAATACAAAAGGCTGTTGCCTTGGCGGGCCTGCAATTGGTTGTGGGCCCACTCAGCGCGCGACTTCACAGTGAGGCGGTGAGAGATGGTGACAAATGACGACGTGGGAAATGCTCCAGACCAGACCCTCCGGAACTGCAAGGACCTTCAAAACCTCAAGCACTTTGACAGCATGTCGTCGAAGCTTACTTAGCGAGGCGGGGTATCGGCGGAGCTCTGGGCTGTGGACTCCCTTGCTGGGCTGGTTTTACACAATAGTTCAATACGGCGTCCTGCTTCACCGCGACTGTGCCTCTTACCCCAGGATGCTTGAAGTAACGGCCATAGACGTTGATGGAGCTTTGAGCTGCGGTGCCAACGCGCAAGCATGAACGTCTCGGAAGGTCGACAAGGACCTGCTGCAGCCTAAAGCAGGCCGAAGCTGTATCAGCATATCATGTTTTCCTTCATGCGTTCACCTGATGCTGTCGCGCAGCAGACTAGTAGGACAGCGAGCCCCAACGAGGATGGTGCGCGCAAAGGGAGCCGAGAAGAGGCCGCCATGATGTTCCTTGCGTGTCCAGTAGTTTCATATGGAGCGTCATAAGTGAAATGAGTCAACGGAGTAGGTTTTATAGCAGGTTGTTGCTGGTTTTGTACGGCCGAGGCGCCCACTCTTGCGAAGTTCCTCAAATTTGCTCGGCTCTTCCCAAGTGCTATAATAATATATCATAATTCTATATCATGCATAATGTTTACCCTACTACCTATACCTCACTTTTCAATCGTTGGAAGCTTCGACAAATCTTTCCAACCGCCGTTGCCACCTCGACGTGCATGCTTGCCGAGGTGCCCAGCTTCCACACATGGACGGCACAGAGGAACTCTACTTTTCTCTCTCTCTCTCTCTTCATGATCCAGTGATTACTTGTTATGCGAAGCCTATGAACAAATCGCATGATGGCGAAGAAGCCCTAGCCCCAAGGGCGTCCCAGGTATTCTGCGCCGTGGTACTGGTATGCGGCGAACTTGGAGGGGCCCCGTCACACTCCCTCTTGCCTGTTTGCGATCATTGGGTGCCCCGGTCTCCCCTGTGTCCTGACAGACTCTGCTCCTTGCAGCCAGTGCTCCCGGGACCACCTGGGATCAACGTGCATACTGGTACTGCCGAATAGCCGTCCACACATGATTGTGGCGCAAGGCCCGCCATCCGATCCCTCTCACCACCAGCTGGCCATGCATCAGCCAGTGTACACTCCTGCTCAACAACGTCCTACATCCTGCCAGACACCGGCGAGCAATGCTGAGCAATGCTAGCGCGTCCTGTGCAGTGAATCGTGCTGCGTCAGTGTGCCCCCTCCGCAGTCGCAACTGCCAGGTCCCCCTCCCCCCGCGGGAGCCCAAGGCTGCATGCGCCAGACTGCTCATCCCGTGCATGGAGCACCCGATTGCGCTCAGAGACGCAGATCTGCACAATCCCGGCGTGTGGGTAACTGTTGTAACCCATGCCAGAAGGGATCTGTCATCTCCGCGGGCCGCTCGCCGCCGCGTTCTTGAAGATCATCTCGTGGTACGACCCGCTGCGGATCTTGCGGTACTCGCTGTACGCATCATCTTCCGGTACTCCTGCGGTGTGCAGAACATGGCACAGCCGGGGGCGCCGCAGCACATCACAGCACGTACCCGAAGCCTCGCAAATACTGTAGGTGGTCTTCTCCGAAAGCATCCACACAAGCCGCGCCCAACCGCACCGCCGCATTTTACGAGATGATAGGGTCCAGTTTATGGACTTTACACCTGTAGCTGCACGCTGCATTGCTCAACGACACAGTCATTCCCCCGCCGCAACCGCTCCCAACGTACTGTGCAGAGCACACTCCTACAACACCCGCGGCACCATCCCACCCTGTCTCTCCACACCCGCGGCACCAACGCCCCACCTGGTCCGTCCTCCAGCCTGCTGTCGTGCGCGCCCAGTCCGGCGTAGTTGCGCCCGCCGGCGAAGGAGCCGTCGTCCAGCAGCCCGCCCGCCGCCTTGGCGCCGTACCTCCGGGACGCCCGCCCCTCCGCGTCGTCGCCATAGTCGTCCGCCGTACGCTCCCGCCGCCGCCCGCCTTGAGGGGAGAGGTTGTTGGGAAGCGCCAGGAAACATAGGTGTCCATAGGAGGAGTGAGGTCGGACGTGGGATGGCTCATGGTATCACGGGAGGCGTGGGGTGAGTGACCAAGTGAGCAGAAAGGGGGCAAAGGCTTTGGCGGCGAGCGAGCGAGGCAGCGCACTGTGCGGTACCCCATGTACAGCCATTGCCCCAACCGCCACAGGGTCGGTGCCAACGATAACACCAACATGTACCTGGTGGTGCTGTCGTCCTTACTGCCCTCCCCACGCACTTGCGTCCTCCACACCCCCGCGGCGACCGCTCCGGTCACCCTACCCCCAAGAAGCCTTGTCGCCAACCTCGCGCGGCACATCTGTACGGCACCACACGCAACACTTGCAGCAGGCGCCGACCCCAAATGGCGTCGCCCATGTTGGCGCGGCAAGTGCCATGGTCACCAGCCCCCCTCGATAAGCAACGTCGCCAATCACATGACAGGTCTGCTGTTGTCAACTGACACACATATTAACCCTGCTAAACACAAAGCTGTGCTCCATTCTCAGCAGCTGCTCACCCCTGATGGCGTCGTCCATGTCTGCTCGGCACATGCCGGGCCGGTAGTCCCGCAGGTCGGCGTACAGGCGCTCCAGGCGGGACAGCAGGTAGGCGTCCTTCTCGGGCGGAGGCGGCAGGCCTGGGGCCGGGGCGGACGTGACCCGATACAGGCAGATAGATGAAGATGGTGACATCGCAGTGCAAGCATGGTCATGCACCGATGGATGGGCAAGCAGGTGGGTGTCCGTGCCCGAGGTTACGCGGAAAACGCGAGAAAACCGCGTATGGCGTCGGGAAAGCACGGAAACGCTGGGTCCCGCACATGCCCGGGGCAGTCGCGTGAAGGGCGGTACATCATGTGGGTGTCAAGGAATCACGGACATTGTCGGGACGAAGGCACATGCCTGAGGATGGGTAAGGACGCAGCACCAAGTGGAAACAGAACAGGAACGGATTGAAGTGGCCCCTGGCCATCGTCACTGCGCCGCGGGCAGGTTTACCACTTTCCGTGCTTCTTGTTAGCATTGCAACGGCACGCCAGTATGGCCGGTCGGCGAGAGCCCTGCCGTACACATCCACAACCTGGATCACCCCAGCTACCCACCCAGCTTTTCGATCTCCGCCTGATCGATGGGCGTGTACGGCACCTCGGTCTTGTTCTTCTCCTTGACCAGCTGCGGTATCATGCCGGGCGGGAAGTTGGTGGAGGGCACAGGCACGCCCGCCAGGTCGGGCCCCGGCAGCGGCGCCACCTTGTTGCCGCCCACCACCGCCACCAGGCCGGGCGTGGTGGAGGAAGGCACGGTGCCGGGGCCGCCGGCGGCGGCAGCGGCGGCGGCAGCAGCAGCAGCTGCTGCAGCCAGCTCGGCAGCGATGGCGGCGGCTTTGGCTTGGAGGCCTGTTGGGGAAATACATTAAGGGTTAGGGGCAGGATTGGCAAGGATAGAAACGATTGAAGGTTACGGTACGAAACGGCACCGTAGGCCAGAATGAGTGGGGGGACGCGTGCTACGATGTACCGGCGGCCTTTAGCCGGGGGCTGAGGTCCGGGAGGAGCACCAGGCGCATGAGCCTAGCTGCAGGGTCTTGACTTTTCGGTCCCTCACAAGCGCAACTGCAACCGTTGCGCAAAGAGCCGTTGAAACCGTGATCGCCTGTCGCGTTCTGCTTACCGGCCACGGCAGGAGGCAGGGGCTGTGCGGGTGGCTGCTGCTGTTGCATGAGGTCCGGCGGCGGGGCCAAGCCCATGCCTCCGGGTGGGTAGGCCCCCGGCGGTGCGCCCATGGGGCCGGGTGGCGCAGCCGGGTGGCCCCAGGGACCCTGCATGGGGGTTGGGGGGGGAGCAGGCGGGCGGGCAAGTGGGCGCGCCAGGGACCAGGCACACGCAACCGTCAACCGGTGGCCGTTACGCAGCCTGCATCCGCAGTGCTTCAGTGCCAAGCTAGGTCGCGATACCGTAGTGGCGCAAGTTTAACTTGCAAAAATAATAGCTCAGGGGGCCGTGTCAATAGAAAAAAGTAATTGTTTGCGGGTTTGTAAAAAAGTGCAATGAATTGTCGGCTCCCGAGGTGGCGCTAGGAAAGGCCCAGAAAGCTCGCCTAAGCCCTCTGCCGGTGTTGTGGGTGCTTGCTAAGGCCTTGCAAGATCTGCTCATGCTGGTCCTGTGTGCCTTGGCCCTTCTCAGGGGCCATACTGGCGCTGTTGTGTGGGCCTACACCTGCCTGTCAAAACGGCAAATTAATAGCTTGGGCCCTTGTCAAAAACGCAAATTAATTGCCTCTCGCCGGGCGTGTAAATTAAGTTTGTGCCACTACGGTATGTGTGCGCACAGTCTCCACATGTTGAACCCTACCGTAGACTTCTTGGGAAGTTAAAGCCATTACAACCTTTACAGGGCTTAGCTACGTGCTGCCCGACACAGTCACAAGTGCAGCATTTGCCCATGTCTGGCCGTTTTGCACTGACACGGCCCTTCCCTGTCCGCCCACCTGCTGCCCTGGGGGGGGCACGGGAGCGCCGTACGGGCTGGTGACCGCCGCAGGGTACGGCATGCCAGGAGGGTGTACGGCGCCCGGCACAGCGGGCGGGCCCCAAGGCGAGGCTGCGGCCGCCGGAGGTCCCCAACCGCCGCCGTTGGGCTGTTGGGCGCCAAACGGAGCGCCTGTGTGCAGATGGCCGTGATCAGGAGCCGTGAAAGCTGACGCCCGCGAACAGAGGGGCACAAGGACGTGGATCGGTCAGTACTAGCCACAATTTGACACCTGCTTAGTGTGGCACATGCGTTGCCGCTGGGACATGATTGCAGCCAGCCACCACAAGTGCTGGCACACGCCCAAACATTCGTCTAGGTACGGCCTACAGCACGTGGCACGCGGCACGCTTGCAGGGCCTCTGCGACCCACCGCACCTGCAGTGGCCCCCGCGGGGGGCCCCCACAAGGACCTCCCCTGCTGCTGCTGCTGCCCCGCCACCCCCTGCTGCTGCCAGGGCATGCCGCCCTGCTCGCCCTGCGCCTGCTGCCCCCGCTGCTGCTCCCCCGGCGGCTCGGGCAGCAGCGTGCGGGGGTCCTCCGTGTTGAAGGCGGCGTCCTCAATCATGGCCATAAGGTCCTGAGGTGAAGCAAGTGCGTGGAGAAAAAGGTGATCAGGCTGCTCACCGTTTGTAAAGGTAACAGGGGGCCTTAATAATAATAATAATGGGGGGGCGTTGTCTGATGTAACAGGGGGCCTTGGTAGAGGGGGTGGATACCCGTGCACAAAGTCACCGGTAACTGCATGTGTGGAAGGACGCGTGAGGCTGATGTTCCATAGTCCTTGTACTGGCAATACCCTATTACTCTTACACTTTCACTTGTACCGCTCTGTGATTCCCCCACCTGTTCGTACACGTGCTTGTCCCCCCAGAAGGCCAGGATCTTGCACAGCCGGCTCTTGGCCTCGGAGCTGCGCCCGCCTGACGGGCAAGGAAAGCAGCAGGCCAGTGACGCAACGCACAGTCAGGGCAGATGCAGTCGCACAGTCCTTCCGGAATGCTCAGGCCAGGCAACGCAACGCCGTCACCATGTAGACCAACGGGTACCGGCACTCCACCTTCGCAACCCTGTGACGCAATCGTTCGCCGTCTGGGTCCATTCACTGCGTGCCCCCAAGCTCCTGCCCGACAACCTATGGGACGTCGCCTCGGGGCTTTTCGATACTCGCCTATTCGACCGCAGTACACCCTTGCCGTATACGATTTACTGCTTCCCGCATGCCACTGCGTTGCCCCCAGCCCACATGCAGTAGCGGAACCCCCTCGACTCATTTTCCGCAGCGGCCTGGTACTGGGTTGGGCTGGGTTGGTTCTTTCTGTACGCCTCATCGCCGACCTCGTCGATTGGTGGACTTCGTGTGTCGTCCTACCGCCTAGCCCCCAGCCCCCGCCTCCCCACCTGCCACGAAGGCCGCCGCCAGCATAGCCCCGATGACGGGCTGGAAGGCGGCGGCGATGGGGTCGGGCTGCGTGGAGGGCAGCCCCGAGGAGGCGTCCTTGGGCCGCTGGGCCAGACTGCGGGCAGCAGCGTCGAGGGGCCGGGGAGGGGAACTGGGCCGCGGGCAACAGCAGATCCATCAGGGCAACTTGACGCCTATCGTCACTGCTGCCTACGTGCGCCCCAGCCCCCACCAGCCCGTGGACTGCGCGTTGTTGGCCAGGTGCCGTGCACCACCCCGCGGCTGGCCGGTGACACGTTGACATCCCTACCCTGCGCCCAGCCCTGAGAGCTGCCTCAGATGTCCTCAAGTAGACGCGCAAACCCCACACGCTATTCCCCAAGAGACACACGTCGAGCGCCTGGCCACCAACCTCCATCCCCGAACGCCGTCCTTCCCTACGCCACGGAAACACCACCACCACCAACCCCTTGCGCACTGCTCTGGTCTGTATCCAGGTGTCAAGAACCCAGACCACGAACACTGCAGCGCTACTCACCCCTTGAAGAGCACGTCGTTCGCCAGGTATATGAGGTGCAGCCGCCGCTCGTAGTCGCCCCCCGGCCCCGCCCCCAGCTCCACCACGGCCCGGTGCGCCGCCGCCGCCGCCAGCCCCGCCGCCTGGCCCGCCGCCGCCTGCGCCACCAGCCACGCCGACGACGACTTGATGGACTCCTGCAGGGGGCCGCGAACAGGGGCACTACGCGTCGGCACGTGGCACGTTGACACGCGAGGCACGTCGAGGACGCAACGCCGTGATGGATGAACGCGCTCCCCATGGCGCTGTCAGTGACGTACGGCGAGATGCAAAAAGCCGTCACCGAGGACCCTTTGCTCCTAGGTTCCCTGTACTCCAGCACAGCGACCCTCTCCCAGCCCCCCCCCTCCCCACTTCCCTCCTGCACGCGCGCCCCGTGCTCGCACAGTCCCCAGCCCACCCCCGTCGCCCCCTGCCCTCCCAACCACCCCCGGAGCAAACAAACCTTGGAGGATGTTAGGTTGTCGAGCACCGAAGCAAATCCTGCTGCAATGTCCTGGGGAAGGCCGAAGGTGGGTCGGGCTGTCCCTGGCTGGGCCCCACCGCCCGGCCCCGGGCCTCCAGCGCCAGGCCCCTCCCCATACCCCGCTGACGACTGTCCAGGCGCTTGCCCAGTTCCGGCGCCTGGCGGAGGAGCAGGTGTAGCGTTGTGCGGCTGTGTTGGTGGGGCAGCTGCAGCGGCTGGCTGTTGCGGTGGGGGCTGTTGAGGCGGGGGATGCATGGGCGGTTGAGCCATGGGGTGCGGCGGGTGGATAGGGGGCTGGGGCGGGTACCCCGGGTAATGCGGTGGAGCGTGTCCAGGAGGAGCTGCGTACGGCATGTGGGGTGGAGGAGCGCCGTACGGGTACTGCGGGTACGGCTGGGGAGGGGGCATTCCCGGCGTGTGCGCTGCCGGGGCGCCCGGGGTCGGGGTGCTCGCGTGCGGCGGAGGCACGCCCGCTGGCAGCGGCCGATCACTAGGGAGCTGATATGCTGAGCAGTAGAGGTGCCATCGGAAGTAGTCTGCGCCCTCTCCGCCCTCCAAGAACGAAAATTTCGGGTCTCCCCGCTGCTTCTGCTTCATCATGTCGATAAAGCTGGTCCCATTTGTCATGGCGTATTTAACTAAGAGCTGAATGCGCTCTGCGAGAGAGCTATCGGCAGGAGCGTACGCAAACGCAGGCGTCGGCTCCCATGGCATAAAGAAAGGGGCGGGAGGCCCCGCGCTGGCACTAGCCATTTTTTTCCGATGGCAATACCTAGCTCATGTCAACTCTTGGTACTCTAGGTTTCAGATGGTCAAGCGTGGCGACGATCGAGCATTTGCGGATAGGGGAGTAAAATGCTTTCCCACAGATATGATAGTATTACGCTCCCCATCCTGTCAACACAGCCGCCTGCATAGCAGTGAAGGCCAACGTCCTGATTTGCGTGAGGTCCGGTCGGCACGTGTCATGGGCATGTCATGGCATGTCATGGCCCCTTGCCTTCCGCAGCTAGCCTTCGAGATCAATTTTGGCGTCCCGTCCTGTCCCGTCCCTGTCCCCCAAGTGCTTCGATGCTGTAAATTGCGTGCCTTCAGCATTTTCTGTTGGGTGCAGTTTGTGGCAGGCACAAGGCAGGAGAGGGGTGGCAGCCAGGGTGCTTTGCGCTTCATGCCGTCAACACAAGTCGACTACGTCTCAAGGGCGTGCCCCCGGGCGTTGTGGTGGTGCCATAAAGGCAGCATGTGCTGGGGACGTGCAGCCGAGCGGGGCCATGTTCCCCAATGTGGTGACCCCACGCTGACCCCTCCATGCCCACACAAAACCGCTCCACAGCAGCAGCCCTGTTCTTTTCCAGTGCCGTAATGGAGGTCAGGAACACCTCGGTGGCATGGACAGTTGCTCCCAGCATACCTCCGCCGGCAGCCTGCTGTGCACACATGTGCGCACGGATCCACTCGGCACCCTTTGTCCGCAACAGGGGAGGGGTATGCAACTCGCCGACCGTTGCCGGTTTTCCGTTGGCATGGGGCCTGAAATGGACCTGTGACCCCCCCGCTCGCAGCCTGGACCTGTTCAAAACTATAAAGGATGGACATAGCTTCCTATCTAAGTTATCGCGGGTGCTAAGCGCGACGGACGTTTGGGGCCCTTCCAGCACCGCGAGCATGTTGGGCTGGCAGCGCCTGTTTGGCGCCCCGGCCGGCACCTGAGGCCTTGTATGAGTGGCATAACATCTTTCGAGGCTGCTGAGGCTTGCGGAGCGTCGTCAGAGACCAGCAAACCTGTGCATGCTGTGAACACGGGCGTAGAACGCGATAGGGGGGCGCAGGGGGAAGACCGCGACCCCGTCGGGACATGTAGTTGCCTATGTCTCAGCTGCTCCATGGCATAGTATGCTGGTCCTCGCTGGTTCTCTGCTTTTATCAGCTTCTCTACCATGACTCTCATACGTACCTACACACCCGCTCAGGAAACCACCGCCCTGAGACACCCAGAACATCATGTCACTGTACTAGTACGATGTGGGCTGCGCCAACGGTCTTTAATCTACTTGGCAACGGAGTCGACCGCCTCTCATGCGGTCGCCGCACGGCCCTTGGCTCGCTCCGAGACGCCGCGGGCGCGTTGCCTGGCAGTTATTTGTACATATAAACGAGTACACCAGGCTGCGACGTGTCAGGGAGGCCTGCTGGAGTACCAGGCTCCCATCGCTAAGCGCAACCCCTGAATCCTGCTCTCGGGGGGCGCTTATCCGCCACCCGGACCCCACAGGGACCCTTTAGAGTTGCATCCGCTTGGATGAGTTTCGCGCGTTTGGCTGCACTCGGCTAAAAGGGGTCCCATGCGATGAGGATTGGTGAGCGCGTGGCGCAGAAGATGAGCGCGCAGCAGCCCTATGCCCATCCAAACACTTATCATGTATGGTGCACCTATAAAACGCAGCTCCTGCTCGGCGGGGATGCCTCGTGCGTCACCGAGCCCGCATGGCTAAGCGCAACCCCTGAATCCTGCCCTCGGGGGACGCTTATTCGCCACCCGGACCCCCCAGGGACCCTTTAGAGTTGCATCCGCTTGGATGAGTTTCGCGCGTTTGGCTGCACTCTGCCAAAACTGGTCCCATGCGATGAGGATTGGTGAGCGCGTGGCGCAGAAGATGCGCACGCAGCAGTCCTGTGCCCATCCAAAAGCTTGTCATGTATGGTGCATCTGCTAGACGCAGCTTCTGCTCGGCGGGGATGCCTCATGCGTCACCGAGCCCGCATGGCTAACAGCAACCCCTGAATCCTGCTGTCTGGGGGCGCTTAACCGCCGCCCGGACCCCCCAGGGACCTTTAATGGATGCTTCCGCTTGAATGAGTTTTGCGCGTTTGGCTGCACTCTGCCAAAACTAGCCTAATGCACATCTGCATCCGACCAATACCAACGCTGTACAAGCCTCAGCAGCCTCAAAAGATGTTATGCCACTCATACAAGGCCTCAGGTGCCGGCCGGGGCGCCAAACAGGCGCTGCCAGCCCAACATGCTCGCGGTGCTGGAAGGGCCCCAAACGTCCGTCGCGCTTAGCACCCGCGATATCTTAGATAGGAAGCTATGTCCATCCTTTATAGTTTTGAACAGGTCCAGGCTGCGAGCAGGGAGGTCACAGGTCCATTTCGGGCCCCATGCCAACGGAAAACCGGCAACGGTCGGCGAGTTGCATACCCCTCCCCTGGTCCGCAAGCACCTTGCACTGGCTGTGATGCCGCACACCCGCGCGAGCTCGTGCGCCATGGAGTCGTACAGGCAATCTCCAATGGTGAAAACGTACTCCTTGCAACGCCTCAACGACAACCTCGCTAATGTCTGGTCAAATGCAGTCAGCTTCAAACCCTGCAAGTCGTCCAGCATGGCGTCCGACAGCTGTCGCCCTTGCTGCCACAAGCGCTCCAGCAGTGCCCGAACCGACACAAGCTGTGCTTCACGTTTGTGCCAAGCCAGGTGCCTCATGCCGTTCAGCTCCGCCACTGCTAACGCCCACGTCTCAGAAGCGGACAATGCGGTCCTGACTTCGCTGGACAAACCGTTCACGCGCCCAATGCAATTCCCAGTCCTTGACATCACCATCGAACAGTACTCCCGCATGTATGCCTGCGGAACATCCTCCGCGTACACGCTGGGCAACAGTGTCGGCATGGCCCTCAGCCACCTCAACCTCCACACGTCCTTTCAAAGCAAAGCCACAAGTTCTCAGCACGACACCTTATTTTGCATCGATCGACAGCGCACGTATTAGTGCATCTTTTCTTTCATTTTGCGCTCGTTTTCGCTCAGTTTCGCTCAGTTCGCTCTGGTTCACTCCGCTTGGCTCAGGTAGAGCTCGACGATGCAGTCCTGACGCGGCTCCACGTGTCGATTATGACCTGCGGGGCATACGCAAAAGTTAAATGCTCACGAACGCTTACCGCAAACATCATTTCAGTTCACTGCCGTGTGGGTGTTGCACTTCATGGGATGGGCGACCTGTCAACCCATCCCAGATTTACCCGTACACCACCGACCGACCGTCCCCACCCGCTTACAAGTAATCAGCCTGGCGTCTGATCTTCCCCTCTAACCACTACAACATAGAACAAATTTTTGCCTATTTGCCCACCCATTCATCCTGCTCCCCTCCTGCTGCCATCTATCGCCTACGGGGGCTCCCCTGGTTGCAACTGCATTTTTGTGAACGCCCCCTGCTGCCCTCCCCAGTACACTTAGTCAAATATAACAACTGCTCGGCAACCTTGCATTTGGGAAATTACGCCGCGAAACGCCTCCATGGGTAAGATAGCCTTGTGTCCAACACTTGCAAACTTCGCGGATATGCTGCATGCTGTTACATTTCGAATATAACTTTTCAACGGCTATCTCTGGTACCATAATCAGCCCCGGACGTGGCTCCTACGAGTTACGTACAAAACAGTCCAAACCTGAACACTATAGGCGTGGCCAGGGGGCACGCCAACACAAGGATGCAGGAAGCCAAAACACCTGCACATACACGCATAGCAGAAGGAAGGTCGGAGCGCTAATCGTCCGCCAGTAACAAATGCCTGCTAGATGTTGACAACCTGACAAACACCAGAGCGCAAAGCAAAGTAGACAGGCACCACTAAATGCCAAGCACGACATTCACACATGCACCCAGCATGCAGGCACTTTCCAGTGCTCCTGCCTACGCTTTCAGCTGTAACCCTTCAACCATGCCCGCCAACTGTCATGCCAGAAACAGAACACCAATGACAACTCATACCCAAGTCTGGCGTTTGATGCTGATGCGCGCACAGGCACATTCATTGCGAGTCATTTCAACGCATGTTGCAACCGCCGAGGCGGACCGCGATTCGGCATCTGGGAGCAGCGGGAGCAGCTCCAGCGCCAGTGGTGGCTCACAACCTGCGGGCGGTGCGGGCAAATCGCAAACCGTGGACCCTCGTCAGCCCAAACCGCAAGCCGCCAAGTCAACTGCTGTTCCTGCCGCCGTACGCCACCTGGAGGGTGTGCGGGTGCATCAGCGTGAGGTGGACGTGCATGGAGCGGAGCACGTGCGCTTGGCAGGGACTGCGCATTATCTGGAGCGGCAAGGCCGGATGTACGTGTTTTTGGTGGAGGACCAATCATTCCTACATTGCCACCACCTGTGCTCCTTTGGACCAACCGACTTTCAAGGTGGCCCACAGCAGGCACTACCACTCAGCAGCAATGCACATGCCAACATGGCTGCGTTTATATCAGACCCTAAACAGGCGTGGGCCGCACCGGTGCATCTGTAACCGCAGGGCGCATATGCCAGCCTGGGCCAGTCATTTCAACGCATGTTGCAACCGTCGCTACCACCCAGCCTCCTGCACAGCAACCCAGGAACTGGCAGAGGCACACAAGCTCATTTGCGCACAACTTATGTATATGCGGTATGCTTCACAGGCTGCAGAATGCAAACCCACCCACCACCCACCAACAAACCCATCAACACACCTACTCGGACAGCGCTGGAGCAGCAGAGGGACGACACTGGCGGGTGAGCCCCACACACCCTTTCATAAGCTCTATTCCTTAGCCGAACTTCCGCTTACATCGCTACATGGCCCGCGAGTGGTACCCGCCGCCGCGGCGCCCTGCCCTAAAATTACTGGTTTGCGTAGTGATGAGTAGGGCGGTGCCGGCGGGGCCAGCGGCGGCAGGGCCCGTCGGCAAATCGCGATGGCCTTAGAAGCGCGGAGCCGCGGCGTGCAGCTGACAAGCCGACGCCATCGCGACAGGTAGCTGTTAGCTTAAAGGAGCTACAGCAGAAATGGCCTGAGGGAGTGACGCGGAAACCTGACCTGGTGAAGGTTACCGTCAAGTTCCGCTGGGCACAGACGAGGGCAGCATCATTGCCCAGGCCACAGGACCAGTGGGGTTGAGGCTCACAGAGGTGGCGGACGCAGCGCTGAATGCGAGCAAGCTGGTCCAGCTCCACCAGCCGGTGGTATATGCGCCGCAGTCCCACCTGGCCCTCGACATCCAGCTAGTGCTCCCCAGGGTGGGCGGGGCTCTTCTGCTCCCAGAACAGGATGCCAGGTGGCATCCTGGACCTGGGGACGGTCGGTCTGCTCCCCTCGGCGGACACCCACCAGGCCAGGGTGTACGCCCAGGTGCACGACGTCCCATTTGGCTCGCCAAGTGGGAGATCAGGGGTTCGCTGTGGGTTCCCCTGGGGCGGTAAAGGGCTACCTGGACCTGGCCCTCCTGGGACTGGGGTGGAAACTGGACAGCATCTGGGAGGTGAAAGCCACCATGATGGCGAACACGTGCGTGGTGTCCATCCCCGCCAAGCCCCGCCTGCCAGAGAGCTGGGTGGTCACCCACACAGACGCTGTGCCTCACAAGAGCCCGGCAACACTGCGTGCGAGACTGATCGCACCGCTGGCGGAAGCCCCAGCCGTTCGGTCCAGCTGCCAAGCAGCAAAGAGGTTGGGGAGGCCCTGAAGGCGATCCACCGCAGCACCGGCCTGATCCCCGCCACAGCCACCACAACCCGCCGCCGCGCAGCAGCAGCAACAGCAACAGCAGCGGCGGCAGGCGACAGGCGGACAGGAGGGCGGGGCTGCGGGCACAGGGTCACTGGGGACAGGTGGGGTGACGGAGCCAAGGCAGCAGACCCCTGGGGTGCAGCCGCCCTGCCTCCACCCCCACCCGGTCGGCCAGGACCACGCCCGCAGGTGCACCTGGCGTGGCGCCCAGCGCTGCGCCCAACGGTGCGAACGACCCTGGACCCAGCACCTCCGGTGCTGCACCTGGCGCAGCGCCCAGCACCACACCCGCCGCCACGCCCAGTGCAGCATCCGGCACGGTGCCTGGAGCTCCTCCCGTGCCCGGCGGGCCGCCTGGGGACGCGCCCGGCACTGTGCCCAACACCACAGCTGGTACCATGGCGGTACTGCACTCGGTGCGGTACGGTCGCGGCGCTGGCACCGTGCTGGGCACAGCGCAGCGCAATTCTGGCGGGAAGGGACACAACGAGCCCGACAGGGGCCGCAGCCGCCCGCAGGGCCTGTCCCAGCCAGCAGCAGTGCAGCTCCGCGGGGTCCCAGCACCCGGTCAGCGCCACCCCGCACCAACAGGGCTCGGGGACCACCTCCCCAACGCCGCAACGGCCCACTCGATGCCCCCTGCCCGCGCAGACCAGGACGATCCGCCCGGTACCCAGGGCTCGCCGTTCCCCTTGGGGCCTCGCAGGAGTTCCCTCGCTGGCGGCGCAAGCGCGCCAGGCAAGCGTCAGCTACCCCCTCCGGCCAGTCAGCGCCAGCGTCGCGATCGGTCTCAGAGCGGGGACGCCAGGAGAAGCAGGCTGAGAACGAGAAGGAGGCACGGGCGGCTGCTGGGCTGCATAGGATCCCGATCCAACCCAGGAGCAGCTACAGAAGGAGCTGGCCAGGATGAAGACGAGCCTGCGGCAAGCCTCGCTGCTCGCCAGGTCCCGCGATGCCTCCTCTGCAGCAGCCAGCCAGCCAGCATCAGCGGATTCATCCCCAACCAAGCGGGCCCCGGACAGCGGCCCCTGGAGGCCGCCGCCACAACAGCAAGCGCGCCAGGACCCAGCAGGGCAGCAGCGCCGAGCATGGATTGCTCCTCCGACCAGGTAGCTCAGGGCATTGCTGAGCTGGCGGGCATGGGGGTAGAAATTGACCATGTCAGCAGCACCGGGGAGGTGGGCTGGGGGTGCGGCGGGGTGGCGTGGGCAAGCAGGGCAGGACGCTGCCGGGGCCACCCGCTACGCATTGCCACCCACAATCTAGGCGGGATACGGGACAGCCAGGGCGCAGATAAGCTGATGGCTGCTGCCGGCGGATGGGCAGCGCCCGCCTGGATGTCATATGCCTGCAGGAGACCCGTCATACAGATGAGAGCGACCAAAGCTGGATGAGGGAGACCCTGGCACGTGCAGCAGCACACTACCACGTGCCGGGTGGGTGGAGGTCGCGTCCAGCTTATCCACCTCGCCGCGGCGGGGTGTCTATCTTAGTGCGCAGGGAGCTGGCGGCCAAGGCGTGCGGCTGGGCTTGCCACCAGCGGCGGCCAACACACTGGAGCCCCGCACCAAGAGCCTGGCAGCATGCAAGCTCGTGTGGGGTGGGCACACTCTGCATGTAGTGGGTGTACCTGCAGTCGGGTAACGACGCAGCCGGCGTGACAGCGGTACAGCTGCTGAGTGGACGCCTAGCAAGCACAGTGGCGCAGGCGGATGCAGCGCGGCGCAGCTGGTGTGGGCAGGCGACTTCAATTTCGTGGAGAACCCAGCGCTGGACTCCACGGTGAGCGGGCAGGCAGTGGGATCGGGAGGCGGCGGTGCGGCGCAGCACCGCACGGTATGGTGGACAGCCACCGTCACCTGCACCCCAGCAGCAGCGACTTCACGCACCTTTACCGTCGCCCGTAAAGGGAGGGTCGCGCTTAGATCGCGTTCGTGAGCTCTACGCTCCTGAGCCACGTTATCCGCTCACCGTGATCTGTACAACCCCGTCAGACCACCGCCTAGCCTGTGTGCACCTCCTCCCCAAGACCCGCTCCCTGCGGGCCGGGCCTACCGAGGGTTCGGCTCCACTTCACTTCGCACCCGATCTGTTGGCGGGATGCGTGAGTGGGTGGAGCAGGAGGTGGCACAGGCGCCAGCGGTGGATGAGGCACCGGCGCAGCTGGTGGCCTGGTGGTCGGGGTTTAAGGAGCGCTTACAGCCATGGCGGCGTGGCTGAACAGGACGGCCCAGGGGCGCCGCCAGGGTAAGGGCAGCGTACAGAGCAGGCTGTAGCAGCGCTGCAGCAGGCGAGCAGGCGGCATTTGCAGCGCCGCAGGACCCACAGGCCATAGCGGCCCTCGTTGGCGCCAGGCGGAGCTGGCAGCAGCAGTACGTGCCGATGCAGGGCCCGCGGCCCAGCAGCGCAAGATGGGCCTGCGCGACGGTGAACGCCCATGCGCCAGCCTTACAGCATTCGTCCGCAATACTAGCGCCAGCCCCCGCCTGTGTGTCTGCAAGCCCTGGGCGGCCGCGAGTGTCGGAACGGGACGCCTGCGCAGGTGATTGCAGACTACTGGCGGGAGATCAGCAAGGCGCCCGCTCAGTCCGCAGCAGACACAGCAGCCAAGGAGGCGGACGGGCGCTGTTCTGGCCGCCTTGGCGCTGGCGCACAACGGCTTACCCCAGAACAGGCAGCGGGCGGGTGCACCACGTTCACCCTACAGGAGGTGACCGGCGCTGCGCCGCGACGGCTCGGTAAGGCCCCTGGGTGGGGCGAATTCGGCGGACCTGTACCGCAAGCTGTGGCGGCAGCTGGGCCCGGCGGTGACCGACCTGTTTTCAGCCATTGGCAGCACAGGGCAGCTACCCAACAGGTTCCTGGAGGGCAGCATCTCCGTGCTGTTCAAAAGGCGACCCACGGCCCGGGCAACTATCGCCCCATCACCCTGTTGTGCTCCGACTACCGGCTGCTCACCAAGGTGCTGGCCACGCGGCTGGGCAAGGCCCTATCAACCGTCATCTCGCCTGAGCAGTGCGCCTTCTTGCCCCTCCGTCGCGCCGGGCCAGCATCTTCTTCCTGCGCCACCTGCCGCACCTGATGCGGGTCCAGCGGCGGTCAGCGGTGGTCGCTTTCCTGGACTTTGCTAAGGCGTACGACACGGTGGACGCGGCTTTCTGTTACGCTGCGATGCGGACCATGGGCGCGGCGGCCAGCTGGTCAGGTGGGCCGAGCTGCTGCTCACCAACACCCAGGCACGGGCGTGTGTGAGCGGGCATGTGTCGCTGCTGGTCACCATGGAGGCGGGCGTGCGGCAGGGTGCCCCTGGCACCGCTGCTGTACCTGTTTGTGGGGCAGGCGCTGCTGAGTTGGCTGCGGCAGCAGGGGCTGGGGTCCGCCTGTCGCCAGCATGTGTGCAGCGCCGACAGCGGCGCAGTATCGCGGACGACACGGAGGCTCTGCTGCCATCATTTGCAGAGGTGCCAGCCTTCCTCCAATCCATGTCCCGTTTGCCAACGCCTCGGGCAGCGGCTGAATGTGGATAAGGTGGAGTTGTTACAGGTGGGGGCGTCACTGCCAGCACTACCGCTGCGGAGGGCAGGGCCAGCGCGGCCCCCACTGCCACCGCAGCAACCGGCAGCAGTAGCAGGCATGCGGGTGGTGAAAGTGGCTACGGCGCTCAACATCCCCATCAGCAACAGCACTGCACCAGCGCCGCTGGACTGGGACAAGCTACTGGGCCGGTGAGGCAGCGCATGCAGCGGCTGGCACGCATGCGGCTGTCGGCCTTTGGGCGGGCAGCGGCGGCGTCAGCGTACTGCTTGCAGATGGTTACGTGGCACATTGAGCACGCCGGCCCTCCCCCGGGGGACGGCATGCCCGACCTCGAGCGCAAGGCAGCAGCTCTGGTGGACCGGCGGCAGGGGCCAGAGGACCGGGTGCGATGGGGTGAACAGCGGTGCACGGGCATCCCCAAGTCCCTGATGCGGGACCTCCAGCAGAGGGAGGCTTTGGCCTGCTGCCGCTCACGGCGCATGTCCGGGCCCGGGATGCGTGCTGGGCAGCGTACCTTGCCCTGTGGTCGGTGGCGGGGGCCCATCAGCGTGCGCACCCATGGGTGACAGCCCTGTCCGCAGCCCTGCGGCTCTGCACCCGGTTTGGCCTGTGGGCAGTCCTCACGGCCTACCGAGGTGGCGTTGCTGGGAGGCGCCAGGTGCCGGCGGATGAGGACAGGGTGCTGCGGGGCTGCAGCACCTGCCCGCAGCCCAGGACGTGGCGAAGGCACCCTGCAGCGGGGCCGTGGTGTGCAGGGACGCCGCTCTGGGGCAACGTGGCCCTGCCCGCTTCAGCGGAGGACTGCACTCTGGTGCCGCGGGGGCTAGAGCGTGAGCACCTGTGCCTTACCAAGTGCACGAAACTGCTCGTGGTAGGGGACCTGGTGCGTGCGCTGGACACAGCCCCGTCGTCAGAGGCACAGCTGCAAGGTGAGGCGGGGAGGGCATGGCTCGCGTGGGTCGACCGCCGCCGCACTCTGCATTCCGCCGCCCTGCGGTGGTGCTGGAGCGCCTCAAGGAACTAGCATTGGGCATCAGCCCGGCGTGGCTGGACGCAGCGGGGCAGCAGTTGCAGAGGCAGCGCAGAGCGGGAGCAGCTGCCTACCCCAGCAGAGGCCATGGGCGCATCATCTCGCCTGGGTTGGCGGGTGGGAAGTAGCGGCCATGTGGTCACCCTGCGCCAAGCTGACTGTGCGCATAGCAACGCAGCTGCAGCTACAGGCGGACGGGCTGCCGCGGCGCGGGGTGCAGCTCATCACGGGGTATGTGAGTGAGGCGTGGGGGTGGCGGCAGGGAACGGGGTTGCCCAGCTGGAGGGCCAGGTGCAGGGCTTCTTGGCGGGGCAGCAGCGGCGGTGGAAGAGGGTTAGGTGGGAGCAGAGTACAAGGAGACCCTGTGGCGCTTGGCGGTGGATGCAGTGCCCCTGGCAGGCAACACGCACTTGCGAAACAACCCCCATCCGGAGGTGTGCGGGTGTGGGGGCTACGGCGGGGCTGCAGGGCCGCCGGATTGCTCCCCGCAGCACCATTTCTGGGCGTGCCCAGTGGCGCGCGCAGTACTCCGTCAGATCGAGGGGTACCTGGCGGGCCCATTGCACTGCGCCCACGTCTGGCTCTGCACACCGCCGGAGGGCTGCGTGCAGGGCCCGTGGGACGTAGTGGCCATGGCAGCGTCACAGCGATGGAAAAGGGCCGTGTTAAGCTGCGGGCAGCACGAAAGCGAGGCGGGGGCTGCAGCTGCTGGCGAGCAGGAGGGGACGTGCTGCAGCAGGCGGGCATCAAGGCAGTGGCCACCTTTGGGAGGCCCTGCGCTCGTTTGCCGCACTGGGGTCCCCAAGCACGGGTGGCAGGAGGTGGGGCCCAACCACCCGATCCTGTCGGTGGTGGGCGGGCGAGTGGTATGCGCCGCGCCGCTGGCCGTGGGGCAAGAGCTTGTGGCGGGAAGCAGCGGTAGGCGGCGCAGACGAACCAGCGGCGGTGGAGCTGGAGGCTATGCCGCCCATGGCGGCTGCTGCACAGGGCTGAAAGGGCCAAGCGGCACGCTCTGGGCTCTGGCTGGATACGTGGCCAAGTAGCCAAAGGAGGGAGCAGAGCGGCAGGGATGACGAGCCGCGAGGGGCTAGGGGCGGCGGGTAGGGGCTTTCTGCTCTAGGTGGGGTTAGCGAGCTAGGGCACCGGCCCAGCTCGGGGTTGGGGTGCATGAGCATCTCGCATGAGGGTGGCGCTGCGCCGGCTGGCGGTACTGCCAGCAGAAGAACAGTGTAGACGCCTTCCCAGGTACTGGCTGGCTGGACCAGCTTGTGTGTAGCCAGGCGGTAGCCTTGGCGGTCGCGTGGGCGTGTGGCCGTTGGCCGCGGTCTGTCGCGCGCTCCCTGCGCTGTTGGGGCAGCGCGTGGCGCGGGGTGTTTTGCGCTTTTGTCTCGCCCTAAGGGGTGGGGGCTCGTTTGGAGTGTGGGCGCGGTGCGTTGCAGGAGCTGTTGGTTTGTGGGCGTGAGAGGCTGCCTAGGGCAACCCAGGGGCGTCCCGAGGGCCACCTAGGCTTGTGCCGGCGTTTTGGGCCGCTCTCTGCTTGCTCGGTGGAGTGCTGCGAGTGGAGGGGTGTGGCCTGCTGGGCGTGCGTGCTTGTGCTCTTTTCGGGCTTTGGGCTCTCTGGTGGGGGTGGGGGTACCGGGTTGGGGGTGCAGGGTGGGTGCTGCTGCTCGGCAGCTGGCTGCGGCGCGTTTCTGGGGTCTGGGCTGGGGAGCAGGGGCTCGTGGGTTAGGGGCGCTGGGTGGGGGCTCTTTGCCTGGGGGCCGTCGGGCTTGCTGTTCGTGGCGCCGCTAATGTGCTTTTGACCCGGCAGGGGTCGGGCGCTTGCCTGGGCCTAGGGCGTTTCCAGCGTGGCTGTCCGTTTCCTTGTTCTTGCTCCGTCCAGGCTTGTGCCCTGGGTGCGGTGCGCTAGCGTGTGCGTGTGGCCTCGCCTGTGCCGTCTTCGGTGGCTCTTAAGCCCTTGCGGGTGTGCCTAGGGGGCGTGCCCTTATTTTGGGGGCCGCTCGCTTGCCTTGAGGACCCTTGCAGGGCCTCCGTGCTGTGAGCCGGCTCTGCGGAGCGGCGTAGCAGTGTAACAACCGTACGACCTACTCATGGTCAATTCCACACAGCACTCGCACGACTCTGCTGACTCTCACCCCAGCCGGCCCCACAGCCCACCCAGGAAGCTGGTGAACATCTTGAATGCGGAGTCCAGCTGGCCGGACAGCCCGTCCATCAGCGCATCCAGGACGATGGTGAGCATCTGAGATGCGTAGTGGGCTGCTTCGAACATGGTGACAGCACCCACGACGAGCTCAGGTGTGAGCTCCGTGTGAGCTCCGTGACGGAGTTGAGCGACCAGGTCACACCAGTCCAGAAGCCCATCAGGACTGCCGCGGTGATGAACTGCAGTCACAGGTTGAATAGCACCTTGAAACGCCAGAACACCCCGATGAGTGCAATTACGCCGATACAGGCGGACTGCAAGGACAAGAGCAACCGGGCAGGCGAACTCAAAGGCTCGGAGTGACAAGTACAAGAACCACAACGCTGCGTTACGCTAACAGTCACAAAGAATACAGCAGCTTTCCGTAACCGTTGTTAGGCCTCCGCTGCTTCAATTTTGAAAAAAAGGTGTGGCGGGACTGGGGGAAAATGCAGCGGGAAGCTATTTGCCTATGTGCTACATGAAAGTCGTCACTGCGCTCTATTGATTTTCTATCAGCCGTGCTTGCGTGGTCGGCCGCATTCCCCGCGCGACCCAGAACCCCGCCAAGCCACGTGCACCTACGTTACGCTTCGTCTGCTGCATCTGCTTGTCCTTGTCAATCAGCAGCTGGTCCTTGACGATCAGCTGCGCCTTCTGCTCGAGCAGCTGCGCGTCCTTCGCGGCCAGCTGCTGCTTGAGGTACTCAAGCTCGCTAGCAGGCTTGCTACCCTGTCAGCAAGGTTGCAGACAGAGGTAATGAGGGAGTTAAAATACTACAGACACACGAGGCGAGTTACGCGAGCCACGCCATAAGAGATCGAACTTTGTGCAACGTTTTGCGGTGACGCCAACCGCATGCTTCGTGACCCACCTCGAATGAAGCGTCATATGAAGTATTTACCAGCACCGGCGAGCGGCGCGGCCGCGCGCAGGTGGCGCCGATGGTCGGGGGCACCGAGGGAACCAGACTGGAACCGCGGAGGATCGGACGACTTGAAAGCAGCATAACTGCTTGCTGATGAACATAAAAATGATGGGCACGGAAGGGTAAATGAGCAAGAAGGGTTAGTGAGGGGTTTTGTTGATAGGTTGTTCTGGAGTGTTGTGTGGAATGTTGTGAGCACTGGAGCCCCGCCCTGGAGTTCAGAAGCACCCCAGGCTCTTTGCGCATACGTAGCATATTAATCCATATACATAGTAAATATTTGAGACAGTGCGATAGTGCGACAAGAAAGGTTCCGAGGGTTTTGGGTTTTGGGTTTGGCACTGCGGCGGGACGCCGACGATACGTTGATCACAGAGGCGTTCATCGTGATAACAGCGGCGAAAGCAGCAACTGCAGCGACAGCGATGACGACATTAAGCGATGCCCGTAACAGTGTGTCTGCCGGAGCCGCTGGGCTTCCACTGACAGCTGCCACGCTGTCCCCTAAGAGCTGCAGCTCCTCAATGCTCCCTGAGAGGTGTTGTTTCCGATGCTAGGCTAGTGCACGATGTAAATGAGCTGGGCTCAGGCGCCGGTGCCCACAGACAGGGAGACGGTGGTGGTGCCCCACGAACGCTCCAACGCTTCAACTGGCGGCCAAGTGGCCCTGCCGCCAGCTGACCGCTGAGGGGGCTGTCCCTGGGGGAGCCGTCAGCTGGCCAGGGTGCTTCCACAATCTTTGGGCCTGCTACAGTCCCTGGTGGGTAAGTGGATCTGTCGAGTGAGGTAACCGGAAGACCGCATGGTTGGGTGTGTCCACAGAAACTGGAGCAGCGAAGTGGGGAAATTGGAAGACCCCATTGTACAGTTACAGTTACAGGCCCAGTAGGGCGCGTCCGGAGAGCCAAGGGGGCCATAAGGACGAAACATAGGGGTAGATGGGGTAGATTGGGCAGCGTCAAGTTTGGTCCACTCAGGTCGGTCCCCTTATGTCCTCTTGAGTGCATCTACACCTTCGAAACGGCACAACAGCCATACTTACACTAGACAACTCTGTGGTGGAAAGCAGTCATGACACCGTGTGTTCGCAGGGACGGCGCCAAGAGGTGGCAGGGGAGACGGGCCCTTCGTGGGCACACGACACGTACGGGTGTCGGCCACCAGCCGGGATGCATGTGTCTCTAGGAGAGCCGACTGCACACTTACCCCTCGCATGTATGTTACAAAGACAACAGAAGACACGAGCACTTTATACCGCCTGAATCTGCAGGAGTTTTCAAACCGCGCCGCAAACTGAGGGAAGGCTACCTCCGCAAAACAAAAACCACCTCTACCAATTTGCAAAGCAATTCCTGTTGATTCATTCTGTGGTACGGCCTCTAGGAACTCGTTGCCACCCGCGCGAAATGGCTACTTGGCAGCTATCCGCTTCGCAGCGCGATGATGTGGTGCAACGCGTAGTTGGAAGCATATGTGCTCTAGCGCACGTTCGTGGCCTTGAGATCAGTGCAGAGGTGAAGGGTTTTGCACATGCGATCGTCGCCGGCGACAGACCGTCGTTACAAAACCTGCGGGGCATTGAAGTCCACCCATCAACTTGCACATGTAGAAAGCTCTTTTGGCTGCCGCTGCCATTGAGAGGAGGGCGTACACCGCTGCGGAAGTGGCCGCGCGCACCACCACGGGCAACCGGCCCCTGGCAGAGACCACTTCCGCATATGCACGGTGGGTGCGCAACACCCTTGGGTGCCCACTACCACTGCATGTTACAATAGCTTGCAACGCATACGTGGCAACACACGAGACAGGGTTTACTGTGTTCGGCCTTCCTTGGGTCTACCGGTCTACCCCAACTGTGATTAAGGGGGTAGCTCGCCCCTTCCCATGGCTTTGCTGGGTGGGGCCCAAGCCTCGACAGGCTGCCAATGTCACTTCTGACGTTGCTATGTTGACACCTTGCCCCTCAACCGGCCCTGTACCTATTCTCAAACCAAGCTGCTGACTTGCCAGCGCCAACTATCTGGCGTCGGGGCGCGCGCTACATCCCAACTGATGTGCGGCTAGCGTGACAGCGAAGTGGCCCATCCTGCCCCGACCCGCTCTCCCCTGCAGCAAGCTTGGAGAGCTGGTGGTGCAGGCGGTAAAGGAGGGCGGTAACGTGGAGGGCGCGGCGGCAGCGGGGGGCGCGGCGGCGGGAGAGGTGCAGGTAGGAAGGGATGAGGGGCATTACTCAGCAAGGCCGGCACGGCAGGACGGGTCGTCCTCCCCACGGCGTTCTGCCGGGGCGACCGCAGCGGCGGACCAGGAGGCATTAGTAGCATGTCATAGCGTCCAAGTGTTGTGGTCTCCGATCCCCTTCCATGCAAGCGCTGAGTACTGTTCGGAAGCCCCTGCCGCCGCACCCCCCAACATCTCAATGTTGCCGGCGCATACAACTCCTCCGTCAGATGGCCGTGAGCCCTCGCCTGCTAGCAACGCGAACAACACTCCTTCCCTTCTAACTCTTGGACTGTTCCGACCTGCCCCAGCACCTTGACCTGGCCGGCTCTCGCGACTTCCTGACGGCGGACGCCGCAGAGGCGGTGCTGGCGCCCATGCTGGCGCCGGGTAGCAAGGTGGCCAAGGTGGGCATACACACAAACGCCACGTCCTAACCAGTTGTGGCAGAGGGGGTTGGGGGTGCCCATGCAGAGGTCAGGCAGCAAGGTAGCGAAGGTGGGAAGGTGAGCACAATGTGAGCAGTGCTGATGACGGGGGGCTGGGCAGGTAAGGGTTACCACAAGTAGGTATGCGCTATGTGGGTACGTGGGAGACCAACGTCACGAGCCAGGAGCTTAATGAGGGTAGTGGAAGCTATACAGGGATTCGCGCTGCAGTGGCCGTCTGGTCGGGGGGGAAGGGATACGCCACCATTATGCCGTATCCCAACCCTCCCCTCCACTTCGACCCTCAGATCCGCTTCAGCACCAAGTCCTTCGGCCGCGACGCCGCCGCCGCGGCCGCCCGCGCCATCGCCGCCGTGGCGCACCAGCTGGTGGACGCCGACATCAGCGACGTCATTGCAGGGCGCCCGGTGAGCACTGCATATGTTGGTTTGGACGCTTTCTGGCAGTGTGTTGAAGGCTTGGCAGGAGTGTAGCCGTAGCAGTGGACGTTCGCGTGCGGAAGGCAAGGGCCAACACCAAGTGGCACAGTGCATTAGCCCGGTGAGCACTGCTTACTTTTCAAGTAGCGCGCTTTATGGCGTGCTCACGGTAGCCATGCTTGGCTGATGTGAACCTGCAGCAGTGACCGTGCGCGTGCGCGACCGGCGGGAGTGCAAGGGGCCACTTGGTGTCGCCCCTTGCACTCCCGCCGGTCGCGCAAGCTGCGACACCAAGTGGCACAGTGCGTTAGCGATCCATGATTGCGAGGCGACCGGTCAGGGAGCGAGCGCCAGTGCTCCGGCACTCTTGCGGCACTGACTAAAACGTATGGCGCGTATGCCCGTGTGGGGCAGCAACCTGTGGCGAAGGCAGGCATGTCAGGGCATATGGCGGATTGAGGGCTGGCGTGGAGGCAATGACCGGATGGCTGGGGCTCTGAGGTGTTGTAGAGTACGTGGTGTAGCGTAGGCGAAACGCACCATGCTCACCTATTTGCTTTCTCCCCTGCAGGAGGACGAGGCGCTGGACGTGCTGCGCGTGCTGTCCGCCGCGCTGTGCGGCGCCCCCGCCCTCACGGCGCTCAACCTCAGCGACAATGCGCTGGGGGAGAAGGGCGTGCGCGCCTGCGAGGCGGTACTGACCGGCAAGGTGGGAGGGCACATGGGGCGTGCCAGGGAACGGGATATCCGTCGGGATGGTTCACCACTCCATCTGTGTGCTGTGGGGGCCAAGGGCCTGCACGCGTGCGTTGCGGTGCTGGCGGGCAAGGTGTGGAATGTGGGCGGGGCTTTGAGCGAACCGGTCGTCTGCCTGGGGTCACACGGCCTTGGGGTTTCGGCGCTGTACGGGCCACAGGCTGGCCCGCCTGCAGGCTGCGTTGACGGGCAAGCTGGGAACAGGTTCCCTGAACCCCATCGCCCACCCACACGTACTGAACCTGAACAGACTGCTCCGCATACCGAATCTGTGCGCCATCCTGGGGTCCCTGCCGCTGCAGAAAGCCACCACACCCTCCCGCGAAACATGCCCCACTTACCGACACTCCCCTACCCCGGTCCTCCTGCCCCTTGCGCTTCCTGCTGCAGGCCCCCCTGGCGTCGCTGTCGCTGCAGAACGTGGGCCTGTCGGTGCACGCCTGCCGCGCAGTGGCGGAGCTGCTGGCTGCGCCCGGCTCGCTGCGCCGCCTGCAGCTGTTCAACAACATGAGCGGGGACGAGGGCGCGGGACACATCGCGGGCCTGCTGGCGAGGGCGCCCTGCATGGAGGTGTGGGCGGGGGACGAAGAGCAGAGGGAGTGCAGTACTAGGAGGCACGTGGAAGGGGCGGAGGGGAGACTGTGCTACGTTGGGGCATGGTGGCTGGCGGGACAATCTGGGACGGGGTTGCGAAGGAGTGGTTTGATCATTGGACATGCGACGTGTGGAACAACGGGGATTGGAGGGAACACTAGGACTGTTACCAGAGTGCAGTGGAGTGGGGTGGTGAGGAGCAGGACCGCCAGGGTACCGGCGCGGCGGTGGAGGCGTGCGAAAGTGCGGGCTGGCCGTCTTATGGCTGACCTGCGCGTGGACTCGGAGGGGCTCGCCAGGGCACCGTTGGGCAACGGTTGTATTGCTCTCCCCCTTCTCTTTGACGGTTTGTCCTTGCCATGCTTCCTCCCGTAAACTCCGCTGCACACAGGACCTGCGCTTCGCGTCCAGCCGCGTGGGGGCGGCCGGCGGCATCGCGCTTGGGAACGCCCTGGCGGCAGGTGGGCGGGTGGCGTGGGGTGCTCACACAATGGAGGGAGGGGCAGGAGGGGTAGGAGGCGTCGCTCGCGGCGAACTGCGTGGGCCCGGACGTCCCTTTGGGAGCCTAACGCTCATTGTATTGCAGGACACCGTGAGGCACAGCATATTGGCTCGATAGCGTAAGGGCTGGGCGATTACTCTTGCGTCGTAACCCGTCCTTCGGTGTGTCGCAGGCCGCTACCTGCTGCGCCCATACCTGTCAGGCTACACTCCAAACCCCGAAACGCTGCCTTCATCTGCCATACATCACTAGTCCACGATCACGTATGTACTGCCTCACCCCACCCGCACCTCAGGCCGCTGCCTGGTGCGGCTGGACCTGTCTGACAACCCCCTGACTGAGGAGGTGGTGCCCGCGCTGGCCGCCGCACTGGCCGCCCAGCCGCAGCTGCGGGCGCTGAACCTCAACGACACCTCGCTGGGGCCAGACGGCGTGGGCCAGCTGTGCGGGGCGCTGCTGCCGGCGGCAACCAACGGGGGGCAGCAGGTGGGCGCTGAAGAGGGGGCTGAAGGGGCAGCTGCAGCGCGGCACAGGGCAAGAAGGAAGCGGAAAGCAGTAGGGCTTGCAGACAGCGATGTCAGTGACAACGAGCGAACGGCGGGGATACCCTATAGCTTGGGCTGGGTGGCCTGCAGGGACGACGGGACGGGAAGGACTGGGGTGGGTTGTGGGCCTGCAGCTGTTCATGATCTACCGGTACCTGGTGGGAGCTGTATGCCTACGACTGCTTCGTCTTCACCTTTTGCCTCGCTTCCCCCAACCCCATGCTGACGGCAGCTGGAGGAGCTTGGCCTGGCGCTCAACGAAATCGACCCCAAGGCCGCTAAGGTGGGGATAGCTAGGACTGTATTTGCACCCATGCAGCAGCGCTTGATGCGGGTCGGGCAAGGGTGGTTCCCCAGTACCGAAGGGCCCTAACAGTGGCCACCCTTAGCACGTGGTTTAACCGCTCCATGTGGAGGTTTATGAGCCCAAATGCCTTTTAGGGCACCCGCACCTGCACATGCGTGTGAGCCACCTGCTGGCCCCATCATGCAGCTCAGGCCGTCGCCCCGCTTGGGGCCGTGCACGGCCACACGTGCACTTCCTTCACCAACCTGCTGCTTGCTGAGCCATACACTTACCGAGGTTGCGTTGTTTGCCACTTGTGCCGCTTACCACGCTCCAGGCCGTTGCCGCGCTTGTTGCCGCGCACGGCCGCACGCTGCACTCCCTCCTCCACTGATTCCACCAACCATGCTTGCGTGAGATGCGCACTTCAGTAAATGCTGTTTGCCACGTGCCCAACTTGCTACGCCCCAGGCCGTCGCCGCGCTGGTTGCTGCCCACGGCCGCACGCTGCGCTCGCTCAACCTGCGGGAGAACGAGCTGGAGGACCGGGGGGCGGTGGTGCTGTCCCGGGCGCTGGCTGTGGTGGCGGCGCCGGTGACCGTGGACCTGGTCGGCAACCAGGTGGGCCACGGGGGAGCGCGAGGCGCCAGGTTGTTACCTGCGAGGGCAGACTCCCGCACACCGCTCACACCCCGCGTGTAATGCATGTCCTGGAGTGAGGCATGGCCCAGTGCCCTGGGAAGGCGGTACCAGGCTGGTGCTTTTGCGTTGGGCACGTACCTGACCCCCTCTTCGCCGCTTTCCCCCTGGTTGCCGGTACGCCCCCCAGATCCGGCGCGTGGGCGCTGTGGCGGTGGCCAAGGCGCTGGCGCCCAAGGCCTCCCTGGAGCTGCTGGCGCTGGACGAGAACATGATGAGCGAGGATGGTAGGACAGCTGCTTGTTTGGGGGAGGGCTCATGTTCTGAGCTCTGTACCTGCAGGCCTCTGCCCACCAAGCGCGGCCCAACCCTCTCAGACGCCACCGTTACAAGGCCTGATGGAACCTCGTTGACTTACATTCCTTGCCCGCCTGCGTGTCTTGGCTACTGACTTGCTGAAAGCGTCGTGCATGCAGTGCTTCCCGTACCTGTGAATCCCGTCTTCTCTCAGTTTTCACTCCCCAACCACGAACCCTGCCGACGCAAGGCCTGGACGAGCTGCGGTCCGTCATGGCGGCTGCCGGCAAGGCGGCGGCGCTGGGGCCCCTGGACGAGAACATGGAGGAGGACGACGAGGAGGCGGAGGAGGAGGAGGAGGAGGAGGAGGGGGACGACTTCGGGTTGGCGGCCCTGCTGGCAAAGGCAGCCATCTGACGACAGCGTGTGCGTGCTGGGCAATGCGTGACGGCGTCGTAACGGGTTTGGGTGCCGAGCGGCTGCACCCGCTGCAGCTGGTATGTGCGCATGGCATGGTGTAGCCAAGGCCACAGGCCAGTGTGAACGTGGGAAAGGCGCGCGGCCGTCACTGATGTGAGCCATTCTTGCGCGTGCGGCTGGGTGCAGTGCTGGTGGCTGCCTTGGTGTAGGTGTGTGCACCACGGAGTGGAGTGAGTGAGGATGCATAGGGAACCTTAGTACCTTTGCACCTTGAGAAGGCATGCACGTATTTCGTCGCTGTCGGTGCATTAACGACCCAAAGTGTATCAGTGTTACGACTCTCACACTGTTCCGGCCCCTTCAGCTCACGTCAACACAGGGGCCGTGCCATTACAGTATTGCAAAGCCATCGCAACAGATTGAGAGGACCGGCAATACAGTATCTGTACAGCCAAATAATTTGGAAAGGCAGGAACACGGCCCTCGATTACCTACCGGTGCGCTCAGGAGTGCTCTTGTTTCCGCACAATGCCAACTGCAGGAACTGAGCACACGTCGCAAGCCCACTGGCCGCCCATCACCACAACACCTACTACCACCACCTGCGTTCTGCCTACTGCCGCTGATGCAACTTGCAACCGCACCAGGACATTGCATGGGAAACACACCAGGTCCAAGCACGCCCCTGTTGATGAACATGTGCACATTGTGCTACAGTCCCTTGGAGCTAGTAACTACCATATAAGAAAGAATTTTGGGCGCGCCTCGCACGTAGTTGTCGTAGGCTAACCAGCAACGTTTTGCAATTGAAAGTGGTCACCGTGCATGCTCAGGGAGTTGTCACAGGTCAGGAAGGAGACACTGTGCGGGCTCAGTGACAGGACACACGGACCAGGGAAACCCTGGATAACATAACCACAGCCAGCACCATGTATGCAACTAAAGGGCCTACGTAAATGGAAGAATGTCTAGCTTTTCTAGGCATCTAATGAGCTACCTATGAATCTGTCGTACTGCACGTGCTGTACGCTCTCTATCCGAACTGCTGCCCGGGCGGTGGCGCCACCCGCAAGTCGTAGTCATCGTAACCCCCCTGGTACAGCTCCGCCGGCCTGCCGTACATGCACCCGCAGTACGACACGGCGCCTGGGCCCTCGCACTGCGTGGCTGTCAGCCGGCCGGTCAACTCACCCAGCACCGCGCCGCTGTCCGCCCTGTGGCGTACGACAAAACGGCAACCGTACACCATGTTACGGTACCGGGGCATCTCGCACGCGGACTTAGCCAGCACAAGTAAGCTCAGATGAAGGCAGCAGAATTGGAGTGGCTTGGAGGTTCGTCCACAGGCCATTCACCTGTCTGTCGTGAACGCCGCCACGCCGCAGTCCGCCATGCCTCCGTAGTTCTCGGGCTGGCCAGGTGCCCACAGCAGGGAGGTGGGGCTCAGCTCCACCGCACGGGGCTCCTGCCACGCCCAGTACTCTAGCGGGAGGTGGTTGAAGTTGGGTAATAAAGAAGCATACGTGAGATTGGCTAGTGCTTAAGGCATGGGGCTACCGGCGCGCGTTATGAATCTGCAACGTGTAACCGGTGTCCCGCCACAGCACGGGTTCGCATAACCCAGGAGGCCTCCTTTTTGCACAGTGACAAGAATCAGGCAACGACAGCGTGGCACGGGCAATACCCTGCCCTGGCGCGGTTCATCCAGGCCCCCCGCTCACTGCTCTTCCCCTTGGAGTCGTATTCGTTCGTCAGCGCCGTCCACATGCTGTACGACACGGGGTCGTACGGCAGGCTGTAGCTGTACATGGCGTTGCCGAAGACGCGGGTGAGCACCTGGGCGGCGAGCGGGTGCGGCTCATGATGAGGTCCGCGTACAATAAGAGCACTTAACGTGTGCATATGCACGCACAAATGCAGGTAGGGTATGCGGCACGAGGCCGGGTACGGCGCTGGGATCAGGCGAGGACTTCCCGGCAGTGTGCTTATGAGCTTGGCGTCCTCCATAAGTAATACAGGCCAATAGAAAACTTGCGCAACCGTACCGTACCGTACCGTACCTGCATTTCCTGCATGCTTCTCAGAGACACCATTTCGTACGACATGCCACGGCAGGCAGCAGCGCAGGTGGACCTGAGGCGCGCGAATAAGGCATAAGGACGCATCGAACGCGTTGGCACGTGGCAAGGGATCCAGGAGCGGGGAAGCGAGATGCCCGCATTGCGGTTGCCGATACCGGCGGAACCCCTTGCCGCCGTGCTGATTCTCCCCTGCAATCCCTCCCTGGCTCCGATGCTGCGGTATGGCAACAATGTGCTACAGAGACGCAGTACGGCCTGCAGCTCCGCACCTGTCCACGGCCTGCCTCGACACCCACACCGTCCCAAGCTCCTGGGTGTCCTCCATGTAGCCCCCGGCCCAGTACCCGTCTGCGTCGGAAAGCCAAGCACAGCTGTGTGAACAGGAGCTAAAGGATAAACGAAAAGGACAAACAATGCCAATGTCGCGTACCGTGCATGCTGGAATACCAGGATCAGCGGCGAGGGAAGGCACCGACGGGTACAATGACGCGCTGACGCACCCCTGGAGCGCATCCCTCACACTATGTCGCACGTTGCGCCCCACACGCTGTGACACCGGGCTGCTTCACCTGGCAATGCCTCCGCCCGCTGCAGCCCCTCTTCCTCATCGGCATTGCTGGCCGAGCTGCTGCCAAAGCCACCCTCGGTCCCGGCGTTTGACTGGGCACCGCCGGTTGCCCCTTCCTCAGACAGCTGCAGCTGCGCTGCACCCTCACCGCCGTACGAGGATGACGGCGCAGGCGCAGCGCTAGGCGTGCGTGCGGGCGTTCCGTACCATCCGTACAGCGGCGGCATGGCAGGCGTTCCACTTGCGTAGGGCGGCGCGTACGCAGGGCCAGCATGGCCTCCCATGCCGTACGTGGTCGGTGATGCGTACGGCGGGGGGCTGTCCATGGGGTAGGCGGCCGGCTGGCTGGCATTGGGAGCTGCGCCTGGGCCGGGTGCCGGGGCAGGGGCCCCGCCGGGCTGGGGAGCGGACTTGGAAGTACTGGTGTCGGGGCTGGGGGTGGGGCTGGACGCTGCGTGCAGGCAACCGTGCAACACAGCGACAAAAACAGTAAGGCGTCTCCATGGCTACCATGTCGGTCAAGGAGGGTGCATACCGTTACATGACTTACTACTCCACTCCATTCCAATGCTACTTCCCGTCGTTGCACTCGGTCACAGCAAATCCAAAGTCCCGCTGGCACCCACTCCTGTCTCCTCCCCTCCCGCCTCCTCCCTCGACTCTCCTCTTCCCCCCACCCCACCCCACCCCACCCACCCACCTGCATCCATGAAGCACCTCACCCCCACGTCCGCCTGGTGCGTGCACGACGCCGCGATGCCGCTGACGCACTCCGCCAGCCGCCCCTTGGTCATGCCGCACTCGCCCGCGCTGCCGTACGTGCGCCACACCGTGCCCGTGCCGTACCCGTGCACGTAGTCGTACCCCCTGTCGTACCCCAGCTCTCGGCACGCCATCTCAGCGTCCAGCAGCGTGAAGAATGTTGAGCTGCGGTAGCAAGATAGCAAGGTACGGCACAGAAGGTAGAAAGCGTGAGCACAGTAAGAGATAGGGTTTCGAAAGGTAAGAGAGCAGCAGGGTGAGAAAGGTCAAGGCGGGAAACGACAGGGTGCGGCCTGCGCAGCGGAGCCCTCGACACCTGCACCTGGCGACACCGATCCGGTACAGTACGACGCACTCGAACGCGCCTCGCACCCCGCTGCCGCGCGTTCCTTACCATATGGTGCCCCAGGCGCCGCGCAAGTAGACCTCTGCACCAAGACAAGGGCATGCGATGACGCGAGGATTAGAGCTGCGCATGTGCTGGGAGAGAGAAAAGCCACGCAATGGTGAATCTACAGCAACGTACATCAACCTCAGGAGCCGCGCAGCTGCCTTCTCCGGGACTACTCAATGCCCACCACCGGCACGCAGGCGCACGTGAACAAGGTGTAGCTGTACGGCAGTGCTCCAGCCTTCCACAAAATGCAGGTGACAGCCTTGCACACACGATGCATGTGACGGCCTTGCCATGCAAGATCCCCTGCCCAGCTGCCCCAGGAGCCGCCCAGGACCCACCCAGCCTGCCCACCGAGGGGCTCCTGCCGCCCACCAGGCGGGTGGTGCCGTTGCGGGGGATGAGGCTCAGCGCGCCGGGCGGAGCTGCAGGTGGGGAGGGGTGGTGGGGAAGACAGGAGGGACAGGTCGACCAAACGTGCCGGAAAGGGCCAGGAGTGCGGTGTGGGTTAACCCACGGTGTACTGCTAGCAGCAGGGCGCCGGGTGTCAGGGGCATGCCGAAGCCCAGGCGTGGTCACGTGGACGATGCCGGAAGTGCTTTGCCACGCTTGATGATGCCGGTATCGCTACTGTGTCACTCACGCGGCAGCGGTGAGGGCGGGGTAGGCGGGCGGGACGGAGGTGCGGGGGGTGCCGGCGGGGGCAGGGGCGGGGGAGGGTGGCGCTGGAGACGGCGGCAGAGGAGGCCCGACTGCGGGGTGATGGAAGAATAGGCAGGATGCAAGCAATGTGAGGAAAGGAAAGCGGTGCCGAAGGGCCAACAGACCAAATCGCCCCTTCCCTTGCACTAGAAGCGCTTGGTTGCAAGCCGCACAAACGGACACCCACGTGCCCCCGCACTACAAAGTGCGGCGCACCCGCGCTCCGCACTCCGCTGTGCACGCGCGGTCGAGCAGGACACCGTAGGCAGGCTCAACCAACCCGACGGTAGGACGGCCCGACTACACACAACACAGGGCGCCTCTTCGTGTACACCAAGACGCGCCACGCATCACATGCATACGCGCGGCCATCAGGCTAAGGTGCCCGTACCGCTCAGTGCTCACCGCTGCAGCCCACGCCCACGTCCCGCTCGTGGCCGCACTCCGCCGCCAGACCCCACGACCCTCCCGCTGCAGCCCCAGCCTGTCCCGGGCCCTGGCCTTGGCCTTGGGCTGCGGCGCCCCAGCCGTCGAAGTCGCATGCCTCCAGCCGCGAGTGCACGGTGGCGTCGCAGCTCACGCCGGCCTGCAGAGCGGGGGAAGCACAGGCAGGGGTACAGTGGGTAGGGCGGGGCGTGTACCTGGCTGGTCACGATGTAGGGGCAGTGGTGGGCAGGTTCGCAGCCCGCACCCGCCTGCGGTCAGAACACCGTGATATGTTGGGGTGTGTAAAGGCTACGCTAGAAAGCAACTCGGGGGCCAAGGGATCAGAGGTGCGGAGCAGAGGTGGGGCAGTGTGTTAAGGCCAGGGCGTACAGTTGGCATTGGCAAGCGTTTTTTTTGCTGAACCCTACGGTGGTTATTCAGTTGCTGTGCGTTCCCGTTGCAGGCGAGTCATGCCTTGTTGTGTCACAGTGTGTGCACGCATGCAGCTGTTGCACGCACCATCCACACGGGCCCGCTGCCCCCTCCCGCCTGGTACACCAGCGTGGCACGGCTGAAGCCCATCTGCGGGTAACAGCACAAGGGGCGGGGAGGGTGGGGGGCAAGGGTGGCCGTGGCAATGTAAGCCTCTGCCAGGGCTACGTTCGGTCGTGTGGGTGTGCGGTGTCATCTGCGCGTGCAGTTTGCGTCATCACCCCACACAAAGTAGCTCGGGCTTGTGCCCGTCTGCTGATGCGCCCTCTACCCCAACCTTTCCTGCTGTGATCAGAAAGCTTGCCAAGAACGTTTAGCACTCAGCATCGCCTTGCTACTTTTTCCTTGGCGATATCGTTCTGCACCGCTTGCTTCGTGCAATTCCCAAATACGGTACCCCACCCTCCCCACCTGGCGACACGCGGTATCCGCCTCCTCACGGCTGAACCCGGCGTCACTGCAGGAGGGCCAATCGCGCGCAAGAGCGTGCGGACAGCTAGATACACATTATGTAATGCTAGGTCCTGAATGGCAGGTGCAAAACGACTCTGTGCGGTAGCCTCGTAGCTGTCACTGGCCGGCACCCAGGGTGTGCATGTGCTGGGCCGCACTCACCACACGGTGCCCCACACGCCGTCGTAGAAGACCTCCAGCTGTGGGGCGCACCGAGGCACGTGGAAGAGGCACGTGGAAGAGGCACGTGGAGGAGGCACGTGAGAGGTGGCAGGAGGAAAGTGTGAGGGCTTAAACTGTGTGTCCGCAGGGACAGGTGAGGTAAGTACGCTCCGGTGTGGACAAGGCCACGCATGGGGGCATGCTCGTGTCAGCATGTGCATCAGGCACGGACCTTGTGCCCCAGCCCAGGGCTCAGCCCCCTCCACCGTAAGCCATACCTCCGAGCACGACCGGCGTTCACCACACCGTTTGTGCCGTTCACCTGGCTAGGATTGCCACTGCGGTATGGATCTCTGGACACAGGGTAGCAGGGCAACAACCACCACCGCGCACTGCCCGCCTCACCCTCCCGCGGCTCCTGGACGAGGCGCCCACCAGCCGCAGCGACCCGTCGCCGACTGCGAGGTACGGCACGGCGCAGGGTGGTGACTGGTGAGGCATCGTGACATGGAAGTGAATGAGGCCGAAGTTCCAGGTGTTACTAGGTAGTGGTGGTATTTGGGGTACGGGGGTGACAGGGATAAAAGGCCACGTGCCTTGATGGGGCCCCCAGTGTCAGATTAGCCAGTACTCTACCGGTACTCACTTTCCCCGGGAGGCACAGGCGGGAGGGGCGGCGGCCGGGGCGGCCTCGAAGCGGGAGGCGGCGGCGCAGGGGCGGACGGAGGCATTGGAAGCAGGGAACCTGCGCGGGTAGGCATGGGCGAGGGACAGCGCTCAGATAGGTTTGCGCTGTAGACCGCATTACACAACGCAACATAGCCAGCAATGCCCCTCTCCCGGGCCTGTTCGCTCTCAATGTGTAACAACTGAGTGCCGTACAATGGCTGTTAAGATCGCTCAACGGCTCCTCACGGCCACCGCGTTGGTTCTCGGCTCTCAGCTTGCTTCTTCTCCCAACCGATAACCGTTCTCAAGGGCAAACACCATGTGCACTGGCCGCGCATGCTGTGCAGCGACCACACACCCCCGGCCCCCTCGGCGTGCGCCCCCTGAAAGGAGGTTGTCTTCTCCGCCACAGGGCCGCCGGGGCCACCGAAGCACCCGCCTGCCCCCCCTGGTAGACCACAGCTGCAAGCATGGACTCCCGCACCAGGGTTGACCCAACCCTATGCTGGTAGCGGGCGCATCAGCACGGCCCGCATGCCCCTCCATCCGCCCGCCAGCCAGCCCCTGCAAGCCTTTTCCCCACCCACCCTGGCAGTTGACCCCCACGTCCCTGGTGTGGTTGCAGCTGTGCACGCCAAACCTGTGGGGGAGGGGACACCAACACCAACGGGGCCGTAGGCGTGGAACGAGAGTCGGGGGTCATGGTCATGGTCAGCGCCCACATGGCAGGGTGAATACCGTAGGGCCTGCAGCCTCTTGCAAATCAGGCTACTCACTGCGGTGCGCCCTGAAACACACGCTGTCCCACCGCCCTGCCATGACTCTTCAGTACCCGCACAAGGCCGGCCCCAGCGTCCCACCGCCCACAGCCCCTGCCGAGCTGCAGCTCTCGCTGTCCCGCGCCGCCCGCCATGCACCCGTCCCCCCATCCGTGCTCCACCCGCCCCAACACAGAACCTTCCTCCCCATGACTGGCTAATGCGGCTACCGGGGCTAACCCAGCATGGAGGCTTGCGTAGTAGCGCTGACCAGTCATATTACGGACCGCATAACACGTGCTCGTCTATGCAATTTTAACCCACCCGCCGAAGTCGCACTCCACCAGCCTCCCAGGTAGTTTGCCCGTGGCCAGATTGGGAGTGCAGCGCACGCCGGCCTGCGCGTCAGGTCAACGCACAAAGCTCGTCAGACCAAGCAGCAATATCAGCTCCTAATCTCCGCCGTGTACAAGCCGTTTCGCGACTGGGCGCTCCTAGCATGGCGCAATCTTCCTGTGTGCGCCGCAGTTCTTGGTGGGGGTGAAGAAAAGGCACGCAGAGCTGTCCGGGGTCCCAGCCCACCTGGCCGCAGCCCGTTTCGCATCTCCCAGGTCGGGCAGCTCCCGCACGCCCCGCTGCTGCCCCTGCCCGTACACCTGCCCCTGCCAGCGTCATATGAACGGATGCCCCCACGATGCTGTGCGCCTCTGCCGCGTCAACCTCCCTGGTCCCGCGTTCGAGCCCGTCCAGTAAGCCGGAAGCCCAGGCGGCCAGTCCAAGTCCGTGCTTGCCACAGCATGCACGTGCGAACATTTAGGCGTGCAGCGGGGTCAGACGGCAGGTGATGCGGAGACGCACGGTTCCGTTGGACGGAACTTGCAGCAGGTTCCACCGCCATACGGTACCCCAAACGCCAAGGTTTGCCTCACCATCCATATTGGCGTGTCCTGGCTCGCTGGGACGCCCGTGTACCAAATGCCGCCGCGGAAGCCCAACTGCAAGCATATAGCGCGGTTAGCAAAGTTAATACAATGCAAGCAAGCGAAGCTGATACTGCTCAAGCCGAGTACCATTGGTTTCGCCATCTGAAGCGTTCCCGTGCCCGTATTCCACTCCGCATTCTGCTTCAGTTCCTTCACTTTTCTGCTCTGCCCTTACTGCACCCACATCCTGCGCCCAACGAGGAAACCCACGCCAAGACCCACAACCCACGACTCCCAGCCTGCACCACGCAGCTGCCTGCACCCCACCACCGCCCCTGGGTTTGCACCCAGACGCACTTTGCTCATCACACTGCACCCCACAACTCCTCCGAATGGGAGTTTCCTCCACGCAACAACCCCCCATCCCCAGCCCACGGCACGCACCTGCCTGCACGCCACCACCGCCTCCTCCTTGGTGAAGCCCTCCGCGCACACCGTGCCCCACACGCCGCCGTGAGCCACCTCCAGCCGCCCTCGGGCCGACGGGACACCGCCACCACTGCCGCTGCCGCTGCCGGTGGTGGGGCCCCCGCCGCGGGGCGAAGAGGGGGCGGAAGAGGGCGGTGTTTCCTCTACGCCCGCGGTGACGGTCCCGGAGATGGAGACAAGGCGCAGGGAGCCGTCCGGGGCTGCGGCGGTGGTGGCGAAAGGGCGGCAGTGCGGGGCCAAGAGTCGTGCAGGGTCGGCATCCCAAGCAAGCTCGGGATGATGTGATGCGCGGTGACGCCACGGTGCGTGCGAACACACATGGTGCGTGCCAACACACACGGTGCGTGCCAAGACACGCGGTCAACGCCCGGTGTATCACCAGATGGAACTGTTGAGCCGACCCCGCGATAAACCGCTAGTGGTTCAAAAATGACACCAAAGGCGCTGTTGGCCATCAGGCATTCCAGCAAGTTCGCGCACCTGAGCCCGGAGGAGCTTGGGGTAGCGGCGGTGCAGGGGGCAAGGGTGAGGGCGGCGTGGGGGGCGGCTGGGGCGAGGGCGGACTCCAGGGCGGGAAGGGCTTGGCGGCTGTTGGCGAAAGGGCACGCATTGTGAGGGGCAGGGTGGAGCGCAATGGAAGCACTTCCTTGCCTACTCCATCCACGCAAGCGCAATCACAGCATGCGCCGATAACACTGTAAAAGACGCTGCTGGCAGCCCTGTTGAGGTGCAGGCCTCTCAACAACGACTGCAGGCACTTTTCCTGCCCCTGGACCCCCAGGGTGCGCCATCCCCTGCATCCCACAGCACCACACCGTGCGGCACGGCTTGCACAACTCACATGAGCAGCGCACCCCCACATCATTGATATTGTGCCTGTGGGGCGGGCAGTGCGGGGCGGGAGAGCCAGCTGGGGCGGGTTTACGGGGAAACGGTACGAAAAGGCACGGGTTGTGGTTAAACGTGGGCGCCAATCCGCTCGACCAGCTCTGTGTTTTGAGCGGGATGAGGCTGGGCTCCGGAAGGGGACCAAACCTGTAAAACTATACATACAACCCGCAGCCTCACCCGCGCCCCACCGATTACCCGCAACGGATGGCGCTGCGATACGCCAAAATCGTGCTTCATCTTTGCGCGCAAGCCCACACCTGACGCCCCCAAAGCCATCCCCCAACCCCATTCTCAACGGCGTTGCTTTCAAGACTTCCTCACCCCAAGGCCCATCCAACCGCTGGGCATTGCAGCACGTCCTTGGACACACTGCCGAGTACCGAACATGCGCGCAGGTGGCGGGTACGCACACCGCCGCCCCACCTGTGCCGCCTCGTGACTTTCCCAACCCCCCAACCCACCACCACGCTCTCACAACTTTGCCGCTCTGCGCTGACCCCCACCATCAGTATTGCCACATAGCACCGGTGCCCCTGCCTCGGGCACTCCGGTCCCACCTGCACAGCCTCATGGCGTTGAAGCGGTAGTCGATGAAGTAGCAGTCCCCCAGCGTGCGGTGCAGGTATGGGTTGCACACCACACTGGCCTGCCGGGGCGGAAACGGGAGGCGAAGCGGAGGGTTTGTAAAACAGATCAGCGTTGCAAGGGGTGGGCTGCGGCTGGGTAAGGAGAGGAATGGAGCAGGCAAGGGTGGGGTAGGCAGGAGTAAGAATGTGGATGCTGGAGATCACCGGCTCGGGCTGTCCAAAGCACCGCTCCTTGCAGCCATCCCCGCTTGATGCTGGCCCCTTGCGCAGGCAGTACCCACCATGGCGATGGGCCCGGTGCCGCCCAGCGCGAAGTACGGCTCCCCGCTGCCGTACCCCAGCTGCCGGCACACCACCGTGGCCTCCGCCGTACCGAATGCGGCACGCGGCCAGTTGGACGAGGAGCTGGGGGCAGGTGGCGGGTAGAGCGTGAGCCTCAGCAGTGTCAGAAGCGCCAGAAAGAGCAGCTGGACAGGGTCGTTCGGGAGGGTGTTGACAAAACGTAAGACGCATTGTCCAGGGCCCATCGTCCAGCTCAGACCCCGCTCGCGGTTGCGTTCCTGGTAGCTTCGTGCCTCCAGGGGTCGTCACCCTCGCCCTCTTTTGCCCTTCACCACCGAGCGCCACCGCACTGTGGCATGCGCCCCCATCAAGCCGACAGCCCCCAGGCTTTTGCTGATCCACCACACGAAGTCCCAGCCCACCCCAACCAGCCCCGTGTGTTCCCACATCCACACCCCCGGCCCCGTCAATACCCATCAACCATTTTCATGTCCTCATACCACCTTGCTCATCAACCCCCACCATTCGGCGGCCCAGGGCCCCTCCACCTGCCCCACGACCACCCTACCCCCATGGCACCACCCACCATACGGTGCCCCATTCGCCCCGCCAGTACACCTCCAGGCGGCCCGATGCAGGGGAGTCCCCGTCCGCCAGGCGCACGGAGAAGTCAGGGGCTGCGGCGAGAGCATGGGGCGGAGGGGATGGGACATCAGACACTTGCGGGAAACAGCAGCATGGCCTGTCGGGGGTGTTCAGTGTATGTCGTCGACATGCAGTCGCAGGTGTAAGGCCGACATGCAGTCGCAGGTGTAAGGCCGACATGCAGTCGCAGGTGTAAGGCTGCAGCACGCATCGGCTCGCACGCTATCTCTGATGTGCAAGCTAAGCCCGAAAAAGAAAGATGCCAACTGCAATGCCTGTGCAGCTGCGTCAAGGTCTTACTGGAGGGCAGGGGTGGTGCGGGGGGAGGCGAAGACGGTGCAGTTGGTAGCCCTGCAGCGGGAGGGAACACGTGTCCTGAGAGCTGTGGAGCTTGACGGGCGATGCCGGATGGCCGGATAGCATTCTGCCGACGCACGCTCATGAAAGTTTGAAGGTGCAGCTAGTTGTAGACAGCGAAGCCAGCTGGCGGCTGGGCCTTCTACAAAGGAGAGAAGGAAAGGAAACCCGAAGCACGAGAGCGCATCCTCCGACCACACCTTCCTCCGGCGGCTGCGGCCAGCCAAACCTCTTGCCGTACAACCCGTACAGCCTAGTCAGGTCGTACGGCGCAAGCGGCCTGTTGTACGCCAGAAATACGGCAATCCGGCCTGCCGTGTAGTCAGCCGACTTGAGCATGTCGGCCCCCAGGATGAGGGTGTCACCGCCAACCGCCACGGTTGGCTCGCTCGTCCAGCGCTGTACGACGCGTGGGACCCACGGGTCGGTAGGGCCCTCAGGCGGGTCGCCTGTGGAATGCGTTGGGTACGGGTGCTTCTGAGTAGCACAATAGCCACCGTGGTATAAACAGTCCTAGTGTCGACATCTCCATCTCTACTGTCCGGATCACGCAGTCATCTGTGCTCCCTTCAGTCAGTCCCATGGGCTCCCCAGCCAAACGGTAACAACGCAAGTACGCAACCAACTGCCTGGCCCGCAGCGCGCGCCTGGGCTGCAAGCTTTATCTGCCACACCAACTGTGCTATAGCACTGCACCATATGTGGAACCTGTCCCTTGACTCTGGGCTACTGTGCACCCTGCAGGTCCTGACACCCACGCGCACCTGCATTTCCTGGCAGCCGGTAGTAGGCCCCAGCCCGGCCACCTGACTGCCGTACCCAGGCCTCCATCACCCACATGTCGAACGGCGTGGCGGGTGCAAAGTCCATCGCCCGCCGCCCGCCGTCTTGGAAGTCGTACAGGAAGGTCTGCGCATGGGGAGGGCGTTACACGGCCTGTGGCACATGCCACGCTGGCTCATGAGCTATGGTGGTACCAACAGGATGGGGCTGGAACCCATCAGGTGTGCATGCAGGACGTCCACACTGGTGGGCAGTTGGCTGATATCTGCCGCAGCACGCAACATGTGCCTACCACTTAGAGCAACACGCCGCTGCTGCTGTGCAGCCACTGCAGCGACCTTGTGTCCGGCCGCCCTCAAAGCATGCAACAGATCCTCTATGCCAGACGCAGCAAGGGTGCCTCTGTGAACCAACCCTACTCCTAACCTTCCTCCCTCTGACACGCCTTCCAACCCCGCATGCCCTCATGGACGCACACCTGTCCGTTTGGGGACCACACGAGCTCCCGGTCCACTGAGGTCGCCGTACGGCTCACAGTCATCCACTGGTACTGCCGCTGTACGGCATTTCCGACCCCGGTACCGCTGCCGCCGCCGTTACCGCCTTCGCTGTCGTCAGCTGCGGCCGGCGGAGCTGCGGCCCCATCCGGACCCGTCTCTGCCTGCTGCTGCGGCGGCTGCTGCAGCCTCCACACCATCACGAATGTCCACGCGGCAAACGGGGAGTCGCTCCAATTCGGTAGCGGAGCAAACATGCGGCCATAGCACGACCAGCCGTCCAGCACGATGCTGCCGTACCCGCCGTACGACGAGCTATCGTACGCGCAGCCCCCACGGAAGTCCACTTTGTGGGTTAACGGCCGCTGGGCGTCGAGCCATGCTGTGACGATGCCGCCAGAGCCGTCTGTGGATCCATCCCCCTGAACCCCGGTAGCTGCTGCTGTGCCATTACCACTACTGCTGCTTCTGTTGCTGCCTGACCTAGTTGAGAGTGTAGTGCTTTGTACCACGTACGGCAGTGGGCTCCAGGCGTCAAACTGGGCCACTTCCGGGACCAGGTCGGGTGGCAGTGGCTGACCTGTGCCGGCTGAGCCGGGGCGGGTGGGAGGTACAAGGTCACAGGGCAGGGGGTTTCTGTGTGCATCTAGGACAAAGGCAAGCAAGGTCCCGCTGGGTACATTTACCCAGGAGCCACGTTACAGCGTCAAGGGGCTCTGGGGTTGGGCGGGTGGGGAGGAGGGCAGGGGCCCCCATCAGATGGGACAGCAGCACGACGGCAGCAAAGACCAGCGAAATGTGAAAGGGGCCGCAGTGAACCCGAAGCTGGCCCCTCTCGGACTCTGTACGCACACGAATTCATGCGCCCCGAACACTCCCACCCTGCCGTTCTCACTCAAGCATATGAGGGTCAGAGCTATAGCTAGGACAGCGATGCCTTGGCAGCGCATGATGTGCTGCAGCATGGACGCCTCGCTGACGGTCCGATACATCCAGATTCCATGTGCGCATGGATGCGCTTGTCTTTTATGAAATGTGAATTATGTTGTAAGATACAGTGACATGGTTCGCGGCCTCACACAGAACAAGGCCTATGTCATAGCGGAGGCTGTCACCTAGCTGTAATTGTATTGGCAATAGTTTGCTCTAAGACATTTCATGACCACTTTTCGTCGCGGCGCCCAGACGGCGCTACAGCCAAATTGTGCCTGGAGCCCCAGGACAGCCCTGGACCACTGACTGTGGGGACTCCCTTGTCATCTCTGGCCTGGCCAGCCTGAATCAGCAGGTAACCAGCCTGAACCAGCTGCCTGCGTTCCGCAGGCTAACATGCGAACCCTTTTACAGGGCATATGGAGGTGCCGTGGGGTTTGGAGGTGCATTGCAGGGGCGCTGACGCTTCGTTTTAACCCCCGCTGTTGCTGCTGCTGGCCCTACCCCATCCCCTGCCCCATACAACCTTCACGCATCAACCACAGCTGCACACAGCAACGGAGGCAGTGCCTGCCAAGCATGGTACCGCACTACCCCTGCCTATGCCTTCATTCCATACCCTGGCTAACGAATGCGTTTCGAAGTGTGCAGCCGCTCAGCTGCTCACCAGGACGGGCCTTGGGTCCCCCGTGTGGGCCGCAGGGGGCAGCTCTGGCGCCTCGGAGTCGCAGCACGTGGAGCCCGTCGACCCGGTGCCGCCGCCAACCCAGGGTGGCCCCAGCACGCCAGCAGCCCCCCGCGGCAGCGCCCCAGGCGGCCGCGCTGCAGGGGGGCGGGCGAGCACGTCGGGGAGCGCAACAGCAGCAACAGCAGCATCAGGGACGAGCGCCGCAGCAGGACTCGGCTGGGACGTCACAGCCCGCGCGGCCGCCATCTGCCCCGGATCCGCCGGGGGCCCCCTCGTCCACCCCTCAGCCATTGCAGCCGCGGCCGGCGCGGCAACCGGAGCGGCGGGGGCGGGGGACGCAGTCCCGGCAGGGGCGGAACCCGCAATAGGAACAGCCCTTGGAGGTGCAGCAGGCGGGGCCACAGCCATCAGCACAGCAGCAGCGGCGCGTGGGTGAGCGGCAGCAATATCCACAAGGGGGGAGGCCACAGCCGCAGGCCGGGCTGCCGCTGCAGCAGCAGCCGCAGCAGCAACACCAGCAGCGGCAGGGTGGGCTGCAACAGCAGGCTGGGCCCCCGCCACGGGGACTGGGGAGCAGCGGGCCACCAGGCGCAGGCGAGCACGCTTCGGCTCCCCGGCCAGGCACGACGGCCGGGCCGGATGGGGCTGCCACAGGTGTGCAGCGGATGGAGCGAGGTCGACTCGCGCCCGTCGCCCTTGGGACGGCGGTCTCCTGACCCCCCGACTGTTTCCCCCGCTGCCCGCCCCTCGGGCGGCTCCGGCCTGCGGGCGGGGTTCCTCAACAGGTCGCCTGGCCCGCAGGAGCCCCGGCGTCGCCGTACCAGCTCTGGCGGGGCAAGCAGCAGCGGCAGTGACACCTATGGTGTCGTTCTGGTGGAGCCTGGTGGGAGGGCACCCTGGCCGATCCAGAGGAGGGCCTCTGCCACCATGCCCTCTGGCAGATGCGGGATTCCTACCAGGTGTGTGCCTCGAGTGCGGGCCGGGCGGAGCTGCTGGCGTACCTGCGAGGGGATGTGGACCAGTGGCGGCGCATCAGGGCTGAAGGGCCCCCGGAGGGGCCCCTACCCACAGTGGCACGAGCGGCATTGGCGGAGGCAGCTGCTGCCCTGCAGGCGGAGCTGGATGTGGCGCAACTGGCAGGGGGTGGGCGGTGAGGAGCGCCTCAACCTGGGTTGGGGGTCGGGGCCCTGGGGTTCGTGGCGCAAGGCTGAGGGTTGGGTGTTCCGTGGTTCGTGTAGGCTTGTGCTGGGCGGTGCTTCTGGGTTCCGGTTGCTTGGGTTTCAGCCGGGTGGTTGGTTGGTCGGGTGTCGTGTGTGGGGACCGCCCTTCGCTGGGGGTCTCCTTCCGGGCGTGGTTTCGGGTCGCCGTAGCAGTCAGGAGCGTCTTGGTCGTCTGCTGGTCTGTGGAGCGGCCTTCGCCTTCAGACTCGGGTGCGGCCTCGGGCTGGCCTTGCGCTTGCTGGTGTCTGGCGAGCCGGTGGTGGTGTGGTGGTTCCGGGTGTCTTCTGCGTGTCTGGGTCGTTGGGGGTTGGGGACTCTTCGTCCGTCCACCCCTGCGTCGCTGCTGGCGGCCATGCGGGCTGAGGGTCGCGGGTATTTAATTTTGGCTTCTGTCACCGGTGTACCTGCGTGCTGGGTGGCGTGTCTGGGGGTCGGTTTTGTGCTGGTCGGGCGGTTTGGCCGGCTGCCTGTCCTGCGTCGGGGTGCTCCTCCTGGGCGCGGGGTGGGGTCGCTGTAGCGGTTGGGAGGCGGGGTCGTGTTGCTGGCGGGCTGCTGGCTTTGTGGCCTTCTCGGGCGGCCCGACTGCGTGTCTGTCGTGGGCGCCTGTCTCGGCGCCTGCCCGCTGGGGTTCTGATGGTGCCTTCTGCGTGGTCGGGAGGGTGGGTTGGGGGTTGGGGGGCTTTTGTCGTTCCGTTGTCCTTTCCCTGATCCCTTCTCTTTCTTTTTTCTTTGGACTCCCCTTGCCCTTGGTGTCTTTGGGCTTGTTCTCTTCCCCCTGTTCTGTGATGTTTGGTTTCAGGTCCTCTCCTTCTCTAGGTGTTCCCTTTTTGCAGTCCGGGGTGCGCTGGGCAGCGTTCCGGTCTTCCACAATATTACGAATTTCCCGGCCGTACAGGCCGGTTCTTAGGATTTTGGGGGTCAAAATTGTATGCGAGATTAGGATTTCTATGCAGCTTGCACCTGAAATTGTAGGCGGTACTCAGACAATTTTTTCAAGGCAGCCGTAAGAGTTGTAGGCAAGTTCAGGGCGCTCATCACCAAAGGCACACCCCAGGGAGTTCCCCTGGGCGTATCGGTACAGACGTACAGTGTGCGTGCGTGTGAGCGCATGCATACAGCGCGCTTGGCTGTCATGGTCCCGTGCGCGTGTACCCCAAGTGTACTCCACAGCCACGCTGCTGCTTTGCCATGCGGGTGCTTGGGGGTATGGGGCAGGGGGGCTTGCCCCCCAGAAAATATTCACGGACTTGCAATTTTTACGGCCAAAATTGTAAGCAGTACTTCGACAATTTGCGGCAGGGAGGGTCCAAAATTGTAAGCGTTTAGGATTCTGTTCCAGATAAGACCGGAACACTGGCGCTGGGTTTGGACGTTTGGTGGTGTTGGTGCTTGCCTGTGCTGGTCGGGCTTTGAGGTCCCGCTAGCCTGTCCTCTCCCGTCTCTTCACCTGTAAACCTTTCAACAGAAAAAAAAGGACACAACATGTCTGGGACCCCTTTATCTAAGCCAGCTTTGGCTCCGTAACAGGAAGGCGCGCTCCATGCAACTCAGTATGGGAGTCATGCATCAGAATGCCGCTGCCGAATTCTGTATTACAATGCACTACTGCGTCTGCTGCGTCTGCGTGCTAAACTGCTTCTCGTGCCTCTGCCCGTGCTTGCTCCATCCCTGGTAATGCCTCCTCATCACAATTACAGGAGACTGATACCGTAGCTGAGCCAAGGAACTCTCATTGACGTGGAAAAGGCACGAATGTCGGTTCAGGTGTTACAGTTCGACCCGGACGAGTACCGTTACACCGCGGTGTACAGCACTGTGACGGGGAGGCTCTTGCCAAGTAAGTTGTCGTCACGCAGATGCCACGTGCAGCCACTTGTCGCGGCCGCCTTAAGCTGCAATGACAAAGTCAGGGTGGGGGCAAGGGGGTTCGGGGGTATGTGTGGTTCGCTTTTGACATGGATGTGTGGGTATTACTGCCCTCGGGTCCTTGGCAGCATGGACCATGCCGTCATGCGACCAACAAGGATGCCATACGGGACAGGTCGCCGTGCCTGCATGCTGTAAGGAGGGGACGGCACTCCATTGTAAAAGTCTTTGCCATGGCCACAACATGACGTGCGGGTTGAGTAGGATTTCCCCTGATATAACGACAGTGCTGCTGGAAAGGCCTGAAGACTCACCGGGAGTGGGCGTGGGTGTGGGCGCAGGCGTGGGCGTGGGCGTCGGAGTAGGCGTGGGTGTGGGCGTGGGCTTGGGCGTAGGTGTAGGAGTCGGCGTAGGCGTGGGGGTGGGGGTAGGCGCAGGCACGGGCGTGGGCACGGGCGAGGGCGAGGGTGAGGGCGACGGGCTTGGGCTGGGGGATGGGGACACTGGCGTCACGTCCGCGTCAGCGTCGAACGCCGAGCAGCTGCACGCAGGGGCAAGCGTCACGCATGGCCACACGGGAGGACGGGGTCAGGGCTAAAGTTGCGTTCATAGGTGCACGAACAGGTCTACTAGTCAGAGCCGCTGTGGCGTTGTATCGCATAGCGTGTCACTGAGCATGCCCTACACAGTCCGTATGTCTTAAACCGCCTGCGGTGTGCACAGCTCTGATACCGGTGCTAGCTACCCACCACTGTGTGTCAGCATCCAGCAGGACCGCCTCCCACGCGTCCTCTGGCTCCTCGCCACCCTCCACGCCCAGCAGCTCGCCCAGCCGGTCGCACGTGCCCTGGAACGTGAAGCACAGCTTGGCACCCCGGCGGGTGGCCGCTGCCTGGCGCACGGCGTGTGACAGCGGCACCGCCAGAACGGTCTCGCCGGGGAACACGTCGGGCAGGAGGGCGCCGACCTTGAGGGTGCCCACGCGCTTGCCGTTCAGCGCGACCATTGCGGTGGTCACGGTGCTGGCCTTGTTGTTGGTGGCGGTCTTGGCGACGGATGCACAGGAGGGCTCTAAGGGTAAGGACACAGATGCGGGTGGGCAAACTAGGACCAAGGCATATGACCGCTGGCAATGAAACGGAAGAGCTATCTAGCGGTACAGTATGGACGCTCTGAGAAAGGTGAGCTTGAAGCTAGGTCATCAATTGATGCATACCGGTCGGGCACTGTACAGGGCTCTCTGCGCCTGGCCTGTGGCAGAGCACTGCGGCATGCCGACGGACAATGGCAGACTGCCCTCAACACGAAAATGCAACTTCAGGCAACAACCTTGCTTGCCAGGCAGTTGCTGAACCGTATCAGCTCACACCACGCAAAAGCACCACCGTCACAACAAGCTGGCGCAAGGATGCAGGAAGGAGAGTCAGAACGGGAGCTCAGTGCTGACCCTCGTGTAGGTGAACACGGACCCTTGCAGCCCATACAACCCCGCCCTTTCCTCACCCAGGTTGCGCAGCACAAGCTGGTCTGGCGTGTCGCCGCAGCACTTCTTCCTGGTGCATGCGTCCTCGGCCTGGGTGATGGTCCAGCAGTACCGGCCGCGGCGCTCGTTGGCAGTGGTCAGCTCAACCGTGTAGGGGCTGTTGCCGGAGACGCACTTGCCGTACGCGCGCCCGTTGCGCGTACGCGTTTTGGCCGCCGCCGCAGGCCCCACGGCAGCCCTGAGGAAATAAAAACATTGCCACGGACAGAACTTCAGCAGTAGCTAGCATTGGCCAGCGGTATCATGCGCGCGCCGCAGGTGGATAGCAGACAACATTGGCGGCAAAGCGCGAACGGATATTCCACCAGTGGGGCGGTCGCTCGCCACTATAAGTGTTGACACAGGGGCACAACATGATGGCTTGCTTGCACACAATAGCCGGCATAAGGCGTGGTAAGTCGGGTAGGTCCAAGGTAGATAGGCCGTTCGGCAGGTGAACAGGAGACCCGCCAGCCATGCCAGGCCAGGCAGGAAGCGTTGTGCCATGCAACATCATCTACAACTCACATGGCGACCAGTAGCAGAAGCGCGCAAGCAGCCCCTGAGGCCGCCCTTGTTGGCCTCATGTTTGCCGTGCTCGCTTCGTTCCACACACTGCTGACGCCGCTGACGACGCTCACGGTGTACTAGAGCGTTAACCTGCAAAGAGGTATGTAAGGGCAGGACACAGCAGTGGCCCAGGCTCACTACCAACAGGCCTGGGGGCTGCAGTACTTATGGCAACCAGGGTCGCACGCCAACGCCCCTCTGCCGTACGTGGACAGCGAAGAAGCCAACACAGGTGACATCGAAAAGTCAACGTAGAATATTAATACGTGCAATTGGTTAAATTAGGCGCAGTGTGCAACGGGGCGCGTCCGACATGCGGAGGGTAGAAGCCTACTATAACTGTGCGAATTTTCAACTGCCCGTCACGAGTACTGATAGTCGGGTATCTGAGGTAAACAACTGCACCCGGTGGTACGCGTGGGTTAAGAGAAAGGCAAGGAGAGAGACGTGGTCCAGCGTGGTCAAACTTTGGTTACATGCTGCTGAAGTTGTCAGGCGAGCTGGTCAAGACCAAACCGAATTGAAGCTTTGATACTGAAATTCACAACACGCACAAGAAATAGCAGATTGACGGCGTTCACAGTCCTTAATAACTTCCGTTTATGTAACCTTCACGAGCTTCACTCGATCGAGTCCCAAGGCTACCACGCTTGGTGACCGCGTGGCAACGGCACATCATATGACAACTGAAGTAGGCTCGGCAGTACTCCCAAGCAAGCATTCCAGTAGTGCCTTACCCGGTAACGACCGCGACAGCACGGCCGCGCCTTCATCTGCTTGCGTGTGTATCCGTCTAGCGACTGAAAAATCGTTGAACTCAAGAATGTGTAAATGTCCTCACCGTTAGGAATACAAGTCTTGTTGGCGTCCAACTGCAGGTAGGCCGACGCGGCAGCACAGACTCGCTCGCTCGGGAGTCCACAACGACGGGCCGGTGTGAGTCCCCCACAGTGTCGTACGCGTTGCCTAGTATTGTACGCCAGGATGGCCAGACTGACGGTACAAAGAGCGAGGGGTAGAAAGCTTTTGAGAGAGCAGGGAGGGCAGCAGCGGAAGAGCATTGTGTGGCTGGGCCACCTTGCTACGGCATACCTAGGTGGGAGCACTGCACGGTTCATGCGTGGTGGCACTCGCTTTTGCACCCACGATAAGGACGACACCGTACAGGAACAGTACCCACGGACCGTAAACCAGTCACCGCTGGGGGGTCTGCTGTACGCAGGAAGCTCGTCGCATTAACCAGGCCGTTGATGCAATACAGCACCGGTCCACACGAACCTCCAGCTGCGCAGCTGATGCAGAGCTCACGCCCATCAACCCGCTTGATTGTGCGAGCACCAGCTGTGTTATTATCCTTAACAGCGGATATCTGCACAGGCCGCACCCCCAATGAACCAGCGCAAGCCGGCACGTGCCCCCACCCGCCCACCCCCACCCCGACGTACCCACGCAGGCGGATTCTTGCCATCCGATACGCCGCGGCTCCAGCTGCCACCGCTGCTTAAGCTGCTCCTACTCCACGGGTTACTCAAAGCCGTCCGGCCCATGGGACCGCAGTGGAGCGCTCCGTGTGTCCGCTTCTGGGACCGTGTTTGGGTGGGCGGCTGGGGAGTCTGCGCAGGCAGGACAAGGCGCTACTTGCTTCTGCGGTCCACAAGGCGACCATAGCATGGCGTGCCCAACAAGCAGGCCCCAGCGGCCCAGCGGCCTGACTTGGTCCTCTGACGCTCCCTCCTACCGACAACCAAGCCAGGAAGCGCAAGATGCAGTTGACCGTGAACGGCTCTCTTGTACCTTTTGCGCTTTACTGTTCGTGAAACATCGGTCGTGCAAATAGCGGCCCGAAGGTGCAAACTCTCCCGCCATCCCGATGATCCGTTGTTTCGGACTATGCTCACTAACTCATTCCAACGTTTCAGCGCTGTTACCGGCCTTAACTGTAATTGCTCTGTATGAAGAGATTGTCTATGGTGACTGAAGTTGCGCCTGTGTTTGTAACGTTGCCGAGGAAGCATTGCCTTCTTGATGGGATTGGACTCGGTATATTACCGTACACTTGTAGCACGGCATGGTGGGTGGACAAACGGCACGTTCAGGCATGCGGTAGTCCAGTGGTGGTGCAATGCCTGCCGTATCAAGTGCAAAGGACCTCATGCCCCCTTGCGCGTCCGTCAGGTGCATGGTCCATCGCTCTATACTGCCGTGCAACCTCCTTGGCATAGTATCCATGCTTCGCTGTGGGGATGTGTCCGCACCTCATCAGGGAGGGTGAGCCAGGGTAAGCCGGTTCAGGCCGGTCAGGGCGACGGCCCACCGCACAGGCCCGCAGCAGCGGGAGCAGGGGCCGGGTGCAATCAGCTGTCCAGAGTCGTTGACCTGGCGCGGCCCCAACACGTGACAACTGGATGTTCCTGCTGCAGCGGAACTATTTGGACGGCATGGATGGCTAAAAGCCATTCACGATGGAGTTTGCGCGCGGGTTTGTACGTGCAGTGTGCTGCTGCTGCTGCTGCTACCTGCTGTCTGCTGCAAGTGCTACCATGCTCACGTGCATCCGGGGCCTGGGATTGCTGGGGATTTGGCCGGTTATTTCGTGAATGCAGGCCCCTTCTGGTTACCAATGGGGCAAGACTGGGGCTAGGCTGCCGACTGGCTGGATTACCGGTGAAACTTGTCAGAGTCCGGTAGCGTCGTAGCGGGGTAGAGGCCATGATGGGGCCTTGCCTTGCTGCAGCGGGATAGCCGGCAAAGTTGCCGCTGCTCCTCATGGGTAGCGGGGACCATGGTGCGTGGGGCCAGGCGAGGCGCTCAGCTTGACGGGTCTGACGGCCTGGGTGGGTCGTCAAGGCCTGGTCAGGAGGGCGCTGTAGTTGCAGGCTGTGTCACATGGTGAACACCACGACTTCCCAGCAGCCCTGCACCCCGTACGGCCTGGCGCCCAACCCTGTACCCTCCAGGGCACGGGAGTCTCCCTTGTTCCAGGGCCGCAACGTGCCCGACTGCACGACGTCACAACCGCACGCCGCACGCCGCACGCCGCACTGTGAGAGCCTGGGGTTGTACGGCAGCCCCACCTGCGGCACACAGCTCAGCAGCTTACAAGGCTGCAGCTACTCCTGTCAATCTAAAGGCAAAGGCATGCTTGTACCAAAAACGCAAATCTCAAAGGCCCCACACCTTCCACGGCTTCGCACGCTCAAGCTTCGTTCCAAGCCTCTTGTTTCATGCCAGAACGCGTAAGGTGTTGACTGTTGCGCTGTACACCAGTCATAGCAGGCGGGCCCAACGAAGGACACAGCGTGCTGTGCTGCTGTTACTACCCTTACCCACGTGTAAAGTCCTTTCAATGACTGACGCAACGCTGGACGTCATTTTTGCACGGATGTTGGTGATTGTCGCGTACTGTGCTCAGACGTACCCTAACGGCCCAAACGCAGACACCCAGACACGCTGATGTTGTTATGCAAGTACCGACCGACCACACCCTGCCACTGACAGCTTAAGCAGGCTGGTCATCACAAATCGCCCACAAGAGGTCACTGCACATACATCACCCAGGCGGAAATCGAGAAACAGGAGCACAAAGCTGGCGGGGCCTTTACGTAAGGCGTACACTGCTGTACAAGCCGTGCCAGGTGCCCACCGCACAGAAGCCAGGTCATATTGAGGTGATTCAGATATACACTGTAATAATGAGATGAACGGTGCAGCACAGCGCACGGCAAGCCTATGGAGCCCTGACGAGGCTTCTGTCACGCGAATCCACATTGACCTCACGCCGCTACAGGGGGCGGATGTTCTCGATGAGGATCTCGTCCATGTACGCTGCGCCAACCATCCTGGTGTACACCAGCACCGCCAGGCAGCGGCGGATGGTGGTGGGCCGCACGATGCCGGTGCCAGAGTAGGATTCGGTGGCCACACGCGTTGCGCCCACCCAGCACTCCAAGACGAGGGAGTCGGCGCGGCTGCGGTGGGCAGCGGGCAGGCATAGCGTAAGTGCATGTGTTACCGGCACATCTCTGTCCGGTTACATGTACTGGCAATTGATGTGGGTTTATAAGTGCGTGTGGTACCGGTACAGCTCTGTCCGGGTATATGTATTGGCAAATGATGTAGGTTAGTGTGCATGTGCAGTGTCAGTCCCCCTGTGAAGACTCAACCCCAAACCTTGAACACGCATAACACATAGACCCCCTACCTCCCGCCAGCCTGCCCCCGGGTTTTGGGCTCTCTGGTGGGGGGCGCGGGTTACCGGGTTGGGGGTGCGGGGTGTTGGCCGCTGCTCTGCAGCCAGCTGCGGCGCGTTTCTGGGGTCTGGGCTTGGGGAATGGGGACTGGTGGGTCAGGGGCGCTGGGCGGGGGCTCTCTGCCTGGCGGGGCTGTCGGGCTTGCTGTGCGCGTGGCGCCGCTGATGTGCTGTTGACGTAGACAGGGGGTCGGGCCGCTTGCCTAGGCCACCCCCCACCCCCCACCCCCCCGTTCAGCACTCACACAACGGCCAGGCGGAACTGCGTGATGTCGAACGCGCGGTTGTCCTCGCGCGTTATGATGCTGGCTATGGGCACGCTCCGGGGCGTGGTGTCGCCGCCGTCAACGTCATCCCTGCTGCCGCCGCCCGCCACCACCACCGAGCGGTGGCCCCTGCCGGCGCGTGGCGGGCAGGCCACGGGCGCGAAGGCGCACAGCTCCAACCGAAAACCGTCAAGCGTGAAGCCCTGGTAGCTGCCGGGCCCGCCGAGATCCAGGTTGTCCTCATCAAAGGAAATTAAAACGGGCGGGAGGGCGGCGCCTGGATGGGGGCGTGTAAGGCAGAGTGGCATGGCGGGGGATACGCGTAAAACGCGAGAAACCGTGTGAGGCTTCAGGGAGTCACAGTAACGCTGGTGCCTGCACGTGAAGAGGAAGGAGTTGACAAGTAGAAGCAGAACGCGAATGGCATGGCGGGGGAGGAGGGAAGGGCTGAGGGCGTCAGAGCAGCAGTTGAAGCCGGCAGCAGGTGGTTGGAGTGTTGGTGCATTTGATTTAGATGCACGGGTTGCCGGGTGTCCTGCCACAGCAGGGATGGGGATGGGCATCTACATGGACCGCAGGTTTCCGCTAAGCAGGTGGGGAGGCAGGAGCGGGCAAGGACCATCGGGCCATGAGGCGCGCCCCTGCGTAAGAGGCTGTACAGAGGTGACTTGTACCGGTACGCTGAAAGTGCACAGATCAGGTCGCCCTCAGGTGTACGGAAAGGGAGCATGCTGCAGGCGCACGAGGTGCGGGAGTGCGGTGCTGACTGGAGTAAACGACTTGACAGGTATCAGGCCATACCGGGAGGCGACAGCCGGCATGCCGTGTACGCAGAAGTGCATGCACCTGACCCACCCGGGGGAGAGGGGGGGCTCGGGGGTCTGGGGGGCGGAGCGGGTGGTGGGGAGGGCGGCAAGCCCAGGCTGCCGTGTGGGGGCCGGGGAGGGGGCGGTGGGGAAGGTGGCAGGCGGCGGGGCGGCGGGTTGGGTGGGGGCCGAGGCGGGCGGTTGCGGGCCGCCTTCGGAGGGGATGGCGGGCGTGCGGCCGCCGCGGGCTCAGCGGAGAACTCGGAGCAGCTGCGGGGTAGGGCGGCAGCAGGAGGGCAGCAGGAGGGGCCAGGGGTTGCGGAGGGGTGTTGGCGGAGGATAGCTGGAGGTCAGGTGACGCACAGGGGTGGACGTGCAAGGCCATGGTGCTGATGCCGTGCGCGAGTGCATGCGCCCTGCATACGGCACGTGCCGTGACCTCCAGGTGCAAGTGCATTGTCGACAACGGGGTTGCCAGCTGGTGCCAGTGTGTTGGCCACGTGCCAATGTAAGGCAGAGCCCCGTACCGCTCGACTAGTGCCGTAGCACCTGGTAGCACCATCATACCATGCGCGTGTTGGCTGCAGAAGCGTACCGTTACCCGAGTTTGGCACACGCAGAAGCCCACGCACGGCCCCGCTATTGCCGCCGCCGTCGCCATTCCCTCTCCCGCCGCCGCTTCACCCCCTGCCCCCTACACACCCCGTTCCCGCCCCACCACTGCGTGTCCGCGTCCAGTAGCGCCGCCTGCCAGGCTTCCTCGGGTGCCTTCCTGCCCCGGATCAGGTCCCCCAGCTTGCCGCACGTGCCGCTCAGGGTGACGCAGATCCGGACGCCGCGTGCGGCGGACGCCGTCTGGCGCACATTGGCGGGCAGGGCCACGCGCAGCACGGTCTCCCCGCGGAACTCGTCCGCTGGCGAGGCCCTGATCTGGACCGCTCCCAGGCTTTTGGCCCCGACCTTGACGGTTGCGGTAGTTGAGCGGCCTGGCGCCACGCAGGTGGGATCTGCAGGCAGGGGTGCAAGGGAAGGGGCGTCAGGCTAGGGGGTTGCAGCGGCTTACTGTGTACCTTGCTGGCAGCACATGGGCCACGTAAGCACAGGGTGGGAGGCAGGAAGCACGTGGTGCGGTGGTGGGTCACTGTAGAGGGGCATGCAGGCGGCATGCTGGTGCGCTCAGCGGGCGAGCGTGCACCAAGGGGTCCACTTTGGTGTGTGGTGTGGTGCCTGCAGGCCCCAGCATGGTGCACCTCAGCACGCCTTCCGCGCGCTGTTCCGTGATACCGCAAGGGCCATGCCTGCCACCTTCACAAAGTTACCGCCCCTGCCAGCTACGTGCCCCCTCCCATAAGCAGCGCCCCATACCCCACCTGGCACCAGCCCGCCGCCCACAAGGTGGACACGTATGCGGTGATCAGCACACAGAGCACATGCCTCCAGGTCTCTAATCCTTCCACTGTGCCGGGCTACGGTGAACCCCAGGTCTGAGAGCTGGCCTGCCCCTGGCCCATCCGCCTTGTGCATCCACCGAGGGCAACAATGCATCTTAAGCGTTGGAGCAACCAGCCGCATTCCTCGTGCCTTGTGCGACAGGCTCTCCAGGCACTGCATGCAGCCGTGCGCCCCGTCCCGTCCCCCAAAATCCAGTTACTTGTGCCACAGCGTGCAAACCTTACACTGCCCCACTTGTAGTACTTCCGCGCCTGCCCCAGCCCGACTACCTTCTGCAGGTATGTGCACGCTGCTTCCAAGGCTCCTCCCTTCCCAATACCCCACACCACGAAAACAGTCTCCAGGGGATCACGGTAACCGACTTGATGCCACAACACCTCCACAACACCTCCCCGAGCACGCAACAGGGCTTTTGCATCCCGTTCTCCTTCCCTCCACACAAACCTCTGCCTAATGCACCTCCTTCCCGCTTCACGACACTGTGCCATAAACACCTTGGTGACACAGCGAAGTGGGCCCTTGCAGCATTCACCATCCCCGCCACCGCCCCTGCCCACCTCCACTACGCCTCACTCGCTCACTGCAACCGCAGCCCGTGCCTCTGAACCCGGCTCACTTGCTCTCCGTGCGCACATCCTAGAGTGTTTGGCACCTTAATGTCGTTCCTTGCACTTCACTCAGCGCCCCGGCCCTCAGAGCAGCACCCTTCCCTAAGGAAGTAAGAGCCCTGCCCGGCCCCACCTAGGCCGCGCAGCACGAAGGTGTCGGGCACATCGCCGCAGCACCTGTTGCCGTTGGCGGCCCCCGGGGTGCACGCGGCGCTCCTGATGGTCCAGCAGTACTCGCTCCTGCGGTCCGTGACCCTGCTCAGCTCCACCCTGAAGGGGCTGTTGGCGGCGGCGCACTGGCCGTATCCGGTGGTGGTGGTGGCAGCCGACGCGGGCGACGCGGCGGAGGCTCTGGGGGAAGAGGACGGGACGAGGCGCCAGGGCAGTTGTCAGAAGCAGGGTTAGGGAGCGGTGCCACAGTTCAGGATTCAAGAGCGGGATCAGGGGCCAGGGGCAGGGGCCGTCGGGGTGAAGGGATGAGGGGCAGGGGGCGTGGGTGGTAAAAGGATTAGGGTCAAGGTCAGGGTTGTGGGGCGGGGGCGGTGGCGGCGGGGCGGGTTCGCGGGCGGTGTGGGGTGGCACGTGTTGGATATTGGGAGGAGGGCCAGCCCGGTCTAGCGCCCGGCCTTGTGTCGCGTGGGCGCGCCGCAGTGTCCAGCCGGACTCATACTGACACAACTGTGCAAAATGCGGTTGCGCCTGGTTGCGCTTGCATGATTGCACACCCAGGCTTGAGGGAGGAGGCGAACGCACGCCCTAGCCGAAGTGGCTAGCGCCAAGTGTGCGCTGTCTGGGTGCCTGTGTAAGTCGTAGGCCACAGGACCTCACAGCTGAACTTTCTCAGCATCTGATTGTAAGTTGTATAAGGCATATCTGCTTGCGACGGTGTGCTCTGAGCCTCGCCGTCGTTCGGCTGCGCTTGGACCCCTAGGTAGGTAGGCCTGGTGGCCACATGCAGGGAGCTTCCCCGCCCTCAGGCATCCTTTAGCTTTCATGCTGAAAATTCAACAAATGTGGCCAGTCGCGCAGGGAACTCACACGGCGACGAGCAAGAGAAGCACACCCGCCATCGAGGACTCTCTTCTTGCTTTCATGAACGCGGCGAGTGCAGTTTCACTGGCTTCATGTATAGTGGGGTACTAGTTACACTGCCAGATTTTGTCGGCATTTGCTCAGGGTTCAACTAGCAAGGTTCCATGGCCCTAGAGTCACCGACCCGCCCGCCTACCGACTTGCGCCGTACAGCCACTGTGAAGTCAAGCCTGGCACAATGGTTAACAATATTGCAGCGTCCTGCGCCTATAAGAGAGAGTAGCCACGCAGGGGAGAGCTCCCGTCCTCACTGTGCCACGTCCTCAAGCTTGTTGCACGCGCTATGTTGCGCAAAGCAAGGCTTACAAAATCTTTAATATTAGAGGAAGACTACCTCCAAGCAGGAGTTTGTTACCAGGGCGCGGCGCCTGGACTTCGCTTGGCGCGCGGTGCTCAGCCGCTTGCGCCCGGCCATGTTTTGGGGCAGTACAAAGAGCTACAAGGAATCCAGATATGCTGGAGTGAAACATGTATAGGAAGGTTACGTAAATACTGCTGGCCGAACGGCTATGCGTTGCCTAGTCGCGTCTCACAACTGCACAGGCATAGCTCATGGACGCAATGAAAGGAAAGCGGGTGTAGGTTCACACGCTGGACGGTGGGAGCCAGCTAAGCAGGAAGTTGCCGCCACGCGAGAGCGATCAGGGTGTGAGTTTCTCGTCCGCTCGGGCTCCAACTACGCCAGCGCCTTGCCAGCCCCCCTTCACGTCATGCCCCCTCAAGTCCCACTCCGCCGCAGACCCCGCTCTGACGGGACCCCTTATTCATCCTGGCTTCATGGCCAAGGGCTATCAGGCGGCCTCATGCTTGAGTCAGTTGGACCCAGTGAGCACAGCACAGCTGGCCCACAAGCTCCGCGGTTCCGGTCAGGGGAGTCTCCCATGGTTCCGGTGCAGCACCGACTGCTGACGGAGGCGCGGTGCGGTCTGTTGATGCGGGACTGACTCTGACCGTGCCCCATGGTGACCCTACCAGGCGAGCGGGCACTATCCACGCAGCTGCGGTACTGGGGCGTTACAAGCTTGCTGCACACGGGTATGCGGCCCTGAAGCACCTCAGTGCTGCTCAGTGCTGCGATGTGTCCGTTAAGGGGAGCATGTTGCACATCAGCAATCCGCCGTCCTCACTGCCCAACTTTCCGGTCCCTTCCTGGTAACCGCACATGCCATAGCGGTCTAGTCAGGGGTCTAGTCCTCTTACCTCTGCTTTGGAACATGCGTATGTATCTCCCAGCACCGCATCCTACTACTCACTGCCTAACTTCCCCTCCGCCATCCCCCCTACCTCCTCCGTCGAGCGTACTGTTCTCTTGGCAAGGAAGAGGATTCTTCCCTCTGCAAGGCCTCCTTGGCAAACAGAGCCCGTAACCAAACACAGTGTTTAAGCCTAGTGTCTGTCCCCATACACCCCCAGCCCCCAACACCCCTACGGTACGGCCCAGGCCATAAGGGTCGCAGGGGTCGCACCCCCAGTAACAACCTGGTAACAACCAGGGGAGCTCCCCTGCCCGTAACCATGACGCGGTTTAAGTGCTGCTCTACCCGCCGGCCTGTACCTTCCCGTCTCCTTACCTGGAAACCATTCCACAGAAAAAAAACAAGCCGTCACACGGCACCGCCCAGGCACCGCCCTTGGTTTGTTTTTGTTGATTGTCTCCTTGCACACATAATGTCCTAGTGCCTGCTGCCGCCATAGCTGCCTCCGTTGCGGTGGCAGGTTGCAGGTGATGCCACACCACATTCCCTGCAGTGTACGACAGCGTGCCGTGGTGCTCCCGAGCTATTCCGAGTCCCGACACCGTGACGGATGTGCCGACTCCACAAAAACCCGAGCAGGGACGTCTGGAAGGTTACTTAGAGGTCAGAGCGGCTTAGATGGTAGAAGGAAGCAAGCTTGTAGCAAAAGACAGCACTGTGCTGCTGTGGTGTTGTACGACGGGTGCACGCTATACCGGTACGGTGCGTTGGCAGGTGCCAGCTGTTGCACCCAGCACGGGTACCAGCCACCGGCACCGCTCCGTTGGGACAGCCAAGACACAGCAACGTCTTCTGAGCAAGACAGCTGTGCCATGGGCAGGAGCAGGGGGGGTACGGGGGGGCCGGACGGGGTACCAGCCCGGGCCGGCCTGGAACACCGGTACCCAGACCTGCTATGGTGCCATGGGTTGCGGACCATAGGGGACGCGCTGACCCTACATGCCCTCCTGCAGCAGCAGGAAACAGCGTGGGCACAGCTGCCGGAGGGAGAGCGCAGGACCAGGTCAGCTGTGGATCGACAATGGCGGCAGCATACAGAGGGGCACTTGCGGCCCCAAACCACGGCAGCAAGGGACCTGTGTGGCTGGGGGCAAAAGCAACGCCTCCGCTCCAGTCTCGCACAGCTGCTGCATGACATTCCATCGGAGTGGAAGGAGGCGGCAGAGGCCTTCAGGAGCAGCCAGGAGCAGGGCGGCGGGGTTGAGGCACCAACGGAGCGGGACGCACTGCTGGTGCTCCTCCCACGTCTGGGCTGGCAGGTGCTGGGAACGGGCCGCTTAGGCAGGGCGGGACTTAGGCGCCTAACCGTTCGGCTGGCGACAGTGCTTCAGCTAACGGAGGTTGCTGCAGCCAGGAGCGAGCAGCATGCTGCCTTTGTGGAAGCAGCTCTTGAGGCGCCGCTGCACCCGCCTGCAAAGGAAGCGGGCCTGAAGCACCTGCAGGGCGCGCTCAACAGGATGTGAGGCATTCGATGGGAGAATCAGCGTAAAGAGACGTTTTGGCGGCTTGCGGTCGATGGCGTCCCCTTGCTTGTAAACTCGCACATTAAGGGGCATGCGCCAGAGGTGTGCGGGTGTGGGGGTTTCGGCGGACCAGAGGACTGGGGCCAGCAACCCAGGCAGCACCGCTTCTGGGACTGCCCGGTGGCTCGAGCAGTGGTGGGGAGCGTGCAGGATGGGTGGCCAGCAGGGGAGGCCATACGGAGGGAGCATGTGTGGCTGGCTAGTGCGCCCTCGGGGGTACAGCAGTGTGTGGGGGAGGTGGCACTCTGGGAAAAATCCTGGTCATATTTTGGTAATTATGTACATGATCCGGCATGACCGGCCATACAGCTGATCACCGGACATATCCTGGTCATACTTGCCATTACCAGGCATACCTGGGTCATGTTTCCCACACCTGGTCATGCGCAAATATGGCTGGCCATATACGGGTAATGGCACCGATGACAGGCCATACCCCGCTCATGCCTTCACGGCACTACGCACTGGTCCCTGCCGCCCCTGCTGCCGCCTCCCATGCATGCCGTGCCGTCACGGGCTCACGGCGTCAGCCTGCCTCAGCCGTGGCCCGTGCCCAAGGAGTTCAGTGGTGACGTAGACCTTCATACTGTAATCTCATTACTTACGCCTTGATGTTACATAACGATACCTCAGCAGTAATGTGTTTCGCACAACAAGCTTCCTGACGTTGTGGAGGCCCTGGCCGTCGCAGGCAATTTTGACAATGACGCGGTGGTCCGCTATTAGTCTTTCAATGCAACAAGCGCAGCCCACTGGGGCGACAGTCGCTCTCCCGTAAAAAAGTAGCTGTAGCTTTACCTCGATGCCATTGAGGCTGACATCGTTTAGGCAAGAATCGAGCAGCTAAGCAATATGTACATGATCTCGCGGAAGTGCTCAGCTTGCCAGGATGTTTTCTTTCTTTGCTAGGTCATGGCATTGCGGCGAACGCTCTGACTGAACTTTGAAGGGCAATGCTGGAGCTTGATACAACAACCAAGCAGCAAAAACTGTACACGCGAGGAGCAGCCGCAGCCCAGCAGCAGCAACAGCTCGTGGCAGTGGAGCACGTGCCCTTCGCCGAGGCTGGACATACCCCATGTTCCACACGCGCGCACGGCCTCGGGGGCCTGGGTCCAGGCCGTAACCCGGTAAGCATGCTCTGGGGTGCAGCGGGTGACGTTAGTACCATCTGCATATGCAACGAAGCAGCTGGACTTCGTGAAGCAAAAAGGGAAGAGGGATCTGGCGGGAGGGTGTGTGGTCACAAGCCCTGCAGGGCAGGCGTGCCGGTGTGAGACTCCCATCACTGCACGAGTGCCTACTATTAGCATGACGACGTTCCGCAACCGTTACCGTCAGAGATCCTGGGCCCCTGGGTGCCGCTGACCCTCAGATGCGGAACAGATTCAGATGACGCACGCCCACCACTGCCCCTTCCCCCAGGCCCACCACCTTCGGGTACACCATCGCTACTGCTGCATGTGCACCGGGCAGCCAAGTTACAGCAGCCGGAGCGGGCTGCAGTCTCCCTACTACGGCAAGATGAAGTGTGTGAGATGGCGACATACTGGCCTGGCTGACATGAAAGCGAGCGGGCAGGTGCGTTTGCAAGAGTTGCCGCATGCGTTCTGTTTGCCTGCCTGCGGGAGACGACACGGGACATGCCAACGCCTCCGTCAAGACCAAGTTCCGCACTGCCACGTCACGGCTTTGTGTTTAGCAGGGTCAAGATGTAAACGAGCGTGATCAGCTGGCCGCGCAACAGCTTCCCTTCCGCACGCACGCCAAGGTGCGCCCTCAGCCATGCTTCAGTACTGCAGGTCGAGACAGCCTTGCAGCAATCGCGTTTGTTGGGTTTCACCCTTGCATTGCAATAGGCTGCTTAGACTGGGCAAACGCGCGGCTACGTGGTTGGCATAGTAAAGCCTTCTTGTGCCCTTTGCAGCATTCGACAACCTCTACCCAAATGGCGCCTCCCAGCTGTCCTTGGCCTTCACGCATCCCCCCGATGCGTAAAGAAGGACGCCACCTTGTCATGGCAGGTATGCATACGCAGCTTGGTAACCTATTACCGTACCAGGCAGAAGCCTTGATTCCCCTCATGTGCCGGTACAAGATGCAAGTGTGCTGCCCGGTCCCTTGAAGATCCCCGGACTGACTTGGACCCTGGTGTTTGCAGGGGCGGTCCTGTACCCGTGTTGCACCTGGAGAACGGCAAGCTGGAGCTTCTGTTGAAAGCAGCCTACTGGGTATGGTGCTTCCGGGCGCGTGGGTTGGGAAGGGGCATAACTTCTGTGCGCCCACGTGGTATGTGTGACTTGAACGGTCAACAACTGCACGTAGTGCTTACCTGTGGGTGTACAGGGCATATGCAGCTTCGGACAGTTCAGAATGATTGTTGTGGGGCGGTATCTGACGCGCACGTTCTGGTTGACTTGGAAGGATACTTTTGTGGGACTGGCGTCTTGGCACGCGCGGCCTTGTAAGCACTGGGGCCCCACGCGTATGCTTAGCGTAGCTGAGGCCAAATGCGTACAAGCTGACGTTGGTTCGCCCATATTCGGACCTGGGTAGGGCCGCATGGAGGGCCTGTCCTTCATCTTGGGACGTGCGTGAGCAAGTGTGGGAGAGTACTTAACGTCGTAACTTAAGTGCATTAGAGTGTGTGCATAGAACTACCGGTGGTTCGGTACTCTGGGTTGGTAAACGTCGCGTACCTACCACACGCGTAATACACGTGTAACATACCGGCGATCGCGACATCACCCAATCATGAGCCTGCATATGATCGCTATATGACGGGGTACATGACCACCATATGATTCCTGACATTACCGGGCATTACCTACATATGACTCAGCATATGATCCAACAATGATTGGGCGATTACCGGATAAGCCCCCAATGACCGGGGTATGACCGGCCCAGTATGACCCGCCTATGACCCAGATATGACCCAGATATGACCAGCCTATGACCCAGGTATGATCCAGAATATTACCGAAATATGACCAGGATTTTTCCCAGAGTGTGGTGGCCCTGGCGGCCCTTGAGGCCATGGAGGTAGGAAGGCAATTCATGCACGCACGCATGCGAGAGCTGAGGGGCAGTGCAGCACTTTCCCAGTGGCAGTCCCTGGTGTCGCAAGCCTCACGCCGGGCAGTTGCATGCATGTGGGCGCACCTGCGGGCGTTTGCAAGCCTAGGTTTGCCACGCACAGGGTGGGATGAGGTCGGCACGGCCCACCCCTGGCTTCGAGTGGTGGACGGCGGCCTCCTTTGCACCTGGCCGGAGGCCCTGAACACTAACTAATGCAAGGGCGGGTACTGCCCAGGAACTAGTACACGACTGCGCCTACCCTGTCTTGTTTGCCTGCCTGGTGTGGAGGGGTGCTTCTGTGCGGGGGGCGGTTATAGGGCACGTGTGGCCTGTGTTCGTAGGAGGCCCTTGGGGTTTCGATGGGGGAGGAGCGAAAGCAGCAACCGGGGGGCCGATACTGGCTAATTCCTCCATACAGCTGCCTCGTATCCGGTTCCTCCTGGGCAGAAGGGTGGTTGGGAACCGCGACAGGGGTGCTGTGTGTGCTCTGTGGGTGCGTCTTGTGGAGAAGCTTTGTGGGGGCGGGACCAGGTGTGGTAGGGTGAACCTGAGGCCCGCACGTCGTGGCCTGTACTTCATGGAGCTTGTCGCTCCTTTCCGTACAGCGAGAGGGGTGGGAAACCCCGTGTCCCCAATGGCCGGGACCAGCTCTGTGTTTCGAGCGGGATGGGGCTGGGCTCTGGAAGGGGACCAAAACTGTAAAACCATACATACACATGGGTGGACGGCTGCGGCAAGGGCTCCTTTGGCCCTCAAGGCCTCTACCACCACCACGTGCGTTCCGATATCTGCAGGGCATCACCACGAACATGGTTGGCCATCCTGCTTGGCGCATGAACGTGTCCTGCCTGATCCTGCCTTGGCTAGAATCGCAAGCAAACGGAAGCACAAGTAGCCTTAGGCACAACGTAGTTTAATAACGCTACGCTGCGGAGGACCTGTTAGGCGACCGGGCAGAGGCACGCGCCGTTAGAGCCGGGCACCTCCCCTGCACAACACCGCATGGCACACAAAGCACAACAGATCCCGACGTGCCCCAGGCCCCCAGCTACGTTTGCACTTTGTCCTTCGTATTTGCTACGAGTAATATATAGCAATGCAGGTACTGGTTTACTGAAATGGAGGCCTTTCCGTCGCCTCGTCGCGTGCTCAACGACTGGCGGGCTGCTAGCAAGCTATACTGCGCGGCTGGCGTTGACGCGTACACCTCGCATGACAAACTATTGCGCGAAAGTTTTACCAAGATCCACCAGGAGATAGATGCGCTTGGAGACGCGGTTTGCGGGGAGCGTCTCGGAGTGCCTTGCCTGGCAGCGTTGCGGCCCAACACTCGCCAAGAAATTCAAAGGGCAACGCTTTACATAACTCTGTTAACGTCTACTTCTGTTTCGGCTGTTGAGGACTGTCGGGCTGTGCTCAAGTCGGTGACCTCCAAGCTGGATGCTCTCGCGGAGCGCGCTCGGGGCACTCCCAACAGGGAGCCTGACTCATCCCTCATATACGCGTAAGCCACTGGGATGTGCGGGGCGTTGGGGGATTGGAGGGTAGCGGAGGACCCGCCCCTGTTCGCCCCGCCAGGCTGCCCAGACAGGCTGCCCCTGCTTTCAGATTCCTGCCCCAGCCCGAACGCGCCTTCTGCCTTCTACACCGACTGCGCTCCATGCGACTGATGTCGCAGGATGTGTGCTCCACTCTAAGCGGTGGTGACGTACCCAACCCGAACTCTGACTCCACACCCTGCACCTCCACGTCCTCCCTGGTTGGGCCTGTCGCACCCCTGCAGCAACATGTCATGCGTGTTCCACATGATGGCCGCATGGGTGGCGCTGCACCTGCTGGCGGTGACCGCCCGGGCCCTGGAGCGGGTAGTGCTGGCGGTGGCCAGGGGAGACCTGCCGGGCAGGTGGGGTGGGAGCGTGTTGAAGGGAGGGCTGGTGGCCAGGGCAGAGCCTACAGGGGTAGGGGACATCGTGGAGCGATGCATGAACTTGTATCCCTTTCCCCAGTGCGTGTAGACATAACAGTCCTGGTACTATCGAGGCGTCTGGTGTAGAGGAACATGCTGGCGCCGTGGATGTCGATGTGGGGCAGGGCCCTGGAGTCAAGTGAATGGCTGAGCCAGCCTGGGCCTAGGTGGTGGTCCGTCGCGCAGTGCGGGTACCAATACTCAACGTCCCCTGCCGTGCTACACTGCCCGTCCGCCATGCAAATCCCCATAACATTTGCAGGTACCGTCTTCTGCCGCTTCTCCTGACCCCCATTCTATTGCGCCCGTCCCTCAGTCAGCCACTGTTAATGGACAGCGCGAGCGCGTCTGGGGCCGGAGCGCCTGCCACTGCGCGACAGGTGCGGCCGGTGCGGGCGTGGACTTGCCTTGACGCCGTACATGATGTATTGTGCCCAAGCGTAACCGTCAACTGCAAATGCCTGTGTAGCACTGGAAGGGTCATATGGGTGCACAGAGCGGTGCGACCCAGACTTGTCAGGCACGGCGTGCGGACGCTACATGACACGCTCACGTGTCTGGCACGCCCACGCGTCCAGGCCTGCGACGCGCTGCTGGCGGCGTTGACGGCTCCGGAGACCGCCACCGCTGTGGCGGGCGTACTGCGGTCGGCGCGCTCCGCCGCTGTACGCACAGAGCGACACGTGGCAAAGCAGCCGCGGGGCGGACCGCTGCTGTCGCTGTTTGGGTGCGATGGGGTGACGCTATAGCGGGTGCACAAAAGACTCTTCTCGCAGAACCTATCACAGCAGCAGTGGTAACATGACGAGCTGTGCATACCCATGCTGAACTGGGACCACTTGCTCTCGCTTCCCCAAAGATTGACCGTTTGTCACCTCCGTGTGCGCAGGGACCAGGATTTTGACGCCTACGGCGGCATCGTACGGCGCTCGTGCGGCTACCTGTACGGCACCGCCGTGTGCGCCAACCTCGCGGAGGGCCCCGAATTGCAGCAATTCGCGCAGCAGCAGCACTCCGGCGGGCGCGAATCGGACCGCGTACGACGCCTGGCAGGCGCGATGTACGACAGCGAGGTACTGCACCATGCGTGCGAGGCGGTACTTGCCGTACCGGCCTCGTACGGGGGGGACTTCAACGGCATGATGCTGTTCTACGTGCCTGCGGTTTGGGACCTGGCGGGGGCAATGTGCTGGATTGGGAACATGGTCGAAGCGCTGATACCCCCTGTCCACGGTGTCTTGCCGCCGTCGCGTGCACTCGGCCAGCTGGTGGGGTCGCTGCTGGCACCCGGGACGCGTCGGTTCGGCACATGCCTGTTGCGGCGCTTTGCAATGGACATGCTGGGCGGCTTGCCGGAGGAGGCACAGGGGCAGGAGCAGGGGCAGGGTCAGAAGGCGGGAGGGGCCGAGGGCGGCGGTGTGGGGAAGCGGCCGGCGGCTGCTGCGACCAGGGCCAGCAGCTTTGCAAGCAGCTCCAGCAGCAGCAGGGGCAGCAGCACGGGGTGTGCGCTGCTGGACGCGGCGCAGCTGTGCTCCTGGTCGCAGGACTCGCCCCAGGCGCAGAACGTGTCGTCGTACATGTTCGTGTACCCTGCAGTGACGGGGTGGGCGGCGGCGGAGCGCTTGGGCGGCCCTGCGGCGGTGAGGGACGCGGCTGGCGGCAGCGAAGAGCAGGGGGACGGGGAGGAGGAGGGGTATGACCTGGAGGTGCTGAGGGGCGTGGGCCTGGCCTGCCGGGCCCTGCGTGCCATGCACGCCGCCCCCCAGCGTGCCTCCGCCACGTGGCTGGCCAGCGGGCTGGACGTGTGCGACGGCCTGCCCGTGGTGGTCGCCGTGACCGTTGGACACGTGGCACGGCGGGCGGCGACACGTGGCGGGCGGCACGGGAGTACGAACGGAGGGAACGCCGTAGTGGAGGGCGCGATGGAGTCACTGGCGTGGGCGTTGGGGTGGGCGGGGGACGGGCTATTGCGGGCGAGGGTGGCGGCGGGGCCGGGGTGGAAGCTGCCGGAAGGCGGGTCGCTGGAGGATTGGCTGCGGGCCGGGCTGGGCCGGGCGGGGTCGGCGGGGTCGGACTTGGAGCGGCAGCAGGCGATGTACATGCCGCTGACGCAGGCGGATGCGCTGATCCTGGCTTCCATGGACGTGGCTGGCATGCTGGGCGGCGGTGGAGACGGAGGCAGCGGCGGCGACTGGGGCAGAGGTGCGGCGCCAGGGTGTTGGCGCACTGGTGTTGTGGCTCGAGGAGTGGCTATCCTGGTACCTCAGCTAGGTGGTGCTGGGATCGGGTGTACGGCTGGGTGATATGCCATGCATGGGCTGGGATGTGCGCGCTGTGGGACTGTGGCAGGGGTGCCATAAGGGGGCCGGGTTGTCGGTAGCCAAGGGGTACGGGCGCGGTGGGCTTGGGGCGGGGCGGACCTGCGTGCTTAAGCAGTCCATGCGCAGCCGCGTCGGCACCCCACACGCCACGGCGCTGTGCCCCATGCATGTGTCACGAGTCCAGTGGGCCATCAGCTCAGCACCAACTCCCTGCCCCGCACACCGCACTCCTCTCCTCGCAGCGGCGCTGCCCGAGCCGCCCGCGCAGCCGCCCTCGCCCCGCGTGGCCCGCGTGCTGCTGGGCGCCGGCTGGTTCCGAAGCCTGGACCAGCTGCTGCGCGTGTGCGCGTCGGTGGCCGCCACAAAACAGGTGCGGGGGCCTGTCGTGGCGTGCGGGTAAGCCATGCATGTTGCCCCTTTTGTTAGCTGCCGCCTACCTGTCCCTGGGCCTGTGTACATGGGGTGCCCACCCCTCGCACCTCTCTTCGTGACCCGTTCGGCCTATCGAGGCTGCTTTTCTCTGTGGACCCGATTGCAAAACTTGCGCAGGTTGAGCGGCTGGTTGCGCTGGCGGCTGCGGTGCTGCCCCCGCACCACCTGGTGGGCTCGCCGCCCCTCCTGGAGCTGCTGTATGCGCCCCGGGGGCCCACTGACGAGCGGCGGAAGGGCGCACCGGGCGGCAGCGCTGGCGGTGAGGAAGCAGGGGCACTCAAAGAGCTGACGGGGCTGCTGGCTAGCCTGGGTAAGGTGGCATGGGCCCTGGGGCGTGACATGGACGCGGCAGCGGCGGAGGCGGAGGCGGAAATGCAAGGCAGTGAGAGTAGTGCGGGCGGCACCGCTGGCGGCGGCGTCGGCGGTGGCAGCGGCAGTGGCCCTCTGGATCGGGTGGCGGGCGTGGTGGAGGTGTACGACAGAATGCTTGGGGTGGCGAAGGAGTTGGGGAAGGCGCTCAGGACGACGCCTGGGGCAGGGGCGGCGGCAGCGCCTGGGACAGGGGCGGGTGGCGGCACTGGAGGAGGGGCAGCAGCGGCGGTGGCGGCGGCGGCGGATGCGGTGGCGGCTGTGCGCGGCGGCGCCGCCTTCTGGATGGGTGCGCTGGTGCGGTCTGGCGCCTCCCGGCTGAGGCTGGTGCTGGCGGCGCGGGAGCGCATGGCCCACATCAACGCCAACACCTGGAACTTCTCTCGGGGGCGGCAGCAGCAGCAGCAGTCGGAGAGCCCCTGGGGGCTGGCAGCACTCTCGCGCAACGCTCGGCTGTGGGGGCTCGCACAGTACCTGCAAACCGTGTGCACGTGTGTGGGCTGGCTGGGGTCTCCCCTGTCACGGTGGCTGGCGGCTCCCAGGGAGCTGCTGGGCTGCCGGCCGGAGGGGCTGCTGGAGGTGGCGTGCAGGGCGGTAGAGCAGGAGGCGCGGCAGGTGGCGGAGGGGGCTGCAGCAGGGGCCGGCGGAGCAAGCGCGTGGGGAGAGGGCGGGGCAGGGGACAGCGGGGCTGTGGCGTCGTCTACGGCGGTGGTGGGGATGCGGCTTAGCTTGGAGGCTGTGATGAAGGGGCTGCTGGCGTTGGCGGTGCACCCAGGGGTGGGCGAGGACGTGCGGGGGTGGCTGCGGCAGCAGGGCGCGGGAGGGGCTGGGTTAGCGGCTGGGGCTGGGGAAGAGGCGGGTGGCGGCCTGGGGGCCGCGGTCGAGGGGCTGCTGAGGACGCTGAGAGAAGGGGAGCCTGCGGAGTTTGCGGCCAGGGAGGTGGCGGTGCTGGAGGGGCTGGTGGGGGCTGCGGCAGCGACAGGGGCGGGGGGCAGCGAGGCAGCAGAGGCGTTCGGGGAGCGTGCGAAGGCGTTGCGGGCAGAGTACCTGCGAGCGGGTGGAGAGGAGGCGGGTGGTGGTCAGGGGCTGGTGATGCCGCGCGTGTGCGGCAACCCGGGGTGCGCCAACCTGGGCGGGGCGTGCGAGGCGGACCTGGGTCTGTCGCAGTGCGGGGGCTGCCGTGCTGTGCGGTACTGCGGGCAGCGCTGCCAGCGGGAGCACTGGCGGGCGGGGCACAGGACGCTGTGCAAGCCAGCGTAGTGCGCGTAAACACGTGAGCGGGGGTAAATGCCTCGTGCCGTCACGTAAGAGCACCCTGTGGAAGCCGTTGACACGGCCGTCGCGTGTCAAGCATTGCATGGAAGCATGCGGCGCTGTGCCTTGCTTGTCAGTGCTGGGCCTCGCGATACCGGTTGCGGAGGGTTGCTTTGCACAGCAGAACGTTCCTGGTCTGCCGGCAGCAGTTGCCCGCTGGTCCATGTGCATCCTCCTTACTGGCACCGGCACCTTGACGGCTCGTATATGGGTCGTTGCACTTGCAGAGGGGAAGAACCCTCGGCGTGTAACACTGACTGACTGACCGCCAAGAGGGGCGGTGGCGTGTGTGCAGTTGCAGCGTTCTGGACTCACCGTGGCCGCTGCACGCGTGACCGGTGATGGTGGTGGTGGGGGCCCGAGCCTAAGTTGTACAGCTGCCCTGTAACTCATGCGGTATGTGAGCCTCCGGCTCATACATGGGGCGTCACATGGGGAGCGAATCCTCTACCGTGTAACACGGACTAATTTCTTTGGTGCCGCGGTCTTGACCACCAACAACCAGGCTAGCGGCACCCATGCAGCCCTGCGGTCTCTCCATACCGGTACGCCGATGCGTGCGTGGGGCGCCACACTGGAACACAAGCCTTGCCTTGCAAGGCACGCGCGTACCGGTACCATCAACTTGCTGGGTTTCCGTACGCCTCCTTCCTTAACGGGCGGCCCGGCACCAACCTGCACCAACATACCGGCAGATACAGAGTCGTCGCCTAAAGTGCGAGCCTAGTCGGCACTGCCGTGCACATACACTGCATGTTGCGGCGGGAGGGGCAAGCAGGGCATTACCGCAGGGCAAATGCTGCCACTGTGCACCAGCTTATCAAGCAACGGCTAACGGTACAGCTCTCCACCCTGTCACGAACGTACGTCACTGTGAAGTACAGCACCACTACAGCCAGCATAGGACCCGCTGGGCCCCAATAATTGCAACGCAAGCGCAACAAAGTTGCTTGCGTCCAGACAGGTTCGTCAGGTTGGTTTTGAGAGTCAGGTACGTTTTGAGAGTTTAGGCAAGCTGGACTTGTACGCAGCAAGATGTGGCCGTGCCACACGATGCACAGATCAAGCCGTACAGTGTGCAGGTGTGTTGCCGATGCGATGCGGGAGTGGGATACATAGAATCCCAGACAAGCAAACAAATAGGAAAGTGTCACACACACAGGCTTGCAGGTGTACATGCTCTTACACGTCATCGTCATACATACATGTAGAGCCCCTCACGCTGGAACGGAAGGAGTCACGGGGCAGGTGTGCCCCTCCTGGTCCATGCACCACACTGGAGACACACAACGGTGCTGGAGCTCATCTGAACACACGGTATCGGCATGTAAACGTTGCCACCTCCATGAGTGCCGCCCTCGCTCAATAGCCCCATGTCGACACGCCTGCCAGAGCAGCATGTAATTGCTTTCACAACAGCACCAGCAACCTTGCCCAGCAGCCCGGGATATCACGTGCAAAAGCCTGTCTATCTGCATGGCGCAAGAGCCGCATTGCGTGCTGCCCGACGCGTGCCAGCCACCTTCCATGCACTTCAGTCGGACATTCTGCATGCATGTTAGGGGGCGACGTAGCCAGCATTCAGCATTCACTTCAGGAAAAGAACCAATAAAGCACCCAGAAAATGCAGTACAAACCCCCCAAGTAGCGGAGGGGCAACAGGGCGACCGAGTCTGACTGGAGGGTGAGGGGCCTGGGCCCGACAGGGCGAGGCAGCAGGCCGCCCGAGATCTCCTCTCTCATCACGATCGGTGGGTTAGGAGAGCTTGGGGTCCCTGGGCTGGGAGGCTCGGGGCTGGGAGGCTCGGGGCTGGGAGGCTCCGGGCTGGGAGGCGCGGGGCTGGGAGGCGCGGGGCTGGGAGGCTCCGGGCTGGGAGGCTCCGGGCTGGGAGGCTCCGGGCTGGGAGGCGCGGGACTGGGAGGCTCCGGGCTGGGAGGCGCGGGGCTGGGAGGCGCGGGACTGGGAGGCTCCGGGCTGGGAGGCGCGGGGCTGGGAGGCGCGGGGCTGGGAGGCTCTGGGCTGGGAGGCTCCGGGCTGGGAGGCTCCGGGCTGGGAGGCGCGGGGCTGGGAGGCTCCGGGCTGGGAGGCGCGGGGCTGGAAGAGGCAGGACTGGGAGGTTCGGGGCTGGGCGGGACAGGGCTGGGAGGCGCTGGGCTGGGCGGGACAGGGCTGGGAGGCGCTGGGCTGGGCGGGAAGGGGTTGCGAGGTGGAGGCGTCGGGAGGGCTGGGACGGGGGGGAAGGGGCTCGGTGGTTTGGGGGGCTCGGGGAACACCAGAAGCCCTGGGGTGTACGCGGCTGTCGTGTTGGGTTTGGAACCCAAGACGTGAAGGAGGAAAGGATTCCCGCTCGGCAGGGAGATCCGATAGGTGCCAGTCACGTTGGCTGCTGATCCGTACTGGTACTTCTGTGTGAGGATTGTGCCTTCGTCCCACGTCCTGCAAGCACAGAGGTGCACGTACGTACATATGCGATGGTTTTGGTGCAGGCAGCTGTTTACTGGTTGCATACGTGGCCTGCAGTAGCGTAGGTTGATAGCAGGCAGAATTGAATTGGTTGCAATGCCTGGCCTGTAGTGCAGCAGGATGTCAAGCGGGTTGCAGGGGCCGATCGTGCTGCAACGCTGGGCGGGCCGGCGGGCCAGTGGCGAACACCTTGCGCACACACACTGCATTCGTGCACACACAAGGACTGGGGGCGCCCACACGCACGACACCTGGCACTTGCTCGCTTTGCCTTCACACACCCGGCAACCTAGATGCTTGCCTCGGGCTCATTCTGCCTGCTCCCGCACCGCATCCGCTAAACACTGGGGGCACTTTGCCCGCTGCCAGCTGCTGCCAACCTGTCCACAGCAACGCAGCAATGCAAGTGACGCATCACACAGGAGCACCCCGACCTACCACTTCAGGGCAGCGCCGCCCTGTGCATCTACCACACGGTCGCTGCTGGTGCCTGGGAACACGATAGCCAGCGTGGTGTCGTACTCCGCGCTGGCGAAGGAGGTGACCGTGTACGCGTTGAGCCAGGCGTCGGTGGACGGCACGTCTGCACGCAGGCACGGCACGTAGCGGCACGTTGCAAGTGCGTGAGGCAGCAGCGGCAGTAGCGGCAGTAAGACCAGCAGGAGCAGTAGGAAGAGGGACGGCGGTGCAGGGTCGTGCATGGCACGAGTGGGCAGGAGAGTGGCTCGCTGCTGAAGGCCGGCGGCAGCAGGGCATGAGCGGGCGACACGGCGTGCAGTACACGGCAGTGCATGTAATACACAGTGCGGACAGCGTTTGGCAGGCCGGTAGCTGTGGAATGCGGCACCATGCCCGTTTGCATGTGCATGATGTCATGCATGTGCAGTGCGGGGCGGCACAGCAGGCTACAAGAGCAAGTCCTGCAAAGGCACCAAGCTACCAAGCTGCTACAGCCCAGCCGGCACAAGCGAGTACTATTGGTGCAATGCGCATTGAACGCACATAGGAGAGCAGCGTCGCCAGGTGAGGTGTTGCTGGTTCCTTGCCCATCAGTCATTGCGTAGACTTGGATCGGGGCGCTGCTGTTGTAAATAAGAAGCGCGCCGACGCTGATATCGAACGTACGCGCCACGTTGCCGGCCGTACTGGTATTGCTACACGAAACAGAACTCTGCACTTGGCACTGCAGCTGGTCCGAGACCGTTGTGGCTAGACCAATGGCGGTGATTCTAGAAACAGTGAACGGGAAGTTGCGGAATGCGACCTCCGTGCCCATCGCTGCGACGGGCCGCACTTGCTCGAAATCCAGTTCGCACTGGGCACCTGTGGTGGGATAGGGTGCAGCCGATTGGGGGGCAGGGGGCGGAGGCGGTGGAGCGGCGGTGGCGCAAGTGGCAGTATGTCTGTGTGCAATCGTTGCGGAGTTGTGCGTCGGCCCAGCTGTAGGAGATAAGAGCTGGTCATAGAGGAACATGCAGCAGTCCCGAGACCTGTGCATGTCAACTGGGAGGAGCAGTCATGCGTGTCCTACACACAGCGGTGTGCATGTAATGATTAGGGCAACCATGGAGACTGCGGCAGCAGTTCAGAGTGGCAAGCAAACAGGTTGCGGCCAGCCGCGCGCTCGGCAAGTGACACGCGTACGTACCAGGATACGAGTGCGCTACAGCTGCACACACACACCACACCGATGATGGCACATGACGCTACATACCGGTGCATGACGGTGTGGAATACGCTACTTGTGGCGCTCAGACGGCACCTACCAGCAGTGAAGCTCTTGCACGTGGCCCCGGCAATGACCGCAAAGGGCTGCGTGCCGTCCAGCAGCATGCCCGACATGCTGGTTGTGTTGGATGCGCCGGCCCTGATGTAGTACGTGTCGTACGGCTGCAGGGTGACCGTCTTGATGCCCGAGCTGTTGAAGGGCAGCACCCCAGACGATGCGCCGGTGAGGGTGATGGTGGTGGCGGCGGCCCCGGCAGCCAGGACGAGGAAGTGGTGTGCAGGGTTCCTCCGCAGCAGCACTATGCGGTGACTAGTGCCCAGCGTGTTGGTCGGCAGGACGATGCTGGCGCCTGACCCGGTGCTGGCGTGGGCCATGGTTGCAACGCTGACCGGGGCGGAGGACGTCATGCGGATGGCCCTGCCAGGGAAGGCACCAGGCGTGGGGCCAGTCCCGGACGCCGCGCTACCACCGGTCAGCTGGATGGTCTTGGAGTACAGGTTGGCGTCGCCGGAGGAGCGGTCCAGGGCCACGGTCCCGGTGGGGCACACACCGGGGGGGCAGGTGGGGAAGGATACGGAGATGCCGCCGCAGCCGGGCGTGGGGCAGGAGCCTGTGTAGCAGTATGCGGCGAGGGGAGGTGCGAAGCATCTTTCAGAGCAAGGTTACGAGACGAGGCCGGGATGGCAGCCAGGTGGTGCGGTTGGTGGGGCAGGACTCTGTGTGCCGTCGGGGCGCACCGTGTGGAGGCAGCCAGTGGGCGTTAGAGCCAGGAAAGCTCATGTCGGCATGTTGCCCTAAGAAGCACCATGCATGCATGCGTGCGTGCGTGTGCGCGCGACTGCTCGTGGTTTTCTTCCCGTTGGTCGCAACGCACCTGAAACCAGGATACGGTTGGTTGTGTCTGGGGCGCCTGAAGCCGTGAGGACCGGGAACCTGCGGACGGAGAGACACCAGTCCAGCAGGAGATCCGCTAAATTGGCCAGGCAGAACATGATGCCCATGAGTATTTTAGTCAACGCCAAGACCATTGATATGAGCATTAGACAGAAGATCCGGGCTGGGCCTGCCCATGGAGCGTACTTGGGCCCATCTGGTCGCCCTTCACACATCCTCCCCGAATCCTAGCTACCTCCTAAGAGTATGCCAGTGCATGCAGACCGCTCACAGCAAGCGGGCGGCCAAGGCATGGAGCAAAGGAGCTGCTACGGAGGGAGGGCTGGGCCCTGCCTGGAGCCGACAGGACAGGACTCCGGAGGCACACGAGACTCCCAACTGAGCATGGTATCATATACTGGGGTGAGTGCACAGGACTATGTAGGCAAATGAGCAGAAAGCATCCTGCCCAGGTGCATGCGTTGCTGTGTTACTGCGTGCGTGCTAGCATTTGACCAGATGCAAGGCTCGGTTCCAGAGGGATCAAGTGGGGGCTGCTTGGGAGGCCAGCCAGTGGCCACGTCTGCCTTCCCCCTACTCACGCAATGAGGAAGTCCGTGCCGACCGAGCTCGGGATGGCAGCCCTTGTTGCGCCGGTCAAGGCCGCTACGCACAGCAGCAGCAGCGCCCTTGCGCTTGCCGTCCCAACCTGCTGACGGCGTGTGCTCGCTCCGAGCGTGCTCGCGTGGCGGCCTGTGAACCCTTTGCAAAAGGGAAGAATTGAGGCACAGCAAGTGATTAAGAGTTGGTCCGGTCAACCGTCGCGGCCCCATGTCAGTTGGGCCGCGCCCTCAGCTGGGAAGCAGTTTTTGGCCGTAGATCGTGCACTTACCTGCTGCATTCTTGGTGTCCACGAGCCTTTCACTTCTGTTCCTCTGTCGTAACTTCATGCTGTGGGACGGCGCAGATGCGCACAAAGTTGTCCGTGTACCCTTCCGTCTTCTTCGGCGAGCCTGTGAGCAGCGCGCGCGCGCGCGCGGCAACTAATTGGTCTTTGAAGATTGTGAACGTCGATTGCGAGACTCGACCACTGGCTGAGCCGTATACGCGCGCGATTCTAGAGGTAGACGAAGGGACGTGGCAACTCGGGTGAACTCGGTATTCAGATGCGGCGAGCATGCGAGTATCAGCGGAGTTTCATAGCTGACTATATGCAAATGCGTTGAGACGCTTTGGACGCATCTCATGCAGAGTACTGCAAGTCTGCAGCATGTGCCCGTCGCGACTATCAAGTTCCGTCAGACTGGGGTAATCGCGGTTGACCACTACACGTGAACTCCTATGCCTTCGCACGAGTCGCAACTACAATAAAGACGGTCCTTAATACACAAGGGCAGCGGCAAAGCACGTATGCAGGTAGGGAGCGCACACACTAGCTAATGCCGGTGCGGGAGAGCATGCTGCACACTTGCCTCCATCAGCTCATCAGAATAGGCTTGCCTTCTCGGCAATGCCTATCAAAGTTGACGATTTGGCCGAGCGACTCCACGATACGGCAGTGCACCGCATACCACGTTGCCTGGCCGGGCGCACACACCGAATGCCTGCGCGGGTGTCGGTACGCGGGGGAGGGGGTTACAGAGCGCGTGTACGGCAGCTAAGTGAAGGTTCTTGGTAGCTGCCCAAGGTGGCATTCCGCTGGCTTGGCTCCGGTTCCGGTCGGCTAAATAGACCGGCAAGCTGACCGGCTGGTCGCCGCAATGACGGTGTGGCGTAGCGCCAGGCAGCTGCTGGCTCAGCGTGTGGGTTAGCAGCGGCCCGGAACGACGATGCGACTGCCCGCTGGGCTAGCGACGTACGACCCGCTGGGCTAGCGACGTACGACCTGCGCGTTCACGCACTAGGACCTCTCACCTGCATACGGGGGCTAACGAACAGCGCCGTCACTCCTCAACAGCAGCCTCCCAAGTGCCCCTCCACGCTGTGCTGAGTTGGCAGTTGGCAGTTGTGCGCTGAGTTGGCAGCCCCGGGTGCTTCCCGCTGACGAGCATATGCATGCCGGGGTCATGTGCACCCGGTGCAGGCGCATGCAGCACAGACTCCCACATCAAGGCCTGCGGGGCGGGAAGGGGGTGTGGACAGCACTTCAGCGCAGGCAGGCGAAGTGCGTGCGCGATTGCGAGTCCGTCACCGCGGCTAAGACGTGCGCTCGTCCGTTGTGACAGGCTGGAACCAGTGCCCAAGAGCCAGCTTGACGGCGCGCCGTGGCATGGCGCGGTGTACCGCAAAGCACCTGCGGCGCCGGCCAACCCGCGGTGTCCCACCCGGCAATACGGGTGTGGCACCGGCAGAAGGGGACCGGTGCATGCGATAGTGGCATGCAGGCACGTGCCACCCTCCCACACGTCAAGTCCCCAGTGCCGCACGGACCTTGCCGCGCGCCTTGACCGTGCGTGCATCCGTGCCCAGCACTCCTGGCAGCAGTAAATGCTGCGTCTGTGCCACTCCTCCTCGACAGGCACGCCGGCACTTGCTGCCTGGTGCCAAGCCCTTCCGCCCTCCATCCACCCCAGCACTGCACATCCCGCCCGGCTTCGTGTCCACCCTTCACTCTTAAGCACACGCACACACGCAACGCACCTTCCATATGCTCCGCCAGTGGCGCTGCACCGCTCCGCCTTTGTCTCCCCCGCCTTGGTGCCACCCGCAGTCCGCTCCCGTGCCATTCCTGTCCCGACCGATGCACAACGCGGCAGCAACTCCTGGTAGCGGTAGCCATGGTAGCCAGGATAGTTGGACGTAGGGTAGTAGGGCAGTAGGGCGCTTTAAGGGCGTCCTGCCGTCACCGCCATGCGTGGAACGCGCCTGCCCTCCCCGCGTTCCTGCGCACATCGAGTGGGGTGTGGGGCGTGGGTGGCAAGGGGCATCAGCACACGTGGCTTGCAAAACCTGACCCCAGTTTAGGCACCAAGGTAAAGTGGTGGGAGAGCATCACGTGGCGTGATATATCGCGTCCATGTTCGGCTGGCGCCTACGTAATGCGCACACAGGGTCATGCCTCACCAAGGCGTGCGCACGCACCCACACATGCAGACTGAACGTTGACAAGGGGCTCCTCCCCGGGCCGCTGCCCAGTCGCGCTCCCTACCCACAGCCCACATATACAGTACCGGTACTCGCATCTCAGTCATGCCCAACATGCCGCGGCTGATAGCACTGCCGTACTGGTTATCTAAGGGCAAAGCACTGCTTGACGGTGTGCGTGGATCTCCCGTGGGCTCCCAATCAGCCAACACGCACCCCGGAGCCTGGTGCAAGATCCAAACTGGATAGACCACTGACCTTCGCTGGCGGGAGCAATTGGCGGGAGCACGTCAGTGGCGGTCAGCTGGATGGTCAGCTTGTGCCCATCCCTGTCCAGTCCTCTGCAGCTCGAGTGCCTGGGTAACCTCCCCTGCTGCCGAGCCTGGAGCAACTGCGCCATTGTGGGATCCTGGACTACCATCTATTCTTCCTGAACGATGTGGCTAACCTGGACTTGTTGCTGAATGCTTTGCGCGTTCGCCGTGCTGAAGCAGACCACAAAGTAGACGGTAGCGACTTTGTGCCGCCTGGCAGTTGGAAAAGAAACATGAGATGATAGTGAATAACTTGTTCTAGTGCACATGCTTTCCTGTTCACGCTTTAACATGGGCATGCTTGATTGTGTCGGGATGTTCCCGGTATTGCCAATGTTACTGACTTCTGGCTCCCAGCATGCTCTATTGCTTATGACCTTTTCACAGCACACTAGATCAGTACCACCTGTCGTGTTGCTGTAGTTTGTAGGTCGAGGGCAATCACCATGTTCCGCAACGCGGCCAGGCGGCTGCTAGCCGTGGGGCAGCGCACCATTAGCTCCTCAGCAGTTGCTCTAGAGGAGGCAGCTGTTCCTGCGGGCCCCAAGGAGTTCGCGGAGGCCTGGACCAAGAAGGCTCCGAGCACCCTCGCTGTGCCCGAGGTCCCCAGCAAGTTCACCAGCGTTGCTACGGAGAACCAGACTCAGGGCGATCTATTCCCAGTCAACTTTTACACGCCTCACAGCGTCCTTGCTGACGGCGTGAAGAAGGACGGTGTCACCCTCCCGGGCGTTGATGGCTACTTCGGGATTAAGGCCAACCACGTGCCGATTATTGCGCAGCTGCGCCCCGGCATTGTGGAGCTCTCCAGCGGTGCTGAGACGGAGAAGTTCTTCATCAGCGGTGGCTTCGCGTTCGTGCACCCCAACGGTGTTGCCGACATCTGCGCGCTCGAGGCGGGCACGCTGGACCAGTTCGACGCCGCAGCGGTCAAGTCGGCTCTGTCCGCTGCTACATCGGCTCAGGGCCAGGGCGACGAGTACGACCAGGCGGCCAACCGCACAGCGCTGGAGCTTTACGGTGCCCTGGACTCGGCCCTCGACAGCAAGGCCTAAGTGCGCAGCCCAGGCGGAAATGGCCGCCTAGCATGCGGCTCGTGGGTTGCAGGAGATGCTCGGGCGCTGGCACAGTGAGCGGCGGGCGGGCGGGCGGGACAGGTGTGCGTTGGGTTGAGGCTGCACCACCTGGGGGGTGGTGCGACGGGGCATAGCCAGGGCCTCTGGTCAGGCCCGTGGATTGCCGGGCGCAGCGCTGGCCATGCTAGGTCATTTGGGTGGAGGCTGCTGCTGCTGCCGCTCACGGCTACCGTGAGGCGCGGCGAAGCTGCCGACGGAAGAGCGGGTTCGTGGAGGTTGGGATGGAAAGGCCACCAGCAGGGCTTGCGCCGAGCGGGACATCTCGGGAGGCTTCCTGGGCGGAGTCTGGTACAGCTTCAGTCTTCTGTGGTAGCCCATCGGGGCCGCCTCGTAATGACTTATGAACAAGGAGCACTTGTGCTGTAGCACGTGTCGCAGCGTAGGGGTGCGTGGAATCGGACCAGGTATCTTGGCAGGGCCGCTTGTGGACCAGCATTGGGACCGTCCGGACATTAGCTGTTTCAGTGTAGCTGGTATGTAACCTTGTATCTGTTGTTGGTAGGAAGGTCGAGGTCCGGGTGCATGTGCGGGGAGGTTGCAAGGCATCGTGCACCGTTGGGCACCTGCACCCCGTGTGCCTGATGACACGTTGTGGCGCGCGCTTACGTGCAGAAAAGACCGGAAGTTTGTAAGTCGGCATGGTGAAGGTAGCTTTGCTTCTTACATGTCGAGGTGCGCCAGGGTTGTGGGGGCCCCAGCGGTTGGAGGGAGCCAGGACGAGCAGAAGCGCATGTGCGTAGCAGCCTTCAGCTTGTGGGTGAGAGCTCTGGGATGGGAGGACATCAGCATGCCAGTGCACTTCATTTCTGCACGACATGCATGCGCAGCAGCGTGGCTAAAAGGGTTCGGGACAGGGCGCCATGTGGTCTGCCGTATCTGTACTAACCGGCTCAACCACCAGTGCACAAGCGTCGAAGGCAGCTAGGAGCAGCATGCAAGTTACCTGGCCAACAGTTAGACACGAGTATCATAGCGCTGTAGGAACATGTAATGGGTTGTGCGACTAGTTCCACAATGTCGGGGGAGAACCCAACACCGAACGCTGCCGATAGGGCCAGCCAGCCAAACAACAATCCTGCAGGTGAAGTCCATAAACAAACAACTACAAACGGCCCTTCGGATGTTGCGGCCCTCGCGGGCGCTTTGTCGAACCTGAATGTTGCCGACAAACCAGCGGGGGCGCCCACGCAAGCTGTGCACGATGAAAGCTCCAGCTCTAGCGACTCGGACACAGAGTGTCTCATGTGTGGCCTTGTACCCGGAGAGCCCTCCCGCTCCACACCGAGGCGCGCAGCCTCCCCCGCACAGCCCCGGCCTGGCGATGCCAAAGTGGGCCTCCTGTACGACAGCTGCATGGAGCTGCACGATGGCCCAGGTGGGGTTGGTCCAAGATGAGGGCAAAGCTTACGGCAGTGGCTTGCAGGGGAAGTAGGTGTCTGGGGCGCAATTGGGCGGAGTCACGTCTACGGGTAATCCAGAGAGCCGGGGTTGGGGCTTTGGCGGCACGCACGGTGGCCATACCTTGTCCTTTACACTTGACAGCCTGTATTGTGTTTGACAACTCTCCTGTACTACATGCTCTTTACCTTTACGGCTCTCGAACTCCCTAACTGCAGTCGTCCGCACCCACCTGGCCCGCCTCTGTACGTCTCCGTACCATCCAAAGCGGACGTGGTGCCATGTGGCCTCCTTGTGTTCCTACCCTTGTCTTGACACACGATTCGTTATTTTGCACCGCACTTTCCTGCACCCAGCACGCGGAGTGCCTGTCCAAGTCATGGTGCTGCGCGCCAAGCTGCCCTGCCCCTCCCCCCCTTGTTCCTTCCCCCGTCGCGACTTTCCCCCCACCCCCCACCCCCCACCCCACCCCCACCCTCCCACGCAGAGCACGTGGAGCGGCCCGCCCGCGTGATTGTGCTGTACGCCAAGCTGCAGGAGGAGGGCCTGCTGGAGCGCTGCAGCAGGCTGGTGGCACGGCCGGTGGGTGTGGGTAGGTTGTGGGTTTCATGTGTTGATTTGAGGTACGCATCGTGCCTTCAGCGCTGCAGCAGGCTGGTGGCATGGCCGGTGGCTGCTGTAAGCGTTCCGTGCGGGAGGCAGGACGGTGCGGATGCTTCACGCGGTTGTCGTTTGTGGAGGGAGTAAGGGCTGCTGGGGCCGTTGCAGCAGGCTCATGGCAGCGCCAGTGGGTGTGGGGGGAGGGTATGGAAGGCGTGGGGGATGGCGAGGGAGGACGCAGTGCTTAATGCCCGTGTGCATGCCGCCTTAGCGGTGCTGGACCGCTGCATCACGGCAGGCTGGTGGCAAGGCCGGTGGGTGCACCATCGTAGTAATGAGTTCTTTTCGTGAACGGCGGACCGGGACTTCAATTTCAAGCATGTGTGGGCATCCAGCGTCGCACCCTCAGGGCTGTGCTGCTGCTGCAGCAGGCTGGTCGCACGGCGGGTGGTCGGGCCGGGGCCAAGGACGTTGGTGGCCGAAGGGCGCAACAGGGCGATGGGCACTGGGAGACTGGCTTACAGCAGTAGCTGGTAGGGTGGTGATGCGAGGCACAGTCCACAGTGGAAAGAGGGATAGTGGTTGGGGTCTTGACTGCCTGTGCCGAGTTGGGCGTGAGGTGGCGGGGTTACGGCGAGATTGGTAGGTGGACATGATCGCCGTGGATCCCCGCGGCGTGCCCCCGATGCAGCGCCCAAAAATACACATGAAAAATTGATATAAAAACTTGATTTTTTGGGGGCTTGTGCGCGTTTAGGGCGCGCGGATCAGGTCCCAAGCTGTGCCGGTGGACCATGCGGGCATGGCCTCGGGGTTGCTGTGCGGTCAAGGCGGCCAAGCGCTCACAGGGATACAACGCAGCAGCCTTTCGGTTGATCGACTGCCTGAACCTGCTTTTGCGCCCCCATGCATGCAGGCCACGGACCCTGAGCTACGGCTGGCACACAGCGCGGAGCACATTAAGAAGGTGGTTGCACGGGTTGGGCGCACGCGCGAACGCGGGGAAACCGTGCAAGGGGTCAGGGAAGCATGGAATGGAAGGTGGGGGCGATGGCTAGGGATGGGGAGTAAGGTAGTGTGCATGGCGGGATTTGAAAGTTTGGGGTTCCTTTGCAGTCCAGTCAGGACCCACACCGTGAGGGGAGAACTCTAGATGGTACGGCGTCTAGGATGTGCGGTTGGAAGACCGATAAGTAGTCCTATGCGATAGGACTACCTTTTGAGCAAGTAAAGAGCGTAATACCGTATCGCTCTACTGTAACGGACAGTAGGATACACCGGGGCCAGCTCCAGTCTCGGGCGGGTTTACCTCTGGAAAACAACAGTCACCGTCCTGGTCTCCTCACGTCCGTACAATCACGCTGCTGCCCGCCCCTTGCCTGCAGGTCGACGGCATGTTCGCGGCGCAGTACAAGCACGGTAAGGCGGACCTGCGGGACGAGTCGTACTGTTTCGCCGACGGCTGCGGCGACCTCTACCTGTGCGCGCACACCGCCACGGCGGCGCGCTACGCGGCGGGCTGCTGCATAGAGGTGGGCACGGACAGGGTTGGGGCATTTGTGTGGAGCGTTGTTCGTCGGCGAGCCGCTTGCTAGTGCTACCGACCTGTGTATAATCACGCGATGTCATCGGCCCTCCGCTGCACAGGGTTGCCGCGGCGCTACCTACCACTGCATGCATGGCGAGGTGATAGTGCTCACACGCGCACGCCCAACCCTGTACCCCTGGCCTCCCTTGTTCTCCCCATCCGCTCACTTGTCCCGTGTCTTAACCATGTGCACTGCTTGGCTGGCCACCTGCTTCAGCGTGGCAGCCGAACACCGGCACCGCGCTCGGCACCCTGCTGCCGCCTCTTGGACCCCCCTCATCCTCACCCGCCCAGTCGACATGTCCACTGCAGGGCGCCCTGGCGGTGTGCCGCGGCTCGGTGCAGTGCCGCGTGCTTGCCGCTGCAGCCCAATACTAAAGCAGATTAGTACACAATACGTCCCCTTCTCCCTTTACCCTCGGGTGCACAGGGCACCCTGGCTGTGTGCCGAGGCGCGGTCCAGCGCAGCCTGGCGGTGGTGCGGCCTCCTGGCCACCACGCCGAGTGCGAGCGGGCCATGGGCTTCTGCTTCTTCAACAACGTGGCCGCCGCCGCGCTGACGGCACTGCAGCAGCCAGGTGGGTGGTGGGACCATGGGAAGGGGGCAGGCAAAGGGGGCAGTGAGCCAAGGGAAAGGGGCCAGCGGGCCATGGGAAGGGGTTAGGAGAGGGGCCAGGGAGCCATGGGCTTCGGCTGCTTCATGAATGGAGCGGCGGCGGCGCTGACGGCCCTGCAGCAACCAGGCACGGTAGGGATATGGAGGAGGATGGAGACATATTAGGGGCCAGGGGGACAGGGGATGCATGCACGGCGTAGAGAGTGGTTGCGGCAGGGCTCTGCAGCGGCCCGGTAGACATGGGGGCAGGGAAAATGGGGAACGGGGAGGGCATGGGGGACAGGGGAAAGGGGACAGGAACAAGGGCACAGGGACTGGCTCCATCTCCAGCAAGGTGCCAAGGCAGCGGCGCTGACGGCAGCACTGTACCGGAGATGGACGGATGAGGGCCTGGGGCAGGAGGCAGGGGGCGCGCTCAGCAAAGTGCGCAAGCGCAGTAGAGGGAGGACACAGGGCTTCTGGCTTTCTAGGCACGGGAACGGGACGTGGCCACGGCGGCGGCCATGGCGCTGCAGTGGCCTTACGAGGGCCGGCCAAGGCGGCATGCAGGGCGCTGGGCGCGGGGGCCTGGGGCCGGGCGCCAGACAGGCTCATGGGGGTGAAGGCACTGGGACCGCAGGCTGCTGTGGCTCCCCTCCGTACCCCGCCACTTCCCACCCCGGCACCATGGACCCCACCTTTCCTTCCGCAGGCATCCGCAGGGTGGCAGTGTTGGACTGGGACGTGCACCACGGGAACGGGATACAGGTGGGGCATGGTCACCACTGGATCGGGAACGAGGTATAGGTGGGGACGTGGTAGGGCCGTGGTAGAGCACGACAGGGGCGCGAATGCGGGTGGGGCAACTGGAGATAGAGGAGGGTCAGACGGTGCCAAGCGGCTTTGGCGAATGGTTTCTAGGCTGCTGGCTGCATTGCACGTGTGCCGCGTTGCTCTGGTGCGCTCCCTGAAGGAGCGGGGTTGGTGGGGGAGGGCAAACGGCATGGTGTACGAGGGAAGAAGGAGCGTTGGGCAAGCGTTGCACGTTGACTGCTGACCGGCTGACTGCTGACCGACTGGCTGTTTGCCGTACGCAGAACATCCTGTACGACCGGCCCGACGCGCTGTACATCTCCATCCACCGCGACCCGTCCAACTTCTACCCCTACCACAGCGGCTTCCGGGACGAGCTGGGCACAGGGGCAGGTGGGCGGGGGTGGGGCCGGATGCCAGGAGTCGGGAAGGCAAATGCGGGTTGGTGGGGCAGGACGAAGTGCACGATGGGGGAGGTTACGCGTGGAGGTTACGCGTGAAACGCAAAGGGGAGGGGAGGGGCAGGAGGGCGGTTGGGCGGATGCTGAGGCCAACGGCTGGGCGGGGATGAGGATGGACGGGAAGGAAACAGGGACAGGGAATGGGTGTGGGCAGGGCGAGGGTGAGGTTGACCATGGCGGACCAGAAAGCTTGGTCGAACTGGTACATTGTTGTTGTGCCCCCATCATGTAGCTCTACACTCTTCCTGCCCTCTATCCTTTCGTTCTGCTATCTGCCTCGCTCCACTTGTGTCGCCATCACCCCGACGAACGCCTTACCCATACCCCGTCGTTCACTCGCTACCTGTGCCCCCCTCCCCTCGCCCCCTCCCCAGGCACCGGCTTTAACGTCAACGTGCCCTGGCTGGAGCGCGGCATGCGGGACGCAGACTACAAGGTGAGGGGCTGGGGGACCACTGGTGTGGACAAGGGAGGGATCCTGCGGGTGTGAAGGTGTTCCGCGGGTGTGGACAAGGCCAGGCTTCCCCCGGCTGTGGACGGTGTGCAAGACTGCCGGGGGCACAGCGGCACAGCGACGGGAGTGTAGAGTGCAGCACGAGGGACGCAGGCTATCAACTGACACGCTGAGGCGGTTGCCTGTTGCGGTGGACGGCTGGTACATGCATGAGGGACGCAGCGGCAACACGGTACATGGGTGCAGGGAGCGTGTTTGTGCCGCGTGTCCGTGTGCTGGCGTGTGTCAGTGACAATGTGCACGGATGCAACGCGGCATGTGCATTATGGTACATACCACCGTCACTGTCGCGGCACAGCTGTGCGCCGTGCGGCGCGCAGGCTGTAGGTGGGTGCTTAGGTGGGAGAGCTGGCTGGCTTGCGGGCATGTATATCCACAACAGCACAGCGGCAGGGGGTGGCGCACAAAGGGTGGGGCCTCACGGTGGGGCCTGGTGCTGGTTGGTGCCTGACCCCACCGACATCCCTCACCTTCGACTGAAGGGCCAGGCACACCCTGTTACCGCCCCAGGCCGCCTTTGCGCTGCTCATCGAGCCCATCCTTGCCGCCTACGCCCCCGACCTGGTGCTGGTGGCGGCGGGGTACGACGCGGCGGAGGGGGACCCGCTGGGAGGGTGCAAGGTGGGGCCGGGGGTTGCGAGCTGGCGGTTGGTGGGGGCACAAAGGGGTTTGGCGTCAGGGCGAGGAGGAAGGCACCATGGGGTTGCTGCAAGGTGGGGCCAACTGCTGGGGTGGTGCGACGCAGGGCCACCTAGGGTGCAGTTTGGGCCCGAGGGAACCTGTGTGGCCAACTGGTGGGTGGGTGCATGGTAGGGGGTCTAGGGTAGGCGGCGCTTTAGGGTGGGATGAGTGCCTTTATCGTGCGCCTCCTCCTCCTCCTCGTCCTCCTCCTCCTCCTCGTACCAGCGTATGCATCTCAGATGTGATCCTGGACAACAGGCATCTCGTGTCAATTGTTTTACTCTTGCAGGTCACCCCCGACGGCTACGCGTGGATGACGGAGCGGCTGCTGCGCCACGCGGGGGGCAGGCTAGTGCTGGCGCTGGAGGGAGGGTACAACACAAGGTGGGTGGGCACGGTTATGCGTGTGAATATGTATTAACGCGTGTGCAGCACAGGGACATGACGTGAGAGATGGATGGGTAGGTTGGTGCTGGCCCTGAATTAACAAACGGTGGCCGGTCGACATGCGAGCCCTTGTCAGACACACAGCGACGCCCCGGCGATGGCAACTATTGCCTAATCCTAGTTGGCCCTATTCCCCGACCAACAGACACCCTGAGGCCCCTCAATGCGGGACGGCGCAGGGTGCTGTACACGCTTACCCGTGTAGGTCTGAGCTCCAATCCCCCATTGCGTCGTTCCGCGCAGGATGACGTCGCTGTGCGCCGCCGCCTGCCTCCACACGCTGCTGGCGGGCGCAGCGCCGCCGCCCGCCGCCGCCACCGGGCCCGCCAGCCCCACCGTCGCAGCGCCCGGCGTCGGCGACGTGCTGCCGTCCACCCACTGCCACGACAGCCTCAAGCTGGTGGGTTACGTGCACCGTAGCGCACCTCCCGCCTTGTGAGGGAGGTGGAGGCAGGGGAGTCCCTCTTGGCCGTTTGGCCACTCCGTTGTTCCGCGGCACGCTGCACCTGGGCGTGGGCCCCTTACAGACCTCCTCCCCGCTTGCCCTGATTCCCATGACAAATATGCCTCACTTGGACTCTGGAGCTGCGGGCAGGCCATGCCGCGTTGCCACTGCGTGCCCGTCCCACATTTGGCCCTTATCTCGAAACCCCTACCCCCCATCACCCCACCCATGACCTCGTCCCCTCACATGTACAGGCTCCGGAACCATAAGCCCCTCGGGGGGCCGCGGCGCCGACCCCAACACCCGCCGGCCAGAGCACCCCTACCGGGTCCACCACCTGTATGTCTACGGGTACCGCCTGTCCTCATCTGTTGTTTCCGCAAAACCCCCTACCGCCCCAGGTGTACGAGGCGCAGGCGGCGCACTGGGAGCCCCTGCGAGGGCGGACGTGGGCCGAGGCATGGGACGCCTACCTGCAGGTGCCTGGGTGTCTTAGCTATTATGAGACGGGTGGTTCGTTGAGGGGAAGGTCATGGACGGCTACATGCAGGTGTATGTGTGGGGGGTAACGAACTGATGCAGGTGCCTCGGGTCTCCAAACCGCTAGAAGCACAGCGTGCATCCGTACTACCACTGCCAGCAGTAACACCCGTTGTGGTTCCCGGACTTGACGTGCTGCCTCCTGCCTGCAGGAGCTCAACGCCATACTGCCAGCCTCCTCTGGCTCCGGAGCCCAAGGCCCAGGGGCGCAGGGGGTGTCGCTGCAGGACGCCTTCGCGGCGCGGCGGGCGCGTGCGGCGGCGGCGGCACGGAGTGCAGCCGGGGCGGCGGCGGGCACGGCGGCGATCTTGGAGGTGGTGCGGCCGGCAGCGGTGGCGTCTGTGACGGTCACGGAGGTCACCAAGGATGGGCCGGTGGAGGCAGGGGTACAGGGGAGAAGCTCGGTAGGGTCGGGTGTGGGGGCCCAAGGGAGAGCAGCAGCGGTGGTGGGGAAGGGGAACGGGGACGCGGTAGCGCGGACGGGGGCCGAGGATGAGGAGTTGACGTCGCCGGAATGGCCAGCTACGCAGGTGTAGTGGGATGCGGTGGAAAGGATACCGGTGCACCAAGCATGTATCAAGACCGTCACGGGAGGACTAGGGCTACCCAGGCGCGTGTGGTGGACAGGGATAGGTGTACAAATGGTGTGGCGTCGTGGCGTGATGGTGTGTGTGCTTGAAGCTGCCAAGCGCATCGGCCTCTGCTCCAGAGCTGTCACTGGGCATGGCGTATGCGGCGTGGCGGATGGGCAGCGGCACTGCACTGCAGCTACTGGCCACCAGTGTCGCTTGTTGATGACAGCGGGGGAGGGGGCTGCGATGGGGACACTGAGGACGTCAGCGTCCGCACCTGGGCTTGGCGATCCGTAATTGTGCGTTGTGTTCATGACCCAAGCCTTGCCTTGTGACGGCTCGAAAATAAGAAACACCGGCACGGTTATGCTTTGCGTCTTGTGCGTGAATGGAGTGGCCTGACACGTGGCATCATGTCAATGGCCGGTGCCCAGTGACCACCGTTCTTTCTGGCTTCCTGATCTCCTGGCTAGACATGTGGGTCATAACCTGCAATAGCAGGAAACTTTTGCCCGTACAATGGCAACTCAGATCTTAGAGGGTGTCCTCGTGTTCCCAACGGCCAATACCGTACCGGTCTCCTGCCTCCGGTGTACGGGGCTGGGTGCTTGGGTAGCCTGCTGCGCTGAATGGAAGCTGACCGGAAAGTGTAAGACACGTGCAGCTGAGCAAGGCATTAGGATGCCTGCGTGGGCACGTGCCTTCTGGGCACGTGGGCAGCCTGGCCGTCAGGTGTGTACTGGGGATTGCGCTCTGTGAGGATGAGAGCGTAGCATCAGATAGTGTTTAACTACCGGTACTCGATGATCGAAGTAGGGCAGCTGGGGCTGCGTACGGATGTGCCGGGACTGCCGGCCAAGCACGTGGCGGGGCGAGGCATTCAGAGGCCAATCTTTCAAGTATGCACGCTGTGCGCGCAGTACAGTGCGACCTGGTACACTGCCACATGGCTCACTTGACAGCATGCATAAGTACCATGCATAAGTACCGTACATGACATCCGTAGACACTGCAACCAAGTCAGGATTGAGCGGTGCCCGGCTGCCCGCCTTCGCCTAGGCGCCTCGTACTGCTGACGCAGTTGCACAGGGCGCAGTCGCACTCACGTTCTGCAACTAGGCAGGCCCTCCCAGCGCCCTCCGTCCTACCGGTTACAACCCTGACCCCGCTCCGTCAGCCCCAACACGCCCAGCACAAACCGTCCCGCTCACCTAACCGCATTGCAGTGGTTGCAAAAACTGCGCACACTGCCTCGCGGCCGCAGGATGTTACCCTACGGAGCCCCATTCTGGACACGGTGCTTATTGCTCCCTTACTACTGCGCCGCAATGCACTGCATTGTAATGTTCCGTTCAGCGCCCGATCTCCGGACCCGACCTGCCGCCGCATGCAGCCGCTCCTCCTTGCAGCAGCCCAGTCCCACCTGGTCCCACCACGACATGGCAACCAAAAGTGAAGGACGGCGCGGCCAGCAGACAGGAGTCCCAGCCCAACCAACTGCATTGCGACAAACACAGGAGATGTCAGCGCTGCTGTGGCCGCGCAATAGCCCCCACCTAGGCGACGCGTCTCAGCACCGACGGAGTCCCTCTCAGCTTCACACTGTGGTGCCCCATCCAGCGCCTGGTGGACCCGGCCCACCACAGCGACCCCTACACGTGGCTCCTGCAGCTTCAGGTCCTCCTCCAGCTCCTCCAGCATCATTCACCACCTACCTAAACCGCACCTAAACCACTCGACCGCAACAGCCCCTGCCTGGACGGAGCAGTCACCTCAGCCTGCAGCCGCCAGCAGCCCCTTTAGCCACGCCCCCACCTCCTGCCGCTCCCTGTCCCGCGGGCGAGGGTAGTGCACCTCCAACATGCCCACCGCAAACCGCATCTCCCACACACCCCACGGCGCGCCCTGCTCCACCAGCCACTCGAGGGCACACAGGGGAGCCCCCTGCTTGACCGCTGCCCCAAGCACACCCTCCCCCAGCGGCATCCCCAGCCGCCTCAGGCACTCCATCGTGCCCCGGTCACCATTCTTCGCCGCAGCTGCATACCAGCCGCTCCCGTGCTCGTCTATGAACGCCGCCAACCCACCTAGCCCCACCACGCCCTCCAGCGTCGCCGCACAGCCCGGGGTTACTGCTGCTGCCGCAGCCTCACACGGCAGGTCCCACGTGTGCCGCGGCAGCTGCTGCAGCAGCGTGCACCACACAGCCCACGGCTGGCCTCCCGCCGCTGCTGCCGTCAGCGGGTGCTTGCTGTCCCTGTCCGCCACAGGCCACCGCGCCACCACCAGCAGCTGCACTGCCTTCACCAGCGCCTCGCTGTCCGCGGGTGTGTTGCTGGGCCACGCGCCCACCACATCGGGTACGCTCAGCTGCACGCGGGGGCAGCCGGCTGCAGCAGCCACGTGACCACGGGCAGGTCGCCCCGGGCGATAGCTGGGAGGTAGAGCTTCGCCTGCAGTGGGCAGCCCACCTGCCGCAGCCAGGCCGCCGTACGCACGCTGCCGGACTCCACGGCTGCCACCAGCGCAGCCACGGGCACCTCTGTGCACCGCCGTCCGTACAGGTACCTGCCCCGGACGGCTGCATGCGCTCCACTATCAGCTGCAGAGCCTCCAGGTTTCCGTGCCTGGCGGCCGCTAGCGCAGCCCAGGACCTGCCCACCGCCGGCCCCCGGTCCGCCAGCCAAAGCAGCTTCGCCGGGCTGTCCCTTGGGGCAGCAGCGGCTGCGTGCACCATCTCTGCGCTCTTCCACACAGCGTCACCAGCGGGAGGCAGGTGGCCCCCGGCCGCCTCAATGCGCTGGATGGATGTTGTAGCACAGAAACCTGTGATACATAGATATTAACGTATGTTATACTAGAACCCTCTGAGCTCCGAGTGTAACCCTTGAGCTCCCAAACCTCTGATCCTTTGACTACAGATGCTGTGTGGTGAGTTGCAAGATGCCGTGTGGTGATTGCACCTCCAACAGCATAAAGCGTGTCTCCTCACACGAGATTCCGCAGATTCCCAGGACCGGATCATTGCTGGTCCTTGAAATAGCCCTTGCTGGTGGGTACCAGAGGCATTGGACTGAGCTAGCCGCTCTACGCTTTGCCTTGTGCACTCGTAGTGTACCAAGGGCCGTACTCTCCTAAAGACGAACCTGTAACATTTGGCGATCCTACCAGGGGAGCCCAATTAGTTGTTAAACTGGCTCCAGTTCCGCAACCTCCTTCCGGCGTAAACGACTTGCAATACAACGCGTGGCTCCACGCTCACGGCGAGCGTTTCCTTAGGGGCGCCGGCGTGAACCAGTACGGGTCTATGCGCTACGCGTCCACTTTGGACAAGACAATAGAGGGTTTCAAGTCTGTTATCTTCTCGTTCTGCAACGAGCTTGGGATTCCAGGTGACCCTTTTGCCATTTCCCGGTCTGAGTAATGCCTCCTCGTGGCCGTAACCGCGGACGCGGGGCCCAGAACAATAATAACATGAACCATAATGCTGCTAATGCTGCTGCACAACTGCAAGCGCCTCCGCAACCCGCGCCTGCCCCTGCTCCGATACCAGCGGTTGCTGCTGCACAGAACCAGGCCCCGAACGTTCCCTTGAACCCTGCCCCGGCTCCTGCCTTGAACAATGTTGCAGTACCCATGAACGAACCGGCTCCTGGACCGGCCCCTGAGCCGGCCGAGGATGCTGTCATGGCGGACGCTGAGCACGCCGCCCCTGCTCAGAACCCCGGCCCTGCTGCCCAGGTGCATGTGGCCCAGGGTCCTGAAGCTGTTGCGGCCATGGAAGGCCTTGATTTCCTTGCATGGCTGCGCCAACCAGAACGTACCGTGCATGATATTGCCCAGGCCCTGAACGCACGGCACGCTCTGCTTCCTCTCCTCCCCCAGAACCCAGCTGCTGCAGTTCCCGCACCAGCTGCCCAGATCCCAGCTGCCGCTGCTCCTGCGCCAGCGCCCCAGATCCCGGCCCCCGCCGCCCCCGTGCCGCCTGCCCAGATCCCGGCTGCCTTCCCTGAAATCCAGCCTGTCATAGACGAGGTCCAGCCGGCCGTGCCCCAGAACCCGGTGCCTGCCCAGACCCAGGTTGCCGTACCCCAGATCCCGGCCGCTGCCCCCCAGAGCCAGCCCACCGCTGCCCCCCAGAACCAGGCCGTCGCTGCCCCCCAGACCTACGCAGCCGTCGCGGCCGCCGCCGCTGGTCCCGGCCCGTCCGCGCCAGACGTCAACGCCATCGCCCAGCAGCTGCTGGCCGCCCTGAACTCCTCCGGTGCTGGCCGTGCTGAGGCCGCTGCACGCTGCGTGGACATGCTGCTGAACTCTGACACGGTGGGTCGTGCTGTGCTTGCAGCCCGCGTGCCGGTACCCCAGACCATTGACCTTACGGCCCCCACGCCCCTGACCCCTAAGAAAGACGGAGTGGTGAAACTGACCTTGCCTAGGTTCCGTGAAAAGGATGACCCTGAGCACTTTTGGCGCCTCTTTGAACTGACCATGGAAGCTGAGTCCCGCATCTCGCCCTTCACTGCACTTGTGACGGCATGCGAGGATTACTCCGTGGCACAGACTTTCCTACTGCACCTTGCCAACGGCAAGTCCCTGACCCTTGATGAGCTGAAGCAGGCCTTTATTGCTCGCTTTGACTGCCGCATCCAGACCCGTCGCGAGGATGCACGTGATGCACTGCTAGAGGGCAAAGTGCGCATGGATAACACCAAGGGGGTTAATGAGTACGCTCAGCGATTCCTAGAACGTGCTTCTGATGCTGGCTTCCGCCCAGGGCACAATCCCGCTGACGACTTCCTCTTGATCCCCCTGTTCCGCCGTGGCCTGGCCTCCCACTTGGCGTCGAACTGTGTGGTAGATGCTGCTCGGAAGCCCTTTGACACGTTGCAGTCCCTGATCACCCATGCCGTTGGTGAAGAACGTGAATACAGAGCTCGCAAACCTGCCGCTTACGTGAACTCTGCTGCCACACCCCGACCGTACTGCCGCCCTCCCCAGAGCAAGCGCAACGCCGCGGGCTGGTCCACTGTGCCGCCGGGCAAGCGCCCCCGCCACTTCGACCACCCGCCCCAGACCAACCGTCAGGCGCCGGTGCCGCCGCCACCGCCGCCTCCCCCTCGCCAGCTGGGCCAGCAGCGCCGTGACAGGCCGCCGCTGCGCGACCCGCTGGGGCTGACTAAGATTAGGGAGCCGGACGGGCGCACGCTGAGCAATGTTGAGTGGCGTGCGTTCCTGACTGAGGGCAGGTGCCTGAAGTGCGGTGAGACGGGCCACATTGCGCGCAACTGCCCCAAGTAGGGGGCTGCCCAGTGTGCCTGTGGCCAACCGCTGGGTGTGTCAGATTGCTGCTGCATTGCATCGACTCAGAATTGCGCGCCCTTGTGTGCACGCACCTTGACCCAGGATGCACAGCGTGAGATTGAGGCTATGGTGGGCTGCGCCCTGACTTTTGATGCATGCGCTACAGAAGTAGCATGTAACGCAGTGGCTCGGAACTTTGCTTGCCCTTCCCGGCCTTTCCAATCTCTTGACTGTTCCGGCCACGCTGTCTGGCTTGCGCCGCCAGCCCCTGACTTGCATGCGTACATTCGGCATTACCAACGCTGCAAGGAGCATGATCCCTGCACCGCTGCTTGTGCACTGATACCGGTATCCTACCGCAAGGGTCGTTTGCTGCACCGTTGGCAGTTGAAACACACCTACCCTGCCGGTACTCCACTGTTTCGGGACACTTTGAACGGTGCAGGGCCCCCTGAACCTATCTCTGAGCCGCATGAATTGTGGTTTGATCCCCCGACTGCCAGTTGTCGCACAGAGCCGGTGCATGGTCAGTGACACCGACTCGCTTGATATCTTTGATGGGTGCCTTAGCGGTGCACGTGTACGTGTCCTGCCTGACACAGGCGCCACACACTGCTTTGTGTCCGCTGGCCTGGCCCAGAAACTGAACCTTGCCGTAACACCCTCGGTGTTTGCACCTGTGCGACTGGCAGATGCGACTTCCACGCCCATAGTGGGGGAGAGCCGTGTTAAGCTGCGCATGGGTACCTTTGCCACTGAAATACGGGTCTTGATCCTGCAACGGCTGACACCCGCTGCCGATGTAGTACTAGGGCAGAGTTTCTTGAAACGCTTTCACGCCCTGTACGACACGGCACGTGGCGAACTGCGTCTGACCCGACCCTCCGGTTCCACCCTGACCCTGCGTTCGCAAACTGCGCTCCCTGCCACGATCCCTGAGCCAGCTGACACGCCTTCAGCGTGCCTGTTTGAGGCGACTCCCGTTTCGGCTCGGGTAGTCTCAGCCTCGCGCGCGTTTCGTGTCTCGGCCCAACCAGGCTCGCGTAGCGCCCTTGTGTGGGTTCGGCCGTTTGGGGACACGTGCCTACCCCCTGTGGCTGCTAGCGCTGACCTGGAGACCAACGCTGCGCCTCCACCTAAGAAACCTGATCCTATACCACCGAATCCTGAACTACAGACTTTGCTGACAGAATATAAGGACGTGTTCGAACCCCTCGAAGCCTTGCCTCCAGACCGGGGACTACACCACACCATCCCGTTGGTGCCTGGCGCCGCCCCTACCTTCCGGCCACAGTTTCGGCTGTCGCCCTTGGAGATTGAAGAAGTCACAAGGCAAGTGAAAGATTTATTATCGAAAGGTTTTATACAACCTTCCACGTCCCCTTTCGGAGCCCCGGTGCTGTTTGTCACCAAGAAAACAGGAGAGCTACGCATGTGTATTGACTACCGTGCGCTGAACAAGGTTACAGTCAAGAACCGGTACCCCCTGCCTCGTATTGATGATACCCTAGACCACCTGTCTGGTGCTACGGTATTCAGTGCCATCGACTTGGCATCTGGCTACCACCAGCTGCGGATTGCCCCTGAAGACGTGCCCAAGACTGCGTTTACCACGCCTCTTGGCCACTTCGAATGGCTGGTCCTGCCTTTCGGGCTGACTAACGCGCCCGCAACCTTCCAGGCCGTCATGAACCGTGTCTTTGCGCCTGACTTACGCAAATTCGTTACGGTTTATCTTGATGATATACTGATCTATTCCCGAACGAGGCAGAGCATGCCCAGCATGTACGGGCGGTCCTTGCTACCTTGCGCTCTCATGGGCTCCGAGCCAAACTCTCCAAGTGTGAGTTCTGGCGCCCTGAAGTGAAATATTTGGGCCATATTGTCAGCAAAGACGGTGTCCGAATGGACCCTCAGAAGGTGGATAAGATTTGCAACTGGCCGTTGCCCAAAGACATCACCGAACTTAGAGCTTTTGTGGGCCTGGCGAACTACTTTCGCCGTTTTATTGCTGGCTTCGGGTCGCTCTCAGCGCCCTTGACAGACCTGTTCTCTGCGCCACGTCTCCCCAAAGAGTGGCCACAGGCTGCCCTGAATGCCTTTGAACAAATAAAGAAACGCCTTACCACCGATGTGCTGTTGCGTTTCCCTGACTTCTCGAAACCGTTCGAGGTTGTGTCGGATGCTTCTCTCAACGGCACTGGCGCTGTTGCAAGAGGGCCGACCTGTTGCTTTCTCTAGCAAGAAATTTACTCCCGCTGAACGCAACTATAGCACTGGTGAGCAAGAACTCTTGGGCGTTGTGCACGCTTTGCGTGAGTGGCGTTGCTACCTTCAGAGCGCCATCCCCTTTACCTTGGTGACTGATCACCACCCTTTGACATATCTCAAGACCCAGACACAGATCAGCCGTCGTCAGGCCCGCTGGATTGAGTTCCTTGAGCAGTTCCACTTTGAGTGGCAATTTCGCCCGGGAAAGCTCAATGTGGTGGCTGATGCCCTGTCCCGCCACCCCAGTCTGGCTTCGACCGTGCTGCTCTGCTCCCTTGAACGCTCGGACTCCCCATCCCTCCATGTCCGTATAGCTGATGCTACGGCTCGTGATGCCTGGTTCCTGAACCCTGCCAATACAGCGTCGCTGCTACGCTCTGCTGATGGCATCTTTCTTAAGAGGGAGGGAGATACAACGGTGATTGTTGTGCCTAATGACTCAGATCTAAAACGAGAAATCATCATGCGAGCGCACGCTGACCCCTTGTCAGGCCACCCCGGACGTGACCGTACACTTGAGCTTGTGCGCAGAACCTTTACCTGGCCCAACGTAGCCCGTGACGTGGCTGACGTAGTGGCTCAGTGTGACTCCTGCCAGCGCAACAAGTCTGCTACTGGGAAACCAGGTGGTACGCTCATGCCTTTGCCGGTGCCAGACCAGCCTTGGCAGAGTGTATCCATGGACTTCGTTGTGGGCCTGCCTAAGACACGCCGACAACATGACTCCATGTGTGTCTTTGTTGATCGTTTGACCAAGATGGTGCATGCTGTGCCATGCAAGACCACGATCACAGCTGAACAGACCGCAGACCTCTTCTTTGACCATGTGATTCGGTTACATGGCATGCCGCAGAGCATTGTGTCTGACCGTGATAGCAAGTTCACAGGTGCCTTCTTCCCTGCCTTGCTGAAACGTGTGGGTGCACGTCAGAACCTGTCTTCGGCTTTCCACCCTGAATCAGATGGCCAAACCGAACGCATGAATCGCGTTTTAGGTGAAGCGCTCCGAAACTACGCTGGTACTGATCCGCATACATGGGATCGTTGGCTCCCCGCTGCCGAGTTTGCAATCAACAATTCTGTGAACCGCAGTACTGGACGGACCCCTTTCTACCTGAACTACGGTTTTCATCCGCGTACCCCTTTGACTCTGGAGCTTGGCGATGCCGTTCCCGCTGCCCAACAGTACGCCGATACGTTTGCACGGCGTATGGCTGATGCGCAGCGCTTCATGCAAGCTGCTCAAGACCGTGCTAAGGAGTACGCTGACCATGGCAGGCGAGATGTGACCTTTGAACCCGGACAACACGTGTTACTGAGCACTAAGAACCTTTCCCTCGATGGCCCTAAGAAGTTTCGCCCTCGTTGGATTGGTCCTTTTCCCATTGAAACCATGATCAACCGCGTTGCTGCACGCCTGACTCTGCCTTCAATGTACAGAATGCACAACGTGTTCCACGTGTCTCTGTTACGCCCTTACAAGTCAGACGGTACACCACCACCTGCCCCTGAGGATCTCCCTGAAACTATGAACCCCACTGCTGCCCGGACATACGTTGTTGATAAGATCCTTGACCACGAAACCCGTAAGCTTCGCACACGGACTTTGCGTCGCTACCTGGTGAAGTGGCACGGACTGACCCATGAACATGACTCTTGGATTGATGAATCAGATTTCCCTGACCCCTCTCTCCTAGATGCCTACTGGGCGTCTAAATCTTAGTTGCGTGGACACAACCTCCTAGAGGAGGGGACAGATGTTGTAGCACAGAAACCTGTGATACATAGATATTAACGTATGTTATACTAGAACCCTCTGAGCTCCGAGTGTAACCCTACCTTGAGCTCCCAAACCTCTGATCCTTTGACTACAGATGCTGTGTGGTGAGTTGCAAGATGCCGTGTGGTGATTGCACCTCCAACAGCATAAAGCGTGTCTCCTCACACGAGATTCCGCAGATTCCCAGAACCGGATCATTGCTGGTCCTTGAAATAGCCCTTGCTGGTGAGTACCAGAGGCATTGGACTGAGCTAGCCGCTCTACGCTTTGCCTTGTGCACTCGTAGTGTACCAAGGGCCGTACTCTCCTAAAGACGAACCTGTAACAATGGAGCTCATAGGTGCCTGCTGCATGACAGCTGCCAGGGATGGGGTACTGAGGGCAGGCAGTCCGCGCGCTGCGAGCCACCGCAGGCGGGTAGTGCTGCTGGCTGCAGCCGCCGCTGCCCACACTTCCACGCCTCCCTCCAGCGGCCAGATCGCCTGGCGGTCCACCAGCAGCCACCGCAGCTTGGACAGCGCGTCCGTTGTGTTGGAAGCAGCGGCTGCGGCCAGTATCGCCCGCCACACCTCCACCGGCACGCCACAGCTGTGCTGCTCCTGCAGCCGCTGCCCCAGCACCCCCCACGCCGCCTGCAGCCCCGCCAGGTCACAGTGCCGCGTCGCCGCCTCCAGGGTGCGCCCCGGGTCAATGAGCCCCGGGCAGCGCTGCGCCAGGGAGGGCAGCAGGTGCGCCAGGCCCCCAGCCACTGCCGCGGACCCAATGTCACCCGTTGGCGCGGGACACAAGCCCGGTTCTTGCCCACGCGGGTCCTTCTGCAGGAGCCTCAATACCGTAACAGTATGCATTACGCTAATCATCTAGAGTACACATCCCAGCAAGACCGCATGAGCGCTGGCGCCGAATAAGCACATGGTAACGGAAACGCTGACGCCGGCCAAAGCGCAACTTCTTGCGTGAGCGGCACTCCCTCAGCGACCCCCCACCCCCCAGACAGCGGCGAACAACGTGGCAGCAGCCCAGAAGATCAGCCTCTCCCCAGCGATGGCCAGCAGCGGTAGCATCACACGGTCGGCCTGTTGCATAACACCATTATGACGAAGTAGAGGCCGAAAGCCCACAGGAGTCCCTGCGCAGACATAACCGGCATACCGAGTCAACGCATGCACTCAAATGCTCTCAGAGAACCTAGTGAACCCAGATTCTGCAATAGCAGTATCTGCTCTTCGCCCAACGTGCGTCAATTGCCCAGTCGCGCTCTGGGCATTTCGCAGGCATCCGTCCTCGTTGAGCTGTGCCATACTCGCTCTGCACGCTGCACTGCATATGCACACCTGCAACTTTCCGTCATTTGCGTCCACCTTCTCCAGCTCGGCCTGCAGGGCCATGAACTCCTCCATAAGCTCCTGCCTGGACATATGCTGGTAGGCCTGTCAGCAGGTCAGTATCGGAAGGTTGTAGTTTACATCTCAGTTGCAAAGGACGCCGTAAGGAAACAGACCCGCTAGCCCTAAATCCAAACGACGCACTTACGGCAGCGCTAGCCGTCGCAGCTGCCGTCGCAGCTGCCTTGGGGGGTTCTTTCTGCCGGCGGAAAGGGAGGAAGGCCGCTAGCGCATATCCGGCAGTCATGCGCGTCCGGCTGGGCCAGCTGGGCTTGGGCCCAAGGTTCATGTTGCGAGCTCGTCGAACGCGAACAGACAAAGATGAAAAGGTTAATAAGCTGTTACAAACCTCAGGAGATCCCTTGCACCACCGCCGCTTACAACTAGATGATGGACATCATGATGATGAGTGAGTCGCCGGATTGATGCTGCACCCGTGCCTCGGTACTTGACGCGCCTGGCTCTGGTGCAGCAACTTGGCGTTACGTAGTTGGCGCACGATGCACCGTGGGAGCTTTACCTGTTGGCAGAATGGCAGAACGACAAGCGTGTTGCACTGCCACGCTGCTGCGTGCACGTGGTCACCTACCACGCTGCGGTCTCTGTGTCGTTCAGTGGAAGGATCGTGACGAGACCTGCGGTTCTACAAACATTGTTTTCATAAAGCGGCTGCGCGCAGGCAAAGTGCAACATATCACCGTTGTGTAGGACCTGCTGTGAACATGATAATGTGTACTGAGCCTGAAAAACCCCTGCCACAACACCTACTTGAACTGACCCCAGTACCAGACAACCACCTACTCTCGCCTACTCAGCTGCTCTGCTCGCGGCTGCCTGACAGCACATTGCACCAGGCGGTGTGGATGGCATCCTGCAACAGCAGCCAAGCCTACGCCACGAGGCCACGCACTGTGCTGCACTGGAAGCATGCACATCCAGAGCAGGCAGCCCGTGGTGGCGGCCGTGGCAGCGGCAATGGCGGTGTCGCCGGCAGTGGTCCTCCGGCAGAAGAGTCAGTCGCCCCCGGCAGCAGCGGTACCTCTGCCGGCGGCGTGCAGGAAGGCGGATGCGTTGGTGCCGGTGGTGGCGCAGACAGCGGTGCGGCAGGCGGCAATGGTCCGTTGCCTCTGCTGTTGGTCGATGCCATTCGTGATCATCAGGACCAGGCGGACGAACTGTACGGCCGGGACTTGCGGTACACATATGGCCACTGGAAACAAAACGTTTCCTGGAAATGCTTGGAAAGCACTTGGAAACACCTGGAAAGCACCCACGGAAATCCACACAGAAACCAGTGTTCCGGTCTTATCTGGAACAGAATCCTAAACGCTTACAATTTTGGACCCTCCCTGCCGCAAATTGTCGAAGTACTGCTTACAATTTTGGCCGTAAAAATTGCAAGTCCGTGAATATTTTCTGGGGGGCAAGCCCCCCTGCCCCATACCCCCAAGCACCCGCATGGCAAAGCAGCAGCGTGGCTGTGGAGTACACTTGGGGTACACGCGCACGGGACCATGACAGCCAAGCGCGCTATGCATCGCGCCACACGACGCACACTGTACGTCTGTACCGATACGCCCAGGGGAACTCCCTGGGGTGTGCCTTTGGTGATGAGCGCCCTGAACTTGCCTACAACTCTTACGGCTGCCTTGAAAAAATTGTCTGAGTACCGCCTACAATTTCAGGTGCAAGCTGCATAGAAATCCTAATCTCGCATACAATTTTGACCCCCAAAATCCTAAGAACCGGCCTGTACGGCCGGGAAATTCGTAATATTGTGGAAGACCGGAACGCTGTGGAAATACCGTGTTGGAGGCTAGCATGCATCCGTGGAAACAGTGTACATTTCCAGGACATTCCGTGTTTCCAAGCTTTGCAGTGTGTCCAAGCAAAGTCACTGTGGAAACACCATGTTGGAAGCTAGCATGCATCCATGGAAACAGTATACGTTTCCAGGCTTTCCAGCGTTTCCAGGCTTTCCAGCGTTTCCAAGTTTCCAAGCTACCCCCGAGCTCTGGAAACCCCAAGGTACCCCGCCCAACCCCCATTTCCAGGCTTTCCAGGCTTTCCACGTTTCCACGTTTCCAAGCTACCCCCAAACTCTGGAAACGCCAATGTTCTTTCCAGCGTTTCCAGCATTTCCAAGTTTCCAAGCTACCCACGAACTTTGGAAACCCCAAGCCACCCCGCTCCACCCCCGTTTCCAGGCTTTCCAGCGTTTCCACGTTTCCAAGTTTCCAAGCCAAGACTATTCCCCTGTTACTGATCCCGTTTCACAAGCATATACATGACTAGTTCAATATGTTGTTTACAGTACATTTATCACGTATGTGCGCTTCGTCTGGCTTTGCCAAGCCTGCACAAAGTGGGTGCCACACGCATCTGTTGCCTCAAACGATGTCTGAATCAAGTTATATTCATACGCATATCATAACCGCAGGTCCGCGTTGTCTATGTCGCGCCCGGCACGTTTGGACGTTCCCAACCGCAGACAAAAGCCTATACATTGCCGCGGTCGAGGCAGGTAGCAATAGGATACAGTACTCTCAACAACTGCCAGCTCATTGCCGATCAGGTTTGGCGACAGCATGACATGTGCTAGACATTGCACGTAAACGCGCCGCGAGGGCTGCTTTGCCACAGCACAGGGCATAGCCATAATGTGAAACCTTAGTGTGGAGCTTAAGGTCGCAGTAGCAAGCATATGACAACTACCACCACAATGTCCAGGGGAGGCCCCCCTGGGCAAAGGGAAGCCCCGACACTCACATACGCTGTTCTACCCAGTACAAGCGTGCACATATTCCTGCAAACAGGAGGGTCACCTGGGATCACACACAGTGCTCCCCGCACCCCCAATCATTCCTTAGACCCCAGGCAAGCTGAATCAGTATAGTATATATGGGGGGACGGGGGGCCGGCACACACAGTCCTCCCCACACCCCCAATCATTCCTCAGACCCCAGCCAAGCTGAACCAAATATATTATGCGAGGGGGGTGAGGATTGGGGGAGGGAGGGCCGGCACACACAGTCCTCCCTGCACCCCCAATCATTCCTCAGACCCCAGCCAAGCAGAACCACATAGATTATGGGAGGGGGGTGAGTATTAGGGGAGGGGGGGCCGGCACACATACACAGTCCTCCCCACACCCCAATCATTCCTCAGACCCCAGCCAAGCAGAACTACATAGATTATGGGAGGGGGGTGAGTATTAGGGGGGGGCCGGCACACACAGTCCTCCCCACACCCCCAACCATTCCTCAGACCCCAGGCAAGCTGAACCAACTATATATATTATTGGAGGGGGGTGAGGATTGAGGGAGGGGGGGCGCACACACAGCCCTCCCACACCCCCAATCATTCCTCAGACCACAGGCAAGCTGAATCAGTATATTATGCAAGGGGGGAGGATTGTCCTCAGTCCCCCACACCCCCTCCCCACACCCCTCCCACACCCCTCCCCACCCCCAACCATTCCTCAGACCCCAGGCAAGCTGAACCAACTATATTATTGGAGGGGGGTGAGGATTGGGGGAGGGGGGGCCGGCACACACAGTCCTCCCTGCACCCCCAATCATTCCTCAGACCCCAGGCAAGCTGAACCAACTATATTATTGGAGGGTGAGGATTGGGGAGGGGCCGGCACACACAGTCCTCCCTGCACCCCCAATCATTCCTCAGACCCCAGGCAAGCTGAACCAACTATATTATGGAGGATTGGGGGAGGGCCGGCACACACAATCCTCCCACAACCCCAATCATTCCTCAGACCCCAGAAAAGCATAACCACATAAATTATGAGAGGGGGCTGAGTATCGGGGGAGGGGGGCCAGCACACACGGGAATGCTGGAAACGCTGGCAAGCACCATGGCGTTTCCAAAGTTCGTGGGTAGCTTGGAAACGTGGAAACGTGGAAATGCTGGAAAGCCTGGAAACGGGGGTGGGGCGGGGTACCTTGGCGTTTCCAAAGTTCGTGGGTAGCTTGGAAACGTGGAAACGCTGGAAAGCCTGGAAACGGGGTGGGGGCGGGGTGCCTCGGCGTTTCCAAAGGTCGTGGGTAGCTTGGAAACGTGGAAACGTGGAAATGCTGGAAAGCCTGGAAACGGGGTGGGGGCGGGGTACCTTGGCGCTTCCAAAGTTCGTGGGTAGCTTGGAAACGTGGAAACGTGGAAATGCTGGAAAGCCTGGAAACGGGGTAGGGGCGGGGTACCTTGGCGTTTCCAAAGTTCGTGGGTAGCTTGGAAACTTGGAAACGTGGAAACGCTGGAAAGCCTGGAAACGGGGTAGGGGCGGGGTACCTCGGCGTTTCCAAAGTTCGTGGGTAGCTTGGAAACTTGGAAACGTGGAAACGCTGGAAAGCCTGGAAGGGGGGGGGGCGGGGTACCTTGGGGTTTCCAAAGTTCGTGGGTAGCTTGGAAACTTGGAAACGTGGAAACGCTGGAAAGGCTGGAAACGGGGGTGGGGCGGGGTACCTTGGGGTTTCCAAAGTTCGTGGGTAGCTTGGAAACTTGGAAACGTGGAAACGCTGGAAAGGCTGGAAACGGGGTGGGGGCGGGGTACCTTGGCGTTTCCAAAGTTCGTGGGTAGCTTGGAAACTTGGAAACGTGGAAATGCTGGAAAGCCTGGAAACGGGGTAGGGCGGGGTATCGGCGTTTCCAAAGTTCGTGGGTAGCTTGGAAACTTGGAAACGTGGAAACGCTGGAAAGCCTGGAAACGGGGTGGGGGCGGGGTACCTTGGCGTTTCCAAAGTTCGTGGGTAGCTTGGAAACTTGGAAACGTGGAAACGCTGGAAAGCCTGGAAACGGGGTAAGGGCGGGGTACCTCGGCGCTTCCAAAGTTCGTGGGTAGCTTGGAAACGTGGAAACGTGGAAACGCTGGAAAGCCTGGAAACGGGGTGGGGGCGGGGTACCTTGGCGTTTCCAAAGTTCGTGGGTAGCTTGGAAACGTGGAAACGCTGGAAAGCCTGGAAACGGGGTGGGGGCGGGGTACCTCGGCGTTTCCAAAGGTCGTGGGTAGCTTGGAAACGTGGAAACGTGGAAACGCTGGAAAGCCTGGAAACGGGGTGGGGGCGGGGTACCTTGGCGCTTCCAAAGTTCGTGGGTAGCTTGGAAACGTGGAAACGTGGAAATGCTGGAAAGCCTGGAAACGGGGTAGGGGCGGGGTACCTTGGCGTTTCCAAAGTTCGTGGGTAGCTTGGAAACTTGGAAACGTGGAAACGCTGGAAAGCCTGGAAACGGGGTAGGGGCGGGGTACCTCGGCGTTTCCAAAGTTCGTGGGTAGCTTGGAAACTTGGAAACTTGGAAACGTGGAAACGCTGGAAAGCCTGGAAACGGGGTGGGGGCGGGGTACCTTGGGGTTTCCAAAGGTCGTGGGTAGCTTGGAAACTTGGAAACGTGGAAACGCTGGAAAGGCTGGAAACGGGGGTGGGGCGGGGTACCTTGGGGTTTCCAAAGTTCGTGGGTAGCTTGGAAACTTGGAAACGTGGAAACGCTGGAAAGGCTGGAAACGGGGTGGGGGCGGGGTACCTTGGCGTTTCCAAAGTTCGTGGGTAGCTTGGAAACTTGGAAACGTGGAAATGCTGGAAAGCCTGGAAACGGGGTAAGGGCGGGGTACCTCGGCGTTTCCAAAGTTCGTGGGTAGCTTGGAAACTTGGAAACGTGGAAACGCTGGAAAGCCTGGAAACGGGGTGGGGGCGGGGTACCTTGGGCAGTGTCCCGGTCTTCCACAATTATCATGATTACGACGGCCATTTGGGCTGCTGTCAGGATTTTATGAGGCAGAATTCTGACCAAATCAGAATTTTCAAGAGGTTTTGCCCCCAGGATTAGCCCAGAAATTCTGGGACATGTACGATTGTCAGGATTTCCAGACCCGAAGGCCCCAAAATTATGAACGGTCAGAATTTTCCGCCAAAGAAGACCGGAACACTGACCTTGGGGTTTCCAAAGTTCGTGGGTAGCTTGGAAACTTGGAAACGTGGAAACGCTGGAAAGCCTGGAAACGGGGTAAGGGGGTACCTCGCGCCAAAGTTCGTGGGTAGCTTGGAAACGTGGAAACGTGGAAACGCTGAAAAGCCTGGAAACGGGGTGGGGGCGGGGTACCTTGGCGTTTCCAAAGTTCGTGGGTAGCTTGGAAACTTGGAAACTTGGAAACGCTGGAAAGCCTGGAAACGGGGTGGGGGTACCTTGGGGTTTCCAAAGTTCGTGGGTAGCTTGGAAACTTGGAAACTTGGAAACGCTGGAAAGCCTGGAAACGGGGTGGGGGCGGGGTACCTTGGCGTTTCCAAAGTTCGTGGGTAGCTTGGAAACTTGGAAACGTGGAAACGCTGGAAAGCCTGGAAACGGGGTAGGGCGGGGTACCTCGGCGTTTCCAAAGTTCGTGGGTAGCTTGAAACTTGGAAAAACGCTGGAAAGCCTGGAAACGGGGTGGGGCGCGGGGTACCTTGGCGTTTCCAAAGTTCGTGGGTAGCTTGGAAACTTGGAAACGTGGAAACGCTGGAAAGCCTGGAAACGGGGTGGGGCGGGTACCTTGGCGTTTCCAAAGTTCGTGGGTAGCTTGGAAACTTGGAAACGTGGAAACGCTGGAAAGCCTGGAAACGGGGTGGGGGCGGGTACCTTGGCGTTTCCAAAGTTCGTGGGTAGCTTGGAAACGTGGAAACGCTGGAAAGCCTGGAAACGGGGGTGGGGCGGCACCTTGGCGTTTCCAAAGTTCGTGGGTAGCTTGGAAACTTGGAAACGTGGAAACGCTGGAAAGCCTGGAAACGGGGTGGGGCGGGGGTACCTTGGGGTTTCCAAAGTTCGTGGGTAGCTTGGAAACGTGGAAACGTGGAAATGCTGGAAAGCCTGGAAACGGGGTAGGGGCGGGGTACCTTGGCGTTTCCAAAGTTCGTGGGTAGCTTGGAAACTTGGAAACGTGGAAACGCTGGAAAGCCTGGAAACGGGGTAGGGGCGGGGTACCTCGGCGTTTCCAAAGTTCGTGGGTAGCTTGGAAACTTGGAAACGTGGAAACGCTGGAAAGCCTGGAAACGGGTGGGGCGGGTACCTTGGGGTTTCCAAAGGTCGTGGGTAGCTTGGAAACTTGGAAACGTGGAAACGCTGGAAAGGCTGGAAACGGGGTGGGGCGGGTACCTTGGGGTTTCCAAAGTTCGTGGGTAGCTTGGAAACTTGGAAACGTGGAAACGCTGGAAAGGCTGGAAACGGGGTGGGGGCGGGGTACCTTGGCGTTTCCAAAGTTCGTGGGTAGCTTGGAAACTTGGAAACGTGGAAATGCTGGAAAGCCTGGAAACGGGGTAAGGGCGGGGTACCTCGGCGTTTCCAAAGTTCGTGGGTAGCTTGGAAACTTGGAAACGTGGAAACGCTGGAAAGCCTGGAAACGGGTGGGGCGGGGTACCTTGGGGTTTCCAAAGTTCGTGGGTAGCTTGGAAACTTGGAAACTTGGAAACGCTGGAAAGCCTGGAAACGGGGGTGGGGCGGGGTACCTTGGGGTTTCCAAAGTTCGTGGGTAGCTTGGAAACTTGGAAACTTGGAAACGCTGGAAAGCCTGGAAACGGGGTGGGGGCGGGGTACCTTGGCGTTTCCAAAGTTCGTGGGTAGCTTGGAAACTTGGAAACGTGGAAACGCTGGAAAGCCTGGAAACGGGGTAGGGCGGGGTACCTCGGCGCTTCCAAAGTTCGTGGGTAGCTTGAAACGTGGAAACGTGGAAACGCTGGAAAGCCTGGAAAGGGGTGGGGCGGGGTACCTTGGCGTTTCCAAAGTTCGTGGGTAGCTTGGAAACTTGGAAACGTGGAAACGCTGGAAAGCCTGGAAACGGGTGGGGGCGGGGTACCTTGGGGTTTCCAAAGTTCGTGGGTAGCTTGGAAACTTGGAAACGTGGAAACGCTGGAAAGCCTGGAAACGGGGTGGGGGCGGGGTACCTTGGGGTTTCCAAAGGTCGTGGGTAGCTTGGAAACTTGGAAACGTGGAACGCTGGAAAGCCTGGAAACGGGGTGGGGGCGGGGTACCTTGGCGTTTCCAAAGTTCGTGGGTAGCTTGGAAACTTGGAAACGTGGAAACGCTGGAAAGCCTGGAAACGGGGGCGGGGTACCTCGGCGCTTCCAAAGTTCGTGGGTAGCTTGGAAACGTGGAAACGTGGAAACGCTGGAAAGCCTGGAAACGGGGTGGGGGCGGGGTACCTTGGCGTTTCCAAAGTTCGTGGGTAGCTTGGAAACTTGGAAACTTGGAAACGCTGGAAAGCCTGGAAACGGGGGTGGGGCGGGGTACCTTGGGGTTTCCAAAGTTCGTGGGTAGCTTGGAAACTTGGAAACTTGGAAACGCTGGAAAGCCTGGAAACGGGGTGGGGGCGGGTACCTTGGCGTTTCCAAAGTTCGTGGGTAGCTTGGAAACTTGGAAACGTGGAAACGCTGGAAAGCCTGGAAACGGGGTAGGGCGGGGTACCTCGGCTTCCAAAGTTCGTGGGTAGCTTGGAAACGTGGAAACGTGGAAACGCTGGAAAGCCTGGAAACGGGGGTGGGGCGGGGTACCTTGGCGTTTCCAAAGTTCGTGGGTAGCTTGGAAACTTGGAAACGTGGAAACGCTGGAAAGCCTGGAAACGGGGTGGGGGCGGGGTACCTTGGGGTTTCCAAAGTTCGTGGGTAGCTTGGAAACTTGGAAACGTGGAAACGCTGGAAAGCCTGGAAACGGGGTGGGGCGGGGTACCTTGGGGTTTCCAAAGGTCGTGGGTAGCTTGAAACTTGGAAACGTGGAAACGCTGGAAAGCCTGGAACGGGGTGGGCGGGGTACCTTGGGGTTTCCAAAGGTCGTGGGTAGCTTGGAAACTTGGAAACGTGGAAACGCTGGAAAGGCTGGAAACGGGGTGGGGCGGTACCTTGGGGTTTCCAAAGTTCGTGGGTAGCTTGGAAACTTGGAAACGTGGAAACGCTGGAAAGGCTGGAAACGGGGTGGGGGCGGGGTACCTTGGCGTTTCCAAAGTTCGTGGGTAGCTTGGAAACTTGGAAACGTGGAAATGCTGGAAAGCCTGGAAACGGGGTAAGGGCGGGGTACCTCGGCGTTTCCAAAGTTCGTGGGTAGCTTGGAAACTTGGAAACTTGGAAACGTGGAAACGCTGGAAAGCCTGGAAACGGGGTGGGGGCGGGGTACCTTGGGGTTTCCAAAGGTCGTGGGTAGCTTGGAAACTTGGAAACGTGGAAACGCTGGAAAGGCTGGAAACGGGGGTGGGGCGGGGTACCTTGGGGTTTCCAAAGTTCGTGGGTAGCTTGGAAACTTGGAAACGTGGAAACGCTGGAAAGGCTGGAAACGGGGTGGGGGCGGGGTACCTTGGCGTTTCCAAAGTTCGTGGGTAGCTTGGAAACTTGGAAACTTGGAAATGCTGGAAAGCCTGGAAACGGGGTAAGGGCGGGGTACCTCGGCGTTTCCAAAGTTCGTGGGTAGCTTGGAAACTTGGAAACGTGGAAACGCTGGAAAGCCTGGAAACGGGTGGGGGCGGGGTACCTTGGGGTTTCCAAAGTTCGTGGGTAGCTTGGAAACTTGGAAACGTGGAAACGCTGGAAAGCCTGGAAACGGGGTAAGGGCGGTACCTCGGCGCTTCAAAGTTCGTGGGTAGCTTGGAAACGTGGAAACGTGGAAACGCTGGAAAGCCTGGAAACGGGGGTGGGGCGGGGTACCTTGGCGTTTCCAAAGTTCGTGGGTAGCTTGGAAACTTGGAAACTTGGAAACGCTGGAAAGCCTGGAAACGGGGGTGGGGCGGGGTACCTTGGGGTTTCCAAAGTTCGTGGGTAGCTTGGAAACTTGGAAACTTGGAAACGCTGGAAAGCCTGGAAACGGGGTGGGGCGGGGTACCTTGGCGTTTCCAAAGTTCGTGGGTAGCTTGGAAACTTGGAAACGTGGAAACGCTGGAAAGCCTGGAAACGGGGTAGGGGCGGAGTACCTCGGCGTTTCCAAAGTTCGTGGGTAGCTTGGAAACGTGGAAACGTGGAAACGCTGGAAAGCCTGGAAACGGGGTAAGGGCGGGGTACCTCGGCGTTTCCAAAGTTCGTGGGTAGCTTGAAACTTGGAAACGTGGAAACGCTGGAAAGCCTGGAAACGGGGTGGGGCGGGGTACCTTGGCGTTTCCAAAGTTCGTGGGTAGCTTGGAAACTTGGAAACGTGGAAACGCTGGAAAGCCTGGAAACGGGGTGGGGGCGGGGTACCTTGGGGTTTCCAAAGTTCGTGGGTAGCTTGGAAACTTGGAAACGTGGAAACGCTGGAAAGCCTGGAAACGGGGTGGGGCGGGGTACCTTGGGGTTTCCAAAGGTCGTGGGTAGCTTGGAAACTTGGAAACGTGGAAACGCTGGAAAGCCTGGAAACGGGGTGGGGGCGGGGTACCTTGGGGTTTTCAAAGTTCGTGGGTAGCTTGGAAACTTGGAAACGTGGAAACGCTGGAAAGCCTGGAAACGGGGTGGGGCGGGGTACCTTGGCGTATCCAAAGTTCGTGGGTAGCTTGGACACTTGGAAACGTGGAAACGCTGGAAAGCCTGGAAACGGGGTGGGGGCGGGGTACCTTGGGGTTTCCAAAGTTCGTGGGTAGCTTGGAAACGTGGAAACGTGGAAACGCTGGAAAGCCTGGAAACGGGTGGGGGCGGGGTACCTTGGCGTTTCCAAAGTTCGTGGGTAGCTTGGAAACTTGGAAACGTGGAAACGCTGGAAAGCCTGGAAACGGGGTGGGGGCGGGGTACCTTGGCGTTTCCAAAGTTCGTGGGTAGCTTGGAAACTTGGAAACGTGGAAACGCTGGAAAGCCTGGAAACGGGGTAGGGCGGGGTACCTCGGCGTTTCCAAAGTTCGTGGGTAGCTTGGAAACGTGGAAACGTGGAAACGCTGGAAAGCCTGGAAACGGGGTGGGGGCGGGGTACCTTGGCGTATCCAAAGTTCGTGGGTAGCTTGGACACTTGGAAACGTGGAAACGCTGGAAAGCCTGGAAACGGGGTGGGGGCGGGGTACCTTGGGGTTTCCAAAGTTCGTGGGTAGCTTGGAAACGTGGAAACGTGGAAACGCTGGAAAGCCTGGAAACGGGGTGGGGGCGGGGTACCTTGGCGTTTCCAAAGTTCGTGGGTAGCTTGGAAACGTGGAAACGTGGAAACGCTGGAAAGCCTGGAAACGGGGTGGGGGCGGGGTACCTTGGCGTTTCCAAAGTTCGTGGGTAGCTTGGAAACTTGGAAACGTGGAAACGCTGGAAAGCCTGGAAACGGGGTAGGGGCGGGGTACCTTGGCGTTTCCAAAGTTCGTGGGTAGCTTGGAAACGTGGAAACGTGGAAACGCTGGAAAGCCTGGAAACGGGGTGGGGGCGGGGTACCTTGGCGTTTCCAAAGTTCGTGGGTAGCTTGGAACCTTGGAAACGTGGAAACGCTGGAAAGCCTGGAAACGGGGGTGGGGCGGGGTACCTTGGGGTTTCCAAAGTTCGTGGGTAGCTTGGAAACTTGGAAACTTGGAAACGCTGGAAAGCCTGGAAACGGGGGTGGGGCGGGGTACCTTGGCGTTTCCAAAGTTCGTGGGTAGCTTGGAAACTTGGAAACGTGGAAACGCTGGAAAGCCTGGAAACGGGGTGGGGGCGGGGTACCTTGGCGTTTCCAAAGTTCGTGGGTAGCTTGGAAATGTATGTAGAAAACACTTCGGAAACCTGGAAAGAAAAGGCATACCACTGGCATTTTGTCTTGCGGTAGGGCGCGTGAAGTGGGTGCGCTGGCTGCTTCAATTTTTTCATAGTGTGTACAACATCCCACGGCAATAGCTATTGACACACGTGAATGCGAGCAATGTCCACACAATCAATTGCTCGCCCCCGTCCACATGGATGGCTCACTCCCCTTCCCAGCCTCCCTGGCCCAGGTTGTAGCTATCTAGATGACCAGCAAACATTGTAGGTCCGCCAGTACGCCATATAACATCGGACACGGAACCCAGTGCCTTCGTGGGTGTTCTTCAGCCAAGTCCACATTTGTGTATATATGCACCCATCCATGTATGTATGGATTTACAGTTTTGGCCCCCTTCCAGGGCGCAGCCTCGTCCCAAAACGGGGCAGGGCTGGCTCCGGCAATCAGGGACACGGGGTTTCCCACCCCTCTCGCTGTACGGTACATCCATGCTCTTCTCGTCGTGAATCCCCACCCGCTTGCTCACAGACTGCTTTGGCTGCCCACTGTCGGGACCCTCGACTCCGAGGCAGAGGTGGCCACTGCGCTGGCGTCTCTGGTGACAGGCCCCAATATGCTCGGCCGGCCAGCAAAAGCCGCTTTGCTGCCGGCACACCTTGCTGGCGGGGTAGACGCAATCTGGCACCAGCAGCCGCCGGCAGCCATCATCCAGCGCGGCATCGTCACCAGCGGGAGCAGCCAGCCAGGCAGCGGGGGAGGTGCCGTGTACGGGCGACAAGCACCAAGCCCTGGCCCTGCTGATGCGGCTTCTGCTGCTGCTGCTGTGGCGGCAGCAGCTGCGGCAGCGGCGGCACCCTCATCTCATGGCAGCTGCACCGCAACGGACACGGTGCATGCAACTGACTTATTCAAAACGGACCTGCTCTTAAGTCTAGTAGACGCAATGCTCCTGCTCCCGCTGGGCCTTCGCACCAGCGGCCGTCGCGTGTGCTCCTGCGCTTTCACCAGGAGCTTGCCAGCGGCGGCAGCGAGCGCCTCGTGATGGACGGCGCCTGCAATGGTGTGGACTGCGTCATCAAGCTGCTGGGGCCGGACCGCCGCGGGTTGGCGGCGTACGCGCGGGAGGTAGCTGCCTACGCCGCGTTGAAGAGGCTGCAGGGGCTGCACGTTCCCAAGCTGCTGGCCTGGGGCGACCTCGACTTCGGCGTCCGCTTCCTGGCGCTGAGGCGGGTGGCGGGCGCGCAGTCGCTGTCGTGCCTGCCACAGCCCCTGCCGGCAGTGGTGGCAGGCGCGGCACTGCAGGTGCTGGATGCGGTGCAGGCAGGCCGCCTGCCCGAACTTCGTGCACGGCGACTTGAGGCTGTCCAATGTGGTGCTGGCGGAGGCTGCGGAGGCGGCTGCTGTCGTACAGGTGCAGCAGCATGTGGCGGGTCCACCGTCGTCATCGCAGCACGCAGAGGCTGCTGCTGGAGCCGGCGACGGGGCCGGGGGCAGCTTGGACGCCCGGACCGCCGGCTTTGGGCCACCACCGGCTGCTGCCCGGCCGCCACAGCTGCCTGCTGCGTTTTGCTGGACTTCGCTCGGTCGCTCGCAGCTGGATGGGAACGCAGCGCAGCAACGGCGGGAGCGGGAGGAGCTGCACCAACTGCTGCAGCGGCAGTAGCAGAAGCGGGCTGTTGCAAGCAGACCCTCGCACGACCCACAGCAGCAGCAGCAGTTGAGCACCAAAGCCATGCATGGCAACACCTAGCGGGCAGCGATGGCCAGGAACAGCTCAACTCACGTGCGGCCCAGGAACAGCCCCCGCCCTGCAACCCGACACCCGCCCCCGCCTGAGGCTGCAGAGATAGCGCACTGCCGCACAAGTTCTGCACCCACAGGAGCTGGCCAGGGCCAGGGCCGCTGCGAGGCACAGGTAGGGCGTAGGGGCGTGATCAGGATGCCTGCGATTGGTATAGCTTTGCTTGCCCGTGGTGTACGCATGCAACCACTGGCAGTTCAGGACCCATCGATTGGCTGACATTGCACTAGTCCTGTTTGCTGTGCGAGCGGCCAAGTTGCTGCAACTTAGGGATGGGTCTCTTCCTAGGTCAGCACGACCCTTTGGGGCAGCAAACCCCTTGTGCAAAGCCTGAAGCCACGGATGACGCCCACACCAACTTGCACTACTCCAAGCCTGCCCTATGGCAGCCAAACCGGGTGAATACAGGGGCTGGCCTCAGCGTCGCTCTGCAGTACAGCAAAGGCCTTGACAATGCATGCACCCTGTGACCGTACCTCGACACTTACGTGACATGGTGAATGGACTGTGACTGACCCACTCCTGTGCGTGCCCTTGCTCCCCTTTGGCCCTGTGGTAGCGGCAGGGATTACCCTACATTCTGCAGCTGGACTACACCTTCGATTGGCTTCTGTGGCTGGCCTGTGGAAACTGGCGATCACAGCAGGGCTTGAGAAGTGAAGGTGTGCATAACCTAGGAAGGAGATGTGGCTAGGCCAAGTCCGAGGTTTCAGTGTTATACACGTGTTATACATGGTCGCCATGTACTTTGTTACGAGTTGCTAAGAGTAATTGATGATGCCCTCTACCAAGGGGATAGATGCCAGAGTGACCAAGTGCATTATGATGTTTCTGTTGAAGTGATGCTACACAAGCATAGCTTACATTTGTCCTTCTTATTTGGAGACGGGTGCGTATGCAGATATGGGCTGGTGTACTTATTACCTGCTGAGGCCAGGCCCCAATGGGCATGTCAGTACCTGGAGTTGGTTACCAAGGGTAACATGTGTGCTGGATAGCCAGACAACACAGATACAAGGAACACTTTACTATGTAACAATCAACCGGCCGTCTGCTGCTTTCCTGCGTAGTTCTGGCCTCCAATAGCGTGCTTACCCCCAGGGTAACCCCCTAGTTACCTGTTACCCAACTAACCCCCGGCGTCTGCATTTTTAGGCCTTAGTGTGTACACGGGTGTATGGGTTGTGTACACACGGCCTGTGTGCTTACACATACCCCAGCGTGCGAAAACACGGCTCGTGTACATGCAGCCACACCATGGTGTAAACACGGTCGTGTGGTACACGGTGTGTAAACACGGGCCGTGTGGTTGCGACAACACCATAGTGTAAACACGGTGCAGTGTAAGCACCAAGCAACAACACGTACACAGTTATACGTACTTCAAAGGGCTTTGCAAAGCAGTGCTAAGGCTGCAACACCAAGCCCTTCTGTAGTGACGTCACCACAGAAGGGGGAGAGCAGGGGAGGGCAAGGAAGGTGTACCAGAGGCCACAGTAGGGTGCAAGTGTTAAAAATGAAGGGGTACAACAGGGGGAGCACATGGGTTACAAGGGGAGGGAGGGGGCTGGGGACAGTCGAAGGCGTGAATGGGGAATGAGTAGGGTCAAGGGACAGGTAGGGGCAACAGAACAGCACACCTGATGCAGAGTGCTAGAAGTGGAGAGTGTTGGCAGCCTGAGGGCAGCAAGGGGTAGCCGAAAGAGGGGAACAATACTCAGTGACCAAGTCGCCCACACACAGGGCAGCGTACTGACAAGTAGTGTTGCCATCATGTGCCAGGGTGTCGTCTGGCAACGAGGCGTGGAGGGGAAGGTCACTCGTTTGCCCTGTGCTCCGCTGCCTCCAGCTGTCCCCGGTATCGCTCTACAAATCTCCAGCAACTGCTTCTTAAAACTCCTGCGCACGCACGTTCGTAAGAACAGTTTAGGCAGTGTATCGCCCTTGCAATTCGTTGCGTCAAGCGGTACTTGCCGTTGCCGGGACGACCGCAGGCGTGCCAGCAACGTAGGAGTTACACTTCGCGGCAAAAACTGTTTTCCAGAAAATTCTTTAATGATGCGGCAGGGGTCAGCTTTGCGGGCCTTCACGCAATGCCATGCGCCAACGCTCCTTGCCAGGCACGCTAGCGACGCGCACGTCTAAATGAGAGTATAAGAGGTGTAGTATGGTTGCAGTTGTGCAGAATAGCAGAGAGTTGACTGTTGTTGACTGGTTCTTGAATGGCCTGTCCACACTTGTGTTGTGCTTGTGTTGAGGCTGCGGTTAAGATATGCACTCATTATCATAATGTGACAGCAGGTATTTGGCGTATAGGGCACAAGAGCGAAGCATTGATTCAACTTCCTCGATGCGGCCGGTGGCCGAGTGGTTGTGGGCCGTACCGTTTGGCCTCCCGGCCGCGTCACACAACGCCAACAACCCTGAAGGGTGTGTCACATATTGACATATGTCTGTTCAAGGTTTGGTGGTAACGCACAGCCAGGTGCACGCGCGGGAGCCTGTTCTGGGTGGGGGCCCTGGGCGGGGCTCTCCTGGGCAGTGGTTTGTGGGCCGTACCGTACGGCCTCCCAGCCGCTCCACACAACGCCAGAAACCCAGGCGGGCGTATCATATATTGATACATGTCTGTGCAAGGTTCGGCGATACCGCACAGCCGGATGCATGTGTGGCGAGGCTCGAAGCCCATTCAGAGCGGGGCACCTAAGCCGGCGGGGCTCCCCTGGGCAGTGGTTTGTGGGTTGTACCGTACGGCCTCCCAGCCGCTCCACACAAAGCCAGAAACCCAGGCGGGCGTATCATATATTGATACATGTCTGTGCAAGGTTTGACGATACCGCACAGCCCGATGCATGTGTGGCGAGGCTGGAAGCCCATTCAGGGTGTGGCACCTGAGCCGGCGGGGCTCCCCTTGGCAGTGGTTTGTGGGCCGTACCGTAAGGCCTCCCAGCCGCTCCACACAACGCCAGCAACCCTGGCGGGCGTATCATATATTGATACATGTCTGTGCAAGGTTTGACGATACCGCACAGCCGGATGCATGTGTGGTGAGGCTGGAAGCCCATTCAGGGTGTGGCACCTGAGCCGGCGGGGCTCCCCTGGGCAGTGGTTTGTGGGCCGTACCGTAAGGCCTCCCAGCCGCTCCACACAACGCCAGCAACCCTGGCGGGCGTATCATATATTGATACATGTCTGTGCAAGGTTTGACGATACCGCACAGCCGGATGCATGTGTGGCGAGGCTGGAAGCCCATTCAGGGTGTGGCACCTGAGCCGGCGGGGCTCCCGGCAGTGGTTTGTGGGCCGTACCGTAAGGCCTCCCAGCCGCTCCACACAACGCCAGCAACCCTGGCGGGCGTATCATATATTGATACATGTCTGTGCAAGGTTTGACGATACCGCACAGCCGGATGCATGTGTGGCGAGGCTGGAAGCCCATTCAGGGTGTGGCACCTGAGCCGGCGGGGCTCCCCTTGGCAGTGGTTTGTGGGCCGTACCGTAAGGCCTCCCAGCCGCTCCACACAACGCCAGCAACCCTGGCGGGCGTATCATATATTGATACATGTCTGTGCAAGGTTTGACGATACCGCACAGCCGGATGCATGTGTGGTGAGGCTGGAAGCCCATTCAGGGTGTGGCACCTGAGCCGGCGGGGCTCCCTGGGCAGTGGTTTGTGGGCGTACCGTAAGGCCTCCCAGCCGCTCCACACAACGCCAGCAACCCTGGCGGGCGTATCATATATTGATACATGTCTGTGCAAGGTTTGACGATACCGCACAGCCGGATGCATGTGTGGCGAGGCTGGAAGCCCATTCAGGGTGTGGCACCTGAGCGGGGGGCTCCCTTGGCAGTGGTTTGTGGGCCGTACCGTAAGGCCTCCCAGCCGCTCCACACAACGCCAGCAACCCTGGCGGGCGTATCATATATTGATACATGTCTGTGCAAGGTTTGACGATACCGCACAGCCGGATGCATGTGTGGTGAGGCTGGAAGCCCATTCAGGGTGTGGCACCTGAGCCGGCGGGGCTCCCCTGGGCAGTGGTTTGTGGGCCGTACCGTAAGGCCTCCCAGCCGCTCCACACAACGCCAGCAACCCTGGCGGGCGTATCATATATTGATACATGTCTGTGCAAGGTTTGGCGATACCGCACAGCCGGATGCATGCGTGGCGAGGCTGGAAGCCCATTCAGGGTGGGGCACCTGGGCCGGCGGGGCTCCCCTTGGCAGTGGTTTGTGGGCCGTACCGTACCGTCCGTAAGGCCTCCCAGCCGCTCCACACAACGCCAGCAACCCTGGCGGGCGTATCATATATTGATACATATCTGTGCAAGGTTTGGCGATACCGCACAGCCCGATGCATGTGTGGCGAGGCTGGAAGCCCATTCAGGGTGGGGCACCTGGGCCGGCGGGGCTCCCCTTGGCAGTGGTTTGTGGGCGTACATCGCCGTCTGTAAGGCCTCCCAGCCGCTATGAACTTTATTGGGTATGTAAGGAGTATGCCAGAAACCTGGCATCACACCTGTGTTCTGCAGAGCAGCAGGCCCAGCCATGTAGTGATCCACGGGGGCACACCACCGTGTTTGCACTATGGTGCAAGGCGTAAACACACCAGGCGGTGTTCACACATTGGTGTCCACAGCAGCAACACGAGCTTCGTGTTTACCCGTTGGTGTTGCTTGCAGCAACACGAGGCCGTGTAAAACACGGGCCGTGTAGTGCCGTGTAAACACCGAGCCGTGTTCTACACCGTGTACCGTGTACACGTGTTGGTACACGAGGGGGTCCGTGTACACACGGAACCCCAGAAATGCAGACGGGGGTCATGTCTCCCGTAACCTGTTACCCTCCCCCAAGGGTAAAGGGGTGGGTTACCCCTTGGGAGGTTACCCCCGGGGGTTACCCCCGGTTCGGCTGCCATAGGGCTGACCCAGGTAACCCAGGGTTCCTCTGGTCGCTGCTGATCCATGCGGGGCTGGGAGCATACGGTAATATATAAGTGCTACAAGCCAGCCCCATACGCACGCCGAAGATGCTCTGTCTCTTGGACCACCCTCGGAATTCGTCTCCTGCCTGGCCAGCACACCTGCTGCTGTCCGTCTGCTTGCCCATGTGACACAGCCCCACTGCTGATACGCGTGACGCCGACTCCATCAGCCCCTGTATCCGGCATCCCGTCCCTCCCCACGCTCACCGTTTCACACCGTTTGCTGTTGCTACCTCGCAACTACTTGGCGCCCGCGTCCACTAGGACCTTAGCAACAGAACGCACCGGTGCGTATACAGCTGCGGTCGCGACCTGTTCAGCCTGTCCCTGCAATAGGCAGGAGGTACACCTACGGTGTCTTGACAGCGTTTCTCAGCGCTCAAAGACTGCGTTTCCACGTCTCAAATGCGTCACGATTTGGTTTCGGTGCATGATCTGGATGTACGCCCAAGGATCAAGCGGTGTCCCTTCATCAACATGATAAGATGTATTTGGTTTATTTGATAGTGATGTTGCACTATGACTTTGCATGGAGTCCGACGGATCGACCGTTCGCGAACCTACTCGGCTGCCCCGGAAGCATCGAGACTTGTTCTACTCGTATATAGGAGCTGCGAGAAGCTGTTTGAAGTAGCTGCAAGAAGCTGAGGAAGCTGGACCCTCCCTGGACGCATGCACTGGTATAAAAGGCGTCAAGTCTCTACGTTCAACAAGCCAAGACTACTCAATCTACCTCTCAAGTAACCTTCAAGACTCTTGCCCAAGGTGTTGCGCATATCGCGTATCCTCTGGTGTTCGTTTGGTTTCGCAGTACGCGTTTAGTCACTACTGTTGGCGTGACAAGCCTTGAACAGTGGGCTATAGGCCCCTTTGTGGTGTAAGACGATATACGGTGTATGTCTGCCCAGTCCTGTGCAGTCGAGCTTTCGTGTACCGGCCGGCGAGGGCCAAAGGACGTGCGAAGTCCGATTGTGAAGGCGCGGAAATCAGGAGGCGCCGGTGACCGCAAATTGTAACATCGCTGGAATAAGACTTGCCTTTTGCAGTTCCCAAGCTCCCAAGGGGTTGCTCTGATACCTACAGCCGCCCGTGCGCAGGACAAGGGCTTGGGTTAGGACTGCCAGAGTGCCTCCTACCAGCAGCTTGCATCCCGCAGCGAGGTCAGCACAGCGTCTGCATAGGGCTTGTTTGGTAATCAACACCTGCCTTGCGTTAGCCTCTGGGTCTGGGGCACTTGGTTCCTTGAGCGATCCCTGCAGTTCGGTACCGTGCACACGTGTCGCCCACACCCGTGAGACAAGAGCACTAGGTCCTTCGGTAGCCTTCAGTCAGTTGCCCTGTACACAGTCGCTCGGACTCAGCACTCTTGGATCTTGGAAGCAGCATAGCATCCAGTATACGCTCACCCTGTTCCTGAGCTGTGTTCCCCTGTGTGTGCTGCTAAGACGCCTGTACCTGCCGGCCAACTAACGTGTCTGGTCCCGTGTCCCTTCTCTCCCCAGTCCCCTTCCCTTCCTCAGGACATTTAAGCCCGCTGAAGTACGACCTGCCTCTACTGTCAGCCCGGCTCTGTTTCCGTTACGCTTCGCAGCTATCTGGCGTATCCATCTACTCCCAAATATACGCTTCCGCAAAGCGCATAACAGCTCTGATCGATCCTGGTTTGGTCAATGTGGATTGCCGTGCTCTGATACGACCATACCATACGGTATTCCCCTGCCGTGAGTCGCGTCAGCCCGACAGCACCGGTTGTGTTACGTCACCCTTCTACTCTTCTACATTGCTGGTGAGTGTCCAGCCCTCTCGTCCTGTCGTCCATACAGGCGCGGGGTGCTACAGCAGCGTCAGTCCTGCGATCCTGCGCCGTCCGGACACGCGTGGTGGCGTTGGGGTGCGAAAAACTTTCTGTGTCCCCACTCCCACTGCGTGGTTCGTGCGTAGTTGGTATCAGAGCAGGCCTCATGCTGTGCTCTGTAGGCCAGGACTAAACCAGCATTAAGGAGGCGGCGGTGCCTCCATTGAGCCACAGCAGTCCCCGTGCAAGTGGGACCCTCTTCGTGTCCCATCATCAAAGTATGGCAGCCCGCACCGTTCGTCGAGGAGGTACAAGCAGCCATCGTAAATTCGATACCTATTTTCGATCCAGGCAAAACTGTGTGCCATGCTTGGATCAATCGCATTGAAGCCCTAGGACGTTTGGGCGGTGCAGCGACGAGGCCAAGCTCATGGTGGCGCTTGCAGGCTGGGTGACAAGGCTACCGCGTGGTATGCAACCGTTGCAGCACGCGACACAACATGGGAAGGCTTCAAGCAGGCGTTCACCAAGCGTTTGGCTACAAGGCCTCCACCCTGTATGATGATTACATGACATGCCGTCAAGGCCCCAAGGAGGCTGTTCAAGAATATGCTGAGCGTTTCCAGCTGCTGGCAGGGTTACTGGGTGTAAACCTGGAGGACCCACTTCGTGTCAAGGACTTCTTCGTGGGTTACAACCAAGGATAGCCCGAGCCGTGCACAACATGTGCCCTGATTCCCTTCTTCACGCATCGAGGTTGCTATCCATGTGGGCGAGGGTGCGGAGCGATACTATACTGGCCACTACAGCTACAATACCCCTTCCCCAAGGGACCAAGGTGGGGGCTCGACACGTGTCAACCGGTCCCAAGCCAGCCGGCACGCATCCCTGTCATCCTGTGATGAGGAGCATGGGGTAACGTTTGCAGCTACCGATCCTGGCTGGGAGCCCGGTGCGGACGACAGGACCTCACCCTTCAGACGGTTCGAACCAGGACATCCCGACAACAACAGAGGCGAGTACCAAACCCGATCCAGCTTTGGCGGTTCTGCCCGGGACCGCCCACCAAGCCCCAGCGTCAACACCGCCATAGACAGTCTGACTCAGCAAATGCAAAGCATGTCTGTGCAGTTGGCACAAGTGCTACAAACTCAGCAAGAGAGAAGTATGGCGACGGCAGCGGTGGTCACGACCCCGCAGCCCAAGACACGCATCTCCCCCTCAGCCCACCTGCTCACAGCAGTGCCGCGAGGAAGTACTACCCAGTGAAGGAGAAGACAGCAACTCGGAAGACGGCTATGACTCGGTGCGAGAGGCCTACGTTGCCCATCCCACCGTGATGGCCAAATGGCTGTGTGTGCAGGACGTAGCTCCTTGCCCGCAACGGCACACCACATGCACACATATAGGCACTGGAAACAAAACGTTTCCTGGAAATGCTTGGAAAGCACTTGGAAACACCTGGAATGCACCCACGGAATACCAAGTGGAAATCACTCTGGAAACACAATGTTGGAAGCTAGAATGCATCCATGGAAACAGGGTATGTTTCCGAGACATTCCGTCTTTCCAAGCTTTGCAGGGTTTCCAAGCCATCTTGCGGCCTGGAAACACTTGGTTACCCTGCCCCACCCCCGTTTCCAGCGTTTCCAGCGATTCCAGCGTTTCCAGGATTCCAAACTATCTTTTACTTTGGAAACGCCAAGGTATCTTTCCAGCCATTCCAGCGTTTCCACGTTTCCAAGCCACCTCGCAGCTTTGGAAACGCCAAGGTACCCCGCCCACCCCCGATTCCAGCGTTTCCAGTGATTCCAGCGTTTCCACGATTCCAAGCCAAGGCTGTTCCACGTCCTGGCCCTGTTCTGTATAAGTATATATAAAATAATGAACGTGTTTTTTGCTATACATATGCTACGTATGTGCGCATCACACGGCTTTGTGCAAGCCGGCACAGCTCGCACAAAGTGGTGCCGCGTGACACCTGTTTCGCCAAACGGCATATCCGATTGGTTCTACTGGTAACCAGTACATCATTACTGCCAGCCCGTGTTCGTTGTCTATTATGCGCCCACGATTTGGCGTTCCCGAACACTGCAAGTCAAACGCCCAAAAGGTGTCGCGATTTGAGCCAGTTAGCATTAGGGGTACAATGCTTTCAACCCAACTGCTAGCTCAGTGAGCAACAGGGTTTGCGGCAGCTTGCGTCGCGGGGCATCGCACGTAAGCACAGCCGCGAGGGCTGCTATGCCGCCGCACAGATAGTAGTGAAACCTGATCTTTGGATGCGCTGTATCAAAAGCATATGATATCTGTACCACCCTTATGCCCAAGCAGGGGAGTCCCCTGAGCACCTTGCCACGCAACACCCACATCAAGCAAAAACCAGGACCCCAGCCTTGTAACACCAGGGCTATGCACAATTGCAGCCATGAACTGAGCCGCAAGGAATGAGAGTTGCAACCAGTCACAGCACCAGGGAGAGTGTAAGCCCTGTGCTGCTGGCAAAGTGGCACAAGACGCCAAAGCAGTGCACTGAGACTAGCTGCAGGGAATGAGAGCTGCAGCTCATTGCGGCACCAGGGTAATGCAAGCCTGGTGCTGCTGGAGGCCTCTTGTTGACAAGGCAAACAGCCCGGACCATATGTAGAATAAAAAATGTACTAGTGAGTCATGCATCGGCATGCAGCAGGTGCCAATGCGACACGCTGCAACCCTTGGCGCATCCTATCCAGCACTCAGCACGCCAGCGGCCCCCCATGCATGGCAGCACCGGCACTGGCAGCAGGCCCGCAGGCCGCCGCCACCTTCCCGCCCAACCGCGGGGGCCGCCCGACACACACAGTCCTCCCTCGGCCCGACCACGCCTGCCACCCAACGTCAGCCCCGCTTGTCCACGCATACAAAACATCAGAGCATGCAGCAGGTGCCAATGCGCACCCCACCCTCCAATCCTCCCCACACCCCCAATCATTCCTCAGACCCCAGGCAAGCTATACCAAATATATTATATATATGAGGGGGGTGAGGATTGGGGAGGGCCAGCAGTCCTCCCCACACCCCCAATTATTCCTCAAACCCCAGGCAAGCTAAACCAAATATATTATGGGAGGGGGGTGAGGATTGGGGAGGGGGGCCGGCACACACAGTCCTCCCCACACCCCCAATCATTCCTAAGACCCCAGGCAAGCTAAAACCAATATATTATTATGAGAGGGGGGTGAGGATTGGGGGAGGGGGGGCCGGCACACACAGTCCTCCCCACCCCCCAAATCATTCCTCAAACCCCAGGCAAGCTAAACCAAATATATTATGGGAGGGGGGTGAGGATTGGGGAGGGCCGGCACACACAGTCCTCCCGCACCCCAATCATTCCTCAAACCCCAGGCAAGCTAAACCAAATATATTATGGGAGGGTGAGGATTGGGGAGGGGGACGGCACACAGTCCTCCCACACCCCCAATCATTCCTAAGACCCCAGGCAAGCTAAGCAAAATATATTATGGGGAGGGGGTGAGGATTGGGGAGGGGGCCGGCTGGGGGTAGCTTGGAATCATGGAAACGCTGGAATCGCTGGAATCGCTGGAATGGGGGGGGGGGTGGGGTACCTTGGCGATTCCAAAGCTGGGGTAGCTTGGAATCATGGAAACGCTGGAATCGCTGGAAACGCTGGAATGGGGGGTGGGCGGGGTACCTTGGCGATTCCAAAGCTGGGGGTAGCTTGGAATCATGGAAACGCTGGAATCACTGGAAACGCTGGAATGGGGGGTGGGGCGGGGTACCTTGGCGATTCCAAAGCTGGGGGTAGCTTGGAATCATGGAAACGCTGGAATTGCTGGAATCGCTGGAATGGGGGGTGGGGGGACCTTGGCGATTCCAAAGCTGGGGTAGCTTGGAATCATGGCTGGGGAATTGCTGGAAACGGGGAATGGGGTGGGGTACCTTGGCGATTCCAAAGCTGGGGGTAGCTTGGAATCATGGAAGCGCTGGAATCGCTGGAAACGCTGGAATGGGGGTGGGCGGGGTACCTTGGCGATTCCAAAGCTGGGGGTAGCTTGGAATCATGGAAACGCTGGAATTGCTGGAAACGCTGGAATGGGGGCGGGGTGGGGCGGGGTACCTTGGCGATTCCAAAGCTGGGGGTAGCTTGGAATCATGGAAACGCTGGAATCACTGGAAACGCTGGAATGGGGGGGGGGCGGGGTACCTTGGCGATTCCAAAGCTGGGGTAGCTTGGAATCATGGAAACGCTGGAATCACTGGAAACGCTGGAATGGGGGTGGGGCGGGTACCTTGGCGATTCCAAAGCTGGGGGTAGCTTGGAATCATGGAAACGCTGGAATTGCTGGAATCGCTGGAATGGGGGTGGGGTGGGGTACCTTGGCGATTCCAAAGCTGGGGTAGCTTGGAATCATGGAAACGCTGGAATTGCTGGAAACGCTGGAATGGGGGGTGGGGTGGGGTACCTTGGCGATTCCGAAGCTGGGGTAGCTTGGAATCATGGAAACGCTGGAATCGCTGGAATCGCTGGAATGGGGGTGGGGCGGGGTACCTTGGCGATTCCGAAGCTGGGGGTAGCTTGGAATCATGGAAACGCTGGAATCGCTGGAATCGCTGGAATGGGGGTGGGGCGGGTACCTTGGCGATTCCAAAGCTGGGGGTAGCTTGGAATCATGGAAGCTGGAATCGCTGGAATCGCTGGAATGGGGGTGGGGCGGGGTACCTTGGCGATTCCAAAGCTGGGGTAGCTTGGAATCATGGAAACGCTGGAATCGCTGGAAACGCTGGAATGGGGGTGGGCGGGGTACCTTGGCGATTCCAAAGCTGGGGTAGCTTGGAATCATGGAAACGCTGGAATCGCTGGAAACGCTGGAATGGGGGTGGGGCGGGGTACCTTGGCGATTCCAAAGCTGGGGTAGCTAAGAATCATGGAAACGCTGGAATTGCTGGAAACGCTGGAATGGGGGTGGGGTGGGGTACCTTGGCGATTCCAAAGCTGGGGTAGCTTGGAATCATGGAAACGCTGGAATTGCTGGAAACGCTGGAATGGGGGTGGGTGGGGTACCTTGGCGATTCCGAAGCTGGGGTAGCTTGGAATCATGGAAACGCTGGAATCGCTGGAATGGGGGTGGGGCGGGGTACCTTGGCGATTCCAAAGCTGGGGGTAGCTTGGAATCATGGAAACGCTGGAATCGCTGGAAACGCTGGAATGGGGGTGGGCGGGGTACCTTGGCGATTCCAAAGCTGGGGTAGCTTGGAATCATGGAAACGCTGGAATCGCTGGAAACGCTGGAATGGGGGTGGGGCGGGGTACCTTGGCGATTCCAAAGCTGGGGTAGCTTGGAATCATGGAAACGCTGGAATTGCTGGAAACGCTGGAATGGGGGTGGGGTGGGGTACCTTGGCGATTCCAAAGCTGGGGTAGCTTGGAATCATGGAAACGCTGGAATTGCTGGAATCGCTGGAATGGGGGTGGGGTGGGGTACCTTGGCGATTCCGAAGCTGGGGTAGCTTGGAATCATGGAAACGCTGGAATCGCTGGAATCGCTGGAATGGGGGTGGGGCGGGGCCTTGGCGATTCCAAAGCTGGGGGTAGCTTGGAATCATGGAAACGCTGGAATTGCTGGAAACGCTGGAATGGGGGGTGGGCGGGGTACCTTGGCGATTCCAAAGCTGGGGGTAGCTTGGAATCATGGAAACGCTGGAATCGCTGGAAACGCTGGAATGGGGGGTGGGGCGGGGTACCTTGGCGATTCCAAAGCTGGGGGTAGCTTGGAATCATGGAAACGCTGGAATTGCTGGAAACGCTGGAATGGGGGTGGGGTGGGGTACCTTGGCGATTCCAAAGCTGGGGGTAGCTTGGAATCATGGAAACGCTGGAATTGCTGGAAACGCTGGAATGGGGGTGGGGTGGGGTACCTTGGCGATTCCGAAGCTGGGGGTAGCTTGGAATCATGGAAACGCTGGAATCGCTGGAATCGCTGGAATGGGGGTGGGCGGGGTACCTTGGCGATTCCAAAGCTGGGGTAGCTTGGAATCATGGAAACGCTGGAATCGCTGGAAACGCTGGAATGGGGGTGGGCGGGGTACCTTGGCGATTCCAAAGCTGGGGTAGCTTGGAATCATGGAAACGCTGGAATCGCTGGAAACGCTGGAATGGGGGGTGGGCGGGGTACCTTGGCGATTCCAAAGCTGGGGGTAGCTTGGAATCATGGAAACGCTGGAATTGCTGGAATCGCTGGAATGGGGGTGGGGTGGGGTACCTTGGCGATTCCAAAGCTGGGGTAGCTTGGAATCATGGAAACGCTGGAATCGCTGGAATCGCTGGAATGGGGGTGGGGTGGGGTACCTTGGCGATTCCAAAGCTGGGGTAGCTTGGAATCATGGAAATGCTGGAATCGCTGGAAACGCTGGAATGGGGGGTGGGGCGGGGTACCTTGGCGATTCCAAAGCTGGGGGTAGCTTGGAATCATGGAAACGCTGGAATCGCTGGAAACGCTGGAATGGGGGGTGGGGTGGGGTACCTTGGCGATTCCAAAGCTGGGGTAGCTTGGAATCATGGAAACGCTGGAATCGCTGGAAACGCTGGAATGGGGGGTGGGCGGGGTACCTTGGCGATTCCAAAGCTGGGGGTAGCTTGGAATCATGGAAACGCTGGAATCGCTGGAATCGCTGGAATGGGGGTGGGGTGGGGTACCTTGGCGATTCCAAAGCTGGGGGTAGCTTGGAATCATGGAAACGCTGGAATCGCTGGAATCGCTGGAATGGGGGGTGGGGTGGGGTACCTTACGGTTTCCAAAGCTGGGGGGTAGCTTGGAATCATGGAAACGCTGGAATCGCTGGAAACGCTGGAATGGGGGTGGGGTACCTTACGGTTTCCAAAGCTGGGGGTAGCTTGGAATCATGGAAACGCTGGAATCGCTGGAAACGCTGGAATGGGGGTGGGGTGGGGTACCTTGGCGATTCCAAAGCTGGGGGTAGCTTGGAATCATGGAAACGCTGGAATCGCTGGAAACGCTGGAATGGGGGGTGGGCGGGGTACCTTGGCGATTCCAAAGCTGGGGGTAGCTTGGAATCATGGAAACGCTGGAATCGCTGGAATCGCTGGAATGGGGGGTGGGGTGGGGTACCTTGGCGATTCCAAAGCTGGGGTAGCTTGGAATCATGGAAACGCTGGAATCGCTGGAATCGCTGGAATGGGGGGTGGGGTGGGGTACCTTACGGTTTCCAAAGCTGGGGGGTAGCTTGGAATCATGGAAACGCTGGAATCGCTGGAATCGCTGGAATGGGGGGTGGGGCGGGGTACCTTGGCGATTCCAAAGCTGGGGGTAGCTTGGAATCATGGAAACGCTGGAATCGCTGGAAACGCTGGAATGGGGGTGGGCGGGGTACCTTGGCGATTCCAAAGCTGGGGTAGCTTGGAATCATGGAAACGCTGGAATCGCTGGAAACGCTGGAATGGGGGTGGGGCGGGGTACCTTGGCGATTCCAAAGCTGGGGGTAGCTAAGAATCATGGAAACGCTGGAATTGCTGGAAACGCTGGAATGGGGGGTGGGGTGGGGTACCTTGGCGATTCCAAAGCTGGGGGTAGCTTGGAATCATGGAAACGCTGGAATTGCTGGAAACGCTGGAATGGGGGGTGGGGTGGGGTACCTTGGCGATTCCGAAGCTGGGGGTAGCTTGGAATCATGGAAACGCTGGAATCGCTGGAATGGGGGGTGGGGCGGGGTACCTTGGCGATTCCAAAGCTGGGGGTAGCTTGGAATCATGGAAACGCTGGAATCGCTGGAAACGCTGGAATGGGGGGTGGGCGGGGTACCTTGGCGATTCCAAAGCTGGGGGTAGCTTGGAATCATGGAAACGCTGGAATCGCTGGAAACGCTGGAATGGGGGGTGGGGCGGGGTACCTTGGCGATTCCAAAGCTGGGGGTAGCTTGGAATCATGGAAACGCTGGAATTGCTGGAAACGCTGGAATGGGGGGTGGGGTGGGGTACCTTGGCGATTCCGAAGCTGGGGGTAGCTTGGAATCATGGAAACGCTGGAATCGCTGGAATCGCTGGAATGGGGGTGGGGCGGGGTACCTTGGCGATTCCAAAGCTGGGGGTAGCTTGGAATCATGGAAACGCTGGAATTGCTGGAAACGCTGGAATGGGGGTGGGCGGGGTACCTTGGCGATTCCAAAGCTGGGGTAGCTTGGAATCATGGAAACGCTGGAATCGCTGGAAACGCTGGAATGGGGGTGGGGCGGGTACCTTGGCGATTCCAAAGCTGGGGGTAGCTTGGAATCATGGAAACGCTGGAATTGCTGGAAACGCTGGAATGGGGGTGGGGTGGGGTACCTTGGCGATTCCAAAGCTGGGGGTAGCTTGGAATCATGGAAACGCTGGAATTGCTGGAAACGCTGGAATGGGGGTGGGGTGGGGTACCTTGGCGATTCCGAAGCTGGGGTAGCTTGGAATCATGGAAACGCTGGAATCGCTGGAATCGCTGGAATGGGGGTGGGGCGGGGTACCTTGGCGATTCCAAAGCTGGGGTAGCTTGGAATCATGGAAACGCTGGAATCGCTGGAAACGCTGGAATGGGGGGTGGGCGGGGTACCTTGGCGATTCCAAAGCTGGGGGTAGCTTGGAATCATGGAAACGCTGGAATCGCTGGAAACGCTGGAATGGGGGGTGGGGCGGGGTACCTTGGCGATTCCAAAGCTGGGGTAGCTTGGAATCATGGAAACGCTGGAATTGCTGGAATCGCTGGAATGGGGGTGGGGTGGGGGACCTTGGCGATTCCAAAGCTGGGGGTAGCTTGGAATCATGGAAACGCTGGAATCGCTGGAATCGCTGGAATGGGGGTGGGGTGGGGTACCTTGGCGATTCCAAAGCTGGGGGTAGCTTGGAATCATGGAAATGCTGGAATCGCTGGAAACGCTGGAATGGGGGTGGGGCGGGGTACCTTGGCGATTCCAAAGCTGGGGGTAGCTTGGAATCATGGAAACGCTGGAATCGCTGGAAACGCTGGAATGGGGGTGGGGTGGGGTACCTTGGCGATTCCAAAGCTGGGGGTAGCTTGGAATCATGGAAACGCTGGAATCGCTGGAAACGCTGGAATGGGGGGTGGGCGGGGTACCTTGGCGATTCCAAAGCTGGGGTAGCTTGGAATCATGGAAACGCTGGAATCGCTGGAATCGCTGGAATGGGGGGGGGTGGGGTACCTTGGCGATTCCAAAGCTGGGGGTAGCTTGGAATCATGGAAACGCTGGAATCGCTGGAATCGCTGGAATGGGGGTGGGGTGGTACCTTACGGTTTCCAAAGCTGGGGGTAGCTTGGAATCATGGAAACGCTGGAATCGCTGGAAACGCTGGAATGGGGGGTGGGGTGGGGTACCTTACGGTTTCCAAAGCTGGGGGTAGCTTGGAATCATGGAAACGCTGGAATCGCTGGAAACGCTGGAATGGGGGGTGGGGTGGGGTACCTTGGCGATTCCAAAGCTGGGGGTAGCTTGGAATCATGGAAACGCTGGAATCGCTGGAAACGCTGGAATGGGGGGTGGGCGGGGTACCTTGGCGATTCCAAAGCTGGGGTAGCTTGGAATCATGGAAACGCTGGAATCGCTGGAATCGCTGGAATGGGGGGTGGGGTGGGGTACCTTGGCGATTCCAAAGCTGGGGGTAGGAATCATGGAAACGCTGGAATCGCTGGAATCGCTGGAATGGGGGGTGGGGTGGGGTACCTTACGGTTTCCAAAGCTGGGGGGTAGCTTGGAATCATGGAAACGCTGGAATCGCTGGAAACGCTGGAATGGGGGGTGGGGTGGGGTACCTTACGGTTTCCAAAGCTGGGGGGTAGCTTGGAACTGGAATGTATGTAGAAAACACTTTGGAAACCTGGAAACAAAAGGCATACTACTGGCATAATGTCCACATGCAAAGTGGACGCCAGGGCTGCCAGCGATTCCCGGTCATTTGTGGCCTGCAGCCCTTCTCCATACCGGCATAGCATGTCAGCTAAGCAAAAATGCAAGCTGGCCCCAGATACCGGTACGCTGCCTCCACACCCCGATGTCCTGAAGACAAAAACCCCTCTTGCACCACCTTTGGACACTGGTACGACATCAGTGCAAGTGGCGCAGGTGGAAGCAGTCACATCGGCAGCAGTTTATCCAGGATTGGCAAGCCAGTCCAACCCCGCCCCCTTGCCAAAGGCACCACGTGGCCCTGCCAACCCTGATGTGGATACAAGCTTGGCGACTCCGTATGACTGTGCTCATGCTCCTTGTGGCGCATCGCTGGAGGCTCATGGAGGGCCGGCTGGACTGCATGTCTCTTCATTGTATGGCGCTCCTGCATCACCTGCCAAGAAGGTCATGTCCGTACCCCAACTGCTGCACGTGAGTGCTAAGCAAGGGAAGCCGAGGAGTGCCCCTGCTACTGTACACCATTCGGACAGCAAGGCGCTTCCTTACCAGACCACGCATACCGAAAAGAACCTTCCCTCCGAGCCCCGCGGACAGAGCTTTGAGCATACCGCACTGAACGACGACAGCCCGGTTACCCCTGCACTGGTAACGGCTTCCAAGGCAACAATGGGTATGGTGCCCAGAGATTCCCTCAGCAGCATAATGCACAACATAACCAAGGATGGTTCGACAGCATTTCATGCCTTCAAGCAAAGGATTCGGTACGAGGTTTGCAGGGGAGACGTCATGGTCCTAGACAGCGCGGCCAAACCCGTGGTCTGTTCAGCCATCATTGACTCGGGTGCATCCATATGCATGGTTGCCCTGGACACTCTTCGAAAGTTGGGTCTCAGGCATGAGGTATGTCCCACTGACGTTTCCTACGTAACGGCCGAAGGAGAGCAGACCCTTTCAAAGGGAGTGGTACGACTGTGGGTTACACTAGGAGACCTCAAGACCAGCATTGTGGCCTTCGTTACAACAGCCCACAACTATGCTCTACTGCTGGGCTCCGACTTTCTACACACCGTGGAAGCCGACATCAGCTACCCCAAGAGCAAGATGTACTACACAAACGATGCCAATCGACGAAGCTTTATACCGGTAAGCTGTCTTGCGCAGGGGACATCCCCTGCTACCCGGAACACACACCCTGGCGTGATCCCGACAGCCTACCGACCAGGAGAACTCCCAGGCGTGAACCTTAGCATGGATAGGACAAATCCTATTAACATTCAGAGTTCAACCGCTGGACTTCGTGCGCAATGTGACTTGGGGACCGTGGATACTGCATCACCCGGCAACGGGACTCCCCTGGACACGTGTCAAGGGACCTCCCGCAGTATGGACGACGCAGGCACTGCGAGCCTGCCCCAACCCCTGGTAAGTGACCAGACTACCGTCAAGGCGCCTCAAGAAGGCTCAAAAGAAGATATTGCTGCAGAAGACGCAGGTTATATGGCAAACCTGGACCAGGCTAGTGCCCATGTGGCTGCAGACGTTGGAGCTCCAAGCAACACAGGGGCAGCCACCAAGGAGAGCAGCCGCATGAGTCGTGATTCCGCGAGCGCATTCAGTGTTGGGACCTCTCTTCAACACAACAAAAAGTCATTGTACTTCATTACGGAGCAGATGATGGGAATGGACCCCGACGCAGAGAACCCCACACCCGCAGCATGGGTGCAGCATGTTCCTTCGGCAAAAACGGCCCCGGCTGCAACAGCCGCGCCAGATCATCACATCAGTACCAGTATCACCTTTTTCAACGCAGTAGCAGCAATAAAACCCAGCCGCTTTCGCCTGCTGGACGCTTACATGGAGGATTGGCACCAGGGTTGCCCTGGACCTCCCTTGCAAAACGCATATAAGGCGCTACACCCTCGGCAAAATTACGGCTTCTGACAGCTCTATGTTGTGGAGACGCCATGACTACAAGGCAGTTTACCCGAAAATACAGCAGTTCTGCTAAAAAAGGTATACCCTTGTCTGCCAACAAACGGCAATGGGAACAATAGGAGTCAATGCTACGGTAGACCCTGAGGCTGACAAGCAGCTGGTCCCTTCGCTGTGCCCTTTTTAGGAGCGGCGGTGTACTAAACCGGACTTGCGCTTGCGCAACCGGAAAAAGATGTCAATTTTATCACTGAAAACTCCGTTCTGGAGCCTCAAAACTCGCTATTCCACGACCAGCATGACCTGGAGAGATACCCGCCTTGAGCCGTACGGCACATGTGGGGTACAGCAATTGGCTCCACAGGGGCATCCCGGCAAAGAGATACCAGGATGCCGAAAGCGACAACACTTTTTGGAGCATCAGCGGCGACCTCACCCGTGGCAGCAGCATTGGCAGCAAGGTGGCGGCAGCGGCCAAGACAACAATCAGCTCAGTGTATTCATGATTTACTGCTCCAATCCAGAAGGATGGCCTCTCCAACGAGGCTTCGGGTATGCATCAAGCGCAACCCTACCGCTTAAAATGACTCGACAGCACCCTGTGCGCTTGGACAGCTGTCCAAGTGGCGGCGGCTGCAGATCGATGGGGACCATCGATGTACACAGGGGCAGGTGGGACAGCTGTCCCTGCAATAGGCAGGAGGTACACCTACGGTGTCTTGACAGCGTTTCTCAGCGCTCAAAGACTGCGTTTCCACGTCTCAAATGCGTCACGATTTTCGGTGCATGATCTGGATGTACGCCCAAGGATCAAGCGGTGTCCCTTCATCAACATGATAAGATGTATTTGGTTTATTTGATAGTGATGTTGCACTATGACTTTGCATGGAGTCCGACGGATCGACCGTTCGCGAACCTACTCGGCTGCCCCGGAAGCATCGAGACTTGTTCTACTCGTATATAGGAGCTGCGAGAAGCTGTTTGAAGTAGCTGCAAGAAGCTGAGGAAGCTGGACCCTCCCTGGACGCATGCACTGGTATAAAAGGCGTCAAGTCTCTACGTTCAACAAGCCAAGACTACTCAATCTACCTCTCAAGTAACCTTCAAGACTCTTGCCCAAGGTGTTGCGCATATCGCGTATCCTCTGGTGTTCGTTTGGTTTCGCAGTACGCGTTTAGTCACTACTGTTGGCGTGACAAGCCTTGAACAGTGGGCTATAGGCCCCTTTGTGGTGTAAGACGATATACGGTGTATGTCTGCCCAGTCCTGTGCAGTCGAGCTTTAGTGTACCGGCCGGCGAGGGCCAAAGGACGTGCGAAGTCCGATTGTGAAGGCGCGGAAATCAGGAGGCGCCGGTGACCGCAAATTGTAACATCGCTGGAATAAGACTTGCCTTTTGCAGTTCCCAAGCTCCCAAGGGGTTGCTCTGATACCTACAGCCGCCCGTGCGCAGGACAAGGGCTTGGGTTAGGACTGCCAGAGTGCCTCCTACCAGCAGCTTGCATCCCCGCAGCGAGGTCAGCACAGCGTCTGCATAGGGCTTGTTTGGTAATCAACACCTGCCTTGCGTTAGCCTCTGGGTCTGGGGCACTTGGTTCCTTGAGCGATCCCTGCAGTTCGGTACCGTGCACACGTGTCGCCCACACCCGTAGACAAGAGCACTAGGTCCTTCGGTAGCCTTCAGTCAGTTGCCCTGTACACAGTCGCTCCGGACTCAGCACTCTTGGATCTTGGAAGCAGCATAGCATCCAGTATACGCTCACCCTGTTCCTGAGCTGTGTTCCCCTGTAGTGTGCTGCTAAGACGCCTGTACCTGCCGGCCAACTAACACGTGTCTGGTCCCGTGTCCCTTCTCTCCCCCAGTCCCCTTCCCTTCCTCAGGACATTTAAGCCCGCTGAAGTACGACCTGCCTCTACTGTCAGCCCGGCTCTGTTTCCCGTTACGCTTCCGCAGCTATCTGACGTATCCATCTACTCCCAAATATACGCTTCCGCAAAGCGCATAACAGCTCTGATCGATCCTGGTTTGGTCAATGTGGATTGCCGTGCTCTGATACGACCATACCATACCGGTATTCCCCTGCCGTGAGTGCGTCAGCCCGACAGCACCCGGTTGTGTTACGTCACCCTTCTACTCTTCTACATTGCTGGTGAGTGTCCAGCCCTCTCGTCTGTCGTCATACAGGCGTGCGGGTGCTACAGCAGCGTCAGTCCTGCGATCCTGCGCCGTCCGGACACGTGGTGACGCGTTGGGGTGCGAAAAACTTTCTGTGTCCCCACTCCCACTGCGTGGTTCGTGCGTAGTGGTGGGACAAGCCAGGTCATCCAGGTTGGCCTCGTCCATGATCTGCAAGCCGGGCGGGTGTCTGCAAGACTATATACTCCCGCCAGCAAAACCACTCCTGGACCTGATCCCACTGGTCGATGGCCTTCTGCGCGGCTTCGTGTATGTGAGCCAGTTGGCCGCTCGAACAGGTCCAGCAGGGCGCTGTGCATGATTATCCATTCACGCCTAGGAATCTCCTCATTGCCCAGGGTGTAGACGGCTTACGAAATGCGTTCCACACGAGCCAAGCGGCTAGCTTGAGCTTCTCATTGAGTTCTTCAACCAAAACATACTCAGCCTGGAGTTGTAGGTCCGCTGTTGGAACATCTCTAGCTTCAACCCAACCGACCAGGCAAGCCTGTGCCAATAAATGCTGGTGGCGGCTGCGACTGGCGCTGACGAGTCCTCGTGCGCAGCATCGTTGTGCATAATAGTGCTGTCAAGCGCTTTGCTTGAGGAAGCTGCTGTAGGCAGCGCCTGAAACACCGACATGCCTGCACTGGGTTCTTCGCTGGGGGTCTTCGCTACTAATGTCAACTGATACTTAGGTGATGTCCTGGCTAGGCCGCTAGGCTAGTATGCCAATGCCACGGCGGCGACACATACATTCTGTACAAACTGCCCACCTTACACCTGGATCGGCTATGCAGCATTGCAGGCCAACGTGTATATATGTGATGCTTCCTATGGTGTTATCCCACACATCGCACAAGAAGCCACTCAGACACAGACCTACCTGCCCAGAAACCCTCCAAAATGGTCAGCGGTGGCGCCCTCACGTGTCAGGAGTGCTACAGCCGCTGTTACCCTGCCGTTTGACTGCACCTGCCGTTAGAGGGCAGCACCACCTTGTAGCTGGCTGTTGCACGCTTCAAGGCTTTGCGTTTGCAGCTGCGCTTGCAACGGGCGCTGCGCATGCTGTTGGGTGCCGGCGGCACGTGCCAAGCACGAGGTCTGAAATTCCACATACGTGGCAGGACTTTCCCCTGAGGCCACAGGCCTGTTTGGCCCCTGACACACAGCCAGCGTGCAGGCACAGAAGCCACTACCGTAATATTGATCGCCTCAAAGACATTTGCCTGCCATGCGGGCCGCGTGCCTTTCCCCTACGCCGGGAACACTAAGGCCACGCCTGACCACGTAAGACGCACGTGATGGTGTGTAAGGGCACGTTCACTTGGGGAAAGGACCTTTCATTCTAGGGGCCGTCTGTTCATTTTAAGGTGCCTCAGTTCATTCTGGGGTGCCTCCCATTCATTTTGTTGCCTAGAATGAACAGGATGCGCAGTTGGGCGAACGGGAAACAGACCGCGTGTTCATTTTGCAGGGCTCTGTTCATTCTAGACCAGCCACTGAGGTAGCCGGTCTAAAATGAACGGCCTCCATGCCGCCCCGTTCCCAACACGTGCGAACATGCTTGAACGGACCCGAACGCTTCAGCAAGCGTGTATACATGCATGATATGGGACTGCATGGTCGCTGGGCTCGGGCGTGGGCGGTGCATCGGCTGGCAGGGTGCAGAGTGGGTGTGGAGACCAGGTGAGCTGACCCTGGGGTGATCAGCTGCTCTGCGCACCCCGTTCCCAACACGTGCGAACATGCTTGAACGGACCCGAACGCTTCAGCAAGCGTGTATACATGCATGATATGGGACTGCATGGTCGCTGGGCTCGGGCGTGGGCGGTGCACTGGCTGGCAGGGTGCGGAGTGGGTGTGGAGACCAGGTGAGCTGACCCTGGGGTGATCAGCTGCTCTGCGCACCCCGTTCCCAACACGTGCGAACATGCTTGAACGGACCCGAACGCTTCAGCAAGCGTGTATACATGCATGATATGGGACTGCATGGTCGCTGGGCTCGGGCGTGGGCGGTGCACTGGCTGGCAGGGTGCGGAGTGGGTGTGGAGACCAGGTGAGCTGACCCTGGGGTGATCAGCTGCTCTGCGCACCCCATTTCCAACACGTGCGAGCATGCTTGAACGGACCCGAACGCTTCAGCAAGCGTGTATACATGCATGATATGGGACTGCATGGTCGCTGGGCTCGGGCGTGGGCGGTGCACTGGCTGGCAGGGTGCGGAGTGGGTGTGGAGACCAGGTGAGCTGACCCTGGGGTGATCAGCTGCTCTGCGCACCCCGTTCCCAACACGTGCGAACATGCTTGAACGGACCCGAACGCTTCAGCAAGCGTGTATACATGCATGATATGGGACTGCATGGTCGCTGGGCTCGGGCGTGGGCGGTGCACTGGCTGGCAGGGTGCGGAGTGGGTGTGGAGACCAGGTGAGCTGACCCTGGGGTGATCAGCTGCTCTGCGCACCCCGTTCCCAACACGTGCGAACATGCTTGAATGGACCCGAACACTTCAGCAAGCGTGTATACATGCATGATATGGGACTGCATGGTCGCTGGGCTCGGGCGTGGGCGGTGCACTGGCTGGCAGGGTGCGGAGTGGGTGTGGAGACCAGGTGAGCTGACCCTGGGGTGATCAGCTGCTCTGCGCACCCCGTTCCCAACACGTGCGAACATGCTTGAACGGACCCAAACGCTTCAGCAAGCGTGTATACATGCATGATATGGGACTGCATGGTCGCTGGGCTCGGGCGTGGGCGGTGCACTGGCTGGCAGGGTGCGGAGTGGGTGTGGAGACCAGGTGAGCTGACCCTGGGGTGATCAGCTGCTCTGCGCACCCCATTTCCAACACGTGCGAACATGCTTGAACGAACCCGAACGCTTCAGCAAGCGTGTATACATGCATGATATGGGACTGCATGGTCGCTGGGCTCGGGCGTGGGCGGTGCACTGGCTGGCAGGGTGCAGAGTGGGTGTGGAGACCAGGTGAGCTGACCCTGGGGTGATCAGCTGCTCTGCGCACCCCGTTCCCAACACGTGCGAGCATGCTTGAACGAACCCGAACACTTCAGCAAGCGTGTATACATGCATGATATGGGACTGCATGGTCGCTGGGCTCGGGCGTGGGCGGTGCATCGGCTGGCAGGGTGCGGAGTGGGTGTGGAGACCAGGTCGGTGAGCTGACCCTGGGGTGATCAGCTGCTCTGCGCACCCCGTTCCCAACACGTGCGAACATGCTTGAACGGACCCAAACGCTTCAGCAAGCGTGTATACATGCATGATATGGGACTGCATGGTCGCTGGGCTCGGGCGTGGGCGGTGCACTGGCTGGCAGGGTGCGGAGTGGGTATGGAGACCAGGTGAGCTGACCCTTGGGTGATCAGCTGCTCTGCGCACCCCATTCCCAACACGTGCGAACATGCTTGAACGGACCCGAACGCTTCAGCAAGCGTGTATACATGCATGATATGGGACTGCATGGTCGCTGGGCTCGGGCGTGGGCGGTGCACTGGCTGGCAGGGTGCGAAGTGGGTGTGGAGACCAGGTGAGCTGACCCTGGGGTGATCAGCTGCTCTGCGCACCCCGTTCCCAACACGTGCGAGCATGCTTGAACGGACCCAAACGCTTCAGCAAGCGTGTATACATGCATGATATGGGACTGCATGGTCGCTGGGCTCGGGCGTGGGCGGTGCACTGGCTGGCAGGGTGCAGAGTGGGTGTGGAGACCAGGTGAGCTGACCCTGGGGTGATCAGCTGCTCTGCGCACCCCGTTCCCAACACGTGCGAGCATGCTTGAACGGACCCGAACGCTTCAGCAAGCGTGTATACATGCATGATATGGGACTGCATGGTCGCTGGGCTCGGGCGTGGGCGGTGCATCGGCTGGCAGGGTGCGGAGTGGGTGTGGAGACCAGGTGAGCTGACCCTGGGGTGATCAGCTGCTCTGCGCACCCCGTTCCCAACACGTGCGAACATGCTTGAACGGACCCAAACGCTTCAGCAAGCGTGTATACATGCATGATATGGGACTGCATGGTCGCTGGGCTCGGGCGTGGGCGGTGCACTGGCTGGCAGGGTGCGGAGTGGGTGTGGAGACCAGGTGAGCTGACCCTGGGGTGATCAGCTGCTCTGCGCACCCCATTTCCAACACGTGCGAGCATGCTTGAACGGACCCGAACGCTTCAGCAAGCGTGTATACATGCATGATATGGGACTGCATGGTCGCTGGGCTCGGGCGTGGGCGGTGCACTGGCTGGCAGGGTGCGGAGTGGGTGTGGAGACCAGGTGAGCTGACCCCGGGGTGATCAGCTGCTCTGCGCACCCCATTTCCAACACGTGCGAGCATGCTTGAACGGATCCGAACGCTTTAGCAACGCGTATACATGCACAGTGTGGGACTGCATGGTCGCTGGGCTCGGGCATGGGTGGTGCCGTAGCCCAGGAGCGTGGTTCAGGACAGGGTTCAGGAAGGGGTGGGGGCTGGGGTATGTAAGGGCTGCCTGGCAGCATCCCGAACCCTGAAGCCAACATGTGCGGGCCTAATTGAGCGTACCAAAAGGCCTTAGGCACTGTCTTAGCATTGGGGTTTATGATCATTGGGGTGGGGCATGGGTGGCGCCCTGCCGTGTGCACATTGCATGGTACAAGTACGGTACTATCATGCTACCTTCCCTAGCCCTGTGCATTCCAATAGCAGCAAATGCTATTGCTCCACTACATAAACTTACAGTGGTAGTATCGCTAGCTTCATACTATCGTTCAACTCCGCTCGCAGTCAACACCTGGTTCGTATATGCGCGTCAATTGTCTGACGGTGTTACGCTACTGTAGCTCATAACCTCAATATTAGAAGCTTACATGCTTGCTCGCAAGGACGACTGCTCACAGCTGCTGGGGCCTGGTCGCTCACGACGGTCCGATGCCGGACGGCATTGCTCGTCGTTGCTTGACCGGTTAACAGCCGTGTTGCTTCAAGCGTAAGTACATATAATCATATGCTGCGCGTTTTCACCTGGCCTGGGTCTTGCAGGCTCAAAGTGCGCGTTGACCAACACTGACAATGGCCGCGTTGACCATGGCCGCAGCCAGGGAACTCACCGCCCCAAGGAGCGCAAGATTTTAACCATGGGTAGAACTAGCACCACCACGGTGCGCTTGATGGAATGGTCCAAGCGAGCTGGCCCAGGGGCTGCTCAAGCTCATTCTGCACGGCCACAGACCTTTTTTGTATGGTTGAGCAGGGGCCTCTCAGTGCTGCTACCCAACCAGAGCGTTCTGGCTGGGTTGCTCTTGTTGGTGCTGGTTGGGGGGCAGGGGCCTGGCGGAGGTGTCAGGCCTCAAGCACCAGCACTGTTCAGGGGTGGTCTCCCCTGGTGGTGCCAACTGTGCCTGGTGCATTCGTGCAGGAGCTTGTGATTGGTGTGGTATTGTGATGTGTGGTACGTTTGAATGAACCGCATTGTTCGTTCTGCAAGGCGGTGTCCAGGAGCCCCAGAACGAATGGATAGACCCATTCATTCTGGGGTGGTCCCTAAAACTAATGGTTCCACATGAATGGAGCCTCCCTGAAATGAACGGCCCAGAATGAAAGGTCCTTTCCCCAAGTGGTTGAGGCACGTTGAGGCACGTGTACTACGTGCCCTCCTTACGTGTGGGCCTCGGGTAGACGAGGTACCTAAACACCAGGCACGACGTTCGGGATGTGTAAAATATATCACTCTATGTACGAACTGTTTGTTAGACTCGCATTTATGCTGGTTGAACCCCGCAGCACACAACCGGCACGTAACGGCCTCACGCGCACGTAACCAACTTACGCGCGCCGTTGCCACACTCCGTCCCCGCAGTCCCACAAACATAGGTTACCTTCTCATGCATCGTGGTTATCTACAGTATCTTGCAAGGGTTGCTGTTCACACTCCTGTGTCTCTAGTCACGCTTAGCGGTCTTACCTTTTTGGCTTGTTTACAGACTTGGCTTATTCTTATCTCTATAGAATTGTTTCGGGAGGACCTGTTTCGGGAGGCAAGCAGGAGTTGACCCGAAACGGTGCCTGCCAGTGCCAGCCAGTGCCAGCCGCGAAAGGTGGAGGCAAGACATGATATCCCGTTTTGAGTGCGGTTTTGCAAACGCCATAACCTGTACGGCGGGACGAGCATGCTCCGGTGAGATGGGGTCACCGGGCCACTTCGGGCCTGCAATCCTGGGGCCGCAAGCGGGGTGCGGGGTGTGGGGTGGGGTGCCGGCCGGTGATCAGGCAAGTAGGTGCGCGCGTCGGGGCAATCAGAGGCCCCACGCCTTGGCCTTGAATTGCCCTATTGCTTGAGGTATATTTGCATGTATGAGCTGCAACGGGCTGGCAACTTCGCTCCCTTGGGGCATGCAAGCCCTGGGCAGGTCTCCCTGGGGCCATCGAAACTCGCATCACGTATTGCTGTAATATGAGCTGGATAGAATGTGTGCGCTGTGGGGCAATCCTGAGGCTACAGGAGCAGCATGGTGTGCCTTGCGTACGTGACACCCCCTGCTCCTGCCAGCCCAGCATTACCCCACGGCGCACACCACCTATGCTGCCAGTTACATGCCCCCTTGCCGCTCTCAAACCAGATCTATGCAATGCCCAAAACAAAGTTCATGCAACAGCGGGTGAGAGTTGGAGCGACGTCACATTGGGTGGTGTACAGGGGTACAGGGGTGGCGTTCAGGGGTGGGGGGGCAGGGGCAGGAGCAGGTAGTAACCCGCCGTGCCCGGGCGCTGCCCCACTCGTGTCTTCGCGTCGCACCCTGCTCTCGGTTATAGCGCTTTGCTACCGCTCTTGCGCAATATCTTTTCAAAATGTGTATTCAATAGTATGCGCGTAGGCAGCGTGGTACTGTATGACGTACCGGGTGGGCGCACAGGGGCTGGGCTGGGCGGGTACCCACCCCGCCCACGCATGCCGCGCGCGTCGCACCCTGCTCTCATTTGTGAGTGCTCTGCTGTCGGACTTGCGCCTTCTAGTGTGCCGGATAAATCATATTGACGGGCGTTAAAGCGGCGTAATGATGGGTGGCGTATATGGTGGGCGCACAGAGGTAGGAAGGGGCAGGTAGCAGCAGGTAACCCATCCTGCCCCGCTCGTGCCTTGCGCGTCGCACCCTGCTCTCGCTTGTAGAATGCCTGGCGCTCTTGCGCTTTTTTTCTAATGTGTATCTTGTAGTACGCACGAAGGCGGCGTGGTATTGGGCGGTGCACGGGCTGGGCGCACACGGGCTGGACGGGACGGGTTTAGCAGGCGACCCACCCCACACACTCATGCCTTGCGCGTTGCACCCTGCTCTCTATTGTGAATGCTTTGCTGCCGCACTTGCGGCATGATGTGTGTGACCGTTTAACTTATCAGGGGCGCTAAAGCGGCGTAACATGGGCGGCGTACATGGTGGGCGCACAGAGGTAGGAAGGGGCAGGTAGCAGCAGGTAACCCATCCTGCCCCGCTCGTGCCTTGCGCGTCGCACCCTGCTCTAGCTTGTAGAGAGTACCTGACGTTCTTACGCTTTGTTTCTAATGTGTATCTTGCAGTGCGCACGAAGGCGGCGTGGTATTGGGCGGTGCACGGGCTGGGCGCGCAGGGGCTGGAAGGGACGGGTTTAGCAGGTGACCCACTCCACCCAGCTCCACCCACTCATGCCTTGTGCGTCGCACCCTGCTCTCGTTCGTGAGACGGTTTCTCGCTTAGCCCGCAATATATTGCCCGAAGGGCACGTTTGTTGTCGACTTTAGCTGTGTGGGGAAATGCTACAGGGAGCGGGATGGTGCGAGGGAATGAGCATGGGGGGTGGAGGTGCGGCACATGGGAGTTTGAATGCCCCTCGTTGCGTTCGCGCTGCTAGGGGCACATGTTCGCGCGCAGTGGACCTATTAAAGGTTCAAATCAGATTTCTCACAATTATCTTAAGCAATAATTCCGTGCGCCTGTGAAGCACCACACGGAGCAGCGTGGCGCCTTCGGCCGGGAGTAAGTTGTGTGGGTAGCGGTAGATGGGCAGCAGGGGACCCTGGCGAAACGCGCACGCGGGGTGTGCCTGTCAGCTGGGCAACACCGATGTATACAGCTTAACATACTGTTATCTTACGGAACCTTGCCTTGTAAAGCGTCACAGCAGGTCACAGGTAGCGGGATGGCGCTTCAGGGGGGGGATGCGCCAAGTAGAGGGTCACCTGCGCCATGAGGTACCCGTGGTTGCCTTCGTGCGCGAAGCGCACCGACATGTTCACGCGCGGCGGGCATGCTACAGGGGAGATTTGAACAAGCCGCGAGCCATGTCCTGACGAGCTAATGGCGCCTGTGAAGCGCCAAACGGAGCGGTACTGTGCTGGGAGCCAGTGGGAGCCATGTCGGGTACATCTCCTGTGCAGCCACGGTTTGCTTTTGTACCGGTGGGGGCACATGACATGCGCGGGCTGGCCTCTTGGAGTAACACATCTGGTACCTGTTCGGCATTGTATACAAGGGTTGATTATTCGTGCAGCGCGCTGTAGGGAGCGGCACGGCGCTGTGGACTGTGTGGGGTTGTGTGACCAAAACGGTTGTGAGACCCGGTCCGCTTGCTTGCCGTTGGAGGCACATGTTGTGCGCGGGACGACCCTTTTAGAGTGTCACTTCAGGTACCTTATAAGCATAGAATGCAATGGTTCATTGCCTGGCTGGCGCGTTGCAGGAAGCGACACGGCGCTGTGGACCGGGTGAGAGCTGTGGGTTGCTTGTAGCACGCACCTGAATGGTTGGTACTCAGTACTGTAATCCTGTTCACTTGCAGGCCGATGAGGGCACGCGCGGGCACGTACGAAACGACCCAAACGCTCCAGACAGCTCATATACATGCATAGCATGGTACTGCATGGTCGCTGGGCTCGGGCGTGGGCGGTGCACTGGCTGGCGGGGTGTGGAGCGCGTGTGGCAAGCAGGTGAGCTGACCGTGGGAAACCCTTCACACACATTACCAATGATGTACGCATGTGCTACACTGCATGCTGATACGACATTTGGTGTGTACCGGTGTGTAGCAGGGCAAGCGGTAGTAAGGGGCTGTCCTACGGCTACTCGCATGTGCCGCAACCAGGGTAGTTGCCTCCCTTGGTCGCTGGGTGCAACCGGTCCGCCTCCTGTGCCAAGGACGCCTACATTCTCTGCCTTGTCACCTTAGGTTTCCATGCTGTTTCCTATGCAATGGCACGCAATGATTCTGGCAACATTTGAGGGCCCGCCAATGTGCCAAGGCACGGCGGAGCAGGCCCTGCAGGGGAGAGGCCTCAAGGCATGGTGAACGCTATTGCGCTGCGGCACTGCATGCGATGCAACTCATGGATGAAAAGCGCAGATGATTAGCATGTTGCAATGCTTCGTTACGAACAGCGCGGCAGCAGAAAGCTGCATCGGACGCTGCATCGGCGGACCGTACGCTTGTTTCAAACAGCTGGGGGCCACCATACAAGCTGCTGCACCACTTCAAACTAATTTGAAGTAACTTCTAATACATTGCTATTCGTTGTGTTGTGCCTAATCACTGAACTAACGCTGGCTGGTGACTGGCCGCAGGCCAGCTGCAACCGCGCAGACTCTGCATCTAGAGGAGCGGCTTCTGGCACAATTGTTTTCACAATGCTTGCGATGAAGGGTGAGTCAACTGGCGTTGCGCAAGCGCAGAAGAGAACGGTCAAACCTTGTCACGCCTGTTTTCGCTCCCCCCGGCCCTCTGCTCAGCATACATGCACACACGTTGTAGAACAACATGCAATGAGATGCCTTTTCTGTTTTGACTCGCAGGTCTGTACGCTGAATTGCTGCGCTAGAACCTGCGGGGCCCCTGGGACCGAAGCGCAAGGTAACTGCTGCATCCATGACCTTTTCACCAGTCTTTGCAATCGTCGTGATGCATTGCTGATGCGGTCAACGCTCTAGGTTGGAGTAGAAGGCCGCGCTACAACCGATCGCGCCAAGTCAAGATATGGCTCTGTGCTGTAGAGCATTTCTGCAATCACATTTGAGTGTAATCTGGATGAGTCTGAGAGTTCTGCCCAAACAAAATAGGCTGTGGACGGTTTGGGTGGGACGGTTCTGGCGGGCCACTGAACTTGAGTTCGTTCTCCTTGCAGGACGCCACAACCGCCTGACGGAAGCTGCTGGGCTCTAGAGCTTCTGGTATGATGTGTTGTTTCACTGCCGCTCCCTTGTCATCACCGTATCGGTTGCGCCAGGACACAATATGCCTGAGAGTCCTCCATTGCCAAATTGGGGGTTTGGTGTAGAGGGGTCCTAGCTTTTTAGCTTATGCAGCTTCAGAAACGTCTGAGCCGCACGTGTCCATGCTTGCTGCTGTTTGGAGCTTCCCCGAGACTTGCCCCTTGCCCTTGCACGGGAGCCGGAAGGCGAACTCAGGACTGAGTAGCAGCCATGGATTACTGGTACGGTGAGTCTCATGCGCTCAGTCGTGCATCGTCGGTGGTGCGTGCGTACTCATTCGAAGTGGGATTGGGCAACACTTTTATCACCCTGAGTTTGGTCATGGGTTTTGAGGGTACCGACACTGCTTGTTCGGCCAGCTTGGATGAAAGGAGGGGCTACACCGCTAAGGGTTGGGCGCAGCATGTGTTGTGGGTTACTGCTGAGTGCGCAGGCATTTACTGTCATGTATACGTGATGTATTTCGTGCACTTTGAAGCATACGGAAGCAGCCACGTAAGGGGACGTCCCCACATGTGGCAGTAGCGCATACGCCTTGTGTTGCGTGGCACGTTACAGGGCACGTAGGGTGTACGTAAGCATTAAGTGGGTCATCAAACGTACGTAAGGGGCCCACGTAAGGGTACGTTACCGTACGTGGCAGTCATGCTTACGCCTTGTCTTGCGTGGCACGTTACAGGGCACGTAGGGTGTACGTAAGCGTTAAGTGGGTCATCAAACATGCGTAAGGGGCCCACGTCAGGGGACGTTACCGTACGTGGCAGTTATGCTTACGTATGGCCTTGCGTGGCACGTTAGGGGACGTTACCGTACGTAGCAGTTATGCTTACGTATGGCCTTGCGTGGCACGTTACAGGGCACGTAGGGTGTACGTAAGCATTAAGTGGGTCATCAAACACGCGTAAGGGGGCCACGTAAAGCACATGGGTTGTACGTAGACACCACGCAAGGGGACGTCCCCTTACGTGGTGCTCCTGACGTTCCACGTTGCATACCACGCAGTGTGTACGTTATGATCTTGCGTGCCGCGTGATGCTGGACGTGACGGCACGTGATGGCACCCTCACGTGCCTCTTTTTAACGTGCCTTTTACGTGGTCACCCGTGGCCCTAGTGGAACCCAAGCCTGGTGGTGGCCACTGCCGGGCCGTCCGGGCCCAGCAACCCCCTGCCCACCATTGCCAATGTCCAATGATGCTTGCAGATCAGCACGACGCACCACCGGACCGGCCTATAGGAGTCTGGGCCGGTGCCGTCGGCCACCTGCCCCTTCTCTATAAGCGGCGAAAACCATGCATGTCAGGGATGCAGTGTTACTGCTCGCCCCCTCTTCAGAATGGGAGCGTCCCCGCGACCCGGTTTCATCCACCTCCAGCGTTTCTGCCCTCAACAGTGAGTGAGCCGCAATTTCCGCCAGTCAGGAATCGAACACGACCTAGTGCCTAAGGCTGCTGCACCACTAAGCACAAGCAGAGATACCCACGTCACTGCCGGCTTATGCCAAGCAGTGCACGCAGGACCAGGTCAGCTAGCCCGTCTCTTGTGGGTAAACACGTGCCCCTCGACCAGACGTTTTGAGGCCCGAAAGGCTCTTGGCGCAAAGACGATCCCAAACGGTTCGTTCCGCTACAGATGGCTCCAGGGGACACATGGAAGAACGGTACCCTGGTCGCAAGTGCACTGCGCTGTGCACCTGCTGCCGGCTAGCAATTCATCGCAGCATGCTTGCAGGTGGTACCGGTATGGTAATGCATGCGTTGCGAGCGACTGACATAGGGATGGTCTGATGAGCACCACCACTGACTAGCCTGGGACGCCACAGCACACAGGGGATGTCGTACACCCTGTACTCCCTGATGCATGGGAGCGACTCCCTACTGCTTGGTACTGACAATTTCCAACCAAGTGTGTAGAGTTAGGGAGCCAAGCCGTTCAGTAACTCTCAGCAGGACGAATGAAGCTGAGCAGTGCACCCGAGGACGGTTGCGTTCAGAAGGGGGGGAATGTGAGCGTGTGCGCAGCAGCACGTCACAGAGACTAAGTCCCTACACAAGGGAGTCCCTCCCCTTGGCCCTGTAAGGTCGCCAGCTAGATGCAATAGAGCTTCCTTATACATATAGTAATATGTATCGGACATGCAGAGTAGTCCGCAGGGTTGGTGCAAGATGAGAGTGGCCGTACACTGATTCGGGCGTCGCATATGAGCCCCGGCTTGGAGGCGGAGCGGACTTTGAACTGAGGCTCGGACATACGGCTGTCCTTGGGGATCGTCTCCCCTTCGCCTTCGTACTATGGTTCTCCTTACTTCTTCAGCGCCTTCTGGTTGCGTGCGTTCCCGCTCTACTTAGCGCTTCCGATCTGCTAGCGGGGTGGTGGACCAACACGGTGATCCTGGGTACGTAAGCCACGCTTACATTCTCTTACGCTCCCAAAGCCCCAACGTCCCCCCTACCAGCCTCTCTCGCGCCCACGTTGGGCGGCAGGCGGCAGGTGAATGAGCTCAAATTTAAGCAAGCGGGTACCACTTCAAAAATGCCTGAGTTGACCTCAGCTGCATGCCAAGGTCAAATCTCGTACGGTACCCAAAGCTGCTGCGTCCCAACTCCCCGAACACCACACTGGGCTTCAAACCAAACTACGTCTTGCTGACACCTCCTCTCGACCCTTCCCTCTCCTGCTCTCCCAGCCTCGGCCTCTCTCTGTATATGCAGCTCCCTGCAGTTCCCTGCCGGCCCGGCCTCCCACGGTCCAGCTTGCCCACCCCTTCGTCCATCGACACCACTTGGCCCCCTCGCCCTCCAGTGGCCCAGCCGGCCCTCCAACACCAGCTTCTCCGACTGCACTGGTCTCCCGGCTCGATCTGTCCCCATCAACCTACTTCGCCCTGCCCTCTCCACGTCCTCAGGCGTCCCCCTCAGCGCTGCTACCGCCGCCCCCTGCCCATGCAGCACCAAACCGTGCTGCACACACGGTCGTGCCCGGACACCGACTGTGGCCCTGAATACACGGTAACCACTCATGGTCCCCTCAGTGCCGCCACCGCCTCCAGCCGCCCCTGCAGCGCCACGTGCCGTTGGAGCAGGGCCTGGGGGAAGGTGAGACGAGGGGACGGTGTCGCGATGGTCGGAACGTTGCATGTTGGGTTGCATTGGGTGGGACATAAAAGCACGTCTCTACTGAAGTTCGGTGGAAAGCTCTGGCCTTTTTGGGCACGTTGGTTGGACGATTGGCTGCCAACTCCGTCCGCCCTGCTGTCAGTTGCCGTTCTGGACATTCGCCCAGCCCAGCAATACCGAGGGCCTCGTGCTTCAGCGCTCACGAGCATGCATGCCAGCGCCCGCCCTCCTTCCCCACCGGCCTCCCTCCATCCCGTGTCTCCCCCCGTCCCCTGGTCCCCCCTAATTATCCTGCGCGCCCCCCATCCCCAGGCTCTCCCACCCCCTGGTCATCCCCCACCCTCGCACCTGCACACGGCGCATGGCGGGAATCGCCCCCTCTGCACCCGCCTCCTGTGCCCGCCTGCATGGCATCCATGGCGCACGGCAATCGTTGAGGAATGCGGTACCTTCCAACTGTCACGTGTCAAGCGCGTCGCTGCAGATACCTGGTACACGCCCGCTTACCCCTTGGCTTTGCAGAAAGCCGCTGCAGGGCTGCACCTTGGCACAATGCAATCTGTCACGCATGCTGCTCCATACGCCCTGGCACAAACACACGGCCCTTGCGTTCGTGCACGGCCCCTGCCACACCCGATTCCCCAGCTTTGACGATCAAACCCCTACTCACAGGTAGTACCGCGCCGCCGCCGCCAAGTCCGGACCCCTCGCCGCCTGGCCGTCCGCCGCCTCCTGGCCCCCCTCCGCCAATTGCCCCAGCGCCATCAGCGCCGCCCCGTACCCCGCCGCCCCCGCATTCTCCCACAGCGCCACCGCCGCCGCCCGCTGCCCCGCCGCCCACTGCCACCCCGCCAGCCAGTGCTGCGCCGCCGGATGGCCTCGCGCCGCCGCCGCCGCCATCAAGTCCGCCGCCGCCCGCCGCGCCGCCGCCGCCCGCTCCGCTGCCGGCTTCAGCTGCAGGTCCAACCGGGCCAGGGCCGACGCCACGGCTGCACCACCCGCAACCGCGCCGCCCAGGCTGCTTGCCTCGCTGCCATCACCGTCGTCCTGCTGCGCCGCCACACTGCCGCCGCCCGCCGCCATCAGCTCACGAGCCTGGCGGCGTAGCCGTTTCAGGCCGTACACCCGCAGACGATCGACGTCAGCACCATCCCTTGGCTCTCCTTCGCCCTTGGCGGTGCCGCGGCTGCCTTTGGAAGCGGTGGCAGTGCCGCCGCCGGGCAGCAGCGCGCCCAGCGGCAGCGGCCCCGCCGGCCTGCAGCACACGCCGAAGTCCAGCCTGCACAGCTGGTTGGCGAACGCCACCGCGGCGGCGTCCCGCGGGTCGCTGCTGTACAGCTCCCCGGTGGCCAACACACCACCCCTGCCTGCTGCCCCAAACCCACCTCCTCCCTTGCCGGCGTCAGCCAGCGACGCCAGCAGCTGCCGTACCATGCGAGCCTCCTCGCCACCACCAGCACCCGCTGCGTCCGCACCACTACCAGGAACGCCTTTGCCACTGCCGCTGCCGTCGCTGCGCATGCCCAGCTCGCCGCCGCCGCCGCCGCCGCCGCCGCCGCCGCCGCCGCCGCCGCCGCCGTCCACGAACGCCGTCGCCAGGTCGTTCTTGAGCTCCAGCCCCATGCGCTTCCTGCTCCTGCCGTTGCCGCTGCCCAACAGCCCACTGCCGCCACGCATGACCCGCCGGTCCTCCGACCCGTCACCGCTCTCCCTGCCCCCCAAACCTCCCTCCTGCTGCTCCTTCCCTCCTCCTCCTCCTCCTCCTCCTCCTCCTCCCCGCCACCACCCTCCAGGCCCGCCATCACGGCCCGCTCCTCCAGCACCCCCGCCTGCCTCTCCGCCATCTGCGCAAGGCACCACAGCGCCTCGCTCTCCGCGTCCCTCCCACCACCACCACCACCCGCCGTTGCATCCTTCGCACCTGCGCTGCCCTGCCCCGCCGCCGCCGCATTCAGCGCCGCCGTTGCAAAGGCCTCCACCGCCGCCGCCGCCCGCTCCCGCTGTAGGTGCAGCTGGCCCGCCTTGAGCGCCGCCCTCGCATGGCCCTTGGCCGCCGCCTCCCCAAACCACCGTAACGCCTCCCGCTCGTCGTACGGCACCTCGCCATCCGCCGTACCATCGCCAGCACCATCAACCTTACTCCCCACCTGCTGCTGCTGCTGCTGCTGCTGCTTCCTTAGCTGCTGCAGGTGGCACATGCCGACGTTGAAGGCCGCGGCCGCGGATCCGCTGCGGGCTGACCTCTTAAACAGCGCCATGGCCAGGGCAGTGGGGCTCCCCGCGCCCTCCCCGTCCCGCCCTTCTTGCACCGCCCTGCTGCTCCTGCTGGTGCTGCCGGTGCCTGATGCTGCGGTGGCGGCGGCTGCGATGCCTCCCCTGCCGTCCAGGATCATCTTGGCCAGGTTGTTGGAGGCGGTGGGGCAGCCGCGCTGCGCCGCGGCGGCGTACAACTGGGCGGCGCGGGGCTCGTCGCGGGGGACGCCCAGGCCGCGCTCCTGTGTGGCGGGAGAACAGGTGCTGCTTGAGCAACGTAGAGTACCGTATCAATGCCCTGTACCACCACCAGTCATCTCGGGAGGTGTTGTGGAATGAGTGCGGGGCGGAGGCCAGTTCGACGTCATGGGATCAACCCGCTCCGGCTTGGTAAAGCGACATCGTCGCTTACCAGCAGGTCGGCGTGCACCGTGGTGGCGGGGCGTATCAAGGGCCAACAAACTCGGCACCGCAGCCGTGCGCAACCAGTACTACCGCCCAGCGCCCATGTCCCTCATCTTCCGTTCCACACAGCCTCTCGCCCCTTGCCTCCTCACCAGCAGGTAGGCGTACGCTGTGGTGGCGTCCCGGTGCCCGCCCGCCGCCGCAGCCGCGTAGTGCCGCGCCGCAGCCGCGGGGTCGGGCCTGCCCCCGGGGAGGCCCTCCCCCGCCTCAGCCATCTCGCCCAGCGCCGCGTGCGCGTCTAGGGAGCCGCCTGCAGGGAACAGGATACACGGCCAGACGGTGTACTTCGGCTAGGCTATTCAGCGTGCGTTGTCGTGTCCTGGATTAGGTGCTGTTGCATGCGCGCCTGCGGGTATGTCGGTACATGCGTCCGGGAGGTACACTACCAGCTGGCTCCCTGATCGCCCGGAGCATAATTCGCACTCTTCAGCTGGCAACGGAGCGCTAACATGAACGGGCAGCTCTGCCAACACCAGTCAGTCGGCACCGTGCCAACAGTACTAAGCACTCATTCCTGGTATCCAAGCACTTTGCGATCATCCCCTTGCCTGCCCACCCATCCTCCGGCCCCTGCCCTCGCCCCACCATGCCCTCGAACCAGCCCGCCAGCCTCCCAGCACCCACCCGACATGGCCGCCTGCATCAGCAGCCCCCGAGCCACCGCCGCATCCCTGCCGTCGCCCCACCAACCCCGCCGCACACTGCCCGCCAGCTCCACCACCGCGCCCCACTCCCCCGCCTCCGCCGCCGCCACCAGCTCCTCCGCCCGCCTCAGCCTCGCCTCATCCGGCAGTACGAACCCCTTCGCCCCCGCTGTCGTACCCGCGCCCGTACCGCCCTTGCGCTCGAGGCCCGCCAGGGACGCAAGCCGCTCGTACGACAGGGGACCGGCCTGTACGGTCACGTGCTCCGTAACCCCCGGGGCAAGGCCGGAGTACAGTACATCAGGGCCTGCCCGGGGCGCCAGGGCAGCCGCTGCAGACAGCGCCCCGCCGGCCTCCCCCACGAACGTGTACGGCTCATCCTCCTCGTCGCCATCGGCCCACGACACGCCCTGCCGTACGTCGGCTGACGTCATGGTACGGAGCTGACTCAGCAGCTGCGCTGTACCGCCGCCGCTTTGCGGCCGACGGGAACTCCGAGCCCTGCCCCCCAACCGCCGGCCGTTTGATGCAGCGCTGGATGGACGCCACGCATCCGCCCCGTCACCTTCCTGCAGGCCGCCGGTGCCGTACATGGCTGCTGTACTGCCAGGCCCTGTATACGGTGTCAAGTACGCCCCGCTGCCGCTGTTCACCGCGCGGATCTGGCGAGGCTCGGACTGGCTCGCAACGTACGTGTACGTCGAGTGCTGGCCGAGGGTGGTGTCTGCACCATTGCCGTACGCCTTGCCCGCGCCCGTACCTCCCGGGTACGACACCGCTGCCGTAGCAGCTGCTGACATAGACTGAGACTCGTATGCGGGCTGGGTGACCTGCATGATCAGCGGTTGGGGCTGCTGCGGCTGCGGCTGTAGCACGATCTCGCCGGTCGCCGTGGACCGCATCGTGAACGGCTGTACGACAACCACATCCGTACCATTCGAACCGGCGTGAGTTAGAGTCGCGGTTGGGGATAGCAGGCCGGGGGAGCCCGGCGGGGACCCACCGGGCGATGTGGCCGCGGGCCAGGGTACGGCGCCGCCACTGAAGCTCCGGGCGGGGGAGAGGTATGAGCTGAGGTCGACGGGCGGAGGGGAGGAGGAGCGTATCGGAGCAGCGCCCGCAAAGGGTGAGGGCGTGGCGTAGGTAGGTATGGGCTGCTGCCATGCGATGGGTCCCGAAGATGGCGGTGAGAGTGTGGGCGGCGGGTACAGCACAGGCGAGGACGCAAAGGTTGGGGCTGGCGGTGGTGGTGGCGGCGGCCCTGTGTAGTACTTGTACGATGGAGGTGCCGTACTCGGCCCGTGTGGCATGCTGACGCTGCGGCTGTACTGGGCGTACGGAGGGGTGGTGGGCGCGTGAGACGCGTTGCGCAGGATGCCGCTGCTTGCCACGTGTGCAGGATCAAAGGCGCCGGACGCAAGACCCCGGCCGGTGGCGCTACCGCCGCCGGACGAGCGCTTGGCGCCGCCAAGGGAGCTCCGGAACCCAGCCCCCGTCGCACTGCCGCCGCCGTACGGAGACTGCCACGCGGCATGCGACGCAGTTTGGTGCAGCGGGTTGGCAAAGTGCACCGCCGACCCGTGGGTCGGCTGCGGGACCATGCGCGGTGCGGAGGAGGCCGCCATCAGCCCGGCGAGGCCGCTGGCGGCGGGGCCGGCGCCACCGGAGGAGGGCGAGGGGGTGGGCGGCGCCGGCTGGAGGGAGGCCGACGGGACCAGGATGGCCCGCGGTCCGCCCTTTGGGCCCTCGGGTAGATAGACCACCACGTACTGCTGGTCGCCGCTGCTACCCGGGACCGCTGCTGCCGCCACCACCGCTGCCGCCGCCGCCGGCACTGGCACTGTTGCTGCCGGGGTGGCAGGCGTCGCCGCCGCTGACGGCGCCACGGCGGCAGGCACCGAGCGCGCGACGGACGCGGACGCAGGTGCAGGCGCAGTTGCTGCGGCAGCAGGAGAAGCGGCAGCAGCCCCTCCGCCAGAGCTCCACTGCACAGCTGAACTCCCCGCCCCGCCGCCGGAGCCACCCCTCCCCGCCCCTCCATCCACGTTATCAAAATCAAGGCGCGAGGGCGCGACAGACGATGGCGGCGCCTGGGGCGGCGGCGGCGGCAGGCCCCTCGAGCGCAGCACGACACCGCCGCCGCCACCAGCGGCGCCGCCGCGGCTGGAGGCGCCGCCGCCGGTTGTGTCCGCCGCCAGGGACACGGTCCGCGCAGACTGGGAGTACGTCACGGAGCTGGGCGACTGCAGTGCGGCGCGGGCGGCGGCGGCGCCGTTGCGGAGCGTGGCCGTGCCGTTTGTCTCCTGGGGCCGGGTGACAGGTGGTGCACAGGGACGGACGACACTGGCTTAGGTTTTTTATCTTCACCTCATGACCAATGGCAGCAATGTCTCAATGACTTGCTTAGCAGAGTGGAGACGCTTGATGTCCCATTACCCGGCCCATTCCCTCACCCTGAGGCTGGCATACAGGGCCAGCTCGAAAGCGTAGTGGAAGGCGGCGTGTACCTCCTGCACCCCCTGCAGGATGGACAGCACCTTGTCGGCCGCCTTGCGCGTGGACCTGTGAGGTGAGGGGCGTGTGAGGGGGGGCGTGTGAGGAGTCGTGTGAGGGTGCGTGAGAAGGGGCGTGTGAGCGGCCGTGTGAAGGGGCATGTGAAGGGGCGTGTAAAGGGGTCGTGTGAGGGGGCCTGTGAGGAGAGTGTGAAAGGCGTGTGAGGGGGGCGTGTGAAGGAGCGTTGGGAGACAGGTAGTCCGCAGGTGGGAGCCAAGGCCAGAGGGCACCTGTGCACAGTGCGGGTCGCCGGCAACCCGACTCCGGCCCTGCACTCGCACCTGCACTTGTAACTGTACCCGTACCCACACCGCACCCGCAACTCCACCAGCTTCCACCCATTGCGCTCTGCATCCAGCGGCTCCGACCAACGCAAGGTTGCCCTGCAGCTGTAAAACCTCGTCCTTGATACCTCCTGCACGGCCCAGCCCGCACGCGTGCAAAAGCAGCGTCCCCGTCTGCCCTTCGTATGGCCCCAGTGCCCCTGTCACCTGCATATGAGTCGCTTCTCCGCCAGCGTCCCGAGGTCGTACTTGTACCTGCGGCGGGTGGGCCATCGTACAACGGAGAGGGTTGGGTCCGGACATTCGGATGGGCGAACGGCAGGAATGCAGTGCATCCTAGCGACACGGGCTCCTGTATCGCCCTTGTGCTGCCGTGCCACATCAAATGTACGCTTGCGGAACAACAATCGACAGTTGGGTTCGCCGCCAGCTCACCCCTCCAGCGCAGCCAGGGCCGTATGCAGGCAACCCCAACGACAATTGAGCAACCGGTGCGTGCGCAGGCATGCATCCAGCTGCTGGTTCCCTCCCAGCCGCCTTCCCACTCCTCCAGCGTGTCCAGGGCTCTGCGCAGACAATCTGTGCACCACGTTCGTCGCGCACATATGCAAATATTGTACAAATGGTGACTCATCCTCGCCTGCTCACCCCTCCAGCCCGTCCAGGGCTTTGTGCAGCTCTGTTGCCAGCTGCACCATGTGGGAGCCCCGCAGCGACTCAAAGTCGCCCTCAAACACCTCCCACTGCTGGGGCAGCCGCTGCAGGTGTGGGGTAAGGTGGGGGCGAGGGGGGTGAAGGGAGGGAGGCAGGGGGGCAGGGACGTCAAGTAGGTGCGAGTACGGTGGTGGGGGAGGAGTGTAAGGCACACAATGGGGTCAGGCGGGGGTCCTGTCGTTGGCGGGTGGATGGATGATGGCACACAATTCGAGAGCACGTCCTAGACTTTGGTGGTGTGGCTTCAAGGGGCCATCTGTAGCCCAGGCGCTGACAGACAAGGCTCCAGGCAACTTAAGGGGAAGGTCGCTCAACGGGGTTTGGGGAAATGGGGCTGCACAGGGGTCCGTTTCATCGCAAGTGCAAAGGTCTCATCCTCACGATTGCGCCATCCCTCACCTGTATTTCGGCGACCTTGTCAAGGACCGGAAAGGCATGCTGCTGCAAGTGCTGTGTCGCGTAAGTGGTCGCGATACCGCATATCTGCGCTCACAGCGATATGGGTTTGCATGGATAGATAACAACATACATTTTAACAACGCGCTACATGAGTTGGCTCCGCCCAGCGTGGACGAACACGGGCGCCAAGGAGGGCAGTAGCCTAGGCCTCTACCGGCAATGGGTTGCGTGCGAGGAAACAAACCTGGTCGATTAAGCGGAATGCGTTCAGGGCTTCTGGCCACGGCAGCGGCTGAAAGGCATACAATTGCCTTGACTGCCTCACTCCCATGGCTCCTGCGCTCCTCCTCAACAGTCACGCAATGAGAAAAGCGAAGCAGCCCCGTGATTAAATACTCTTACTAGTAGAAAGTCTGCATCCTGTGTCACTAGCGGTTATTTAGGCTGTTCGGCTCCTCCATTGCCCTGAGTTCTTTCACGCTGGGCGATGTGCTATGTAGTGTACACCATAAGTAAGAAATGAATTGAATAACAAGGGCACGTGGCCCGACGGCTATACCAAAGGCGCAGCGGTTACGAACTGACGCCGGCCCATGCCTCAGGTACAGGTGGCCCTTAGCAGCAGGTAAGCACTTAGCAGCCTCCGGCCGCACGTTCACTGTGTTGTTGCGGCATACAGCCACACATCTTGCATTCAAAGATTAGCCAAATGGCAGTCGTAAAGCACTTGCAAGGCAGTCTTGAGGAAGGGTTCGGTGCACACCATCACACGCAAACAACCAAAGCCACAAAACGGGTGCTTGAGCCCCACGAGCCACTACCCTCCTCCGGTTACCATCTTCACGTTTCTCGACAGACGAAATCCCAAAACGGCCGTGAGCTGCCACTAAAACTGCGTCACCCTGTCCATTCCCCCCCACCCCTTTTCATCCCAACCCCACTCCCCCCAACACCCCCAACCCCATTCTTCCCAACGCCCCCTAACTGAGCCAGCCCTACCACCACCGGTGCACCGCCGCTGCCGCTATCTGCACCCCTCCCACTGCCCGGCTCGCTGCCCCTCCTTCCAGCCTCCTTGTTGCCAGCCCCTACACCCTCCCGAACCCGTCCCACCGCTGCCGACCTCAGTCCCCGCTCCGCCTGTATCCCCATCCCCGCAAGGGGCCCCCCAAGCGATGCCTGCGACGCTGCCGAGCTCAGATCCGACAGACTCAGCGACGCACCCAGCGCCGGCGGCGCCGCTGACAACCCGCCCTCGCCGGTGCTGGCCACTGACGTCCCAGACACCCTCCGCGGTAGGGCCTGCTGCTGCTGCTGCTGCTGCAGGACCGGCAGGCCATCCGCGCTTCGGCTCACCGCCGCCGACAGGGTAGCCCCACGTCCAGCCCCAGCCCCAGCCCCACCGCCGCCGCTGACGCCGCCGCTGGCGAAGGCCGCCGCCGCCGCCAGCCTGCCGCTGCGCAGGGCGTGCAGCGCCGCCTCGTGGTGGGAGGCGGCTGAGGCCAGCTGCGCCGCCAGCGCCTCCTGCTCCAGGCTGCGGTGGCGGTGGTGTCGCGAGGTGGCCAGCGCGCCGCCCAGAACCGACTCCAGCACGGCGCCGCCGCCGCCGCCGCGGGGTCCCAAGGCCCCGCTCGTTGCGGATACGGAGGTGCTGCCGCACAGGGAGGGCCGGCTGGCGGCACCTCCGTCGAGGGAGGTGCTCGTGCTGCCGCTGCGTATGCTGGCCAGGGAGGGCACGGCGGCGAGGGACGGCACTGCTGCGTGGTGTTGCGCGGCGGTGGAGGTGCCAGGCAGCAGGCGTGTGGGGCCGCGGGAGGGGCCGGAGGGGGGCAGCTGGCTGGCGCGGTGCGGGGGGAGGTGGAGGGATTGGTGAGTTTGTGGTGGTGCGGCTGCAGTGCGGCTTGGAGGAGGCTGCGACGAGCGCAGCGCCAGCACGGGGTGGGACATGAGGCCGGATGCGGGCGCGAAGGAGGAGGATGTTGTGGAGGACGAGTGCGGCGGCAGGGAGCTGCGTGCGACTGGCTGCGGGACAGCGGCCGCGGTGGCAGTGTCCAAGGAGCCGCGGTGCTGGGCCCTGTCCCCACCGTGTCCGTTCTGCTGCTGTGGCTGTTGCTGCTGTTGCCATGCTTGCTGCTGCGGCTGCTGCCTGTGCTTTTCATGCCTGTGCCGACGCATGGGGCTGAGGAGCGGCGGTGAAGTGCAAGGCTCTGGCGGGGCCAGCTGGTGGGAGAGCTCGCCACCTGCCGTCAGGCCATCGTCGTACTGCCGTACGGCCCGCTGGTCGCGGTGCGACGGCGGAAGCAGGTCGTCGGGCAGGCCAGCCGGTGCGACCTGTCCGCCAGGGCCGGACGCGAGCATCCCCTGCTGCTGCTGCTGCACGTTGGTCCTGTCCCCCAGCGGCCGGCCCACAGCCCCTCCGCCCCCCGCATACTCCACACCTTTGCCCTCAACGCGCGCCCCCTCCTCCTGCCGCTGCCGCGCCGCCGCCGTCTCCGCCAGCGCCGCCGCCACCCGCTCCACCACCGCCGCCTCCGCCTCCGCCGCCAGCTGCTCCCGCAGCGCCGCCGCCGCCGCGGCCGTCTCGCTGCCCATCGCCGCTGCCACCCGCCGGAGCTCCCCCTGATGCGCGTCACGCAGCGCCGCCGCCGCCTCCGCCAGCCGCTGCCTGCGGGGGGCCAAACAGAGCATTACCAAGGCGGCGTTGGCGTGGCGCACACGTGACGCGAGGGGGTACCGGCTTACCGTAGTAGTAGGCGGCGCGGTGCATGCTGAGATCGAACGCTGCCTGCGCTGTGGCTGAACGCTTTGCCTCAGCATGCCTTAGGGTTTACAATACACGCTACTCCACATGCACATGCAAGCCCGGGCAACACCCAAGTTGCCATCGGCGACCAGCCCATCCGCCCACCTGTACGTCTCCTCGTACCGCTCCGCCAGCGCCTCAACCTCCGCCGCGTGCGCCGCCTCCGCCGCCGCGGCCTCCTCCCGCCGCCTCGCCTCCGCCTCCGCCAGCGCCGCCACGTGCCGCGCCTCCGCCTCCGCCAGCCGCCCCCTCAGCGCCTGCAGCTCGGCCTCCTGCTGCTCCTGCTGCTGCTCCTGCTGCTGCTCCTGCTGCTGCTCCTGCTGCTGCAGCAGCCGCACGTGGCGCTGCTCCTGCTCCTGCTCATCCAACCGTTGCTGCTGCGCCGACACGTCGTGTGCGCCCTGCGGCGGCGGCGGCGGCGGCAAGAGCAGCAGCGGCGCCTGGCCCTGGTCCTGGCCCTGGTCGTGCCCCTGGCCCTCCTGCTCCTCCGCCACGGTGCTCAGCAGCTGCTGCTCCAGCTGCCTCACGGCCGCCCGCAGGGAGTCGCACTCGGCCTCCAGGGACTCTCGCAGGGCCTGCAGGGTGCAGGAAAGTACTGTATGATTCACGCAGGGCCTGCAGACGAGTGCTGTGTGACCAGAGTCCGCCCAACAATGGCACGGCTTTGACTTCGACGGATTACACTTGTGTGTATGCGGAGTACGGCAGGGACACAAGGGGCAACAAGGGCCGGTAAAGGTTTGGTGGAAACAGATGCGGTACCGGGTGCACAGGAAGGAAACTATGTACGGCGTTAGCTTTATGGAGGAAACTTCGTGAAGCACGCGCGTCCAGACCTGTACTCAAAACCTGATGCGCCGCTGCTGCCCTGAGCACAGTTGCCGCCAACCCCCAACCCCTCCCGCCTCTACCCCAGCTTCTCTCCCCCACCTGCACCTCCTCCGCGTGCCGCCGCCGCAGGTCCGCCAGCGCCTCTGACGCCTGCCCCTCCAGCCGCCCCCGCAGCTCCCGCAGCGCCGCCTCGTGCGCCGCACACAGCTCCGAAACCACTCGCCCATGCTCCGCCCCACGCTCGTCCGTGAGCTCCGCCTGTTCCTTCGCCGCCTTCCGCTGCTGCTCCTGCTGCTGCTTCTGCTGCTGCCGCTGCTGCTCCTCCAGCTCCTGCAGCTGCTGCTGCAGCCGCACCTCTGCCTCCTCCCTCGCCCGCACCGCCTCGTGCACCTCCCTCCCCAGCTCCCCCACTCTCGCCTCCAGCTCCTTCCTCGCCCCCTCCAGCGCTGCCTCATGCGCCCGCCGCAGCTCCCCACCTCCCTCTGGTGCCTTGCCTCTGCCTCCGCCAGCGCCTCCCGCACCGCCCCCTGCACCTCCTGCGCAGCCACGCCCAGCCCAGGCCCCGCTTCCCTCCTCCCTGGCCGCTCCTCCCGTGGAGCCGCAGCATCCGCTGCCCGACCTTTCGCCTCCTCCTCTAACTGCTTCAGCTCCGCTGCGTGCTGTTCCTTCAAGGCCGCGACCTCAGTCTCGTGCTGCTGCTCCAGGGCCGACAACGCCGCCGCGTGCTCCGCCCGCGCCGCCGCCGCCACCGCCTCGCCCTCCGCCCGTGCCGCAGCCAGCTGACGGCACGCGGCCTCCGCCGCCTCCGCGGCGGCGGCGCTGGCAGCGGCGTGCGCGTCGAAGAGGGCAGCAGCCGTGTCGGCCTCTGCCTCCTCACGCACCTGGAGAGGAGGGCCACGCAATAGGACTACCCGATTTGCAGAACGTATGGGAACGCTGTCCATCTGTGCTACCGCTGGCAGGCACAAGGTGCACAAAGGAGGAGTCGAACGACACTGCAAGTTGCTGTGGGCGTTTAGTCAGCAAATGGGACGGCGTGCATGATCACGCCGTGCTGCTGTCGCACAGGGATCCAGGCAGACAGTTTTAGGCACCCACATGCCCAGCCAGCTTCCCCCTGCCCCAACCCGGCTACACAGGGAAGCGCATTCAGGCGCGGAAGGAAGCGCACGCACGTAGTCTGGGATAAACCCGTAGTCCGTAGTAGCAAGAGCCCGCCATCCTTCCTGTTCCCCAGCAACCACGCTTCACACACACACCCCTTGCCCCACACGCCACCCACGCAACGTGCGCCGCCAGTGCTCAACCGATACGGTAGCGCTATAAAGCAGCCGCGCACAACGCACCCCACCTGCACGATGAGCTACTCCAGGCCTGCCACTAAACTCCCCCCCCCGCAGGCTGACCGCTTCCGGTCCAGTAATTCTCAACAATTTCAGTAATTTTACTTCTTATTTTTTCTGTAATACTTTACCCACCTGCACGATGAGCTGCTCCAGGCGCTCCGCGCGCTCCCTGGCCGCTGCCAGCTGCCGCGTCAACTCCTCCACCTGGGCCTGCAGCGCAGCCTGCGGGGGTTGGGGACGGCAGCGGGCCCGGGGGGACCAACGTATTGACATGGCCCAAAGCCCGTGCCTTGAGGACCAATTCCTGCACGGCCGCGCATGATACAATGCACAACAACGTGTCTCACAACAACCAGCAGTGTGCCTGTCTGCCTGTTGGTAACACAAAAGGACCAACCGAATTGTTCATTGTGTCCTACCGTGCTCCCCTCCCTCGCTCCCTCCGCCTCCCGCAGTTTGCCCCGCAGCGCCTCCGCCTCCGCCGCCAGCGCAGCGTGCGCCGCCGCCAGGGCCTCGTGGCGGGCGGCGGCGGCGGCGGTGGCGGCGGCAACCGCCTCGTCAGCCTGAGGCGCACAGTTGTAGAGATAGATGTTGACAGTGCGGCAAGGGTGTCACTGAAAGCCTGATGCAACGTCTCAACCGGTATGCTGTTCACATTCTGCCATTCCCTGGTGCTGCCGCCCACCTCCTCGGCCGGTTCCCGCCAAAGCTGCCCCCCGATTACCTAAGCCAGCGGCGCTCTCCCACGGCACACGCGGGCAGTGCACGCGGTAGGCATCACAACATGAAGGCCAAACCCTCCACATCCTGTGCTTCCGTCACCCCACCCCTTGCCACGCACCTGCTTCCGTGCCGCCTCCCGCACCTCCGCAAGAGCGGTTCTCACGTCCTCAACTGCAACGTAGCGCCGGGGGTCTGCAGGGCGGTGGAGCAGCGGGTCAACAAAGGATGCAGCATGACAAACACGCTGGTTGCTCGCATGGGCGTCGGGGCTGAGAAACAGAAGTCGTAGCAGGAGCAGTGCAGCGAGCGCGGGAGCATGGGACACGGCGTGCAAGCGGAACTCCTTGAATGCAAGGATAGTAAGTATTAACCTCATCGTGTTGCTGCTGCGGCCCGGTGACGCCCGGACCACGGAGCCGAAGGCAACGCGGCGCTTTGCGGGCATCCCCACGTCGGCGTTTGCATAAGGGCATGCGGACGGCATGCAGTTGCCAAGTGGTGAACCTCCCCTACCTTTCGCCGCCGCCAGCCGCTCGTTCAGCGCCCGCAGCCGCTCAATTTCCTCCCGAGCCGCCGCGAGCAGCAGCTGCTGCTGTCGTAGCTGCTGCTCCTGCTGGTGCAGATGTTGCTGTTGGTGGTGTTGCACCTGTTGCTGTTGCAGTTGGTGCTGGTGAAGTTGCTGCTGCTGCTGCTGCAGTGACAGCTGGGACATGGACGAGGAGGACGAGGCGGGCCATGCCGACGCGTCGGCGCCACACGTGGCACAGGTGGAGGAGGAACCCGCTGGCGAGGCTGCTCCTCCTGTTGCCGCCCTCAGGTCCCGAGCCCCCAACTCACTGCAAGTTGCATTCATATCTTCTGTCTGTGCTTCCGCATCCGCCCGCTCCACCATGGGGCCTCCCGCACCGAAACCGCCGCCGCCCCCCCAGCCCGCCTGCGGCTGTCCCTGCTCTTGCTGGGGCCCCTGTGAGTAGCCTTGCGCAGGCCATCCGTTTGCAACACCGCTGCCAAAACTCCCATCCGCATGCCCCTCGGTGAAGCCGAAGGGCGCGTCAGTACCCCCAGGGCCGCCGAACCCAAACGAAGTCTCCTGGCCTTGCTGCTGCTGCTGCTGCTCCTGCTGCTGCCACTCGGCTCCATCGCCGGGCCGGCCATCCTCATCCTCCTCCTCGTCATCGCTGAACAGCGCATGAGCCAGCGACCGTGCCACATCCTCCCCGCCCGCCGCACCCTCCTGTCCGTACCCCTCCACCTCCCCGCCCCTGTCCCCACCACAACCGCCGTTACCAACGCCCCCAAATGCTCCCCACGCGCCCGGCCCCTGCTGCTGCTGGTGCCGCTCCCTCCGCTCCTGCGACCAAGACGACATCCCGCCGGCACCCGCCGCCCGCCCAGCCTCCCCGCTGGCTCCGGAACCGCCGCCGCGGCCTCCGGAACCGCTGCCGTACACCGACCCCTGGTTCCGCCACGTGGGCATCGACACCAGCGACGGCGTCGGCGTGAACTCCTTCCCGCCTCCTTCCGCCCCCAGACCGTCCCCGCCGCCGCCGCCGCCTCCGCCGGCCACCGCCCACCCCTCCCCGCCGCCGCCGCCCGAGCCGCCTCCCAGCGCTTCCGCCAGCTGCTCTTGCAGCGCCGCCACCAGCCGCGCCAGGCCCTCCGCGCGCTCCCCTTCCGCCGCCAGCTGCTCCTCAAGGCCCTGCATGGTCACGACAGGAGCGTTACAGATTGTCGAATGATGGGTAGAAATCACTCTGCAGGCTGCTTACGTGTTGAAGGATTGTCATGTTCCAACGCTGCGCGCAACACCGGAATGGCCCGCACCCGTACGAGCACGTAATTAGCATGTGCGTAGAGTGTCAAGCTTCCCACCACGCCCCTGGTGGTTACGCACCTGCACCCGCACCATCAGCTCCGCCACACGCGCTGGCCAGCGGCCCTGATGCGCCTCCCCCTCCGCGCTACCAGCCCCCGAGGCAGAGGGGGCGGCGGAGGCGGAGGAGCAGCGCAGCGGGTCATCGCGGGACGGGGCCTGGGTCTGGCCCGCGGCGGCGTGGCCGGGTCCCGACGTTGAGCCGGGAGGGTCGCTGGAGGCTGCGTGGGTCATGCCGGCGGGGGTTCCATCAGCCGGTGGGAAGGGGGCGCCGAGAGCCTGTAGGAGGTGGTTGGGAGTTGGGTGCGCAGGGAGGCATGGAACGGGGGTCAGCACATGTCGCGGCATGAGCGGCGTGGTGGCACACTTCCAGGCCTCTAAATGGTTGCATGCCCATGGGAGGTTCATCACGGCAACCAAGTGCCAAGTACCAGAGCGGTGGCGGCGCCAGGTGCCCATGCCAGGGACGGCCCACCGTGGTGCCTCGCCCACCTGCAGCTCCCTCAGGTAGTCCAGCTGGTGGCCTAGGGTGCGCGCCTCAGCCTGGGCCCGGGCCAGGGCCTCCTGCGGTAGGGGCCAGGGGCGTACCGGGAGCGGAGTGCGGGACGGGTGTGCGTGTCATGTGCGAGCAGTGCAGCGTAAGAGCAACAGCTCCTGCAGTGTTTTCGTGTGGTTTGATACGTGCTGCCCTGCTGTGCGAGCAGTCGGCAAGCAGGGCGGAGTTGCCCAGGGCGAGCGCAGGGTATACAGTGTGAGGGGCCAGGGGCTGGCCTTGCAGCAATGGTTGCGCGGTACGGCAGGTGCCCGGCTGGCCGTTCAGGCGCCATGGTATTGCAAACACCGTCGTGCAGGCGCGGGTCGCAGCGAGGGGGAACGTAGGCGCAGCGCACCTGCAGACAGCGCCGCTCCGCCGACCCCTCGGTCTGCAGAGCGGCAGTGAGGGGGAGGGTACAACGTCGGAACGCCATGGCTCAGGGCACGTCGGGCTGAAGGCAGGCTCACAGGCAGCATCCCTTCACTGATGCCTTGACACTATGCCTTGACACTGGAGTTACGCCCAGGTGCATGAAGCCCGCGCCCTGCGTCCCACTGGGCTTGCTGGTGAGGCCCATGCCAATGACACTCCCGCCCGCCACTACATCCACCCCAACCCCACCCCATCCCTCCTGCCCCTTTGCGGCCACCCCACCTGCAACCCAAACCCTTCGCTGCCGCTTTGCGGCCACCCCACCTGCAACCCAAACCCTATGGTATCGCTTTGCGGCCACCCCACCTGCAACCCAAACCCTACGGTATCGCTTTGCGGCCACCCCACCTGCAACCGGTGCAGCTCCTGGTGCAGGTGCGCCATGGCGCCCCCGCCCCCGCCGCCCCACCCCCCGCCCCCATGCAGCCCCCCCTCCAGCTCGTCCAGCGCAGCACGCAGCACGTCGTTGGCGGACTGCAGGTCGCGCGCGTCGCAGCGCAGGGCCTCCAACTCCTGTAAGAGTGACGAAGACAAGCTCAGGCCACCATGTACTGTTGAGTTGGGAGGCACAGTAGCCAGGGATAGCTGATATTCCACTGCCCTGTGCGTCAGCAATTGCATAGTCTGACCACATGATGGATAGCTGGAGCCCCATCATGAGCCCCATGCCACACCGCCTCCCTGCACTTAAGGAACGCCACCCACCGCCTCCGCCGCCGCCCGCGCCTCCTCCTCCCGCCTGAGCGCCGCCCGCAGCGCCGCCGCCTCCTTCCGCTGTGCCGCCGCCGCGGCCTCCTCCGCCGCCAGCGCCTCCCGGGTCGCCGCCGCCGCGGCCTCCGCCTCTTCAACACGGCGGCGCAACGCGACCACCATCTCCGCGTGTGCCGCCTGGGCCTGCGCGTCGTACATGTGCCCTTTCGGTAAAGCTCGGGCGCTCATGGGGTAAGGTACCAAAGCCAGCAAGCCACTTCAAACCCACCGCCACATACCGGGCGTGCCGTGCAGCCCTCAGCTGGCCCTCGGTATCCCCTTCTGCTGCCCCACCTGCGCCTGCAGCGCCCCGCCGCCCCGCCCCCACTCCTTTCCCCTCCACAACCCCTGATAGCCGTCCCCACCTGCCACATGCAGGCCACATGCTCCCACCAGCCCGATCCTGCCCTGTTGCGCAGTCCCAAATCCCCGCTGCCCCACCATGTCGCCGTACCCTTGCCACGCGGCAACGCTACTGAGGCCTCCGCTGTCCTGGAGACTGCGCCAGCTGCGCCGCCAGCCAACACTACAACGCCCCAGTCCTGGTCCGCTATCATCCCCCTCCCCCGGTCCTCGGTTCATCTTTTCGGCTAGCCCACCTGCACCAGCTGCGCCTCGCCGCCCCGACCTCAAACCCCTTCCCTCCACAACCCTTGTTTACGGTCCCCACCTGCGCCAGCTGCGCCTGCAGCGCCTCGCCGCCCCGGCCCCGTGCCGCCGCCATCAGCCGCGCCGCGCCCAGCTCCGCCGCCAGCCGCTCGCGCTCCGAGGCGGAGGCGGCAGCGGCGGCCGCCGCGTCGCGCTCCGCCGCCGCCAGCTGCCCCACAAGCGCGCCGACCTGTGGCGTGGATCCGTTGGGGCGTGTGGTGTTCGCGTGCTCCCACCACATGGGCCTGATCATGGACCCTAGGCCCTTCAAGAGAACGCCGCTTAGCAGATCCATGCTCTCGTGCCAGCTGTCATGAACCTGCCTGCAGGCCCTGCTCTGAACTGAGCGTCGTTCATGCCCTCTGGAGCCTTCCCATCCGGCGCCGTGGCTTTCACGCGGCCCTGGAGCCCACTGCCCACTGCCCCACCCACCGTAACCCTGTCCCCATGTCCCCGGTCCCGCCCCGCAATTCACGCCTTTGCCCAACACGCACCTCTTCCGCCAGCGCCCCACACTGCGCGCTTCGTGCCGCCAGCTCCGCCTGTAGCTCAGATACCACGGAGCCCTGGGATGCAGGCCGTGGGCGCAGCGGGGGCAAAGGGGGGCAAAGGTAACGACAGAGCATGCAGAAACTCCACACACATGATGTCTTGGGGGGCAGGTCGTGGGCGCAGACTAATGGAGTTACCAGCAGAGACACGGGCTAGTACACAGAGACAGCGTCCGGCAGGTTGCATTTCTCCGTGGCTTCAGTAGCAGATGGCAGCCGCAAGGCTAGCACGCTCACAGGCGCAACCCCACAAGTAGCATCCCCGTAGGTAGCACCTGCTCCAGCAGCAGGAGGCCAATCACGCGTCGCAACACCTTTCATCTGTGCCGCCCACACGTCCCATGACGGTAGTACCGGTATGCCGTGCAGTGCCAGCCACGAGAACGCCATCCCCATGCGAACAGTTCTCGGTTCCGTTCCTTTGCCACTCTGCGTTTACCCCATGCGGACCTGCGCCAGCGCCAGGCGGCCCTGCAGGTCGCCCCCCAGCAGCGCCACGTGCTGCCGCAGCGCCACCACCTGGCCGCCCAGCTCTGCGTTCTCGCGCTGCAGCGCGGCCGCATGCATCACAGCACCCTCCACCTAAGCCGCGCACGGACAGGAGAGCTAGTGATTCGCGAGTGCAAGGAAGATGGCAGCGGGGTGGCGCCGGACGCAGTAGCTGCCTGCCCAACGGCCCCCCCACCTGCTGCCTGTCAGCTTGCGCCCTGCGCTCGCAAAATTCATACGCCTCGCGCAGTTCCGTGTACTTCCGCTGTAGCCGCTCAAAGTCAGTTCCCGGTGGCACCAGCTGCAGCGCCATGGCCGAGCCTTCGGCCACGTCCGCGGTAGGGCAGACGCTGCTGGCCTCATTTTTGGGACATTCTTCTTCATTATAACGATTTGAGTAGTGAACATTATGCTTTACAACTTCGAGGTGGGTTCTGTCGGTCGACCAATTCGTTGTTGGCACGCCCGGAAAGCTCGGCGAGGCAGCGCATAGTCCCTGAGGCCTGTAGGTCCAATCTATTTGATTTGGGATTGTTAGCTGCTCCATGTGTCAATAACTGGGCAGCCAAGGCAATAGCGACCACGAGGGTTCAAGTGACGAAACAGCGAGCCATTTTGTTGGTCAATACGATATGCGAAAAGCAAATAATACTGCTGCACCAGTAGTACCTCAGTGTTCCGCTTTGGCTCGTGCCATGACACTTAGTGAAAATGGCGGGAGAATGGCCAGTGTCCTTCAGGGCAAGGGCTCCCCTGGTCAAGGCGTCTTGGCCGAGCCAACATTCCAACGTTCCACCTAGCCGCCAATAAGCACAGCGTGGCACAGCAGCCTCACGTGATTTCGCGCGAAACGCACGTGGACATGTAGGTCACGTCAGCCTGCGTAAGCAGAGTAAGGCATGCACATTAAGGTAGACCTCTGCCTCTCCCAGTGGAGGGGCCTGCACCCTACCTGTGCAACTGCGAAAGCACCCTCCCCTGCACACAATATGGTCAACAACTACCGTTGCCAACATCTCAATTCAACCTAACGCCGTTATGGCCTGCAATGTAGTTGAGCCTTTAAACGAACCCCCTTCCGTCGGCCCTTCAGCAGCTACCTGCGGCCCCCAACATGCCGTGCTTTGCCAGTCAGTCATAACGCCTTCCGTCCATGTCGTACGCGATTTCCACGCGCTAGTGCCCTAACAGGCCGTCGATATGCGCGCTATCGCCTTTTGCACAACCTTACTGCCACGGTGCCATAGTTATGTAGCGCCGCATCTCCCCACCTTCCCCGCATTCCTCTCTTCAGCCCTCTCCACTCGGGCAGCCAGCAGCACGCAGGGCCCACATGCCACAGCCCACCCGCAGCATCCCCGCCCTGCTGCGAGTGCAGCGTTTTGCCGTAGCAATCAACTCCCGTCCCTCATACAGTGTCGCTCCCTGCCAGGCACTTCTGCTCCCTACCGTTCGCCAACGCAACGCTGTGCCTTCCCCGCACCCCTTCCTCACAGCACACCGCCTCCCGCCAGCCGATCAAACTGCTCCTCTCCCCAGGGGGCAGCCTCCCCTCCCCCTCATCCCTCCCAGCGTCGACATGGGCGCCCGTACTCCGCTGCACCCCTGACCTGAACGTACGGTGCCGTACACGTCGCTGCGCTATACGGCTCCGGCAGCCCCCGCCCAGTCGCCTTCCATGCTTCAATGTCGCGCCAGCTTCGCAATGGAGTTCCCACAACCCGGCTGCACAGCCATACGTCCCGTGCCGTACACTACGTCTGCGCCTCGTCCTCACGGCTCCAGCACCCCTCACGCTCCCACCAAACGCTCACAGCTCCGGCAGGCCCCGCCCAGTCGGCTTCCCGCTCCAAGCTCCAGCAGGTTCACCCAGGTCTTGCCAAGTCTGCCCAGTACCAGGGCCCCGCGTACTCTGCACCGCTGGCGCGCTCCCACATTGATGGTTCCGGCAGGGCCCGCCCGGCTGCCGCTGCCGTACGGCCCGAACGGTGCCGTACACATTGCTGCCACCCCACGCTCACAGTTCCGGCAGGTCCCGCCCGGTTGCCGTTGCCGTACGGCCCGTACGGTGCCGTACACATTGCTGCCACCCCACGCTCACGGTTCCGGCAGGTCCCGCCGGTTGCCGCTGCCGTACGGCCCGTACGGTGCCGTACACACCGCTGCACCCCACGCTCACGGCTCCGGCAGGTCCCGCCCGGTTGCCGCTGCCGTACGGCCCGTACGGTGCCGTACACACCGCTGCACCCCACGCTCACGGCTCCGGCAGGTCCCGCTCCCGCGGCAGGGCCACCTGCTCTGCGCTCCACCGCCACAGCCACGCAGCGGCAGCGTCGTCCCTGCGGACCAAAGGGTGACCAAGTGGTCAGCAAGATACGCGTTCTACCAGGCGTTGGTACGTACGATAGCTGTTGCGCCAGCCCCACGGAGGAAGCGGCTTGCGGACAGTATGGTACCCGGGTGCAATCGATGAGGAGACGGCATCAGCAGGCACTAAGTGCGATCGGATGGTGCGTGCACGCGGCGTCTCACGGGCGGGCTCGGATGGCGGCAAGAGAATTCAGGTTGCGTCGAAGCCGCAAGGAGCTCGTCGGGAAACGTGCAGTACACAGGACAAATGCCAAGATGTAGATACATCCCACCTGGCTGCCTGTTGCCATATCACCCTGTCTCCTGACCTTGGCTGCATGTTACTACGGTATAACAGGCTCTATGCCTGACTCCCGCACCGCACGGGCGGGCTCGGATGACTGCAAGGCGATTCCGTTTGCGTCGAAGCCGCAAGGAGCTACGGTAGGCAGGAAACATGCCATGACGCAGATACACCCCACCTGGCTGGCGTGGCCGGCTGCAGGGGTGTGCAGTTGGCGTCGAAGTACCCCCCAGTGGGGGCGGCCTCGGCGGGGGCGGAGGGCGACGTGGCGGCGTACACGGAGGCGCGGGCGCCTGGGGTGGGGGAGAAGGAGGGGAGGTGTAGGCACATGGTCGTGTGGCCCATGATCACCGGTGAAAAGAGATGCAAGTGGGCCGCAGCTGGAGGGCGGCGTGGCGACAAAAGCATGCAGCAGCTGACCAGCACACGTGACCCAGCCCGCATGTGCGAGGGGGTGACAGACCTCAGGCATCAAGGCGTTTTGAGCTTACGCGGGCCTCTGCTTCTTGGACACGCCTGGCACGCCAAGCAACCTGTCGCCCCCATCCGCTCACCAGTGCTCCGGCCACAATAACCCACAGCATTAGACGCCAGGGGAGACCCTCTGCCCCACGCCAGGGGAGACCCCCTGCCCCACGACCCCCTGCCCCACGCCAGGGGAGACCCCCTGCCCCACGCACCCTGCATGCTGGTGAGCAGGATGCGGCCCATGATGACCTGGTACGCCACCTGCACAGGGAACGCCGCACGGCAAACGCATTCAGTTGGAACTGTAAAATGCACGAGCGATTGCCAGCGGAAGCAAACGCGACAGCGGACGCGATGGCGGAAGCTGCAGGAGCTGTGGGTACGTGTTACGCTCCAAGGAAAAGGTTTCGGCTGCAACGGGCATGGTCCACAACCCACACCCTCAGCCCGCACACACACCTACCCACCTGCATCCAGGCGGGCAGCCCCCGCGCCACCCCTGTGCACACCAGCCCCGGGTGCACGGCCAGCACCCCGGGGGCCAGCGCCTCACGGTCCTCCGGCAGGGGGGAGGCGGCCAGGCGGCGCCGCAGCTCGCGGGTGAACAGGATCTGGGGCCAGAGGCAGGCAGGGCGCAGGGCGCGTGTAACGCAGCACGGAGAATGAAACATACCTGCTGTTCCTTGTATTTGCTTTGTATCGTTGGGGGTGGACTGGGTGCGTGAGCCATTCCGTGCAGCTTTCCCCTAAACCAGGGCCTGATACTGGTCTGCAGACGAGCACACGACACATATGCGCTGTTCAGGAAAACAACCCAGTACCAGTGCCCTGCCCCTCCACACAGCCCCATGCACCGCCCCAGTGGTGGCCCCTCCGCATCTCTCACGTTGGCCAGCTTGCTCTGCGCGTAGGCCAGGTCGGAGTTGTAGCTGCCGGGGCGGGTGAGCTGCGGGTCGGTCAGGTTGATGCCTGTGGAGAGCGACAAGGACGGGGCACGCAGCATTGTAATCTCTTACTGATTGGGTGCTGAGGGTGCATCATAAGCAGCTGTAGGCCTAGGACAGGTCATTATGACCGCGCGAATGCGCTGCGATGCGACCATGCGTGCAGTGCGACAATTAAGGTTACAAGGCTTACAAACGACTGACAACGGAGCTACGCGGCCCAGCCACATGCCCAGTGCAACAGTGAACAGCAGCTGACACAGCTGCTGGCATGTTTACCGTTTACCTTTGCGCGCCAGGGCGTGGAAGGACGAGCTAACCGTCACGACGCGCACCAGCGGCCAGCGGTTGGTGTCGGTTGGTGGTTGGTGACCGTTGGCGGCGGAGCCGTTGCCGGCTGGCGGCGGCGGGGCCTTGGCTCCGCGTCGCAGCGCGGGCAGCAGCAGCAGCGTGAGCAGGAAGTGGCCCAAGTGGTTTGAGCCCAGGTGCATCTCGAAGCCGTCCGAGGTCTCGGAGCGGGGGGCTGTGGGATAAGGTGCAGAAGGTTACACACTGTGTAAGGACGCGGGGACAAGGGGCGAGTGAAAACGGGTTGCAGCACAGTTGCACTTCATAGGTTGTGACGCCATTCGGGGTATCCTAGCGGGGTGCTGGGTATGTGGTCGCACCCCACCCCACCTCCGATGGTGAACACGCCCGCGTTGTTGACCAGCAGGTGCAGCGGCCGCCCCTCCGCCTCCCAGCCGGCAGCAAAGCGCCGCACAGAGGCCAGCGAGGCCAGGTCCAGCTCGCGAACCTGCAGGGGGGCGAGGACCTTGCGGATGAATGGCGGATACAAGGAGTGCTGGGAGCCCAAGACCTCTGCTCATGCACTTCCCGGCCTCCATCAGCCGAGCCCCTCATTACATCGAGCTCCAGCTCTCCCCGCACCGCGCTACGTATGCACTTGTACAAATGCCCCCACACCCAGCTCTGGTCCTGGCCGCCCCGCCTTCCACCTGCTGCTTCCACCTGCTGCGGCCCAGCAACACCCGGCCCCAACCATCATCGAGATGTGTCATTCGCACATTCGATGTTGCGTAGGTGAGTGGAGTGGAGCTAACTCCAGCTCCGGCTGGGGTCGCCCCCGGGCCCCCTCGGCCCCCGCTTGGCCACCGGGGGCCTGACACTCAGCTGCCAAACCGGCTCTCTCCGACCGCGCCACGTACACACATGTACTTCTTGTGTACTTGTACACAAAGCTGTTAAACCGTGGTTCAGGTCCCCAAGTATGTACCCCACCTCCAGCTCCGGCTGCGGCCGCCCCGCCGCCTTGGCCTCGTCCAGCAGCCTTGCCTTGAGCGCCTCCCCGCGGGACAGGCTGCGGCACGCCAGCACCACTGCAGGGGTGGGGCGGGACATGGGGCAGGTTGCGGGGGGCGCCAGGGCTGTTCAGGGGCGGGCGGGCAGCGCGTGTGAGGTTGGGAAGGCGAAGAGCGCAGGGGCAGGCGGCGGCAGCACCGCAGGGAGGGTGGCAAGTCAGGCCCTGGGCAGGCAGGCAAGGGTGAAGCGAGGCGAGGGCACGATGTGAGGGTATGAAGGCGAATGACGTGTGGGGCCTCGCTGCAGGACAAGCTGCGGCACGTCAGCACCGCTGCACTGGGTCATAGCGGCAGAACGATGGAGGTTGGAAGATGCAGATGGTCGTGGGGAGCTGGGGAACAGGATGCAGGAGGCTAAGCACGGGCAGGGCAGATGGGCGCTGTACAGCAAGGAAGGCGAAAGGCGATTCAGCGCATGGCACCGCTGGAATGAAAGCCCTTCAAGCCCGCCCTGAGCTCCTTGCCACATTGAGGTTCCTGCCTTATGCCCCTGGTCACCGTGACAGCCTGCCCCGTGGCCATAGCCCTTTCCCCTCGTGCCCCTGCGCCCCGGCGCCGCACCCTTGGCGCCGCGGCGTGCCAGCGTCGCCGCCGTCTCTTCGCCAATTCCACTGCGGCAGCGGACACCGGGATGGGCAGGTGGGCCCACGGCACGGCAGAGGGATAAAGAGGCAACCATGTTGTGCCGTGCCGGGTCCCCGCGTGTGGTACGGAAGCATGCGGCGCGGACATTGGGCAGCGCCCTCCTAAACGGGATGCAACAGCCGTCGCAGCCAGTGGCGTACCGGCATCACACGGCGCCCCTGTGCCGTGGTCAAGCCCAAACTCTTCGCCTCACGTAATCTTTAAATGTACGGGACACAGTGTCCCTCCTAAGGTCCACGCCAGGGTCCACGCCACTGCTACGTGTAGGCCTCCAAAGGCATCGAGTGATCACAGCCCCACCTGGTTGGGCCTGTGACGATGGCTGTGAGGCCCGCCACCGGTCCACCCACATCGTCAATGTGCGCGGGTAGGTGCCGCATGCCCCACGTCTGTTGCAAAAGCCGGGGAAGGGGGTGGGAAGGGCCAGGAAGGTTGCAGGCGTCAGGTACGGTTGCGGCTGAATTGTGCAGCCCCTCCAAACGCGAGGGCAACGACGCATTAAGAAGTCTATCGATAGCGACATTATCCATGGTGTGCCCCTTCCGCACGCGAAAGGCGCGCTGCTCGCGCCAAAACAGCGCATTTTTGCAGGCCAGAGAGAGTTGCACTCTTGCCTGGAACAGGATGTCATACATGTAGATCGCTGTATTGAGCAACCCGGCCTGTAGCCAGGTCACCCAGTTCGTGGCTCCCCCCATCGCCGCGATTATGGGCTCCGCGTGCCGTAAGGCAAGTCCTGTTTCTTATCTTTGCTTTATATTTGTTGCTGTAAATGTCTAATGAGGTATTGCTGTTTTAGCCCAGCGCTAGAAGGTGTATGTGTCGGCTCTTCGCCCGCTGGTAACGCTCACGCGTGGACTTGAGAGTGCCCCTATCTGCAGATTGGGCAAACAGCTCATGAATTGTGGGGCGCTGAAAGCCAAGGTACAAGTTTCCACGCTCATCGCTGTGCAAGGGACGTCCGCACCTACTTGATGGCCCCTTGAGCCACGTGCCTTGGTGGGAGCTCCCCTGCTCCATTGCCATGCCCCGTGCACCTCCCTGCGTGGTGCGTGGACGCAGTTCTGGCACAGCGGGCAGCTCCTTACGATCTAAGCTGATACCTGCTTTCGCCATGAACCTGTATACACCACTATTGACCATTGCTTAGCATGGGAGATTGGGAATTGGTGTACGGAGCCGGTCAGGGTCGGGCTAGTGTGGCCCAGGCAAGGCTCCATGCCTCCTCCATGCATCGGCCAGTCCTAGCTGTTGTGTTTTTCGTTCATGCGTAATTGACGAAGCTCCATGACGCCGCGCACCTGTGCAGCACCAGTACTACGGTAATTGCAAACGTCCCCGGCAACCACACAGAGGCAAGCACCCGCCAGAAGCAACCAAGCGGCATGGCCCATGGTTGGACGGAAGGCACGCTGTCGTATCCGTTGAAGTGCAGTCTAAAGCGTCTTTTCCTTTCCTCCTGTTTGCCGCAGGGCGTCCCGTGTACCTTCCTACACCAGCGACAGAGGCCGTTACCGTACCGTATGCCCACGCAGGCCCTGCCCTTCCCTGCCGCACACGGCTCCAGCGCACCACCACGTCGCATGTACAGGAGCACAGGTATCCGCGGATGCGAGCAGCGTCACTGAAAACCCAGCATAAATATAAGGTGACTCCTGGCCAACGTGTGTCGGGTTTGGGCTGCCTGCGGGTGGCTGCTCGAGACCCATGGGTCTGCAACAGGGGGGACCAGCTGCCGAAACGGGAGTCACAACTGCAAAGACATATCTTGGCATAAAGGGATAATCAAATTGTATGTGCTGGGAGGCTGCTTTGACCTGGCCCCAAACCATGTCAAGGTCATGCACTTCGCGTTGACCAAATCGCCGGGCACCAGATCCCCCCGAGTTTTCGACTGGGGCTTACTTCGTGGCGCTTCTTATTCGAAGGTTCGGTGAAGGAGCCATACTTAACTACATGATACTTAATTTTACTCCAGTAGGCTGGTGCGATGCCTCGCAGAGGCAGCAAGCTCCGTCACGGGCAACATGACATTCCCAACCCCACTGCTGACAAGCCGGCGCCGCAGAATGAATCGTCTTCCTCGAGGCCAGCCTTGACGTCCAAGCCAGGCAGCTTTGGCAACGGCAACCAGGATGCTGACAGCATTCTTCCGTCCCGTAGCGCTCCCGGCCGGCAGCCCATTCCCGGCGCTGTAAGAGGCCTGCTGCCTCCGGCAGCTACTGCTTTACAGCAGACAACTACGTGCATAAGCACGAAACATCAGCCGGCGCGAGGCTGTGGCGCCGAAGTGGCGGTTATCGCTGCAGACTGCAACATACCCCGCCCTTCGCCTCTAGCCGACGAGTCTGCCGTTGCCACCACCGAGGAGCCGCACAGCGCGCCTGAGGACGACTACGCCTCCAGCACCCCCGTCCCGCAACCTCAACCCCACCCCACCGCACCGCAACCCACAGCGCCCTGCTCCACCACGTCCAACACTCCCGCCCCACCGCGTGCACCTCCCCGCCCCGCTCCCCCACCCCCAAACCCCGCGCCTGCCTCCGCCGCTCCTCCCCTCCACACCCCTGCTGCTCCCAAACCCTCTCGGGCCCCTGCCCCCGCACCGCGCGTGACGTGGCTCACCGGCGCCGACGCGTTCACCCTCATGCGCCGCAGCAACGCAACCGCTGCCCTCCGCAAGCTCCTCCGCTCCGGCCTGGATCCCAACCAGCCCCTCTGCGACTGCCCACCCCTGGACGCCGCCGCCGCCGCCGCCTGCCTCTCACGCGCCGCCAAAGCCGACGCGTCGGCACACCGCGCGTGGCCGCTGCTGTGCCTGGCGGCGCATGCCGGTGGGCTCGGGCCCATGGAGCTGCTGCTCAAGGCGGGCGCAGACCCCACGTGGCGGTCCCCCATGGGCTTCAGCGCGCTGACGTTCGCGGTGGACAGTCCCTACCTGGGTCCGGGGGACCAGCTGGCGGTGGTTGAGGCGCTGCTAAGCCGCTGTGGCGATGTGGGTCGGGCAGGGGGATCAGGGGGCGATGTGGGTCGGGCTGGGGGAGGCGGGAGCAGCAGCGCGGGCCCGACCCAGATCGCGCGGGGCAGCAGTGGAGCTGTTATCACTGCGGACCTGGTGGCCGCGTGGCCACCGCAGCCTCAGCCGTCTGAGAGGGGAGCTGGGTCGGCGGACGACGGCTGGGAGGCGGAGATGGAGGCGGTGTGCACGGGTAAGGGTACGGCCCCCCGGCATTGGATGGACGTACAGCCACCTGTGGTACGGGTGCTCAAGTCAATTGTGGAAGCGGGGCCCTGTGACCCGTCGTCCGTGGAGGCCGCGGAGGCGGCGGCGGAGGCAGACGGGGTCATTGTGCCTCACTCTGGCCCAGACATGAACGGCAACAGCGGTATGCAGCTGCGTGCAGAGCACATGGCGGCAGCTGCAGCACAACCTTACAAGGAGGATGCGCCGGCGGGCGGGCGGCAATGGCAGCTGGCGCAGCTGCTGGTTCGCCATGGCGGGCTCAGCCCCGCCCGCATGCGCGTCAGCAGCCTGGGGTCGTTGGCGGGCGCCGTACACAGCGGCGTGGTGGGCGGGGAGGTGGTGGCGGCGGCGTTTATGGCGGCGCTGCACGAAGAGGAAAAGGAGGGGGGAAGGGAGGAGGGGGAGCGGGGGCGAGAGTGGGAGGTGGGGAGCGACGTCACCGTTGGCAGGTGCGTGCGGAGTGAGGACTCGATTGGGGTGCACTGTGTTGTGCTTTATATCAATCGGCGCCGATTGATATAAAGCACAACACACTGAACTTACCGAGGCGATGTGTTCCCAGCCTCGGTTTGACTCTGAAGAACTGCGCAAAGGCCGCAGCCAACCCGTCCCGAACGAGCCCACATAGGCATTGCCCGCTGCCACCACTTTGCCCCAACAGCTCCTTTTCTGGCAACCAGCCAGCCGTACGAGTGCAGCCGATGCCCATGCCCGTCCCTGTGTTACATTTTAACCCTGCGTGCTGACCACAAAGCCGTGCCTGTGTTACATTGTTCCACCACCTCTCACCACCTCAGGCTGCTGGCCGAGGTGGTGTACGCGGTGCTGGTGCAACAGCCGAGGGCGGCGTCCGGCGCTTGGGCTGGAGCTGCTCCCGGCGGTAGGGGCCACGGCGGTAAGGGCCATGCGACGCCCGATCCGCCCCCCGGTTCGGTGCGTCCCGGCCCGCTGCGGCTGGTGGGCGCACTGCTGCGTCGCGGCCTCGACCCGACGGTGCCCCTGTGGCCAGGTGGGTGGGTTGGTAAGCAGGTCGACCAGGCGTCGCTTGCCGCGGCTTGGTTCTCTATCTTCCGGCAGCGCCCCGTAATGCAGCAGTGCACGCAGCAGCATGGGGCTTACGCCCTTGGGGCACCGACACAGACTACGGCACGAGCCACGGTTTGGAGCTAGGATGACGGCGTGTGCAGGCGGCTATCGCGTTTGTTTCGTCCTCTCACTTCTCTTCGGGTGCATGCACCAGCGACCAGCCCTTTTGGGAACTGCTAATGCCTTAAACGGTGTCCTCGCATTTCACGCGCATGTGGGTCAAATTTTACTTACCGTACTACTCCTACTACTGTTACCGCGCGTTACTAGTACTTTCTTCCCACGCCCCGGCGGCCGCTCCCTTGCATGGCCGCACCAGCAATGCAACGGCTCCTGAATGCGACTATCGGCAGCGCCTTTGTAGCTTATGCCCCTGCTCCCATGCCCCATGGCCCAACCCTGTCACCTGCCCCCTACCCAGGCGGCCGGTCCCTTGCGGACGTGATTGCGGACGTCTGCTGCCCCGCCGGCGTCGGAGCCTGCCTGGGAGCAGGGCCCGTCAACTTGGCCGCCGCAAGATCCGTGGGCACCGCTGTGGCCGCCTACGCCCGGCGCCCATGTATGTCCGTCCCTGCGCCTCGCGTTGGACCACCAACCCCTCTCGCCGCTCCCGCGCCACCGCAGCTGTCGGGCGGCGCAAGCCACGGGCCTAAGCTGCCCCCTACGCCACCACTGCAGCCGGAGCTGCCCAGGCTGCTGCAGTTGTTGCTGCGAGGCGGAGGCGGAGGCGGCAGCGGCAGCAGATCGGCGGCAGCGGCGCCCGTCACCAACCGGGGCCCGCCAGGACAGCAGCAGCAGCAGCAGCAGCCGCACGGCCAGGGCAGGAAAGGCATGCCGGTGGGGGCTCTGGCGGCGGCCGGGGGTGGCTACAAGCCCACTGGCGTGTGCATCGGGGCGGCCCCTCAGCCCCCGCCTCCTCTGCTGGTGCGCCTGGCGCTGCGGGCCGAGTCGCCGGTGGCCCTGACAGGTGCGGGGTGTGCTGTTTCCTTCTGGCCTCCGTACGTGGGCGTAGTAGTGGGTAGCAGTGCACCTAAGCGTACCGGTACCGCCAGGACTGCTGCTGGCATTGGTGCACTTCTGCCCCCGCACGCAGGCAAGGAGCCTTGCCGTGCCCTTGATACGGCAAGCGGCCCGCGGCACGCTGCCGACACCCCTCTCACGCTTCCCTCCCCTCCCAGCTGGCCTGCACGCCCAACGCCTACCTGCTGCCTCCCAGCTACCCACCACCTACCTGATGTCTCCCTGCGCCCCTGCCTCCGCAGCCCTCCGACTGCTGCTGACCGAGGCGGCCGCCGCCGCCCGGCCGCCTGCGGAGGCCCTGCAGGCCGCTCCCGGCGGCCCAGGCAGCACCCCCAGCACTACCACACGCACCCTCACCAGCGCGAACGGCCCGTCCACCCACCACGGCACCCAGCCCTGCGGCTGCGACTTCCCCCACGAGGTCCTCGAGGGGCCCATCCCAGCAGAGCTGCTGGATGCTGCGCTGGCGGCCGCCGCCGCCGCGGGGCCCAACCTGCCCGCCATGGAGCGGCTGACGGCGCACATGGCGGCTTGCCGCGGCCCCGTGCCGAATGGCTGACTGGCGTGGTGCCCCGGCATCCGGGTGCCGGACTGTGGTGTCTGACCCTGGCACTGCGTCGTACACTACGGCGACCCACGCCAGGTACTCTGTTGCGCGCCAAGGAACGCGGGCAGGCCAAGTCGGAGATTCCGTGTGATAGATGTTATTTGGTATGGAGTGGAAGGGCAGCAGGGTGACGCAAGGGCCACGGTCGCGCAGAGGTCCTGGCGCGGCTGCCTTTGGTAGGGCACGTGGCTCGGTGGGTTGTACATGCTGGAGCAGGTCGGAGGGTAGGGAAGTGGCTTATAGCGTGCGTCACTTTTGATATAATTGTTTCCGCTTTGTATGCATGCAGCGTTTGCTTCCGCCTGAGCCTGAGCCGCGGTGACGCACATGACATGTTGCCACCAGGGCCGCCTCCTACTCTTCCCTTCGCTGGCGGTTTGGACGCGTCCGCTAGGATCCAGACGCCTGCAGACATCAACGCCACAGCTACACGCAGCGTGTGTAAGCAGTTGCAGCACGTTGGCTGCATGGCGCGCGAGACGCGCTTCCCCCAGCGCGGACAGACGGCAGCAGGGGGGAGGGCTCCCCTGGCGCACACACCGCACAGCGCGATGCATGCTTTCCAACCGCCACGGACGTGTTGAATCAACTCGAAGACAGTCACCTTGACCTGTTGATGACTTGTAGACGTGTCGCCTTTATATCATGCACGGTTGTGGGACGGTGTTATGAAACAAGCACCTCGTTACTTTGGCTTAACGTACCCAAACCTACTCTGCGTTAAGAAGGTGCACGTCTACTAGGGAAAATTTGAAAACCAGTACTGGTTGTCCATCATGCCCTCGCCCACGTTGTAACGAATTCCTTCGGGAAGTTCGGGTTCGCTTGTCCGTCCCCCGGTCAAGTTCGGCTGCCATAACCATGCCAATATGGCAGACTTCGGAGCTTGAACCTAATCGGCCTGGCAAGCCGGGTAGCCCTCAGCGCGTCTCCAGCCGAGGAAACCCACATGCTCAGCCTCCATGCCGCGCTGGGACAACGCTGTCGCTGGACGGATACCGCATGGGGAGCTCCATTAGCTCAGACATTGTAGCCACACGCCCCAAGTCAATAGCATCAAGCCGGAGGTCAGCTACCGCAACGACCCGCGCTGCAGCCAGGCCGAGCAGCTCCGCTGTCCACACTATCCACCACACGCGGGCGCCACAAGCGTTGGATGGAACCTACACCGTGCAGTACATTGGAGTAGCTCGAGGGGAGCTTGGTATCCTCACGCAAAAGCAGGTGAGGCCCTGTGGACCGGACGCTCTGAGGGGCAGGAGGCGAGACGTTAAGGAGGACAGAGCGCGCTGCGCCAGGCTGCGCCCATTACCAGTATGCCGGGACCAGACTCAGGGGGTACCTGCCGTATGCGGGTTATACAAAAAAAGTGGCAGGGATGCTTACAGCTGAGTGCGCGTATGGGCGGCAAGCGGGGTTGAGCATGCAGCTGGGAGCTGCCCGTGTTGTGGCATTTGGAGGCAGGAGCATGCGGCAGTGTCGGCTGGGGTACGCGAAAAAGTGTCGGTTAGGGTGCATACGACGGGTGTACACCCCTGGGCCAGCACCTAGCAGCAGGGTCATTGGCTCACGGCACAGGGTTAAAGCAAATGCGGATGCTAGATGCCTGGCTGTTCCAGTCGCCGTGTTGTGCACCGTTTCAGCCACTTGGCGGTGCTTTGCATTGCGCTAATGTCTGGGCTTAGCAGACGTGGCATCCTGGTCACTTGCCCAACGTCTTGGGTTCCGGGGCGCGACGTCCAAAGTGGCAACGCCATAACCTTTACACAGTACTCTGGTGAGGGTGGCACATGTACCGCGAGAGCCGTAGCTCAACCTTTCCCTGCCCCCCGTCAAGCAGGCGCTTACTCCCCAGGGCCACAGCTCTGCTATCCGCCGACCATACTCGTCCCGGACATCCAACACAGCCGCATCCGCTAAGCCAACTTCACCCCGCGCCACCGCAACCACCACTCAGTCACCGCAACGCCCAGCAGCCACATCCCCCTCCCCGGCCCCTGCTCCACCATCAGCCCCCACACCACCACCACCCATGCACACCCTGACACTCCCCGCCTCGGCAGCTCCTCCCGGCAGCTCGCCCAGCAGCCCTAGCTCACCAATCCACCCGGGCTCGCCCCGACGGCACACCGACCAGCCCACAGACTCCATACCCCTCACATCCTCCCACAGCCCAACACAAGACACCCAGCTGCCCAGCCAACACGCCCCCGCCACTGACCAGCCGCACTCCGACCCCGAATCCACCGACCCCTCCGATCCCCCACAGCCCAGCGGCTCTTCCTTCTGGGACGCAGCCGCCGCCTCCGCAGCCGAGGCGCATGAGGCAGGCACAGGCGACTTTTGGCGCCGTGGCAGCGCCCCCCCGCCGGCCCTGCAACGCCCCTCCTCTCCGCAGCCGCCCGTCCCCGGTGCCGCCGACTCGCCCGCGTCCGCAGCCTCCACACCCCGGAGACCTCCCCTTGCTGCCCTAAGCGCTCTGGTGGAGGACGCGGCCGGCGCGGTGCGGGTGGTGGGCGACCAGTTCTACTCCCGGGCGCTGAGGTCGCGCGGCGGGCCCCGCGACCACCGCAGCCGCCGGAACTTGCCGGCGGCGCCGCCAGTGCGCGACATGCAGCCTGCCAGTACGGCACTGCCCAACCGCTTCGCCCGCCGGGCGCCAGGCGCGGGGGGGTTCCCTGGCTGGAAGCTGACGGCAGCTGCCGCCGCCGCCGCTGCTGACGGCACGCCTGTGGGCCCGGCCTCTGCCGCTGGCAACGGCAGCGCTGGCGGGAGTTGGAGTGGCGGCGCCGGCGCCGGAGTGCCGCCTTCCCGGCAGTCCTTGCGCTCATCGTACGGTGCCTCTCGGTCAACGCCGGGACTGCCGTACAGCCACGATGGCGGCGCAGCGGAGGCGGGCGACATGGGCGTTACGGGGGAGGAGGGGCAGGTCTATCCGTACACCCACACCGCGTGTGCGCTGTCGCGGCGCCAGGCTTGGCAGCCACGGGGGGCACCCCACGGCACGCCACGTGTGCATAGCGCTCCACACCCGCAGCCGGAGCCTGGCCGCCATTTCGGGAATGCTGCGGATGGGAGCTTGGGCAGGGGCAGGGGTGGGGCTGGGGGCGGCATGGCTGGTGGTGGTGGTGGGCCGGGCCATGGGGCTGTGTCGGGGGAGGAAGGGGTTCAGGGAGAGGGCTGGGACGAGGTTGAAAGGCCGGAGGAGCAGGGTGAGGGCTTGGCGGCTGCGCCGGCGTCTGGGGGGCTTAGGGCGCTGCCGGGGGGAAAGCTGAGCAGTGGGCGGGAGCCGGCGCGGTTGGCGGCAGCTAGCGGCGGGGTGCTGCAGTACATGTGAGGGTGGTTTCCCCTCGGGCTGCAGGACCAGCTCTTCGGAAGCGTGCTGCGGTGGGACAAGCGCACGGCAGTGTGAAGTAGCGGATGGGCTGATTGACAGAAGGGAGCAAGGGCTGTGTTGGGTGTGTAGTGTTGAAGCAGGTTGCTAGTACCCAACAGTGGCACAACGCTGTAGAAAGCATAACGCAAGCGCATTGGCGCGCGCGGTGTCGGCGGTATTACCTTTCTGCGCTACACCGCTCGGCGCCTGCCAGGCAGCCGGCTGTGGCACTGCGACGTACTCACGCGACACGCACGGCACGCCCTGCCGGGATACCGTACACGTGGGGCCGGTCCTCTTTAAACATTCAATGCACTAACGACGGCACGTACAGTGCGTACGACTCACAAACGGTTTTGTGTCTCTTGCGTCGGCTGGCATTGGTGGCCCATACCGGCAATGGCCCACGATGACCCGTGTCTCTGCCACGCCAGAGCACACCCCGGCTGAGGGGAGGGACACAGAACGCCCTCTAGGTGTCAAATATGATCTCCTGTAACCCAGCCAGACGCCCCGCACATGTTGCTTGTGGAGGCTAGGAATGGGCTGTTTGTTGCCACCAGTGTTCCGGTCTTCTTTGGCAGAAAATTCTGACCGTTCATAATTTTGGAGCCTTCAGGTCTGGAAATCCTGACAATTTTCCAGGATTTCTGGGCCAATCCTGGGGGCAAAACCTCTTGAATATCCTGATTCGGTCAGAATCCTGCCTCAAAAAAATCCTGAGCAGCCCAAATGGCCGTCAAAATCATGATAATCCTGGAAGACCGTGGTTGCCACACAAGGTCAGTACACGGCCTGAGGCGTTTGGGCCTGAGCTTGGGCCGTGGTTCATGAGGTTAGCTATCGACAAGGAAGGTCGTGCCCCAGGCAGCACCCAGGCGGGTCTTCGCGGCGACTCCTTGAATTGTAAAGGGACAACAAATATGCATTTGCAGAGGCTGATATGATTTTATGAGGTTGGCCACCGATCAGGAAGCAGGCCTCCCCTGTCCCCAGCCGGCACCCAGGCGTGACCAGTCCCACGCAGCAGTGCCTTGTTCGACACAGCTGAGCGGCCGCTGACGATGAAACAATGTGGGCCTGCGTGCCGATGTCAGGCCTGCAGTTGACCTTCCAAGTTGTGCATTACTACCGTTACAAGTCTCTGGCCATGGTGGGGGGCTTGGGCACCAAACAGACACAGACGTACGCAGGCTTGGATAATTGCGGAGTGCACCGGCACTGGGGGTCTGGGGCCCCTGCCCGTGCGCCCACCCATCCGTCCCCTACTCCCGACGTTGCGGCGTGCATCTGCAGCAGGTTTGCGACACGTTCCCCACCGGCCAGGAGTATGGTACCCCAGAACCCCGCTCCGGCGTGTATCTGCTAATCTGCGGTTTTGGCTGCAACAGCATGCCCGCAACGCAGGAAGGCCCGCCCGGGCGCCCGCACTATGCCACAGGCTGGCCCAGGCCCCCGGACCGCTGGACGTAGATGTTCACATTGCAGACAGCTCACCTTGCCCGAAGGGACCCACCTGCAAGACCACTGCCGGCCCCAATGCCCAACGTCGCGCAAGGACCGTACAAGCAGGCCACTCAGAAGTGTCAGAAGTGTCACAACTGCTGTACGGCGACCTTGGGGCGCCGTACGGCAACACTCGGACCGGCTTGCTACAGCTGCACCGCAACCTTGAAGGCGTCGGACCGGCAGCTGTTGGACGCTATATTTTTTTTCGGTAGGTTCTTTGTTAAACGCGGACAATCAACGTGCAGGCAAAACACGCCAACATTTAATAAGCCACGCCCAATGAGGGGCTCGAACCCTCGACCACAGGATTAAGAGTCCTGCGCTCTACCGACTGAGCTAACCGGGCCTGATCAGGCAACTTCGGCCGGATGATAACAACAGCATTTTTAATAAATACATAGCAAAAATGAGTTGTCCAAAGTAGGTGTACGACAGGGTTATTGTTGCCGTACGGGCACGCAGATCCCACGTCATACCCTACGGGACGTCCAAAGGTGCTGTCCAAGGTTGTATTCAAAGGGGTCAAGGTGCTGTTAGCATCGCGTCCGGCAGGCGTGTGGGCACGCAAAAATGTACCTGGGTGCCATGCCTGTCCTGCCCTGCCGTGCTAGTTGACTGCCTGTGCTTAGGGCTTCATGGTGTGCCGCCCCAGCCGACATTACTAGGCCTGGGCAGTAGCGGGCTTTTGTGCTTTGGGAGGGCTGTCTCGTTGCCCTCTCGGGGTGGTGGGTGTGGTACGACACCCCGACCGAAGGGGTCCCCTGTAACATCCTAAACCTAAACAAAAACGGAAGCCCAACAGCCACACGGCAGACCGAGGCTGATGCTCTACTGCCAAAAAGGCGAAGCACGCCTGACACTGCCATACAAGATACAACGCGTCCAAGGTTACCATGTTGCAGTGTACGCGTAGAAACAGACCAAGCCGCACCCTGGCCCTCAACCCCGTCGAGTGCACGTGCCCTAGACCCCCCCTTCGCCCCAAGGAACCCAAGACATGGATCACTTACCGCTCACATGCCGAGCTCCCTGCCCACCTGCACTGGCTGCCCGACGCCCTGCTCAGTGATACACTGCTCCAAGACCATCAGGCTCCTCGGCCCACCTCCCAGGCCGCGATCACGTCATGCCTGGTGGGAACTCGGGGCAACCCCGCAAACACAGGGATAAAGGAGCTGCGCAACCCGATCAGCAAACACTATCCGCCCGCAGTGGGCCCTGTGGGCCCCAACCGCCAACGCAGATCCGCTCATGAACGACCGGACCTCGCAGGCAGGGTCTCTTGACCGTTCACACCACGCGCAGTGCCGTCCATGAAGCCGTACCTGACTCCAACGGGACGGGACACCTTGCTTCAGCAGTGGCTGTCGGAGCGGCACCAAAATGCAAGAGCAACACACCTTCGGGAGCATACAGAGCTGGCTGAGGGGCGCAGCATTGGAGAGAACGTGGCCCGCCTGCTACTGGCTATCGCCCAGGAAAGCAAGCCGAGGGCTGCACAATAACTGCCGCACATGAGCTAGCCGACCCTGGCCTGCTGACTCACTGCCGTATGACCCGTCTTGACACTCACTCTGTGGTGCCAGCAACGACACCCACGCAATCTTCAGCGGCGCATCCATGGCACGCCCACTGCCCACGCCTGCAGATGGGAAGCGGGAGATATGACGGGATGAACTCAGCGCATAGCGAGTGAAAGCTCCTCCCTGACCCTGACCGCTCTTTTTCTCTCACATGGACCCAGCGCCCCGTACACCCGGGATCTCGACTGCCCCAACGTCAAGATGCTACCTCACGTCCCCGTGCACCACCCCATACTGCAGCTGAGATCTCCGGTTAATTATGGTACCAAATCCCTGTAACGGCTGGCTTGAACTAGCCTACCCGCATGGAATGGCAGCCTCATGCCCTCGGACGGCAAGCACGTGACATCCACGTCCCCAGTCTCCTTGCTAAGCTGAACCCATGACCCCCACTACCGAACCTCCAACTACCCTGACTACAATTAACCAGGACACCAATCCGTTCTGGAACACATCAACCCCTGTGCCGATGAGGACCAAAGTCAAACCCATCCCCACGCTCCATCTCCCACCAAGGCCATGCCCAGGCGCCGGAACCCCTTGCGCAGCTAGCTTTGAACTTACCGTTTCAGGCACCGGGGCTGCCTCCCGGACACAGCCCACATATACCGGTCCTGGATGGCGCGACGACTCGGGCGAAGGGATCATACTGTACCCCGACGGCTCCTGCACGCTGCTGGAAGCAGCACAAGGGCGCTTGGAGCAGCCGCATCAAGCCGACCCGACGACGTGTCGCTACAGCCGCGCTACCTGTGCGTCGACGTGATGGAGATGAAAATCATCACACGTCCAGAAGCCAGCGCGCTTCCCTCCGCGCTGGACGCGTACCCCAAGACATCGGAACCAACTGTGTACTTCTACTGACTTCCTCTCTACGATACACCTTGTTAGAATGCAGTACAGCGACTGACAAGTTGCATATTCAGATATTTTCAAAATGGGAACTACTACGTCAGATCTGGCGAACTCTCGCCTGCGAAACTGGCTTCTAAATCGCTGCCTGACGCACCTAGTATATATAGTGAACTGACTTTGTGTGTCCAAGCCTTCTGGCACACCAATGCAGCCGCTGACGCCATCCCCCATCCAGCATGATCGCACTATTTTGAGGGCGCGCATCCGCACCGGAACGCTACAAATTGGCCGGTACAGCAATCCTGTCACAACGTCAGAAGCATTACACCAGTTTAGCAACCCCTTGTATGCGCGCTGGGCAGCGGTGCCGCTGAGCGACATTACGCCTGCATCAGAACCAAACCGCTCAGCTTCCTTGTGAACTGCCTTCAGTGCCCACTTAGACAGTGCTGTACAGTGCTTTGACGTTTTCGATCGCATGCAGTAGCCAGGGCAGCAGCCAACGCCCTGTCCAGAGGCACCTGTGCCGTAGGGGCCAGCTGTCTGCGACTGGTGACTACCGCGGATCCAGGCGGAACAGAACCCTGCACGGGCGCTACATTGCCAGTTCGCAACCAGCCACAACCGACGCCACCGAACCTCGGCCTGGCAGAGCCGGTCTGCCTACAGCCGCTGCCGCCGCTACTCCCGACGCCACCACATCCCTCAGCAGCCGCCCCCACAAGGCGCCAACCCACCCTCATCCAGGTAACCGTGCTGGCGTACGCCAGGCCCACCTAGAGCGGCACCTGCCCCACTTTTGGCCCCATTTCCAGCATCCTCAGCACGTGGGTCATTGGGCCAGCATCTGAACGTTCGGGGAGGTCTAGGTACAGGGTGTACGGGGCGCTGGGTCCATGTGGGAGCCGCGAGGCGGTCAGGTCAGAGAGGACTTTTCACTCACTATGCACTGAGTGCGGCCCGTTGTATCTCCCGCTTCCCATCTGCAGGCGTGGGCAGTGGGCGTGCTATGGATGCGCCGTTGATGATGGCGTGGGCATGGTTGCTGGCACCACAGAGGCCATCGTCCTGCCTGGTGAGGTGTACAGTGCGGTGCCTCAGGAGCAGGCGGGCCACGTTCTCTCCAATGCTGCGCCCCTCAGCCAGCTCTGTATGCTCCCGAAGGTGTGTTGCTCTTGCATTTTGGTGCCGCTCCGACAGCCACTGCTGAAGCAAGGTGTCCCGTCCCGTTGGAGTCAGGTACGGCTTCATGGACGGCACTGCGCGTGGTGTGAACGGTCAAGAGACCCTGCCTGCGAGGTCCGGTCGTTCATGAGCGGATCTGCGTTGGCGGGTTGGGGCCCACAGGGCCCACTGCGGGCGGATAGTGTTTGCTGATCGGGTTGCGCAGCTCCCTTATCCCTGTGTTTGCGGGGTTGCCCCGAGTTCCCACCAGGCATGACGTGATCGCGGCTTGGGAGGTGGGCCGAGGAGCCTGATGGTCTTGGCGCAGTGTATCACTGAGCAGGGCGTCGGGCAGCCAGTGCAGGTGGGCAGGGAGCTCGGCATGTGGCGTAAGTGATCCATGTCTTGGGTTCCTTGGGGCGAAGGGGGTCTAGCACGCACTCGGCGGGGTTGAGGGCCAGGGTGCGGCTTGGTCTGTTTCTACGCGTACACTGCAACATGGTAACCTTGGACGCGTTGTATCTTGTATGGCAGTGTCAGGCGTGCTTCGCCTTTTTGGCAGTAGAGCATCAGCCTCGGTCTGCCGTGTGGCTGTTGGGCTTCCGTTTTTGTTTAGGTTTAGGATGTTACAGGGGACCCCTTCGGTCGGGGTGTCGTACCACACCCACCACCCCGAGAGGGCAACGAGACAGCCCTCCCAAAGCACAAAAGCCCGCTACTGCCCAGGCCTAGTAATGTCGGCTGGGGCGGCACACCATGAAGCCCTAAGCACAGGCAGTCAACTAGCACGGCAGGGCAGGACAGGCATGGCACCCAGGTACGTTTTTGCGTGCCCACACGCCTGCCGGACGCGATGCTAACAGCACCTTGACCCCTTTGAATACAACCTTGGACAGCACCTTTGGACGTCCCGTAGGGTATGACGTGGGATCTGCGTGCCCGTACGGCAACAATAACCCTGTCGTACACCTACTTTGGACAACTCATTTTTGCTATGTATTGATTAAAAATGCTATTGTTATCATCCGGCCGAAGTTGCCTGATCAGGCCCGGTTAGCTCAGTCGGTAGAGCGCAGGACTCTTAATCCTGTGGTCGAGGGTTCGAGCCCCTCATTGGGCGTCTAACACATTGCATACTGCAATATACTGTTTTGCAAAGCAGTTTTTCACCCGAGGTAACAATCATCATGGCAATCGCGCGACGTCTTTTCTTCCTTGTTGCGCGGCACCTTCCCTAGCATTGAACATACAATACAGCTGGTCAGACCTCAGACTTACGTATACAGCGCTCCATGTTCGGTGATGTTGCGCTTTGGAGCAGGAGAAGGGCTTCTCTTGCTCCAACGCGGAAACAGGCCTGCGCGCCGGTGTCAAGGGCAGGCAGCAGCCTATGTATAAAACAAACACTTGCCAAAGCTGCTTTACAAAAGGCAACGATGCGGCAGCGACTTCCTACCTGTGAGGCACATTAACCCTAAACACAGCATCTCTAGCGCCTAGCCTTGCCTTCCGCAGCCAGCATTGTCTCAATCAATAGGACTTACACGCATAGGCGATTGCCATGTGAGCAAGTCGCGGTCCCGCAAAGACGTGTTGGCGTTGGCTCCCGAACGTTTCCAAAGCTTCCGAGACGTAGGCTGTAATCCATAAAGGTATCAGGCATGCAGGAAAGCAGTTCGAGACACCGGGAGGTAGTCAGGGAAGAGTATTCCCTCGGGACAGGCGGGCGTATTCTGCAGTGGGCCACGCCAAAAGCTGCTGGGTCGCGCGTTACAGTGACAGTATGATGTGGGAGCGTCGCAAGCACTTCGACTGACCGTGGATTACGGCAGCCGTAAGACGACAGGCGCACTGCCAAAACCGTACGGCCCGCATGCTGCGGGTAACCAGGCATGCGCCCAACTCCTTCGCGGCTGCATCCACGTCCTAGCCGCAGGATGTTGAGACCAGGGCCTCTCAAATGTGGCAGACAGGGCGATGTGGTGGGCAGTGTCGTCGCCTGCTCCAGTCTAGATCTACGTCTGGAGTGCAAAGTGTTTCAATGTTCCGTGGGGGCGAAACAGGTGCCTCTGGGGTTGGGGTGGCGGTGGGGGCCCGTGTCTTTCGGATATTGGCCCCGCCTGGACCCGCTGAGTTCCGGCGAATACTACCGTAGCCGAAAACGTGGCTGGTTCGACCCATGCGATTAAGATGGAAACGCTGGGAGTGCATGCTGCTCAGGCCACCTCAGACGTGAGGCCAGGGCCTGCCCAATGCTGCAGACACAGCGGCGACTGTCAGGCAGCATACAGCTCCAACGCTGTACGAATGTATGTATGGTTTTACAGTTTTGGTCCCCTTCCAGAGCCCAGCCCCATACCGCTCGAAACACAGAGCTGGTCCCGGCCATTAGGGACACGAGGTTTCCCACCCCTCTCGCTGTACGGAAAGGAGCCACAAGCTCCATAAGGTACAGGCCACGACGTGCGGGCCTCAAGTTTACCCTACCACAGCCTGGTCCCGCCCCCACAAAGCTTCTCCACAAGACGCACCCACAGAGCACACGCAGCACCCCTGTCGCGGTCCCTCAACACCCTTTTACCCAGGAGGAACCGGATACGAGGGAGCTGTACGGAGGAATTAGCCAGTATCAGCCCCCCGCTTGCTGCTTTCGCTCCTCCCCAATCGAAACCCCAAGGGCCTCCCGCGAACACAGGCGACACGTGCCCTATAACCGCCCCCCGCACAGAAGCACCCCTCCACACCAGGCAGGCAAACAAGACAGGGTAGGCGCAGTACGTGTACAAGTTCCTGGGCAGTATCCGCCCTTGCATCAGTTAGTGTTAAGGGCCTCCGGCCAGGTGCAAAGGAGGCTGCCGTCCACCCGAAGCCAGGGGTGGGCCGTGCCGACCTCATCCCACCCTGTGCGTGGCAAACCTAGGCTTGCAAACGCCCGCAGGTGCGCCCACATGCATGCAACTGCCCGACGTGAGGCTTGCGACACCAGGGACTGCCACTGGGGAACCGCTGCTCTGCCCCTCAGCTCCCGCATGCGTGCGTGCATGATTTGGCCTCCAGGGCCGCCACGGCCACCACCTCCCACACACACTGCTGCACCCCCGAAGGCGCACTAGCCAGCCACACATGCTCCCTCCGTATGCCCTCCCCTGCTGGCCACCCATCCTGCACGCTCCCCACCACTGCTCGAGCAACCGGGCAGTCCCAGAAATGGTGCTGCCTGGGTTGCTGGCCCCAGTCCGCTGGCCCGCCGAAACCCCCACACCCGCACACCTCTGGCGCATGCCCCCTAATGTGCGAGTTACCAAGCAAGGGGACGCCATCAACCGTTAGCCGCCAAAACGTCTCCTTACGCGGTACGTACGAATCAGAACAACGGGCTCACGGTTTCACAGCAGGCTAAGGGGATAACGGTTCAGCAGGCGTACCGTGCTCCAGAGTACTCGCAAGGACACCCGCGTGAGCCAACACGGGAGGCGCAGCTGCACCCCGCTGCCCAGTGCCCACGCACCACTCTCTCTCTCTTTCACTTTCCGCACTACACTCGCCAGCCAGTCGCCTCCCCTCATCTACACAGCAGCAAGCTTCCACCACCCTAACCGTTAACGCACGGTCCCTCCTCTTCTCCTCTCCCAATCTCATGTCGCATTGATCGCTGTCCCGCTGTGGCTTCGCAAGACCGCAACCTTTCACGCTGCACGCCCCAGTTTCTCCGCTCCTCCTGGCCCTGCTCCTGCTACTCCTGCTACTCTTGCTCCTGCCACTCCTACTTCAGCTGCTCTCCTACTTAGCATACCTGCGGTTATTACTGCTGCTGCTGCTACTGTTCCGGCTCCTGCTGCTCCCGCTGCATGTCCCGCTGCTGCGCCTCCCACTCCACGGCCGTCAGCCCCCGCCGGAACACGCGCCATCCCGCCGCAGCCAGTAGCGCCTCGCCGTCAGCCGCCGCCGCTACTCGCGCCGGCCCACCTCCCACGCCGCCGCCAGGCCCTCCCTGCTGCTGCTGCTCCCCCTCCTCCCCCTGCCGTGCAGCCGCTCCACACCCGGAAAACGCATGCGCAGCGGTTGGCAGTTGGTAGTTGTGCAACAGCCCCACGAAGTACGCGTTGTCCGTGTCGTGCTCCGTGGGGCGGTACACGCCGTACAGCTTTATGCGAGGCTCTTCCGCTGCGCCGCCCCCCGCCCTCGTCCCCGCGCCGCTGCCGCTGCCTGCACTTCCGCTGCTCTCATCGCCGGGAGCCGCCCCTGGCCCTGTGCCTATCCCTACCCCAGTGTCGCTTGCGTGTTCCCCGACCTTCTGTTGCTGCTGCTGTTGGTTCTGCGGGATATACTTTGTGTAGTACTGCAGTTTGGTGGAAGGGAGGGAACACGCAAACATGGAGTCAGTTGGGGTGTCCTGCAGCGACTCCATCTGCCGTTATGGACGTATAGCTTTTCTAGCCCTCAGAAGAAGAACCTGTGCGTGTGCTTAAGCAGGCGCCGACACACACCAGCTGGCACACGGCGACACGGGCACGCCGGCCCTTCTGTCACCACGACTCCCGACTCTCGTTACCCCACCCCCCGACCTCCCGCCGCAGGCGGTTCCGAGCCACGATGACCAGAACGCACCCCAACGCGCAGCACAGGAGCAGCAACGCAGCACACGCGCGCGCTAACCCACCCGCAGCCGCTTGACAGTGCTTTGCCGCAGCTTGCGTATGTGTCCCTCGAACACGTGCGCCACGTTGTGCCCTCGGAGCAGCGCCGGACAGGTCTCCTTGTACCACAGCTGCGGACAGGGAGAGCAGGGGCAACGCAAAGGTAATGTGTAACGGGTTGCAGCGGATGCAGTGCGGGAAGCAGGCAAAATGAGCCGTTTACAGGGGCGAGCCAGAAGGAATAGCAAGCTGGAATAAGAAATAGACCGGCAAGGCGGAACAGGCAGGTGTCAGAATGCATATCGGCGGTGGAAATCGCTGCTGCCAATGCTGAGTGACGGAGTGTGTGTGGGGAAGGTGATGCACCACAACTTATGGGGAGGGCGGGGCAAAGGCGGGGATGGGCTTGGGGTTCAGGTGGACGGGTGCAGGTGGCAGCTCCTGCAGGGCGGCGCCGTTGGCTCCATGTGTTTTGCGCTCAGGTGGAAGGACAAGCTTCCGCTGAGAAGCAGCGCACGAGCATAGAGCGGTGACTAAGCACCACCGAAAGTTGCGCACCCTGTTGTCCATACGTGCTGCAGCTGTGGCGCAAGCAACTAAGTGCCATGCACACTGCGATACCGGTGCGCCACGTCGCACGCGCCGTACGTGCAATGCCGTACCTTGGTCAGCGTGTACCGCACGAAGGTGAGGCCGTACCACACGGCCCGCGGGATGCCCTCCCTGCCGCGGCTGCCGCAGTCGTACACCAGGCAACTGCGGGGGGCAGAAAGCACGCATCAGGTGCGGTGTGTGGGGCGCGGTGGGGGTTACTAGGCGGGGAGGGAGCAGTGTTGGGAGGTGTTGGACCTACCCGATGCCGCAGGCATAATCTGCCAGTTGCCAGAACGCCCAAGCACTGGCACCGTATGCATTTTTGAACAGTCCAAGCAAAATCCACGTCGTGCATCGCGTTGTGTGCAGCACAAGTGTACACCAGTCACTTGCAGGGGCAGGTGAGTTAGAAGGGGACTTGGGGACAGGGACGGGTGAGAGCTGCTAGGAGGGGAGGAAGGGGGTTGCGCTGGTAGGCGTGATGCCAAGCTTCCTGCACCAGGCAGCATCCCCACCTCAACCCACACACAGACGAACACCAACGGACGTCGGCACCCCCTCACGTGTGTCCCAGCGCCAGCTATAGCAGCAGCCCGTGACAACTCGTTGAGCAGCAAACTTAAGGCATCCGTGCCCCAGTCCCCTCCCCCACACACCACGGCTTCCTATCAATATCGTCGAGTTGCAGACTAAATCTGTCTTCCGACCGCCTAACTCCCACGCACACCACTGTACGGCATCCCGCCCTCACGTGTGCCCCAGCGCCAGTGCCAGCAGCAGCCCGCTGTCCAGCTCGTTGAGCAGCAGCTCCAGGTTGCCCTGCTCGCAGGCGGTGGACTGGATGCGCAGGAAGCTGCGGGGAGGGAGGAGAAGGGTTGATCGGTAGCAACGGGCGGGACGAGGTAAGCGCGGCGCAGCGCGGCGCAGGGGGCACGGCAAGGGAGTCACGGCAGCTGTGGCGGGACATGCAGAGCGGGCCAGTGTGCACCTCGCGCTCACCCCATGCGCCGCACAGTGTGTGCTACTGGGCTCTACCCCTGCGTGCAATGGTGTGCCCCACACCCTACGCCCAGCCCGCCCGCATTCCCCGCACCCCGCACCCCGTCATTCCACCCCATCGCCCCACCATCACCCCGCGCCGTACGTAGGCCGCGCTTGTACGACATGCCCATATCGTGCCGCAGGTTCCTGATGCAGCACCAGCTGCAATCCGCGCCACACCGTACGCACTGCAGTCAGCGGCACCCTCCGTCGGTGTACACAATGCAGCTCAACCACGCCCCCCATGCAGGGCAGCCCTTGCTTGGACGTGAACACACCACCCTCCAATCCCCACCATTCCGTGCTCGTGTGCTGTACCACATACGCCATATCACCTGCCAGCGTCCGTCGCCGGCTCCGTCCCCGTGCAGACCCCTTATGCACGGCAGTCCCTGCTCGGACGCGCACACGGCACCTCCAACCCGCTCCCTTGGTGCGTTTCCTGCCCCGCGTGCCGTACGCCGTACCTGTACGGCAGGCCCATGTCGTGCAACAGCGGCAGCGCCTCAATGCCGTTGGTGAGGTTGACGAAATGGCGGCAGCGGGCCAGGTCCAGGGGCTCGGGGGCAGGGGCCAGCAGGGCGCCGGGGCTGCTGCTGGTGCTGCTGGTGGGTGAGCGAGGCGCGTGCAGGGGCGCGGGTGGGGCCAGCAGGGTGCTGGGGCTGCTGGCGGGGGTGGTGGTGGTGGTGGTGCTGCTGCTGAAGTTGCTGGTGGTGGCGGTGGCGCTTGCGGTGTTGTGCCCTGGGGTGTTGCTGGCGGTGGGTGGGAGGGCCGGGGGCAGCGGCTCGGGGCTGGCAGCGGGCGTCACCGGTCTGCTGCTGTCGTTGCTGCCAGGAGGGCTGCTGGTGGCTACGCCATTATGCACGGTTGTGTTGGCGCTATGGCTGCCGGTATGGCAGCTCAAGACCACGTGCCGGTCAGCTCTGCTGCTGCTGCTGCTGCTGCTGCTGCTGCTCCGCCCACCGTAGGGGTCTGTGGCAGCCGGGGGCGGCATCCGTGGCACGCCCTTACGCCCGGAGGGCAAGGCACGGCACTGCGTAGGCGAGCTAGAACGTGCAGGCCCAGATAGGCCTCGGCTGTATGGATCAGATAATGTTATTTTGCTGTGGCACTGGGAGGCTGTGCGCCTAGGGCCTAGGGGATGGGAGGTGGGGAGTGCCGCCGGGCGGGGCGGGGCGAAGGGAGACCCGCTAGGGGCCCCACAAGTGCGCAGCTTGCGTCGTAAACCGGCCGACATGTAAGGGTGTCACGTTTGATGCCTTTATAGGCCTCACTTGTGCATGTTTTTAATTGTTGAATTCGGGAGCAGGGGAAGGCAGGAATGTGGGCGGCGGCACAGGTTGTTGCGTTATTGCGCGGCGATGTGTCAAGGCAGGAATGCTATACTATTGTAGTAATGCTAAATCAATTGTTACCTGGTCGCGGCCGAGCTTGCCTGCAGTCCATGAAGCGGGGTGACCTCCCTTGTCACACCGTACCGAAATCAACATTTTCCCCGAACATACGCTTCAAGTACATTCCAATTAATCCTCAAGCATTGGACATTGCGCGCGTTCATGTAGACTAGGCCGTCGACTTTCGCAATCTTTCGTCTTTGCCGCCCGCTTACAGTTAGCTCTCCCTGTGCCCAACACCGTCACATTTGAACAAGTCATGTTCTGGATCCGCTCCCCGCGATGAATGGAGGCTGCAGCTGAGCGCGGCAGAGGTGGAGGGCGGAGCCAAGGGAGGGGCCCCAGGCGCCCGCGTGCCTTCCTGCAACGTCGCACCCCATAGCCGCGCAGCCCTCCCTGCGCAACCGTTCATCACCACCATCAATACCACAGCAACAACTTGTACAGTAGCGCCAACGGGATTGCCAAGGAAGGCCATCTAGCTCAGCCCTCCTCCGTGGGCAGCCTCACAGGGCGGTGAGGAGAGCCCTCGCTTACACACACCTGGGGCCGGGTCGAGGGTGCAGCAGCAGCTCCGCCACTGCGCCATGCGGACGGCCCCGGTCCTGGAACAGCCTGTGGGCAGGCGAGAGGTGCGTACTCGGGGGCACTGAGCGCGTGACCGTTAGGCGGGTGGCACAGGGCGGCATGAGGGGGGGATGAGGCGAGGGCGGTGGTGACGCATAATGCATGTAGAGCGCCCGCGTGGACCAGGATCGATCCGGGGGTGACTGCACTGCATCAGACTTGCAACGACCGCTCGGAGCAGCGTGGAAAGCCAGTGCCACGAAATGCGTTTCTGGTGTGGCGTGTGGGTCCACCCAGCTCAGCTTTGCAGCTGCGTTTTAATGCCGTGCTGGCTGAAGGAACGTGTGGCGGCACTCGCAGGCTCTGGAGGCGTTGACGGCGGCGCTGAGGGCGGCGGCTGCGGTCCCGGGGGGCGTCAGGGCCCTGACCAAGGCCCGGCGGGCGGCACTCGGCCGGGCAGCTGATCAGGTGGGCGAGGTGCAGGGCCAGGGATGGGGGGGAGGGCCCGGCCGGCGGTGTGTTGCGCTGGCGGAAAGCCCCGTGTCGACATTGCGCGGGTTTGTAAGCCTTAAATCCTGAGAGCAGCTGCTGGGAGGGCGCAAGAAACTGTAGGAGTGCGTTGTGCGGCTGGGGGGTGAGCGCCGGCGTTTGGGGTTGGTGGGCGTGCGGCGGGAGCGACGGCAGTACACAGCGCAACGCCCCACCGGACACCGGCCGTGCAGCACAGCCAGCCTAGACAGCAGACGACCTGCACGTCGTACCCTGTTACCATCTCCTCATTACAAGCACTTTCACCTTGCTCCCATACCCCAGCTCGACTCATGGCAGCGGCAGGCGCCTCCGCCCCCTGCCCCGGCCGCCGGGCAGGAGGCGTCCAACCCCGCACACACTCACACGCCCTCAACCAAGCGCAAACGCCACGGGGACGATGCGGGCGGAGCTCCTAGCAACCCTCACAATGATTACGGTCGTGACAGTGACAGTGACGGGGAGCCTCCTGTGCCCCGGCCCACCGGCGGCCAGGGCCTAGCCGCCGACGGGCCGGACAGCAGCGACCCCGGCTACACCTCCGCCCTGACGCACCACGTGTTCGCAGTGCTGGTGGCGCACTCCATGATGACGGCGGGCGGCCTGGCGGCGCCGGCGCCGGCGGCTGCCGCTGCAGCCGCAGACGCCGCCGCTGTGGCGGCTGTGGCCGACGCAGCTGGCGCCGCTGGCGGCAGCGAAAGGGGTGGCAGCGGCGGCGGCGACGGCGCCGACCCCGTGCGTCGCGGCTGCTACCTGCTGGCGCGTGTGGCGTGGGCTGGGACGTCGGAGCAGGACCGGGCGGCGTTCACAGCGGCGACGGCGCCGCTGGTGGAGCTGCTGGCGGCGGAGGAGCGGCGGCGGGGGCGGCCGCTGGCGGAGACGGAGGTGCGGGAGCTGCTGGCGGGGATGCACGATGGCGGCAGCGGCAGCGGTGCTGGCGGCAGTGGCGGTGGGGCGTCGCTTTTGGAGCTGCTGACGAGGCAGCACCAGGGGCAGGAGGAGGAGAAGGGGCGGGGGCAGGCTTTGGGGGAGGGTGCGGAGGGGCAAAGGGCGGCGCGGCGGCAGGCGGGCGCTGGAACACCCCGTCGGCGGCGAGGGAAGGACGACGGCGACGGCGGCAATGGCGGGGAGGGTGGTGGCAGCGATGGCGGCGGCGGTGGCGCGCCGAATAGGCGTGGCAGGGCGGCGCGGGATGGGGGGCGCACTGCCCCAGCAGCTGGTGCTGTTGCTGGCAGTGTTGCGGCTGGTGGCACGGCAGCTGCCGACGCGCCAGGTGCGGCACAGCCAGGGCCCACGGGCTGTGAAGGACAGCTGGGGCCGTTGCCGGCCGTGGCCCGGCGGGGCAGGCGGGGGCGGGCGGACGGGGCCCGCAAGCGGCGGAGGGCGGAGGTGGGGCCGGAGGGCAGGTCGGAGAGGGAGGCAGCGGCAGAGGCGGAGGCGGAGCCGCCGGGGCAAGGTGACGGCGGGGCGCCGAGCAACAAGGGCAAGGTGAAGCGGCGGAAGAAGGCAAGGGTTGGCGAGGAAGCGGGGAAAGCGCCGCAGCGGGACGCGGGGGAGGGAGAGGCGGCGCAGGGGCGGGAGCAGGTGCTGGCTGGAAGCGTTGGAGGGGTCAGGGCGGAGGCGAGCGACAAGAAGCGCCGTAAGAATGATGCACAACGGGCGAAGCGTTTTGGGCTTGGGGAGGTCACGGCAGGGGAGGGCGGCGAGGAGGATGGAGGAGTGCAGGAGGAGGAGAAGGAGACGAGGGGGCGTAAGCGGCTGGCAGAGGACGTATGGGCGCAGCATGGTGGAGGCGGGGATGGCGGGGAGGAGCGCGGGGAGGAGTATGGGGAGGGCCCGCAGAGGAAGAAGAAGAAGAAAAAGAGGGAACGGGGTGCGGATGGGGAGGTGGTGGACACCGGTGTGAATGGGGAGGATGCGGGTGCCAGCGGAGTAGGGCGCGAGCAGGAGGCGGGCTCTGGGGAAGGCGAGGTAAAGGAAAGGAAGAAGCGGAAGGTGAAGGGAGCCGGAAGTGGGAGAGGGGACGGGGAGGAGGCGGCGCCAAAGGGGGCCGAGGCGGCGGCCGTTGCCGTTGTCGTTGCAGCAGCAGGCGAAGAGGGGCTACAGGGTGAAGATGAGGGCAGGAGGAAGAAGCGGAGGAAGAAGGACAAGGCGGGCAGCGGCACGGGCAAGCAGCACCTGTATTTCGACTCGAATTGATACAGGGCAGCTAGACAAAGGTTCTCTGGCGGGTACGGTATGGGAGTTTGAGGAAGTGTTCTGGACGCGGTTGTGCGGTTGTGCGGTTGTGCGATGTGACGCCAAAGCGCGGCCGTAAGTGAAAGGGCTGGTGTACGTGACCCCGTGCGCCTGCGCTGTTCACAAATTGGATTCAAAGGTGTACATCCCTTGCGCATCTCATGCACCTGCGTGCACCAAACCTTTGAGCATATGACAGCGTTCATGGCAATACGCACTGCACGCTGTGGGACACGAAAGATGTACAGCATGCAAGTACGCGTACACGCCGGTGCGGACCAGAAGGCTATCAGGTAGCGGTACTGGGCTACTGACTTGCAGGGGAGCTCCCTTGGTGGCTTGCGGGGAAGGTGTGAGCGTGTGACACGTGCGTGTTGCGTCCCCAGTGTGGCACCGGGAACAGGTTTGCGCTGACTGTGGCTGTAGCTCGCGTGGCCAAGCAAGCCTGTAACGCAGTTGTGCGTTTCCTGTCACCAGTGCTTGCCTGCGCACCATGCAGGGGATATTGCGGCGATCTCCTCTAAGCTGTGCCACGTCGGCAAACGTCTCCGACAGTCTCCGATGGCGATGGCGCACGCACACGCAGGCGACAAGAGACGCGCATGGGGCCCATATGCCAAGGGGTCAATGTGCCGGGTCAATGTGCGGACATACAGTGTTCCGAGGATTCAACTCTCCATGTTACTTGAGCCCCGCGTGCATGTATACTTCACCTGCGGTTGTCGCGATGGAAACGCCGCTCTGCGGCCTAATCGGCTGACGTTGCAAGTGACATCAAACATACTGTAGCAAATTTATAAAGAAGCATAAGGTAACCTGCCGAGGCGTGGGGCACCCCCTTTCCGCCTAGGCCAACCCCCGCTGGAGCTCCACGCAGCCTGGGTCACCGTGCACAGGAACGACCTTGGCGGTGACATCCCCTGCCAAGATGTATCTTTGTGCAGACCAGTGAGGTATCTGCGTGCACCAACGGGAGACGCAGCTACGCGAGAGCTTTCTTTCCGCTGCACCATAGCGTTAAGGTAAGGTAGTGGCAGTGGACTAGCACAGCAGTCCGGGGCGCACGGATGCAGCACGGGTGATGGTGGCCTGCGTTCCGCTGCTGAGGTCATGTCCCATGTCATGGTGAGTTGCGGGACGCCTACGTGCCCTAGTGGCAAATGTGCCGGCAACGGGCTGAAGCATGCCGTACAACAACCACGCTCCCTTCCCCTGGCACATGCCGCACAGGCTCGGCGGCTGCCCCAGGCCCAGGCACGATGGCTGGCCATCGTAAGCCCCAGTTTGTGTCAGGGATGCGCGGATGCCCCCATGGGTGGAGTACGTGGTGTCTGTCCGTCCTGATGTCGCATGCCGTAGTCCTTCAAGAGCTCTGTTGACATGGCGACGTGCGTGGCTCCGCTGTGTGCAGGCACCTCATCAGCTCGCAAGCTGCGGCCTGGAGCCAGTCGAGGGGACCCCAGGCCTCTTCGTCCTGAAGCCTTGGGATGCGGATGCCGCTGCCGCCACCGCCACGAGTACTGGCGCGCTTTCCCTGCCCTTCTTCTTGGACCCCGGGGCCAGGCTGACGAAGGACATCAATGGCTGGCTGCGCCGGGTGCGCTCCTGCTTCGAAAACATGGATGAGCACTACCTCCTGGGCGTGCCTGGCGTGCCACTCTACATCAACGGTCTGGCCAAGGTGGGAGGGCAGAGGTTTCCATCAGGTTCTCCCATGTGCAAGGGCCGGCAGGATGTTCAGCAAGGGACCGCCCATGTGCAGTAGGGCCTGGGAAGCTGCTGATAGTCGCAGACGTTGCAGTGCATCTCTTGAGCCCTTTCTCATAAGGGGACATGGGCAACCAAGGGGATTACACAAGCAACCAAGAAAGCGTAAGCATTATTGCTCCTGCCACCTTGCGCTCGCTCGTGCAGTCGGGCAAGTCCTACCTGCTCAACTTCATCCTGCCGGCGCTGGCCAGGGCCCACTTGTACGGCGGCAGCGGAAGGGGCAGCGGCGGCAGTGGCGGCGGCAGCAGTGGCGGCCAGGCAGTCCTTCTAGAGCCCAACTTTTTGGCCGTGGACTGCTCGGGCTGCGATCGCCGCAGCGGTATCGCCGGCTTCCTGCGAGGCTTCCTGACTGGGCTCAAGAAAAGCGCCACCGCGCAGCAGCTGTCCGCTGCAGCCGGTGCCCGCCGACCCATACATTGAGTGCGTGGCTGTCGCCATTCATGATTTCATGCGGAACCTGCCGCGGGACCACCTCAACTTCTTGCTCGTCGACGAGGCGCACAGCTTCTACCTGCTGGAGCACGCCGTGTCGGGTGATGGCGCATGTGGCAGCCCCAGCCTGGACTGGGGCGAGATCCAGGAGATGCGCCGGTGAGCCGGCCCAGGCCCTCCCTCAGGCGCAGTAGCTTGGGGGCACGAGCGCGGGTGTGAGGCAACTCTGTTTGGAGCGCACCTAGCTGGTGCCGCTCGCACGCGGGGCAAGAGGGCGCGGAGGAAGGCTGAGAGTGCGGGGCGTCCTGGCACGTGGACGTCCGGTTACATGGGTTGTTAGTGATGATGCGTGTGAGTGAATTTGTGCAGGCGTGCGCATGGGCGGCCAGACGCACGCACCCTGACTGCCCTACACCCGTGCAGCATCCTCAAGGGGCTGCTGCTGGACAGCCCCCCCTGGGTCGCCTGGGCGCTCACCGGCAGCGCCATGGCCACGCTGTGGGCAAACGTGGCGGCCACCCCCGTGAGCGGAGTGTGGTGCGGTCCCTGGACTTGGTGCTGCGGGGGTGCGTGGGGTCGTGCGGGCTGTTGCAGCCACTGGGTACCGTACACGTAGAGCGCAAGGAAGGCAAGCCGGTTGGGGTCAGCAAGGTCGTGGACCCCTCAGTTGAGCGCCTCTTGATAAATGCTAGCCTCCTTGTTCTCCAAGTGGCAGCCCTGCATCTGCCCTGCAAGTGCAAGAGGCATGAAACGTCAGGCGTAGTACACGGACGGCTGATTGCACTTGCTGGAATGCATGCGGCTGTCGCCCCTTGAGCAAAGCAGGGCCTTTGCCTGCTCTGTGCGCCCTCAGCCCCACGGCTACCCCCTGATCATGCACCACTTCCCGGTGAGCCTGGATGCGGAGGCGTCTCGAGAGACGCTGGCGGTCGCTTGGGAGCAGCTCCAGATCCAGCACGCGGCGGCGCACCCGCCGCTGCCACCCAACCTGGTGTGGCAGTCGCCGCCCCACCACGCCATGCTGGCGTTCATGTGCGAGCAGTGGACGATCCACGGCGGCGGCAGCGCTCGCACAGCTGCGCAGCTGGTCCGGCAAACATGGGTGCAGGAGCTCCTTCCCAAGGTGCGGCCTGATGCTTGGTGTAATGGAAAGGGCTTGTACGTGCATGATTACCTGCCTTGCGTGCAGTGTTCTCAAGATCAAGCCGTGCCGTTGTTGGGCGGCACTTGGTCTTGATCAAGTGTGGAACGTACTGTCTCTGACTCCAGCAACAGGGCAGAGAATAGCCCTTGCGACTGCACCCCGCTACTCATCTGATTACCACCCGGTCATGCCCATGCATGCACTCCTTGCTTCACAAACGGTAGGTGGGAGCTGGCGTGTATGACAGTCAATCCCGCGTGCCTTGTGTGTGTCCAGGCGCTGGCAGACCTGCGGGTGGCGCTGCATGTGCTGCAGGAGCCCAGCATGATGGTGAATCGGCCCCAAGCGCCGCTGCTGCTCCTTCACGGCCTGCTGGACCCGCACTGCGGAGTGTCGCGCTACTCGCTCCCGCCGGCCTTCGAGGCGCTGCTGCGGACCTACGCTACCGAGCGTGAGGGCAGGCTGGTCATGGAGAACACCCTGCTCCGCGAAACGCTGCAGGTGTGTACATGGCGGGGGAAGGGGCCCCCGCTCCCTCATGCGTCTCACCCTGCTTTCCTGCTAAGCGCTAGGTGCATGCATGTCACGTCTTGTCAGCAACCGCGGTCGTGGGCGACGCCACCCTTAAGGCGTGGAGATGGCGAGGGACACGAAGTTACCAGGATGTCCGATCAGCTCGGCATACCGTACTGCGGGCAAGTACCATACACCCGTGGTCTCGAGTTGCATGTCCGAGTGCGACTTGTAGCGAGCTCCGTTGAGCCACTCGCGTCTGATCGCCACAACTGGTAGCGTGAAGGGTGTGGCCGAATAGCTGCCAGTGGTAGGTCGGAGTGGCTGGACTCCCAGCTGACGTAATGCACGTGCGTGCACCTATCTGTAAGTCTCCTGCTACTCCATCCAGGTGCATGTCGCAATTGGCTGAAGACCTCCATGTTGACCCCAACCTCCCTTGCGTTCCAGGGGGTGACCAGTGATTCGGGGGAACTGGTGACTACCGTGGACGATGAGGCCCTCCCCAGCCTGAGCTCTGCGCTGTACAGGGAGCTGCTGGTGTTGGGCGAGCGCTGCAAGCAGGACCCACCTGGCACCAACGTGCACCTGGATGGCCTCCTGCGTGGCATGGCATCGGCGTTGGATCGCAAGGCGTCCAAGCTGATGAAGAAGCGGTGGCTCAAACAGGTACGGAGTGTGCGATGTGCGGGGGCTGGGTGTGCACAGTGCTGACGACGTGGGGGATGACAGGGGTGTTTGCGCAAGGGTCAGCAACGGCGGCGTACGTGAGGTTGGTGGTACCTGTGCGCGGGAAAGAGAGGGTACGGCGAAGCTGCCGCACGGGTTCCTGTGCGCTGACGGTACGGTTCGTGGTAAGGTCTGAGCCATAGCGACGCTGTCCATGTGGCAACTCCAAGGTACGCCTTCCATATCCAGTATGCCCCCGCCTGCAGGTGCTCAACCACCCGTGCAACAGCCAAGGCGCCAAGCAAGTGTTTGAGGAGACGCACCGGGCACAAGCTGCGCAGGACGCTGTAGTCTGCCTCCACCACTTCCACGGCCTACTGCACAGCACCCTGGGCCACGGCACTCTCTCAGAGCAGCGGGAGGTCCTGGAGGCCTACCCGCCACCCCTCAAGGCCTTCCACGCCGATGGCCGCATCGGCCGCATGCTCACCGAAATGTTCACCACCCTGCCAGCACACAGCCCGCAGTGTGGGAAGCGACGGACGCAGGTGCAGCCGCCCGCGCAGCTAGTGCCGTTGCCGCCCGTGGTCCGGCGGAGCATGGACCATGGAGGGGCAGGCGGACGGGGACCGTAAGGGGCGGAGGGCGGAGGCGGGACCGGAGGGCATGTCGGGGGAGGAGGCAGCGGCGGGGGAGGAGGCGGCGGAGGCGGGGCGGGGTGGCGGGGAGGGGCCACGGAGGGAGGGGAAGGGGAAGTCGTGGAGAGGGCAAGGGATGGTGGGGGAGGGGAGGATGCGCTGCAGCGGGGGCTGGGGGACGGGGAGGCGGGGCAGGCGCGGCGGCGGCGGCGGCGGGCGCAGGGCCCAGCTCAGGGCGTTGGAGGGGCCACAGAGGGGGCGCGCGGTGAAGGGTGCCGGAAGGGGGAGGCTAAGCGGGCGAAGCGTTTTGGGCTTGGGGAGGTCACGGCAGGGGAGGGCGGCGAGAAGGATGGAGGAAGCAAGGAGGAGGTGAAGGACACAAGGAAGGGTAAGCGGCTGGCGGAGGGTCGGGGCGGGGTGCAGCACGGTGGCGGCGGGGAGGGCGGGAGGGAGCGCGGGGAAGGCGGGGAGGGTCATGGGGAGGGCCCGCGGAGGAAGAAGAAGGAGTGGAGGAGCGGGGTGCGGATGGGAAGGTGGTGGACGTCGGCGCGAGCAGGAGGTGGCGGGCTCTGGGGAAGGCGGGGTACAGGAAAGGAAGAGGGAGGAGATGAGGGCAAGAGGAAGAAGCACAGGAAGAAGGAAAAGGCGGTCGTTGGAGTGAGCGCAGGGGACGGGGGGACGCGCGGGGCAGCGCAGGCGCCGTGATATGTCATCGCTCATCGGCGGCAAGGGAGAGATGTTTGGGCAAAGCTGGTACACGAAGACTGTGGAGCGTGTATGCTACTGCGGACTGTTTGCGGTACTGCGGCGAAACGGCGGTTGCAAGGTTTTGTTGTGTGGAACACTTGTGTAGGTGCAAGCAGCACTCAGGCCAAGCGGTTGTTGGGTTGATATGCCTGTAACGCTACAACGCTTGTGCTCTTAGTCGAATGCCTGGGCTTGGACGTGGGAGATTGCGGCCCGCTGTGCCCAGCTGTGCAAGCCAGGGAGCATCTGCAAGCAGGAGAGCTCCCCTGTCCGCAGTTCCAAGCAAGCCTGAGGGCCTCCGTTTTGGACATGAAAGCATGGCGAACCAGCCACGCACGTGCCTCGTGCACGGGCAAGTCCCATGCTGGCTTTGGGTTATGGGTGTACACGTAGCCGTACATCATCAAGCTTCCAGTCTATGGCTAACAAAGCTCTGGATACGCAGCTTTGGCCTAGCGTGTACAAAAGGTAGGTGGACCTCTTGCATGGGTGCTGACATGGGGCATGCGCATGGGTGGTACCGTCTGCATAGCCGGGATACCCGCAACCCTTGGTTACGGTTCACGTGCATATTCCATGCAATGTTTCCCTCCTGGGTTACCCGCTGACCCGGCTGAGCCATCGCCGGTCAGCCTTTTTGCTTTCTTTGCCCAGTAAGCGGGCCACGCATTTCCGTTCCTACAAAGTGCAAACGTCTACATACTGGAACTGTAAACACTGCAACTTCGCTGCATAGCGCTGGGTCAAGGGTACCTCGGAAGTTGGCATCGCTCGACACCTTCTGGCGTGACAGCAGGCCAGGCAGCGCCGGAGTACCTGCAGCTGGAGGCTGGTGCCTAACTGCATAAGTTGGCGATCTGAAAAGCGCCCTCGGGGGCCAAATAGCCGCCGATCGATATGTCGGGGGGCGGCGTCAGCGTGAACCGGGAGAGTCTGGTCCAGCGGCTCCAGACTCTCAATATCAGCCAGCAGTCAATTGAGGGCACCTCGAAGTGGTGCCTGTTCTATGTGAAGGATGCTAAGACAGTGGTCAACATCTGGGCCGAGGAGTTTGGACGCGCAAGCCCGGAACGGCGAATCGCGTTCCTGTATTTAGCAAATCATATCCTGCAGGTCAGTCTTTATCTGTCCGCGTTAGGGACCGACACCTCTGTTCACGCCGAAGGGTCATACCGCCGGGTAACCGCTCTCAGCCTGCGCCTGTGGGCCCCGGCGGGGCGAAGCAGCCAAATGCGGGGTTGCGCATGATGCAGTAGCTGCTGCCTGAAGACAACCCTGGGCACGGATTTCCGGCACGCCGCGGGGCCGCTAACCCACGATCAACCCGGCCTCCGCACATCAACCCGTACTGCACCCCACCTGCATCCCTCCTCGCCTCTAGTACCCACGCATCCTGCAACTGCAACTGGCGCAACCATTCCCACTGACCCTCCAACGCGCCTCCTCAACCTTCCTGCTGCTCACCCCTCCTCCCCATGTAAACAGGAGGGCCGCAAGAAAGGCCGCGAGTACGCTGATGAGTTCTTCCGCGTGCTGCCGCGCACGCTGGCGGCGGTGGCGCGGTCGTCGGACGAGAAGCTGCGGAGGGCAGGAAGCCGCCTGGTGGACATTTGGGATGAGCGCAAGGTGGGTGCGCATGGGCCGGGCAGGGACGCTGCAGGGGCGGGGCAGGGAGCGGGGAGGGGCAGGCTAGAGGGCATGCCGGACGAGCAGGGGGCGTGGATGAAGGGGCTCCCTGGCCAATGAGGTGGGCGGTTGGTGCTGGTGTAGTTGAAGCGTGGAGGTTGGCCGGTGGAGATGCTGTTGGGAGCCGTTGCAGCTGGCGTTGGGGGGGTTTTGGGTGACACACGGCCGTTGGCGGAGGGGAAGAGACCGGCAGGGCGGGCAGCAGAGTGGAGGCTGGCAGGCGTGCGGGGCCAGCGCAGGGTGGGTGGGGGCGGGGAGTCGTTGGGCACGGCTCGGGCGGACTGCGGGAGCCCTCCACCTGGTGGCGGCGATGCGGGTCGTGCGGGTGGGTTGTGGAGGTCACGGCGGAGGCGGAGGGCAGCGGGGTCGCTTGGCGGGACGGGGACGAGCGGCGCAGGGCCCAGTGTGTCGGAGACTTGGGGACAGGGGTACACAGGGGCAACCAGGCACACGGGGTGACGGGGTCATGCTGGCCGACCGGGCGCTGCAACTTCTCCTGCCCCTTGGTGCCATGTGTTGAGTTGGCTTTATGTTTAGCAGGGTGAATATGTGTTGAGTGCTCGAAACCACGCTTCACGGCATCGATACCCACACTTCACTACCTTCCTGCGCCCCCTCAGGTGTTTGGCAGTAGCCAAGTCAAGGTGCTCAAAGAGCACTACAACGGGGCCAAGGCGGGCGGGCACGGGGGCGGCGGCGGCGGGGGCGGCGGCGCGGGGGGCTCCCACGGGGCGCACGCGGACGGCGGGGGGCACGGGGGAGCAGGGGGCGGGCATGGGGCAGGCGGGGCGGCGGCGGAGCTGGCTCAGCGCAAGCTGGCGGCCGTGGGGTCGCTGGCGGACGTGCTGTTTGAGGTGGCCAACGCGGCGGCCAAGAGCAGCGAGTGGCAGACCAAGTGCCTGCAGATCAAGGCGGTGAGCAGGGAGGGGAGGGCGGAGCGGGCAGGGAGAGGGCGGAGGGGGCAGGGAGAGGGCGAGAGGAACAGTTCCGGCGGCGCGATATTGGGAGACGGTACGACCAGTTAAATTATCCTTCGGGGACAGGGTGGAGCTGTAGGGCGGACAAGTATCGGATGCAGGGCGAGCGGGGTTTGGAGCTGTGGCGGGTGAGGGGGTTGGGGACGCGGGGCCTGGCGCAACGCCTGGCGCCAGCGGCGGCCGCGGGGTCATGGGTGGCCACATGGGGTCAGGCGGTGGGGAGCACCGATGGCTGAGCGGGGCGAGCCGGGCGCTGTCTGCGCCGCAGGCCAGAGCTTTGGGACACCCGGGCCAGGCAGGGTCTGAGCATGCAGGTTAGGGAGCCCGCAGTGTGACGCCACTAACCCCCAACACCCCTCCCTTGCGCCCCACCTCCCGCTACCAACCATGTGGGCCCCTCACCCCAGGCGGTGTCCTCCCCCGACGCCTCGCTGTCTGAGCTGTCCTCCGCCGCCTCCACGCTTGGCTCCGCACTGGACGCGCTGCGGGCCGAGATGGAGCGGCGCAAGAAGGCGGTCACCTACATCCGCATGCACTTGTCGCAGCAGGTGGGGCGAGGGGCGGGTACTTGGGGTACGTGTCAAGTATCTGTGGCGCATGGGGATTGGGGGCGAGGGGAGCTGACCTGCACCCGCATGCACCTGTCGCAGCAGGTGTGGGCGGGGGCCGAGTGCATGGGGGTTGGGGCTAGGGGAGCTAATCTGCATCCGCATGCACCTGTCGCAGCAGGTGGGGGCACGAGGGCGCGGTGGGAGGCCACGCGCATGAGGTGGGCCGTCGGGGTGGGGCTATGCAGGGCTGACCCGCACCGATACCTTATGCACCTCGTAAAGGGAGACTGGGGGCCTGGGTGCGACGCTGGGGCCCACAGCAGTGCTGGGACGTTCAGTGCATGAGGAGCCCTCCCGCCTCATGTCGCGGTCCCCATGAGCACACACCCACACCCTACACCCACACGCACCCCAGGAGGACAGCCTTAAGCGCACCGAGGAGGCGCTGTCGTCCCTGGCCGCACAGCGGGCGGAGGTGGAGGAGCGGCAGGCGGCGGTAAAGAAGCAGCAGGAGCAGCGGGAGCAGCAGGTGGGGCGCTGCGGGGTAGGGGAGCATGTGGGGGCGCACGTGGCGACGGAACAAGGGAGGGCGGCTGGGCTGGGCAGCTGATTGCGAAGGGGTCGGCATGGCCGGCACTGCATGCTGGGGGGCATAAGGCAGCAGGACCCGCCCCTCTTCAAGCTTCACTTGCCGCTTGGTGCCCCAGTTGCCTGCAAGGCCTGGGATAGATCAATTTTGCCCAGAGGGCTCATCAGCTGGCTGATGAGAATGAGGGTTGAAGAGGAGGCTAGCGCACGCCGCACACCCGCTGGTGCGCTTGGCGGCGCCGCCGCTGGTTCTGCCGCCCGCTGCAGCGGCAGGGGTAACTGCAAAGCGGCGAAGTAACTGTATCGGCAACGGTCAGCCTGCAAAAGACGAGGTTAGCGTCAAGCGGCGAAAAGGCGACAACGGGGCAAAAGAGGTTACCGAGTAATACTTGCCGACTGAAGGGCTGTGTTGGCTATGCTGGAAAATGGCTGCGCTATTTACTCACTTGCAGGGGCAGGGGTGTGCGGGCTGTGGGGAGCGATCCGGAGGGCGACAGTTGGAGGCCAGGGCGGCGCTGGGGTGTTTGCGGATAGAAGCCCTGCAGGCCGCGGTTGCGGTAGCACTCATCAGTTCTCACTGTGGTGGTTCCACGATGGACGCGGCAGCTGCATGTTCGCTTGCCCCGCGACCGTGGGGCGCTCGGCCAGTAATGGGTCGCTGATATGCGATACCTTTGCTTGTCTTGTGCTGGTCCACAACTTGCCGCATGCCATGCCCCCGCGCCGCAGGAGCGGGAAGAGCGCGAACGACGGGAACGGGAGCAGCGGGAGCGGGAAGAGGCTGCCCAACAGCAGCAGCAACAACAGCAGCAGCAGCAGGGCCCCGGCGGCATGGGCGGGCCCGACGGCTTCCTGATGGGCGGCCCGCAGGGCAGCGGGGCCATGGGTGTGGGCCTGCCGCCCGGCATGGGCCTGCCCCCGGGCATGCCGCCCTTCCTGCCCATGCAGGGGATGCAGGGGATGGACCCCCTGGGGCTGCTGCCGCCGCTGGGGCTGCTGGGGCCGCCCGGCGGGCCGCCCATGGGCTTCCCGGGCATGCAGGGGATGCCGGGCGGACCCATGGGTCACCCGCAGCAGGGGCACATGGGGCAGCAGCAAGGTGGGTGCGGTGCGGGTTGACAGCAGGGGACGGTGCTGCCGGAGTCGTGTTGAATGGTTGAATGTTGAAGGTTGGCGGTGCGGCCGGGTTTGGGTAGGGTGTCGGTGATGAGCGGGCAGGCGCTCGGTGCAGCTGGTGTTGCTGTGGCGTAAGCCACAAGGTGCACCCTGGTTGCGGTGTGCTCACGCCAAACGCCATGGAGTACGTCGCGGCGCTGTGCACACCGCATCCGTAACGCCCGCCCCTGGATCCCTTGCGTGCAGGCATGTCTGGTGGCCCCATGGGCATGGGCGCCATGCCTGGCATGCCCCCCCTGGGGGACCTGGCGGGCGTGCTGTCAGCCCTCAGCGCCAGCGGCTTTGGGGGCGACCATATGGCTGCGGCGGCAGCCAACGGGATGGGGGGCCAGCAGGGGCAGGGGCACGGGCAGCAGGGGCAGGGGCAGGGGGGGCAGCAGGGCCCCGGCGGGCCCATGGGTATGGGCGGCATGGGCATGGGCATGGGCATGGGGGGGCAGCAGGGCTCAGGGCAGATGCAGCCCATGATGCAGCCGCAGGGGTCGGGCCAGATGGCCGGAGGGCAGGGGCAGCAGGGGCAAGGGCATGGGCAAGGGACGCAGGGCGGGGGGCAAGGCATGCCGCCCCCGCAACAGCAGCACCCGCAAGGTGAGCGGCATGCCGTTCAGCATCACGACAGAAGTCCCGCGTGTCATATGTGGATAAAGCATGTCCGGTGAATGGACAGGAGGATGAGGACTGTCACCCGTGCAACCACACTCAGCCGTCTCTTGCTGTTGCTGCATGCCCCCCGTCACTACAATCCTTCCAACCCGTGCACCTCCGTACCCCTCGCCCTCGCGCTCTCCCTTTCTTGCCCCCGCAGGACCCCACCCTCACCCCGGCGGGCCACCTCCCCCAGGCCAGGGCCAGGGACCGCCGCCGCTGCACTCGTCCTCGTCAGCGGGCGGCGGCGGCGGCGGCGGCGGCGGCGGTCCTCCCTCCCTGGATCCCGCCGGCATTGACCAGCTGGCGGCGGCGCTGGCCTCCAACACGGACCAGACGGCCATGTTGCTGGCCAACGCCTTCGCCAGCATGAGCCAGGTGGGGTGCCATGTGCATTCCTGACCTGCATTAGGCGGGACGTCTGGTCGAGTGGGAGCAAATGGTGCATGTAGCTCCGCTGCATAACGTTATGACGCCATGTTGCTGGCCAACACCTTCGCCAGCATGAGCCAGGTGCTACGCGTAACCTCCACCCTGCTACTTGGCCCAATTCCGTTTCTGCCTCAGCGCTTGTGAACACCTACCTTGCCTTCACCCCGCCCCTAACCCCGTTCCCATTGCTGTACGGTCGCGGTGCTGAGCTGGAAGCGCGGTTTGTTCCCCACTTTGCAGGAGGAGCGCGACCGCCTGGGCGCCAACCTGGGCAGCGCGCTGCAGCACAACACCGACCACAACGGCAGCAACCACCAGGGGCAGCAGCAGGGGCAGGGGACCCAGGGCCAGCAGCCGCCGCTGCCGGGGGACGGCGGCGGCGGCGGCGGCGAGCCTCCCAGCCCCGTGGGTCCGGCGGGCGAGGTGGATATGGACATGCCGTACGACCCGGAGTTCCCCGACTGAGGCAGGGGAAGGGCAGGAGGCAGTTGGTCTTGCGTCGTGGGTTATTAAAGTTGGGTCGTGGGCGGAGCTTGAGGCGGGCACGAGTGGCAATGGCGCAAGGCAGCTGGGCCTGTGGGGCCTGGGCCGTTGGCAAGAGCCATCCCTGCTACCAGGCTGACCCGGGGGTGGGGCGGGGCGGGGTGGGGCGGACGCGGCGAGGCTGACATGGACATATCGTACGGCCTGGATTGCCGCACTGAGGGGTGGGTGTGCTCGCGTGAGGGTCTGAGCGGCAGAGGGATCAGCCCGCCTTCCGGCCCACGGCCACTGCCGCAGGGGCGTGGGGTGGACACCGACCCGGGGGGTAACCGCAGAGCGGCAAGGGGAATTGTAAACACGGACAGGGGGGGAGGCCCGGCGGCTGGCACCACCACGGGGGGACAGCAGCGGGGCACGGGGTGGCCGACCGTTGGCCGCGGCGTCATGGCCGTTGTAGTAGGCGGTTGGGTGGTTGGGTGTTCGGGACCGTGCAGGTGTGGGCGGTAATTTTTGGGTGTGCGGGATGTGCGGGCGTGGGGGTGTGAGGAGGTGGTGGTGGGTTACTGATGCTGTTGGTCTTGCCGCCGAACGCGGGAATGTTGTCATGTGTGTTCGGAAAGGTTGTGTTGAACTGTACTGCACTGCGTACGTGGTTCTGCGACGCGTTTTGTGGGGGCATGGAACTTGGAGGCGGGCGCTTACGTGTGTTATTGCAAGCGTCCGTCAGGTAGGCGGTTGAGAGGGGCCAATGTGAAGCACAGAAGCCTTGGGCGCTGCTTCGGGAGCCTGTAAGGGGTGCACGGGGACCAGGGGACCATGCGCGCAATGGCACCTTACGGCCCATCCTCATACCGGCGTCCCGGCATCCTCGTCCCGGCATCCTCATACCCCTGCCAGCTTGCGGGCCGGATGTGCGTGGTGTGATCCAGGGGAGATCCCCTGCAGTGAACCGTCGCTGCTGCCGTTGCGCCGTTCCAGGGCCATGGGCACATTACAGCATGCAGCTACTGCAACGTGCTGGGGTTCAGTGAGCCGTTGCTAAGCCACGCTGCCGCATAGCGGCTTGAGAGTCGGATCCGGGTCGCTGGCACCAAACGCGGAAGCATGAGCATTAGTATTGCCAGCTTACGAGCCCGTCAGCAATCGCACAGCTCTGGAGTACGGCACAGGAATAAACGCTCATGCCAGCGGCCAGCAAGGCGCGTTTTGCTGGTCGCGTCGTGTACGCTACGTTACGTGGTAAGGCAAGCAGTTCGTCAGGCAACGCCAAGCCATGGGCAACGCCGCAACGGCGTACCTGTACCACACAGCAGAGTCACATCAGGGCCCGCATGCGCGTCACATTCCGCAGTGCCGGTGTCCAACTACGTGCCCCAGACACAGCTGGCGTGCAGCCCGCCAAACCTCAACACCAAGTCAACTTCGTTGGTATACCGGCAGCACATTGCACATACACTCTTACACTGCAGTGAAGGTCCGGTAATTAAGGCTGACCTCCTGGCCCCGCTCGTTAGTGCGGGCACGCATCCTGCGCGCATCAAATGGTGACAGAGTGCCGGGCGTCCGGGGAGTCTTCCAGGTTCAAGTCCGCGTCCGGTGCAGCAGTCAACAACTGGACCCAGGCAGCCTTGGCCCCCATGTGACGCCCGATTGGCCCCCAGCGCTGCATCGTAGAGAAATAATAACGGTAGGCTGATTGAGTCCCAAAGCGCGCGCTTCCGACTGTCCGACACACATGGAGTTGACGGTCGACATGTCTAACCCTCCGCCAAGACCAGGTTCCGCTCTACAACGTCACGGCTTTGGTACGAGACTGGTACATACACATGCGTCCTACCCTGGTGAAGCGTGAACACATGTTCGATGTCAGCTGTGTGACCCACACCCACACAGCTCCTGCTGCATGCACTGATTCATTGGCGCCTTCCGGGCACCTGTCGTGCTATCCGTTGCACTCGCCTCACGCATCCTTAACGCCGCACTTGCTGCCGTGCGCGCTCATGCCCCCATCAATGTCGCCATTTGCGCCCAACGCGGGGGCCTCTGGCACTGGGCCACCCACAAACTGAACCTCTTGCCCACTCCCGCAGGCACCCCAGCGTCCTGCACGCTGGGGACTCCCAGCCCCTGAAGTCCATAAGGAGTTCCTTCAAAAAATGTCGTGCACGTGAGCTTGTGCACGGTATACGCACGTGCAGTGCTTGCGACAAAACAGTCCCCATCCACACGTTCAACCCACTTGTCGAGACCAACCACGGCAGCATTTTCCCGCCAAGCTCGTCTCACTTGTCAACACCATACGGTCCCATGCACTGCTAGGATGGTAGGCTCGGAGCTGCGCACATTCGCAACGTCCCTCGCACTTAGGAGGCCACCCTGCTTTCCTCATGAAGGTGACCCACCCTTACCCCGCATAGCGGCCCGGGCGCCCTTCGAACGCTTGGGCCTCTTGGGCCGCTTCGCCTTGGGCGGCGGCGGCTGCGATGGCGGCTCTGGCGACGGCGGCGGGGGCTTTTTCTTTTTCCCGCGGGCCTTCTTGGGCTTTGGCGGCGACGGCGGCAGCGGCGACGGCGGCTGGGGCGACGGCGGTGAGAGCGGGAGAGGGGATGGCGGCATGGGCGACGGCGGCAGCGGCGGCCCCGGCGAGGGCGGTGAGGGCGAGGGCGGTGAGGGCGGCGCAGGGGATGGCGGCGGGGGCTTGGCCTTGCGCCGCCAGCGGCCTTTGGGCTGCGGCGGTGACGGAGACGTAGGTGACGGGGGCTGCGGCGGTGACGGCGGCAGTGCCGGCGACGGGGACGGGGGCGACGGCGATGGAGGTGTTGCTGGCAGCTGCGAGTTCGGGACAGGGGGCGCAATGTAGGAGGGCAGGCCTGACAGACACGGTGGTGCGTCGGGGCGAAATGGCACAGTAGCAAGAACGCGTGCAAGACCCGCCGACACCCCTGGTTGCACATCAGCACGGGGCCCAGCCATGCCCCTCGCACACCTTGGTCAGTTGCTCGTCTTCATCCCACCCATGCAACAGCCCTCCTTGCACAGCCAGGCCGCCCCATTACACCTACCGCCCCTGCTTCCGCGACCAGCGGCCCTCAGTCCCCTTACCGTGTCCTCTCCGCCCCTTGGATCCTGGGCCAACGCCGGGTTGAGCTGCGTGTCCAGCGTGCCCGCCACGTGTCCCAGCACCACCACCGCCCAGCGCTGCGGCAGCTGGGCGTCGGGGTCGGACCCCGCCATGCCCGCAGAGCCCAGCCGGGCGGTGCTGACGGTCACGGTCAGGGCCGAGCCGGCAGCGGGGGCGGCCAGCAGCACGCGCTCCACCGTGTTGGCGCGGTCAGGGGAGGGGGAGGCTGCACGGGGGAAGGGCGGAGTATGCATGGGATTGCTGACATCAGGCGGTGTGAGGAGCCGGTGAGCTGTGCACGGCATGTGCGGCGGCCTTGGCACCTGGACCCATCCGGGGTCAGCCCAGGCATGCCCAACCGTTTGGACCATTGCAGCCTCACCCGTCTACAACAACACCATCGCACTCGTATACAGCTGAGGCCGGGCTCACCTCGAGCCATGGCAGGGGCCGGGATGCAAGACCTGCATTGCAACGTTGCACGGCACCCGTTCACCACCCACCTGCCCCCTCCGCGTTGTTCCCCAGCACCTGCACCGGCGCGCCCCCTGCTCCCGGCTTGCCGACCCCCACGGTCAGGTCCAGGTCGTTGACCAGCGCGGAGGCAGAGGCGGGGTCGGCGGGGTAGTCGTACCACGCCAGGACCACGACCACAGGGCTGGGGAAGGGAGGGGGTGGTGGGGCAGGGCAAGGCTGTAAGACAGGCGGGCCACAAGTGCGCATGCGTTCTTACAAGCATAGGATGCAGCAAGGGCATCCACCCAGCACCATGGGCGTCTGGGTTTTCCGGGGAAGCACTGCTGTGTTCCCCCTTACCTGCAGACGGATGGCAAGGGCCAGTTGGCCAAATACCGGTACCCCGGTACCCTTCACGCCCACGCCCACCCTCACCCTGTGCCCGTGGCCGTGAGTCCGCCCATAGTAATGCTGCCTCCCGGGCCTGCAGCCGTGCCGTTGTCCGCCACCTGCAGCCTGACCCGCGGGTCGGTGTGCCCCTGCAGCGGCAGGCTGCCCGACAGGCTCATGCGGCCCCAGCCCTGCAGGCCGTTGGGGGCGGGGCCCACGCGGGCGCCCAAGCCCACGTGCAAGCCGCCCTGAGGACGGGGAAGGCGAGGGTGCGGGTTGGTGGCGATGACGTGAGGTGGCCAGCAAAAGGGGATGGGAGGCACACCAACCGCGTGAAGCATGGGCAACGGGTGCGTTCATGCTAATTTGCTAGCAATCGAGAGACAAGGGAGGCCAGCCTATGCCAGTCCTAATCTGCCATGGATAGCTCGCAGAACCTGGCGCCTCCTTACGCTGCACAGCCGTTTTCGAGGCGTGTAAGTCTGCAAAGTTTGTCCCTACAGTGCCTATCAGACTGATGGTGCTCTGACAGCACGCACGCGCCCAGCCCCCAGCCGCCCTACCTCCAAAGAGACTGCTCCCGCAATGGTCAGCGCCTGCGCATGACCACAGCCGTGAAAAAGGCCAGGCGCAACTTAGATGGGGGGCAGGGCAACAAACAAGCCTGAAAAATAGTTTTGCGGTTGACGCTGAAGCGGCTGAAGGCCACATCATGTGCAACACGGTTCCCAGGGTGGGCCGGATGCCAGTGGCTGCACCAACCCTGGTTGCTTCATCGCACGTGCCGATAACTCGGTTTACAGGCATGCTGGCAGGGCACAGTGCCGCGCACCTTGAGCAGCATGCCCGAGGGCGTGAAGGGGGCGGCGGCGGTGCTGCTGCGGTCGCCGTCTGGGTAGAAGCCGGTCCTGGGCAGAGAAGGGGAGCTTGCTTTGAAGCAATAAACTATGTAGGTCGCGTTGTGGGTCAGATACCGCGTACGGGTAGAAGCCCGGATTCGGGTAGGGGAAGGGAAGCGGGGGCGTGTGCCCAGCTGTCAACGAACGATGCAGGCGGCAAAGGCGGACGATACCATCCTATCAATGGCATAGGGCGTTCACAACCTCGCCCCACCAAACGCACCTGAAGTATTGACGCATGAGGGCAGCATGCCCCGCCGCCTGCAAGCCAAAGGCAGCGGGTGTGAAGTACGTTACTTTCCGATGCTCTGTAATGAATGCACCGAGCATACTTGAAGAGAACAATGAGCATGACAAGGTTATATGTCGTTGTTGGTGAGGTGGCGGCCAGGACTGCAGGGTCAAGGCAGTCGATGATATCAGGGGAACCACTGTGGACACGTGGCCATCCGCAACGGGCAGAGCAGCTGCAACTCCGAAGCGTACGACATCCGGAAGGCTTTTGTACGGCAAGCAGTGGGGGTTCAATGATGCGGCGCAAGGCTGACAAAGTGACCCTCAGGACAGCTTCAAGAAGGCAAGCTGTGGCTACTCACCAGGGGGGTGCCCATGGAGGTGCCTGACATAGCCATGGTGCTGCACGTGGCAGTGCCTGAGGCAGCGGTGAAGTGGAGGAAAGGACCAAAGACAGCACGTTTGCAGAGAACAGTCGAGCGGAGCGCAACCCAGGTGTGTCTGTGACTGGGGCAGGGCATCGGAGAGAGGCGCCAGGCGGACAAAGGGTTGGAGCACGGCCTCGATGGCCCGCTTGGTGTGTGGCTTGGTGGAGGTTCAGGCTAGAGGTGCGGGGATCGGGATGCATTGAGGGCGTGCAAGACTGTACGGCCGACAGTCAGCTCTCCACGCTGAGCCAGCTAAGGGCCCTGTCGGCCCTGGCAAAGCGGCGAGCTGGTGGGAGTGGTGACGGAGTGCATCGTGCGGAGAACCGAGCGAGCTAGCCCCAGCATGCGCACCCAGTACGTCGACCGGCAGCGCCATCACCGGCGGACACAGGATGGTGCTGTGGATTCAACTCGCTGTGCGCGTGTGCGTGCACCCACCGGCTGCGCTGGCTTTTGCGGACACGATATTCACTCCTGGTGCGATGATGTCGGGCTTGATGCGGCCATCAGAGGTGGGGCCAAATGAGGAGAAGGTGGCCACGTTGGCAATGCTGGAGCCGACCTGGGTGGAGGGCGTACCGGTACGACGATCAGGTGCCAGCACATCGACACATGACCCTTCAACGTTTCCAGCTGCATAGTGAAGGATTGCATAAAGCCAAGGAGCGCCATGGCAAGGGAGGGCAGGTTGCCAGGGTGTAGGCATGTCAGCACGACAGACTGTGGTCTATGCATTGGGACGTGGGCGACGCAGCACAATGGGGACGTGGAGCGCAGCTGGGCGGGGCACCGTGGGCGCACCAGGCATGCTGAACCCAGGTGAGGGGCAGGACCTCTGTCACCCCACCAGTGCGTTCCCACGCCGCCTGCGTTGCGGAGAGCCCTCCCGCATTACGCGCTGTGCACCCGATGCCTTTTGCCGGTGCTGCAGGTATATGCACCCACCTGCGTGCGCGTGATGGTGATGGTCGCGGAGCTGCTTGCGTTGCCAAAGATCCAGTTTCCGTGCAGCTCCGGAATCCCCGCTACGGGGAAGTCCACTGCCTGCTCGTCCCTGTTAATGAGCGACACGTCCGGCGCCTGGGCGTAGCCATCGACAGGGTTAAAGCTGACCGCGATCATTGCGATGCCGCCCGCGTCACGCACGGCCCTCGCCTTGGCGATGCTGCCGCAACGGCCGCGGGCAACCACTATCACGGCGCCCTGTGTGGCGCCCGTGAGCTGCTCGCAGCCGTTGGCGGGATTGGCCACAACCAGCCGCACCTGCGGGGCCGAGCAGGCACGTGGAGGCACATACGTGGGTAAGGATGGGTCCGTGTGGGTGACGGTAACGAGCATGTGCGCGGGCAAGGTGTTGAATGCCGCCCTGCGTACGGCGAATGCGCCGTACACAAGGTGCGCCCACATGGGTCCCATGCCTTTCAGTACCGGACTGAAACTCGCTTGTACCCATTGGCCCTTGCGCACAGCAGTACCCCGGCCACTGCTACCGCGAGGAGATGCAGAAGGTGCGCAGCACCACATGGAACAACGCGCGGTACGCAGCGTTAGACATCATACGCACCCACCGCAGCGTTCAAGGGGAGGATGCTGGTTAGGGGAGGCAGGTCCTCGTTAACCCTGGGCCAGATCTGCGTCAAAGGAAAACAGCGGGACAGCAACAGAGGGGAGCTGGCAAGACAGCACGGGAAGGACAAGGACAAGCCAGCTCGCATCAACTGCAGCAACGCAGGCTGCACCCCAGAACCCCCCTGCCTGCCACGGGACGCCCCACCGTTGCAACACAAACCCAAGCGTGAGGACACCTTACAGGCGGGACCAGCCCCGCTCGCGCCCTTGTGCATTTACCGGCAAGCTGAACACCTCCCTTCCTCCCGCATCCACGCCCCGCACGGTGAGCACGTCCTCCAAAACGCTGTTGTCGTTGGTCTTGTACCCCGCGCCCACGGCCACCACATTCTTGGCCAGCGCGGGGGACTGCAAGCCGCCACCAGCCTCAACGCCCTTGTCGGCTGGTGGGGCACAGCGTGACACGTGCATTTGTTACAGCAACAGGGCAGTGGTGGTGGTGGTCGGGAGGGGAGCTGGTGCGGTGGCACACGTGCGGCCGTCGCCTACAAGCAGGTGCGTGCAGAGCAGCCGTGAGTGTGCTTTGCTTGTGCGTTTGATAGGTCGCATGCGTGGCGCAGGGAGGGTTGCTGGTACAATTGCGGCCAAGCAAGAGCGGGGAAGCGCTAGGGCAGCATGGCTGTCAAACGCATGATGCGCGGCCTGAGTGATATCGGGGGGACCCACCTTCATTGCCTATCGACACGAAGCTCAGCTGCAGGGGGTTGCGCCATAGAAAGCGGTCGAAACCTGCGACCATGAAAGTTATAACCTCGCGTCAGTGCCCGTGTGGTAGCTGTAGGCAGAACACAAGAGGTGAACGGCAGGCGTCGCACCCCGCGGCCTTGGCTCTACCCTTCCTGCCATAGTTCCAGCGTGCTCTGCTTTGTTGCTACTTCGCAAGTTATTCCCAAGTAATAAACTTTGCGAACAAGTATCATTACGCTTGGTCCGCACTCGCTGCAGGCTGGTCGTACGGCGCTCTGTCGAAGCCCCACGCGTCGCTGGTGATGGCAGCGCCCACCTCAGCGTGGAACTGCATGCGGGGAAGCAGGCGCGGGGCAGCACGCACGGACTTGCACGCAATCAGCATAGGGATGGTGTTGGCTGCGCCCGCAGCATGTTCTGACAAACTCCAAGGGGCGATGACAACGACCGGATCCCCGTGGTGACTGGCACATGCGGGCCGGCCAGGGCATGGGCTGGGCACGGAACCGTATTGACCGCCGCGTCCATAAAGCCATGCCATGCCAACACGCACAAAGCCATATGAGCTATGACAACTCCATAATGAGCACAGTAGCCACCCTCCCTCGGCCACAGCGCACCGTCTTTGTGGCAGGGCAACGGTCCGTGCGCGATCGGTCGTTCCGCAAACAAGGCCCTTGACACTTGCCCGCGTACCGCTAAGAAATTGTTGTTGAAGTCCGTGTCACGGCGCACAGCGTAGTTCCCGAGAGTGTCACCCATGTCGAGTACCGACAGGCGGGCCAGGGGAGCCCCTCCGCTGGCGAGGTCGGGCACGGTGCTGCTGACGGGGCTGCCGCCGGGGCCGGGGCCGGCAGCCAGCAGCGCTCCCGCCGCGCTGCCGGCCGTGTGTGTGCCGTGGGACGCATTCCCAGTGTACGATGCCCCATCTGCGCCACCGCACAGTGGGAAGCGGGTGCATGGTCAAACGGTGCCTCGCAACGGCGCGTTGTGTGCCTGATACTCGATGCTGTACGAGGTACGGCACGGCCCGTGTGTGAACCCAAGACTGCCCACGCTGCTTGCGTGCCTGAGGCCCGCACGACCCCTCAGCCCTCACCCAACGTCCCGAGGTTCAATCCTCACAACCAGGCAGCCTCCCGACCCCGGAACAGCAAAGCACCCCAATCGCCCACCGATCCCCGCATTTCATGTTCCCGCAGCTGGCAGTGAGAGTGCCACTATTTGCAAGCTAAACCCACGCCACCCAACCTCTGCTCTACTCACTGTTCAGCAGCAGGTACTGCGCCACTTTGCGGTGTTCCGGCAGCAGCGCCCGCGCCGGCCTGCCGGTCAGCAGCTGCTCCACGTTCCTGCTGCTGTAGCGCGGGTCGGAGAAGTAGCAGCTGTCCATGTCCAGGCCCTGGTCGCTCACCTGTAAGGGGCGCCAAAGGGCATTGGCATTAGTTAACTACGTCGGCTTTGCCGACAGCACCTAGAGGCTCGCCAGAGGTTTGTTGGCAGTATGTGCTCAAAGGGCCGTCGCTGTCAAAGCGGGCAACGCGAGAAACCTTTGGAACACCCATTAACAATGAAGGAACAACGTTAGCATGGGCAAATACTGCTCGAAACCGATTTGGGCTTCGCAGCCGAGCTGCCCAAGCAAAGTAGGTAAGAGCACTCTCCATTCGTCCAGCTTCAATCCACCCACCCCGATGATCTCCCCCTCGCCGTACAGCCCTGCCGCGTAGTACGGCCGGGAGGCGGCCCCACCCGCCAGAGGATTGGACGCCTGGGCAGGCGTGATGCCGCCTGGGGGAAAGGTACGGCAGAAGGGCGGGAAGGTGGGCAGGAGGGGAGAAAGACCAGGCCGCGTTGGCACAGGCAGTACGGCACGGGGAGTTGGCTGTGCAGCGGTGGTGTTGTGGCCGCGGCAAACCCACCTGTGTTAAGTTGACACGCAACGCCGAGGTCGGAGGGCCGTACGCACAAGACGCTGACGTGCGGCGCGTAGCGTGTGCTTACTGTGCAGCCAGGTGCAGAAAGACCTGCTCTAACGCACAACACGATGCCACCCACCTTCCGTTTCTCCATCCACCCCGGCACCCGACCAAACCACCCGTTCAAGGCCATGCTCGCACCCCCACAGGAAGCACCTGTGGGAATGCCGCTTCCGCAGCACATCCCACAGCACCCACACCCACAGCACGCATCCGTCTGCAGCACAACCCGACAGCACCCGCAGCACCCCCATCACCCATAGCACCCCCATCACGCACCCGTCTGCAGCACCACCCCCGCGTACGCGTTGGCTGCCCTCGGCCTCCCGCTGGGCGCCACCCACGTCACCACCGGCTGCTGAGACAGCCACGCCACGCCCAGGCGAAGGTCCTGGGGGGAGGGGAAAAGGTAGCCGGGCGAGGAGTGTGGGTTGAGGTGCGAGGCGAGCGTGGAGAGTAAAAGAAGGGCGACGGCAGAGCGTAGGGATCGTGACATGAGCACTGCCGCCCTGCCCGTGGCACCCCACATCGCGTTGGACCCCTTGGCCACGCATGACCGGTCCCTATTGTAACCTGACATGACCCTATCGCTGCCAGTGTATGTATGGATTTACAGTTTTGGCCCCCTTCCAGGGCGCAGCCTCGTCTCAAAGCGGGGCAGGGCTGGCTCCGGCAATCAGGGACACGGGGTTTCCCACCCCTCTCGCTGTACGGTTAGGAGCCACACAGCTCCAACAGGTTGGTAGACCGCAATAAGAACGGGCCTCAAGTTTCACCCTCAACTAGTGTCAACCTCAAAATGGTTGACTACCCCCATGCGCCCTCTCCAACATTCCAGACACCCGTCACGTTGCTGACACCTTGCTATCCGCCCCCCACCTGCTGGCCACAACGCCAAATGCCAGGCCGCCCTGTCCCTCCCCTCCCCCAATCCCCTTCCATCACGCCCTCCTCCTCCTCGCACCCTTCCCCTAATACACCCACCTGCTTGCACAGGAAGACCAACAGGCTCGCGTCCCGTGCCCCTGCAGCGGCATCCAGTACGCGCCCCGTGCGCGCGTCCCGTGGAGCCACCACCACCGGCCGGCACTCCTCCCGCCAGGCACTCGCCAGCAGCTCCACATCCAGCGCGGCCGCCCAGTCCGTCTCCGCCGCCAGCAGGGCCTCAGCCGTAACGGTGGGCGCCAGACGTACAACCAGGCCGTACAAGGACGCTGGCAGATCCCCTTGGTCCTCCGCGCTCAGCCGCCTCCTCGCACCCCTGCCGCTGCCGCGGACCTCCACGCTCCGCGCCTCCTCGCCCCTCCACGCCATGGTACCCATGGTCAGCATGGAGGGTAGCAGGCTGGACAGGGCCTCCGAGTGAATGCCGGAGCTTGCATCCGCAAGCCCATCCGCACCCATGCCGATCCCGGCCGCGCCGGCGCCCTCGCCGCTCCCCAGCGCTGCCCGCCGAGTCGCCACCTGGCCTGAGACGTCCCCTGTGTCCTCATCCGTTGCCTGGTCTATCAGCGGACTGCACTCGGGAGCCACCTTGAGCACTGGTTTGTAGCGGGCCTGCGTGGGACACAGCACAAGGTGGATGGCTTCATGCCACTGTGCAGCATCGGCACTTTGCGGTGCACACTGCATGTGGACGGGCGCCGTAAGGTGGAGCCACTTGGTTCCCAACTGCTGGTATGCGTGCACGAACCACGCCTGTCGCCCAGCCCCTTCACTACCGGAAAATGTTAACTATAAAATTCCGGCTGCACGCCCTCTCAGCTCACCGCCTGCGCCCCCGTCGCCGCCACCGCCTGCCGTACGGCCCTGGGCGCCGCCGCCACCAGCCACGTGTCATCCGGGATGTACGACACGATGACCGACCCGCGGGACACCAGCGCCTGCCGTACAGGCTCGGGGTCGGCGGCGTCGTACCCCACCAGATACAGCCGTTGGGAGGGGGCGGCGCCCCACGCAGCGGTGTTGCGGTAGGGGCTGCCGGTGGGTCCCTGCTGCCCGCCACCCGTGTTGCCTGCAGATGAGGGGCCGCCCAAGCCAGCGGCTATCCGGTCGCGAGCCTCTTCCTGCTCCTCAGCTGACACATCCTCAAGAGCTCTAGTTGTTGGCGTGGGCGAGGAGGGGTGAATGGGTTAGCCAAAAGTGCGTTTGGTTGGATGAAGGCAGGAGCCGAGTGAGCACCCGAGTGCTGTCGAGCCGCAAGCGAGGGCAGTGGTAGCCTGGTCCTTGCACCGTGCAATGAAGATGCCAGGATATCTCAATTGCAAGGTTTGGCCAGAGATATAAGCACAGTTTTACTTGATGGCTGCAAGGCTACAGACCCGGGCATCGCCGCTTTGTGTGAAGGTAGAAAGGCATAACGCATGCCACCCGTCGCCTCTTACCCCAACTCCACACTCCCAGTTCTCAGCCGTGCAGCTTGCGAAAATAAGCGCTTTCCTGCTCCGAGAACCCCGCAGGCTCCAAAACAGAGAGCGCCGAGCAGCAAAAGGGCCAATGCTGGCGCCGCGTGCCTTAATTGAACCCGTCTGCTCATGCCTATGGCTCCCTCACATATAGGAAACGTTTTTAAATTGCTTATGTGTTCCACAGACCTCTGTGCATGAGCAAGAGCTACGGTAGGCTGCGGCTTTTCCTCAGCAGCATAGGTGTACAAGTTTAATTTGCAGTGTACGCAATTGGCTGCCTATCCGTCAGGTGTTCATGGTAATTGGATGCAAACTTCCATTACGCTTTTCTGATTAGACCATGCGAAAGCCCGCCCCATTGCCCGCCTGTATTTGGACGTTTTGCGGGATGATAGCCTACGAATTAGACTTGCAGCTTTGGTTGGTTCTTATGGAGTGTTAAAAGTCACTCGCGCACAGCGATCAGGGGACGGGCGAGCGCCCGCCGTTCTGTTCCGTCGTTCCCCGAGGCCTTCATTCCTACCCCAACAGCAGAGCGCAACGTACCATAGCCGCAAAGTAAATGAGCCTACAGCAACATATAGAGAAGCTTAGAATGGTTTATTGCGGTCTTCTGCCCTCTCCTTCGCTTTTCAGTTCGGAAGTACGGCACGTCGAGGAAGGGCTGATGGGAAGCCGCCCTTACCTCTAGCTCAACGGTACTCACCCGAGGTTACGTACCTGCCGTCAAGACGCATACAGCGGCAGTGATTTGAGTGTTTGTACTTGGATACGTGGTAACAGATGGTTACAGCTCCAAGCAGCCATCCGCTTGCGCCCTGCACACCTGCCGTGGCCCACGCCAGGGGAGCTCCCCTGCACACCTGCCGTGACCCACGCCAGGGAAGCTCCCCTGCACACCTGCCGTGGCCCACGCACTCGTTCGTGCCGACTGAACGGACACTCAACGTCCCTGCTGCACTATCAGTGCCGTGCACGCACCGCCATGGCAGGAAGTAGAAGAACCTGTGTAAGTTGACCCTTATCACATGGTGCTCCTGACCCTACAGCGTGGCTGCACCAAGTGCCGTGTTGCGGTACCCTTCCTGGCTTCCTACGCACGAAGTCGCAACTCGGCTACCAGGTTGCGGCGCTTGTTGCTCAGCAACGCGCAAGGTGGTGTGGGATTTCAGTGGCCATGTTGGACGTGCAGCTCAAAACACGATGAGGCGTTACAGTGTTGTTCAAGGGCACAGCTGAAAGCAGCCCCCAGCATAGACCGGCTTACTCACAAGGCTTCTATCTTCCTGGAGGGCTATTAGTGCTGAGTTATGAAAACGCTCAAAATTTTTGCAACCTTTTCGTGAATTTCTCGCCCAACGGGCGGATTCTGACCCAAAAGTTACGAAACTGGGTCATCACGACGCCCATTTTTTCAGAATCTCTAAGCCCGGAGGGTGTTTCCTTTTCGTCATAATTCCCCAATTTTGCCAAAGTTTCGAAAAAATGAAAGAAGATCGAAGCCTTGCTTACTCATGGCTTTGGTTATGGTACGGCAGCAGCAGTGCTCCCACAAGTCCCGACAGTTCCCACCATGTACGGCGGCAGTGCGCTGAGGTGGCACTGCACACACGTCACACTGCATATCGCCGCGGTTGACAAAACACGCGTCTCGTCTGGCTTCAACTCGCGAATACGGTACACTGCTAGCCGAGTAGCCACTCGCGCCCCTGCTGACCATGTGTGACCACCCTGGACAACGAGTAACCCACCGCCGCATAAGTAGTAACATTTCTACCACCTTGCCGGTTCAAGAAGCCCACACACACTTAAGAGCATTTCAAATGACCAGTATGCGAGTACTACTGCGCAGGGTGCTGCGGAGCATTTGAGCAATGAACCATTAGCACTCCAACCGTCCAACGACCCGGTGCTACACCTGGCTGCACCTGCCACAGCCAGGTCCAGGGCCCACCACTGCATCACAGTGGCATTCTGGCCCCCTAGCCCAGACCGTCGACGTTGCTGCACACGCTCAAGATATCCGCCCAAACCCACAACCCATGCCGATCTCCCCAATAAGAATTCCCCTTGCCTGTACCTGATTGTTCCACCGTCCCCAGGATAGACGGGTCTCCTCCCCCTGTGTGCTAGCGTGAGCATGCAGTACCGGACGCGCAACTCGTGCCTCGTGTGCATCCACTGCACACAGGCCCATGCACCACCTGCAGCCTGGGGATACGGCACCTGCATTCACGCGTGACCAGCAAGCATCCCGCGCAAACAATTGTTGACCACCACCAGGTCGCTGTCGCACGACGCTGGGCGGACGGCCCTGCCCTTCATTTGGCACAACCTTCAGTTTTTTCCACGCACGTCTGTCCCAGTACGATACATATAATGCTTAAAGAATATGTATGTTGCGGCTCCCTTGGAGGAAGGAGCACCCAATACCATGGATTGGCACCTCACCACTCCCAGCGCCGCTTCAGCAGCGAGTACCCCCAACACAAGAGCGCTCCACAAAACAGTGCAACGCCTTCAGCCACGCACACCTGCCACGGACTAGCACCCTAGCCTTCCGTTTCATTGGCTTATGGAAAAACAAGCGCCCGACAGGCTTGTACCCGGGTGCTGCCCAAAGTATCCCTTACCCTCGCTTGCCCCGCTTTGGGCGCTTAGGCCGTTTCGCCTTGACCGGCGACGGCGGCGGCTGGGATGGCGGCGGCGGCGATGGCGGTTCGGGTGACGGCGGCGGGGGCTTGGCCTTTTTACCCCGTCCCTTCTTTGGCTTCGGCGGCGACGGCGGCGGCGGTGATGGGGGTTGGGGTGACGGCGGCAGCGGAGGCGACGGTGAAGGCGGTTCCGGCGACGGCGGGGACGATGGCGGTGAGGGGACTTGGGGCGGGGGCGTAGGGGGCAGCGGCGACGGTGGCGGCGGCGGCGACTGTCGTACATCATGTGAGCAGGGCCAGGGGTTGCAAGCGTGGGTTTAGGAGCACGGTTCAGGAATGCAGAGGGCAGTACGCGACCAAAACGGGGTGCCGCAGATAGGATACCCCACAATGAAAAGCAATCATATGGCGCCCCTAGCGTGCATCCCCTTCACCCGTCCAGGGCCCCACGCACCGTCTCCGCAGCTGTCTTTTGCTCCTGCACCAGGGCCGGGTTGAGCTGCGTGTCCAGCGTGCCCGCCACGTGTCCCAGCACCACCACCGCCCAGCGCTGCGGCAGCTGGGCGTCGGGGTCGGACCCCGCCATGCCCGCAGAGCCCAGCCGGGCGGTGCTGACGGTCACGGTCAGGGGCGAGCCGGCAGCGGGGGCGGCCAGCAGCACGCGCTCCACCGTGTTGGTGCGGTCGGGGGAGGGGGAGGCTGCCCCCGCCGGGTTGTTCCCCAGTACCTGCACAGGCACGCCTCCTCCGCCCGGCTTGCCCACCCCCACGGCCAGGTCCAGGTCGTTGACCAGCGCGGAGGCGGAGGTGGGGTTGGCGGGGTAGTCGTACCACGCCAGGACCACGACCACAGGGCTGGGGAAGGGAGGGGGTGGTGGGGCAGGGCAAGGGAGGAAGTGGTGGGGCAGGGCAAGGCTGAACCGTTTAACTGGACACGGGTGCTGGAGCCCACGTAAAGGAAAGGCGAAGATTGGTGCACAGGTACCATACTGTTGGAAGTGACTTTGCCTGTGCCTTGTCGGCACCTGTGCCCAGTTTGTCCGGCCTGCAGGACAGACCCACGGGACATGGGTCTGTCCTGCAGGCCGGACCAACCCATCTAAAGCACTCAACACTCTTGGTACCCTCAGGCCTCACGCACCCCTGCACATCACACGCTCACCCTGTGCCCGTGGCGGTGATCCCCCCCACGGTGACGCTGCCTCCCGGGCCTGCAGCCGTGCCCATGTCCGCCACCTGCAGCCTGACCCGCGGGTCGGTGTGCCCCTGCAGCGGTAGGCTGCCCGACAGGCTCATGCGGCCCCAGCCCTGCAGCCCGTCGGGGGCGGGGCCCAGCCGGGCGCCAACTCCAACGTGCATGCCGCCCTGAGGACGGGGAAGGCGAGGGTGCACGGACGTGTTGGTGATACACAATGGTGACAGGCACAGGAGACGGGTTGTACGAGCAAGCGGGCAAGTGGTGCCGTCCTGCTGCACCACGTGCAGGTGGCAGTGGGTTTCCTACCGTAACTACCATTGGCCCTTTGTGAGGTTGAAGGCGTACCCTACAGAGGCGGACCCTGCTAATATACCGTACTGCATCAGCCTGCCGGCATTGAACGGCCTCACCTCCATGGAAACAGCTCCCGCAATGATCAGCGCCTGCGCAGTGCAGTACAAGCGACCGAACCCGCGGCACAGACGTTAGTGGCATGTCCTTCATCTACGGCTGCGCTGAAACAGAAGGCGCATGTGCGGATTGAGCTGACGGGGCGTGCACCTTGCGCCAGCGGCAGCGCCTAGATGGCAAGATGGGCACGTGTCTGCCCTAAGGCACGTCTGCTGCTACCGTGTGCGCCCAGGGGAGCCCTCCACACCTTGAGCAGCATGCCCGAGGGTGTGAAGGGGGCGGATGTGCCGATGTTGCTGCGGTGGCCGTCGGGGTACAGGCCGGACCTGGGGTGGGGGATGGGGAGGAACGAGGGATCAGGGGAGGCGGCGGGGAGGGGTGGGCACGCTTTGCCACTGTGGAGGAGCCGCTGTAGACAGCGCACAGCACAACACACAGCCCGCACATTCGTTACGCGTTAAGGAGTCCTATCAGCTGATCGGCAGCCCGCAGCCAGAGTAACAGCGCAATCACTCATGCTCCTGCCCCTGCCGTGTGCTCCGCCTTCTCCTAGGACACTCTGCTTAATGGTACGGCTGTTGATCTGTTTCCCTGCAATTGCATCGCTCCAGTGCCCGCACATGGGCACCCGCCCTGCCCAGACGGACGCAACAGACCAGCCTCCCGGCGACACTACTCCCACAACCCACCGTCCAGACCCACAGCCCCACAGCCCCACAGCCCCACCTGAAGTATTGCCGCATGAGGGCCGCGTGTCCGGCAGCCTGGGGACCAGATGCGAGGTTCCGGGAGATGCACGGGGTGGGGTAAACCGACGTGTAGGCCCCAGCGTGCTGCACAGAGGTACAGGCGTGCTCGTACCGCCGTGCTTGCACTGCATGGCGCATGCATCTGGTGCGCAAGTGCGGCGTGCAGCGCCCTGGACATCACCGGTAGTAGATCAATGCTCCTCTTCCGTAAAGGTGCTTGCCTTGCACGTGACCATGGAGGTGCCGCACGGCACCTAGGCACCAGTAAGTAATATGGTACACATCTAAGCTGCTCACCGTGGGTGTGCCCATCGAGGTGCTGCACGGCACCCACACACCGGTAGCTAACACACATAGAAGCTGCTCACCGTTGGTGTGGCCATCGAGGTGCCGTTCATTGTCCCCGTGGAGTTGCTGCACGTGTTGACGGCTGCATGGCACGGACACAGAGGAGAAAGCAGCGCGCACAAAACTGTGAGCAGTATTATTATCACACCGTCTGCATGAGGTCACAACGCGGTGTTTGGATGCCTGCAGCAAGGAGCCCGGCTGGAAGCCCCCTACCCCACCGCAGCCCCCATCCCCAACCCCCGGTTTCCTTGCGTTTACACGTACCCCCACCCGCCGCACCTCCTGTAGTGGCGTTGGCTGACAGGATGTTCACTCCTGGTGCGATGATGTCGGGCTTGATGCGGCCATCAGAGGTGGGGCCGTAAGACGAAAAGGTAGCCACGTTGGCAATGTTGTTGCGAACCTGGCGGTTGAGATGTACGTCACAATGTGCGGGCATTTTGAAAATGGCGTTGCGGGCAATGTGCAGTAATCAACATTGTGTCTGGAGTCACGGTACCCAGCGCATCAGGAAGCTCAATGCCAGAGCGTCCACCCAGGTCATCACTTCTTCCTGGTTGCGCTTCTGCCCACCGGTTGTGCATATGCATCAAGGGAGGTCGCCGGTCCTGGGTGCACTGTCCTACGCCGCCCAGCCGCTCACCAGCGTGCGCGTCAGCGTCATGGACGCAGAGCTGCTGGCGTTGCCAAAGATCCAATCTCCGTGGCGCCAGTAGATGGCCGAGACGGGGAAGTTGACTGCGGGCTTCTCCTGGCCGGGGCCCACAGGGTTGAACTGCTGCGTGAAGGAGTCGCCGTCTTGGTCCACCACGATCATGCCGATAGCGCCCGCATCGGCGACGTTGCGCGATTTGGGCAGCGGGCCGCAATTGCCAGGCCGCACGACGATGACGGACCCGCGGGTCACCCCCGTCAGCGGACTGCACGCGTCGGGCGGGTTAGCCACGGCCAGTGGTATCTGCAGGGGTGGGGTACGGCAGGTGGCGTTTGGCACGTGGGGCGAAGGGTGTTGCGCGTGGAGCGGCGGCACGTGGCAAGTGGGCTGGCGCAGGCGGCGGCATGGCACGTGGGAGGGCGCGTGGTATGTGACACACGTTGCAACAAAGCATCAGCGCTTCCACCACACAGAGGTGATACGGTACAGTAGTACGGCCATCGGCAACGCACCGAGGCCCCAGTGCGCAGGATGTCCCTGAACTTGGGGAGGTCCTTGTTCTCCGTCGGAAAAATCTGCAACACATTCATTGTTACAACAATTGTTTAAGGTGACATGACTCTTCGGGTCGAGGAATACAGCCAGGCTGTTTTCGTTTCATGGGCTACACCACCTTGCACTTGCAACGGGACCGCCAGCTCTTGCGTACATGCCAGGTAAGCGGGTTCACTACGCAAACGCCAGTGACATCGCCGGCCAGCGGCAAGGCCAACCCATTTCCACCAACCCTTGCTCTTCATGCACGCGCAACCCACCGGGAAGCTAAAGATCTCCCGGCCGCGTGCGGCTTGCCCCGCCACCACGAGCAGATCATCCCCCGTTGTGTCGCTGGTGGTTTTGTAGCCCGCACCCACGGCAATGACGTTCTTGCCCAGGCCCGGCGAGCGGAGCGTGAGGCTCGGGGCAGTGGGGTCGTCGGCTGCACGACGTGGGCAGGGAGGGAGGGGCAGCGTGCACGCGCCTCAATACAGCTCTCATGGTGGCCAGTCGAGGCACACCAGGTTACTAAGAGCGTTCATTCGTGTGCTCCTGGTGGGCGCACTACCGTACCCTGTTGACGCACTATGAGCGCCTGTCCGCACATTACCAACACGCCGTGGGCGCTACTTTGCGGCGTATACAGGGCATGCAGCTACCCAAGGACGCCCAAAGGCATATCTCTAACAGCGTCAAGGCCAGGGGAGTGTTCCCCGACGCCACGATAAACCATGCGTACGACACCTGGCGGCAGCGTCATCCGCAACGGCACCCCTGATAGCCCTGGGGGACGCTGGGTGTGCGTGCCGTGTAAGCCGTGGGCTGATGCGTGAGGGAAGGCATCATCCTGCCCACCTTCGTTGCCTGCTGCAAGGAAGCTGATCTGCATCGGGTTGCGCCACAGAAAGCGGTCGTACCCTGCGGGTTTGGGGGTGGTGCGGTAGGGCGGACGAACGGGAAGCCTAGCAGACGCAAAAAGGTGAACAAGCTCCACGAGTGCGCCTGGGTTGGCTCACTAAGGCTTCCTTTGGATACTGTGGCGTAGCCCGTGCTGCATGGTCCCAAATCCGGGGCTAAGTTGACCGCGTGCCCATGCCCCTTTGTCAAAAGCTCTAACACGTGTTGTTGCAGCTGGCGGCACGCGTGTGCTGGTGCCCTTGGCGCCCGCCCACCTGCCGTACGGTCGTCGTACTTCCCCTCCACGTAGCCCCACGAGTCGCTGGTGACAGCGGCGCCCACCTCGGCGTGCAGCTGCAGGGGGGGGGGCGGGGGTAAGGCGGTAGGAAGGCGGGGGAGGGGGGGTAACCGCAAAGCGGCAAAGTAACTATATCGGCAACGGTCAGCCTGCGGGGGAGGGTGGGGGGGGGCGGGGGGCCAGGCAGGGCAGGGCAGGGCAGGGCAGGACGAAGGCGGCGGCTGTCAGACGGAGGCCCGGTAGCGCGGTAACATTGCCAGACAGCCCTTAGCCATCCTAGTGCGACCTTCGACCGCTCGTTCGGGACGCTCCCTTGCATCCGAACAGCTCCCCCCTGCCGCCGCTGTCCGCAACGCTGCTAAAGAGTGCACGCTACCGGCCTACCGCAGGGGCGCTTGCAGCACCATGCGCGCGTGCAGTGGTGCAGGACTGCATGTGTGGGTCCACGCCCGGACTCACTGCGAGCAGCCCCTGGTTAACGTCGCTGGGCACGTACAGGTTGCCGAACTGGTCGCCCATGTCCACCATGGACAGGCGGGCCAGCGGGGCTGCCCCGCTGGCCAGGTCGGGCACGGTGCTGCTGGTGGGGCCGCCGCTGGGGCCGGGGCCGGCCGCCAGCCGCGCGCCCAGCGCGCTACCGCACGTGTGCGTGCCGTGGAAGTCCTCGTCACCGTACGTCGCCCCTGCGATATTCATTTCATTTTGTGCATTTTATCATTCTTATACGTCCCTGCATTCAACAGTAGCGTGTGGTCCACAAGAACATTGGCAGCTGCGCAACCTCAGGCCTTGTAACTTTGTCCTTGACCACCAGGTCAATGCTCGTTCAGTAATATCATATCATAATATACCGCACGGACGCTGTTGCTTGAGGCAGTGGGGGCCCAGTGCATACAACAGCACTCCGTTCCATACGCACTGGAACACATGGGCCCACCATTTTCGCATGTACGCAAGGACGCAGTGCCCAGGCTTACTGTGCAGACGCTGTGTGCGGCTGTGTGCCAGAGACGTTTGTGCACCGTACGAGGCCCCTGTGGGACCCCGTGGGCGCAACTGCACCATGAGGTGTGCGCCGCATTCCTTGCCTATTGGCAGACACCACCCTTGATCCACGCCACCCAGCCCCAACACCCACCGTTGACCATGAAGTATTGCGCCACCTTGCGGTGCTCCGGCAGCAGCGCACGGCGCGTGCCCGCCATCAGCTGCCGCACGGCCTTGGCGCTCTGCCGCGGGTCAAACATGAAGCAGCTGTCCAGGTCCACGCCCGTGTCGCTCAGCTGCAAGGAGGAGGCAAGTGGCAGGGCGTGTGGGTCAAGCCGGTGTGTTAAGACACTTCTGTCCGGGTCGGGTCCACGCCCGTGTCGCTCAGCTGCAAGGAGGGTGGATGGCCCGGCGAGCAGGGTGCGTGCGTTAAGTGGGGGTTAGGCGGTAGGGCGCCGGACGAAGTCTGCCAATCGACATGGTCAACATGGTTAAGTGGGGGAGTGTGTTCTCGCTAACTGCTGTCCAAGTCGGGTCCACGCCCGTGCGCCGAGCTGCATTGGATGTGCACGGCTGTGTGCAGCAAGTTGAAGCCAGCCGGGCGAAAGGCGCCGTTGACCGTTGACCATGAGCAGCCACACATGCAGCAATACGTACGACATCGTTGACAGCTGGCGGCGCAAGCAGCTGGCGGCATGCTGTGCATGGACTGCGCACGACGAACGTCCACGGGCATGACCGGTACACTTGCGGTGAGGCCCCTTCCCCCCGCCCTCCTCCTCGTGTACTAGTGATTTGTTTCCCCCTCCTCCCGCACACCGGAATGCAAGTTAGCTGCTCGTGGGACCTAAGGCAGCGGACGGGCGAAACGACCAACCCACCCCGATGACCTCCCCCTCGCCGTACAGCCCTGCCGCGAAGTACGGCCGGGAGGCGGCGCCGCCAGCCAGAGGGTTGGACGCCTGGGCAGGCGTAATGCCGCCTGGGGAAAGGACATGGGGGAGGGGGTGCGGGTAGGGGGAGAGCGCCACTGATGACAAGCCGTCACCTGGTTCCAGACTCAGCTGGGACATGCCGCATCAACTGCCAACCAGGCCAGGCGATCAGGCTCGTAAATTCGTTAGCGTAACACAGAGGGCGCCCGAGCGGCATGGGGCCTGAGGCAGCCGGCTGGGGTGTGCGCCGCCCTACGCACGCAGCCCCGCAGAACCCCGACTGGGCCCCTGCTTTCACCGCTTTTTCCAATCTGCGTTCCCACCCCGGTTCCCCGAGGGCACCCAGTCAACCCGTCTGCAGCACCACCCCACAGGGCGCGCAACACGCACCCGTCTGCAGCACCACCTCGGCATCCGAAACCACCCATCCACGCTCGTGCCCGCGGCCCCACACGATGTACCGTACCCGGCGGGATGCCCGTTCCGCGGTCTGTCGGCACGCACCCGTCTGCAGCACCCCCCACCGCACCCACACCCACAGCACGCACCCGTCTGCAGCACCCCCCACCGCTCCCACACCCACAGCACGCACCCGTCTGCAGCACCACCCCCGCGTACGCGTTGGCTGTGGTGGGCCTCCCGCTGGGCGCCACCCACGTCACCACCGGCTGCTGAGACAGCCACGCCACGCCCAGGCGCAGGTCCTGTGGAGAAGAAGCAATGACCATTGCGTTACGAGGCGCGTGGGGAGGAGGAACAGGGGGTGGCGGAGAACCTGGCGGCTGGTGGGAGAACAGGACAGGACAGGCTGACAAGGGTAGCAGGAGTCTCCCTCGATGCACAACCTGGCGGTCAGCACACAACGCAATGCCCATACCGGTATGGCAGTCGGCTGCAGCATCCGCCAAGCCACGCCCGGAGGGCAGCCCCCGTCAACTATCCTACATTCCCCATGCTCCTCCCCTGCTCCGGTCCCGCCCTCCCGGTCTCACCTGCTTGCACAGAAAGACCTGCAAGCTCGCGTCCGGCGCTCCCGCAGCTGCGTCTAGCACGCTCCCCGTACGACTGTCCCGTGGAGCCACAACCACAGGCCTGCAGCCCTCCCGCCGCGTGCCCCCTCCCCCTCCCGCCGCCAGCGCCCCCTCCAGCGCCGCCACCCAGTCCGCCTCCGCCGCCGCCAGGGCATCCGCCGTCACCGTGGGCGCCAGCCGCACGCTAATGCCGTACATGGGCTGGGAGTTGGCATCCTGTACTTCTCCCCCTGCCGCCTCCTCAGCCTCCGACGCAAGCCGCCTACCTCTCCCCATGCTGCCCCCTGGCCCCAGCCGGTGTGCCACCTCCTCGTGCAGGTGTGCTGCATCTAGCGTGAGCATTTTAGACAGCAGCCGGTCCAATTGCGGAGTCTGAACCTCTGTCCCCCGACCCTCCGCGTCCCCAACGTTTCGGGGGTCTGCGTGCAGCCCGTCTAGCTGTGCCGCCTCCCATGTCCCCAAGGCTGCCCTCCGGGTACCGGATTGGCCGGGAGCCCCGACCCCCTCGTCCGTGTCCAGAGGGCCCCACTCGGGAGCCACCTTGTACTCTGGCCTGTAGCGGGCCTGCATGCGTGGAGGGCAGCATCAGGGGGAGGGGTTCAGACACCTAGTACCTTCGGCCGCGTGTGTTGGCCAACAGACAGTAAGCGATCCAGTGGCCTTTTATTTCATTGGAAAACACAGTCACGTGCTTAAATGTTTGGGTACAAAGATTGTATAGTGTATGCAATTGCGGTGAGACTCGTGCGCGATGCGTGGCTGGGTGTAACGTGGGGGATCATGCATGGACCAGCCGAGGCATCGCGGGAGGGCAGAGGCGGGTGGTACGCGGCTGCTGTTGGCAGACCAGCTGGGCAAGGACTTCAGCCTTACAAATTCCGGCCCCACGCGCCCGCAGCTATGCGCCTATGCCTGGAGATGCCTTTGTCCGTCGACCCAAGCCTCTCACCGCCTGCGCCCCCATCTCCGCCACCGCCTGCCGTACGGCCCTGGGCGCCGCCGCCACCAGCCACGTGTCATCTGGGATGTACGACAAGATGACCGACCCACGGGACACGAGAGCCTGCCGTGCAGGCTCAGGGTCGGCGGGGTTGTACCCCACCAGGTACAGCCGCAGAGAGGGGGCGGCGCCCCATGCAGGGGCGTTACGGTAGGGGCTGGAGGTCGCAGCCTGCTGCCCGTTGCCTGCCAGAGAGGCCACGGCGCCGCTCAAAGCAGTAGCTGTGTCTGACTCATCCTCAGTTGTCTCATCTTCAAGTCCCCTACGCAAGGGCGCGACGGACAGTGGACGGAAACAGGTGGACAAGGCAAAGAGAGGGGGAGAGTACAGAGAGCGGTTGCAGCACGGCGGAAACGCACGGCAAGGACGACATGAATGGCACAATGTTGGAAACATGTACTACAGGAATGCACATTGCGCTACTGCAAATACGCACTGATGCGCAGCATTCGAGGGGCAAGGTAAGCAGCATGTGATGGACATGTCGTCGGCTTCTCCCTGCCCCTTACCCAAGTTGTATCGTTCCAGTTCGTAGCCGCGCCCTTTGCGGTTCAGAACTGATCAAGTTTGCATGAACATTGCCATGGAACGCGACAAGCAGAAGGAGGACAAACGCAAGGTGGCTGTTCATTGTATATCGCCGCCCCAAGGTAGCCGCCATAGACTTTACTATCCGTTTTATGTGCTTGCTATGTACTTCATGTTGGTGAGAAAGTAAGGCTGCTGAAGGGGTTTTGACATCTCCTTCACGGCTTCAGGTACAGGTGTGCAACGGCAGGCGCGGCCGTCTAGAAATGAAGCTAGGATCTATTGTTTAAGCCTTCATTTAGTGCGTCCTCTTTGACGGCGTGGTGGCTGACAATGTCGATATCCTCAAGTATGGGAGGCCCGCCCCATGCCCGCCAAAGTGCTCAGCTTCGCCTCAAACGCGTAGTCTACTTATACAGCGTAATCAACTTCCATTTGCTTATTTTTATGAGTAAGTAAGTGACATTCTGCGCAGGCCAACCCGCCGTATATGTGTCGCCCGCCGTTTTGCGGGAATGCATACCCTTACGAAATCTCCTCTACCTGCAGGGTAATAGCAATGACGACATAGATTTAATCGAAAGTATGATAGAGGCTAGATGCGGAAGCCGTCGGTACCTGGAACAAAACTTTGTCCTCAGTACGACACGGTTACCTGGGACCTGGTTGCGCTGGCAGGGTGGCGCACTGCACGGTCCACGCGCATCAAGGACTCCACCAACCGCCGGCAACCTTTATCGTGCTGGCGTACTCTTCCTTGATGCCCGAGTTCCTACCCGCCCCATCTACGCAAAATGTTGTCAAACCTCATCTTGTGACAGCGAGGCGGATGCCGTGAGTGGCCGAAAGCTGCAGTACACAGGAGACTGCACTGCAGGTGCCCGGGTCTGTTTCGCGCTCGCTGTCGCCACCAAGGGAACTCCCGTGTCCCCTTCAGTGACCATACGCCCATAAACGCACGTTCAGCCGCACAACGAACAGCAGGCCCGTACTGATACCTTATGTGCTGCGGACCATACCCCCTGCTAGGAGCAAGGCCGGAGGTGCAGGAGAGGTGTCGGTAGCAGGATGCACGGCAGAGGCGTGATTGGTTGGAAGCCCAGTCCCGACCAGCGCCCAACACCAGACGGCGTTGGGGCGAGCTATGACAGTCAGAACCAGTCAGGACACAGCTGCACAGGGCTGCTGCACGCGTCCCCGGAACCGAACACCACTACCCATCGGCAACCTTCAGTCGGCAGCACCCAGCCACCCACTGGCAACAGCCAGCTGAGATTCAAGGTATAAGGTGCATTACGGCACCAGTTCCACCGCGCAGATCAGCCCAATATGCAGCAACCCCTCCGCCAAGGCCAGGTTCCGCTCTACAACGTCACCATCTTGGTCGTGCACTGCTGTGCACTGGTACAAAGGTGCAACCCTTGGGCCCTACGGCTCGTATGGGAATTTACACCTGCTCAGTGTAACAACTGACTGAAAGGTGCATACACCAGCCGTTGCCCACGCCGTGCCATAGGGTGGAACCCACCGACGACGCGACCATGAGGGCCACAACGCAACACGTGGCTGGACCCGCGGCCGCAGGTGTGCAAGGGCGCTGCACGCTTCACCCTGGCCCCCTCTTGCAACGGTCCGTGACTGAACACGTGGTCGCCAAACACGAAGGGCACAGGTCAGCAGTGAAGCGCTTGTATTGCTACATTGCAAGGTGCAGTCACGCTCGTGGCTTGTGGGTGTGTACGGCGACGCCTACGCCCCACGCATACACTTATCACTGTTCCCTTCATAATGTTACTTAGCTCTCAGCCTCTCACGCATAAGGCGCCTTGGCCCTTGGCTCACGCCTGTTTTGATGCTCGATACCTTCGTACGGTACCAGTATTTATCCTTGTACACGCACAAATCCAAGCAATCACTCGACAGTTCAAAATCCGGAAGACATGCCAGTAAAAGAAGACGCCATGGCGGGACTTCCAACAAACACGTGCCCGATAAATTGCGAGGCCCGCCATTCCATTACCCCGCCGCCGGCCTTGCAATGTTCGCCGGCCTTTCAACGCTTACCCACTTCAGCACGCCTTCCCACTCGCCCCCCGGTGATGGTATTGCACAGTCATGCGCCTCAGAACGCCCGCCGGAGCCCCGCCGGTGAGTCCTTGTACGGCACAACGCTGTTGATGTTCCCCCGGGCCCTGCTCCCTCCTCCGCCCGTGCCCCCCGAGCCCCCCCGCGGCGCCCCGCCCTTGCGCGTCGCCTCCGGTCCCGCGTGCGCAAACGTCACCCCCCGCGCCTGTGCCTGCTGCACCCCCTGCCACTGCTGCGTCAGCAAGAGGTATGCGGGGTCGTGCGGGCTGTCGAAAATTGGCACAGGCGTCTGTATACTGAGCCTGGGCCCGCCCCCAGCCCGCCCCTGCCCCACCAACTCGCCTCCCTCCTCTTTCTCCCCCCCGGCTGTCGTACGGTACGGCGGAGCGGTTGACGGCCGTTGGTACGGCTCTGGCCGGAACTCCATGCCGTCCCACCTCGCCAGCTCCTCAGCCGACAGCGCGCCGCCGCCGCCACCACCGCCACCCCACGGCCGCTCCCCGCCCCCAGGTCCGTACCCATGCTCGTACTCGTGCCCCCCCTTACCCTTCCTAGCCCCCACCGCCACCACCCCACCGTCCCCTCCTCCACCTCCAACCCCCGACGCTGCCCTCGGCCCCGCAGACGCCGGCCGCCCGCCGCTTGAGCCCTCCACAGCCCTCGGCCGCGCCCCCGCTGAAGCCGGCCGTGTCTTACGCTGCTTGCCCTGCAACCCCCCTCGCGCCTGGCCCCCCTGCCCCTGCCCTGCTGCCCCGGCCCCCAGTACGACACTGCCGTACAGGTCCAGCTGCTCGTCCACCGGCATGATCCCAGGGGCTGGTCCTGGGGAAGGGAGGGAGTACGAGTTGTACGGCAGGCTCAGTGAGGGTCCAGGAGCCAGCAGCAACAGGGCGACGCTCCTTTGCCGTACCATAGCTGAATGACCGAGCAAGATACCTTCATGGGCCATTGCGTGTAGCATCGCAAGGACTTGCTGCGCGCTGAAGACCGGTACCTCAGGGAAGGAACGTTGGACTGGCCCCTGTCCGCGGCTGCCCACGGTGTGGTGAGGTGTGCCTCCCACACGCATTCACCAACTGCCCCCCCCCCCCGCCCCCACTAACCATCCCATCTGGGCCGCCCCACCTGAGGGCTAAAGTAGTTGAATGAGGGCACGTAGGACTGCACCACGCGGCGTGCCGTGCCCCCGCCCCCCGCCACCAGCAGCTCCAGGGTCTCCTCGATCAGCGCAGCCAGCGTGTGCCTGGGCATATATTGCGGAGCAGTACACAAAGCGACGGTTCAAATGTCTTGTCTGGTGCAAATCTTGGGGCAGATCAGGGGCAGGGGGGCAGAGGGGGGAAGATCCCAACGGATTGCACGGGGCACGGAGGCTCCTTGCGAGTTAACATGCGGCCGGCCCCTCCCGGCACTTGGCATGCCTGTGCCCCAGAACCCCCGCCCCGGCGCAGGCTGCCTCACCCGCCCCATGGCCGGTACATGCATGGTGTGCGCCACACGCGGCCACCACGCCACGCCACACGCGCACCCAGGAGCTCAACCCTCACCCCCTGCCTGCCTCTCCGCTCCAGACAGCAGCCACAACGCATGCACGTCAAGCCACCGCCTCCACCCCTTATAACAACGCCTACCCCAGCCCCCTCCCCGTCCGCATTGCTACTACGGCTGCCATTTCATCATCGCACTACTATGTCCCCACCCCTCCTTACCCACCTGCTGCACGCCCTCCCCGGCAGCGGCTTGCGCTGCTGGTGGCCCCCCAGCACCGCCTCCAGCTGCCCGCCCGCCAGCACAGCCAGGGAGGCGTTGCGGGCCAGGCCCTCCGCAATCCTGAAGGGAGGTGGACGAGAAACAAAGAGTTGGGTGCAAGTTCCAAGCCATCCCTCACATCGAGCCTGTGCCGCCAGACAGGCGTTACTTGGACAGAGAGCAGACGGACGGCGGGGTGGGGAGCGGGGGAAAGGGCCATCGATCATGGTGGTGGTGCAGAGGCGGCAACGCCTCCTGGGCTGCCCCTGCACCGACAGGATGCGGGTACGGTATTACGTACGCTACCACAACTCCCTCCATGTACAACCAAACTGACGGTAAGCCTGCCTTGCTCAGTCTATGACCCCTGGTGGGCCCGTGGGAGTGCCGTAAGGCCTAGCATAGGGCCCGGCTGCACTGTGTTCTGCAACAGGCTGAGGCTGCCCCCAATCCCCCGCCTGGAACGAGCTGCTGCGACGCCGTGCTCCCTAACCAGGTGCCCGCCCGGCACTAGTACAGGTCCCGGTTGTCCACTACCCGCCCTTTGTGTTCTGCCCCCCCCCCCTTCCCAGTGGTTCTCATTACTCAGCCCACCTGGCCCGGGCTGCTGCGGCGTCGTGCTCCCTGTCCAGGGGAGCCCCGCAGTCGCGGCAGCTGCGGCCCCCCGCGTCGGGTGTGGCACCCACACCTGCAGGGGGGACAGGCACAGATGGATAACAACAAGAACGGGTGTCAGTAATATCATCCTTACAGCACCAGAGTATTGCGTACAAGGTGCTTCCTGTCCGTCTGACCGGCCGGTCGCCTTAGCCCCCCGAGCCCACAAGCCGAGCGGCCCTCAAGTGCGGTGGCGCACCTTCTTGTCGGCACATGGCCACCAAGGTACAGGAAACAGCTAGGCCACAAGCGGCCTGACCAAATACATCAACACTCACTCACCTGCCGGCGCCAACACCCTTCCTACCCCACCCCAACCATCAGGCACGCGCCCACCCGCCAAGTTGTCCGTCGGCGCTGAAATGGCACATAATAAAGACACACAAACAGGATCTTCAAGTTAGTGTGCCGTACATGCTTGTTATCATGCACGCACCTGCGAAGGTGCCTGCGGGCGGCAGGCAGTGCGGCGCGGGCAGCAACATGGCCCTCCTGTGCGCCCTGAACACCGCCACGCAGGGCAGCAGGTGGCGCAGGTAGGGCGCCAGGGCGGGGGCAACGCCGGGGTGGCAGCGCAGCAGGCTGTGGGGGGCAAGGAGGGGGAGGGAGAGCTAATACACATGCTAATACACACCCGCGGCCGGGGGCAACGCCGGGGTGGCAGCGGAGCAGGCTGGGGGGCAGGGGGGACAGTGTAGTGGGAGCCGAACAAGACCACTGGGCAAAGGGCCATGGGAGGAGGGAGGGAAGGCAGCCGAATGGCTAAGGAATCGGCATGCTGCTTCAGACCTCGGCCGCCACCACCGACTGTGCTACTACACACGCGCCCCCCCGTCTGCAGCAGCATGTGCCAAACAAGCTCCGCCCGCATGGTGTCGGCGCACATGTGCACCCCGAACAACATGCTATAACACATGCTAATACACACCCATCGCTGCCGTAACAGTAACAGCACCATGCAACCGACTGAATCCGGCTGCATGGCGTCGGCGCACAAACGCACACCAGCACACCACGCTAGAACACATGCTACTACACACCCGCGCCCACCTCTGCAGCAGCAGCAGCATGCCCCCCACCAGCTCCGGCTGCATGGTGTTGGCGCACAGCTTGAGGGGCGCCACCAGGGAGGGCACGGCGGCGGCAACCTGCCAGCGGGCACGCGAGGAAACCATGTAAGGCGTCAGGGAAGCGCCTGCCAGGGGATTTGCAGAAGGGGCCAAAGGCCTTTAGAGGGAGCACATCTCTGTCTGAAAGCTCTTGCTTTGCAAGGATCGGCACCCCGAAAGGGGCCGATTTTAGGCTGTGTGAATGCAGCGAGTGGCCCAATTAGGGAGAGTTTCCAATACCATAGCTCGGGCATAACATGGGGGCTCAACTTGTTCGCACTTTGTGAATGCAGCCAGCCGCAGCAACAGTATTGTAATGCAGAACAACATGGCTTTCCATTCCTCAGTTCGGCTGATGGGCTTAAGTACTGGCATGCCCCCCACTGCCTCCCCCAGACCCCACCTCCGCCCCCCTGCCCGGCGCCTGGCACAGCTCCGTGAGGGCGTGTGAGGCCAGGAAACGGTGAGGCTCGTGGCCCTCGCGAATGCCTGCAGCATAGCACGAGGTGTGGGAAAGGGGGTCACAGTGGGGTGAGAAAGTGTGGGGAGGGGGCCAAGTGTACTGGTGGTGGTGACACGTGTGCATACGACAGCATGAAATTGCGTTTGGCGAGCACCGAAGACCCAATAGGTAATGGGATGGTCGAGAATGGGGTTAGGGTTGGTGAGGGGTGTGTGCGGCCGTGGCAGGGGCCCATTCCCGTCCATAGCAGGGGCTCCCATGCAGGGGCCTGTTCCCGTCCATACGAAGACGCATTTGTGTGCGCGCATCCCATCACCGATACGCACTGTCCGCCGCCAGCGCCAGCTGCTTGGCATAGTGCTTCGAGTAGACAACCTGCACCCCGCATTCGGCACTCCACACCGTCCACGTACGGACCACATAAGGAGCTAAATCAGGATCACGTGCACCACGCACCGTCCGCCGCCAGCGCCAGCTGCTTGGCGAAGTCGGGCCCGCTGAGCGCCTCTGGGCGGGTGGACCACAGCACGGGCGCCCAGTAGTGCTCCGACAGCTTGCACTGGAGCAGGCCCTTGGCCATGGCGCGCTGCAGGGTGGGCCGGGGGACATCAGGGACCAGATGAAATACAATGTATGTACCTAATGAGGTAAAGGGAAGTGCCCCGACAGCTTGCAATGAAGCAGGCCCTTGGCCAAGGCGCGCTGCAGGGCGGTGCTGAAAAGTGTACGTAAAACGAGGATGGCGGCCTGCAAGGGGAGAAGAAGTGTAAATGTAGCACGGTCTGGGCCAGGCGCGCTGCAAAGGGAGAGAGCGATTCAACACAGTGCCGGTAGTACGGTACTGAGGAGCAATCATGGAGGCTGCGCTAAATCGACTCGCAAGAAAGTCATGGAGTCCGCAGCAAGCGCAGTGCTACCCCATAAGCTGTGCCTCGGTTGGGCCCGAACCCACTCCGTACCATACAATGCTATCACTATCACCCATCAGTTGTACGAGCCTCCATGTTGCAGCCCACCTTGAATTTGGTGTCCAGCAGCGTGAGGTTGGCCAGGCGGGCTGCGGGCGTGTAGGGCTGCCACGTGTCGGAGCGCACCTTGGCGGGGTCGTGGCCGCCTGGGGCGTGGGCGGACACGGAACGCCAGAATGAAAGAAGACACATTCTTGTGTGGCGATGCAGTTGCGGGAAGGGGGAAGATCAAGGTGAATGAAGACGGGACGGAGGGGTGGGATGGGTTGCATCCGCGTGGTCGGAAGGGAGGCACGGCCGCATGAGCGCGCGTGGCGGTGTGGGGCTCCGGCAGCCGCCGCCGTCCGGCCAAGCTCCGTGCAGTGCGGTGCCAGTCTGCACGCCGGATGCAGCGGCCTACAACACCCATAGATAGTAACCCGTACCCCACCCCACCCCTGCATGCACAACACATGGCTGCATCGGGCGCCCAGCAGCCCCCACCCAGCCCGACCTACCCACCCTTAACCCACCCAGCCACGCCCACCCCTACCCACCCAGCCCCTCAACCCTGGTGTACCCCTACCCAGCCCCACCCCACCCCTAACCCACCCAGCCCCACCCCACCCCTGCATGCGGTGCAGTACTTTGGAGGGGCGGCCAGGTCCACCGCCCACAGCTCGCGCATGGGGGCTCCCTGGGGGGATGGGAGGGGCGGGGAGGCAGCGGGCGTCGCACTTGCATCAACCGCTGTCAGCAATGACAGCTGGTCTACGGTACTTCCCCTCTACTTTTCCAGCGGGGGTTAGTACCGATGCCTGGACGCATGCCCCGATACGAGCGTCCATCCCGAACATTCTGACCATACAAGCCCCCCCCCCCTCTCGTGCACCTTCCCCCCACCCCCACCCCCACCTCCTGCACGCTGTACGCGCCCTCCGCCTGCCCCTGGCCCTGTCCCGTGCGCGCCACGCGCCCGCCCGCCGCCTCGTGCGCTGCCACGTGCCGCGTGCCGGGTGCCACGTGCAGCGCCGGCGCGTCGGGCGGGCCGAAGGCGGCGGCGCCCGCGTTGGCGCCCGGGACCTGGAGAGCGAGGGCGAGCGGAGAGGGGGCAGGCATGAGTGGCGTTAGCGGGTGGTGGGTGGTGGCAGTGGGTACAGCCAGCTTCGTGCTTGGCCTGAGATTAGCTGACAGCCAGTATGGCCTGCTGGTGAAGCCGCCGAGTCAACAGCTTCGGCACGGGAGGCCTTCGCAGCGGCGGCTGGCCATGCGTGCCTCTCGCCGCCCTTCCTCCTCAACCCAGCCGCCAACCGCCATACTGCCGTACTGCCGTACTGCTTCCTAACCCGTTTGCTTCGTCATTCTGCGTAAACTTAACCCACAAAAACTCTCAACAAGGGGCTACGCTGGCAGCCAGCATTGGGGCCCCGTGTACGCAGCTGCTGGGCGGGCCAGCACCACCCTTCCACACACCCCTGGCCCTCTGCACACACCCGTCCCCCACCTGCAGCTGCTGCTGCCCCTGCCGCTCGCCCAGCCCCGCCGCGGGGTCCCACGGCCGCAGCGCGCGCTCCGCAGCACGCCGCGCAGCGTCCTTCTGGTAAGGCGCGCCGGGCCCACTGCGAGGAGGCAAAAGGACAGCAGGGCCACATGGTGAGACCATGGTTAGCCTGCCTGCAGTTTACAACTCCCCTGGCCCTGGCCCCGGCCTCTGAGCAGGTGCCCGACTCCCTTGGCCCCTGCCCCGCCACCACCATTCGCACACACCCCTGCACCCACGTTGGTGTCCGTCCCGGCCGCCTGCTAACGCCCACGCCGTCCGCCGCCGCGCCCGCCGCCTCCGCCCGCACCACATCCGCCAGCGCCGCCGCCGCCGCCCGCTTCCCCCCGCCGCCACCGCCGCCGTCAGCCTCCCCCGGCGGCGCCGCCACCGCCCCCCGCTGCATCAGCTGCTGCTGTGCCTCGGCGCGGTGCAGCTGGCCCTGGGCCTGCATGGTGGTGGGGGTGGGGTGGATGTGTGTGTGGGGTGTGTGTGGGTAAGGATGGAGCATGAGGGAACCGTGTCAGGCACGGTGCAGCTGGCCCTGGGCCTGAGGGCATGGGGGTGCGGTTTGGGGGGTGGGGGTTGGGGGGTGGATTTGGGAGTGGCAGTGGGAGTGGGGTGGTGGTGGCGGCGGTGCAAAGACATGGCTTGGGGCAGCTGGATCCCACAGCGTATGATGTCCAGCGGGTGGCCCGTTGTGTTCATCCCCATGCGCAAGGCAGATCTGATCAAAATGCTCAAGGCAGGCCGTAAACCACTCGGCATGGCTCCCTTACCTGCGTGCGCTGTCCCCAATGGCCAACTCCCAACACAAACACAAACCCCGCCCCAGCCCACATGTCCTTCCCTCCCCCCACCACCCAGTGCTCAGCGATCACCTCCCACCCCCCTCTCCCCATCACCACCGCTGCGACCGGCTGCTGCTTTTATCAACCGTCAACCCCCACCCACCATCCACCCACCCGCATCCTCCTCTGCCCCCTCTGCCCCCCTGCCCCACCTGCTTGTGGCGCACCGCACCCCCGCACCGCACCGCACCGCACCCCTGCCCCCACCTCTGCCCCTCACCCCACCTGCTTGTGGCGAACCCCCGGGTCCACCGCGAAGCCGTGGTGCGGGTTGGGGCTGGCGGGCACCCATGAGGGGTACGGCGGGGCCTGGGGCACCAGCACGGCGTGCTGCGCGGGGGCCGCGAAGGCCATGGGGCCGTGCACGCCCGGGGGCGCGGGGGAGGCGCCGTGGCTGCGGTGGAGCACCTCGGCCATGATGGCGGGAGGTGGTGGTGTTGGGAGATGGCCGAGGTGATGTGTTTGTGTAAGATTATGCGTTTGTACCTAGGCTAGTGTTGGAGGAAAGGGTGGGGCGTAGGCTGAGCCTGCTCGGCCGTGCGCAGGGGTGCGCAGGGGTAAGAGACCCATGTGGGTCGAAACGTGTCGTTAGCGTCGTGGGTGTTCAGGAAGCTTTGTGTTGGCTTGGGGATGCCATTCATATCACAGCTTTATCGCCGTCGCGTCGTCAACATGTCCTTGTTAGCGATGCGGATATGGGTCTATGTTCCCTAGACCAGCTTCGACTATATTAACGGCACTGCAGATGAAGTTTACAGGCTAGGTATTGTCTGTGACAGGCCAAGCCCATGCATTGGGCTGACTGTACTCAATGGCCGAACCAAGGGACATTAGGCAAGCAACACTTTGACTTGTGTCCAAGGATGTACAGGCACATTCCATTTGTTCTGTCACATCCATTACCCCTGTGAAGAGCCTTTGACAGAGGACCTGTCTGTGCATCGTGGGACCCGCTCTCGTCCTTCCTTTGTCCACCAGCAGAACCTCCCATTATTACTTAACAATTTAGAGGTAAAAGAAACAGCAGGAGTACTTGGGGCGAGGGCGCTCGGGCGTTGCGGAATGGCGCTCGTGAGCAACGCGGGGGCTTCCCATGACCGGGAAGAGGAGCTTCGGCGCCTCATGCCGCCACCTCCTCCAAGACCCCCTGGCGCAGCAGCAGCCATCAAGGCGCCCGTTGTCCTGGACGAAGACACCTACACGCAGCACCTTGAAGCTATAATCGAGCGCGACTACTTTCCAGAGCTGCCGAAAATGGCAAACCAACTTGAATGGCTGAGGGCAGTAAATAGCGGCGACGTGCGCGAGATGCAACGCGCACAGCGCAACATCGCGAAGCGTCGCGCGGCCGCTGTCGCAGCAGCAGCCGCAGGCAACCTGACCGCAGCTACCCCCGGCATGGCTGGCGTTGGCGGGCTGACGCCGGCGGTGGGTCTCCCGCCGGGGATGACCCCCGGCACCGTGGGATGGGGCGCGACCACCCCTGGCACTGCGCTCTTGCGCACCCCAGCCATGACACCAATGGTCGGGGGCGAGGCGGGACCCTCATCATCAGTAGCTGCAGCAGCAGCAGGGGCAGGGGCAGGGGACGCGGCAGCTGCGGCGGGGGGCGCCGTGCCGGGGGCCGCCCGTCTGAGCTTGGACAGCTTCCTGGACCGCTACACCAGCGAGGACAACGCCTCCTTCCAGGCCATTCTGGAGGAGGACAACAGGAGGAAGCGCGCAAAGGTACGCAGGCGGGATGCGGGGAGGTGTACGACAGGGGCTGCGGTACACTGCCAGGGGCTCGTGGGATGCGGCAGGGGATGCTATGTGGAGTGAGGGTTGGGGGCGCGGAAGCTGCAGGTAGCTGCTGTCGGCGTGTGGGGGCTTGTGGGTTCGTGGGTTTGAGGGGGCTCGCGGGACGAGGGGCAACATGCTGGGCGCTTGAGGCGTAGCCAGGTGCGTGCTGTGCGGGTCCAGGGGACCAGGCACTTGGTCTGGGGTGGTGGCGGGGCAGCTGCAGGCAGCTGCTGTCGGTGTGCCTACGGGCATAAGGGCCCGTTGGGTGCAGCAACTACTGCAACGCTTGTAGAGAAGATGTAGGCGTGCCGTGTGGAGCCAGGAGACCCAAGCAGCTCGGGACAGAGTTCATGCATGTACCGGTTTGTGTAGGCAGGAGCACGACGTTCCTGCCTGCACATACCGGCACATGTATGAACTCTGTCACGAGCTGCTTGGTCTCCTGTGCAGGCAGGAACGCCGTGCTGCCTGCAACCTGTTGCCACACATGCCCCACCCGTTGTTGGATCTGTCGAACGGCCCCTCCCACACACCCGCAGGTGCGGCACCATCTGGAGCGGCCCGACCCGCGAGACCCTGACACCCGGCAGCCGCTGCTGGAGGGGCCGCCGCCTAAGGTGGGCGTGAGCGCAAGGGGGAGCAGTTGGAAAGCACTTTGTGGCCGGGGCCCGAGCGCACAGGGGCCAGGGCGGCGCTGGGGTGGCACGCCCGCCCGTGCAGTGGCTTGTTGGCCGACCGCTGGGCTGACTCAGCACCTGGGGCGGCAGCACGTGGGGGCTGCACACTGCACACACGTGAAGGGAGCTCCGCGCCTGCCCGGCTGAGTCACCTGACTGCCAACACAGCTTCTGCGCCAACACCGCCGCCCTACTAAGTCACAGGCGTGAAATGGGCCACCCAGCCAACCCGTGTATTCAATTTATGAACTGCAAGATGCTTCCTGCCTGTCTGCCGACCTGGCTCACCTGCCCGCTTTGCCAACCTGCGTGCTTTGTACTCAACCGACCACCCTCGCTGTCGTACCGTGCCGTGCCGTACATGCCGTACAGGACGCCCCCCGGCCCGACGCCGACGTGGACGAGCTGGCGGACGACGAGTACGGCAGCGGCGGCCAGGCGCCCATGACGCTGCTGCCCGCCCCCGAGCCCCCGCTCAATCAGCTGTACTACCAGCGCCCAGCCGCCCCCCTGTCCGACAAGGAGCGCTCCCAGCTGCCTCTGGGACCCCCCAAGGCCATCAACCGGGCAGGCACGCGGCTCCGGACCGCGCCGGAGGCGCCGCCGCCGTCGGCGGCGCCGGACAGTACGGCAGGGAGTACGGCGGGGCTGCCGGTGGGCGCGCCGGCGCCTGGCGGTGCCGGCGGCACTGTGGGGTACAGCCCCATGGCTACGCCGGCGCTGAGCGAGGTGATGGCGTCTCCGCTGATGACGTGGGGCGACATCGGCAGCACGCCGCTGCGGCTGGGGGCGGACGAGCTGCTGCCCGAGGCCATGCCGGTGCTGGACGCGGAGGGGGGCGCGGGGCCGGCCTTCACGGTGCAGGTGGGTAGGTGTGTATCAAGCGGTGCAGTGTAAGGTGTGAGGGGAGCATGGAGGCACTGGTGCCTGCGCGGGAAGAGGAAGTGGGGGGGGGTTGCAGGTGCGAGGGGAGCGGGGGTTGCAGGTGCGAGGGAGCGGGGGTTGCAGGTGCGAGGGAGCGGGGGTTGCAGGTGCGAGGGAGCGGGGGTTGCAGGTGCGAGGGGAGCGGGGGTTGCAGGTGCGAGGGGAGCGGGGGTTGCAGGTGCGAGGGGAGCGGGGGTTGCAGGTGCGAGGGAGGGCAGGGGATATAGGGTCTGGGGGGGCGGGTGTGGAGGTGTGCTGCGGGCATGCCATGCCGGTGCTGGTTGCGGACGGGGGCGTGGGGCCCGCATTTACAGTGCAAGAGGGGTGGGGAACGCGTACAGGGGTGGGGACAGGGGGCTGTCGAGGTGCCTGGCTGTGACCTGCGGCTGCTGATGTTGCGTTGGGGCAGACTGTGGGGAATGGCTGGCGGCGCTTGTTACCGGAGGACGTACAACGGCCAAGAAGTGCATGGCCAACCAGTGTGCAGTAGCAGCCATGCACTGGGGCACGCAGCGCCGCCAGGTACACACGGTGCACGGTGCCCGTCCGCCCAGCGCATGCGTCCTGCCGCGCTGCTATTCTTTGCCACGTGGCAAGTACACATGACGTACTCACAACGCCTTGTGTCGTACGCGCCTTGCAGGCCCTCCCCGAGCGCGAGGCGGCGGCGCACAAGCTAGCGGCGGCCAAGGCGGGCAGCGCCGTGGGCGCAAAGGGCCGGTCCGCCGCCGGCGCGTCGACGCCGCTGCTGGCAGCGCTGCGGCGAGCCACTGGCAGCACACCAGGACGCGCCGCCAGCGGCGGCGCCGGCGGCACTCCCGTGGTTCCGCTGTCTCCGGCGGCACGGCAGCTGGCGGCGAAGTTGAAAGCCGGCGGCACGCCGCTGAGGACGGCGGGTGTGGCCACAACGGGGGCGGTGGCGGCGGCAGCGGCAGGAGGGTCGGGGGCAGCTGGCGGAGGCGGAGGCGGCGGTGGGGGCGGGGCTGGGGGTGGGGCTCACAGGCGAGGCATGCGGGATGGGCCCGGCGGCATGGGGGGGGAGGTGGACGTGGCGCAATGGCGGTGGTCTGGGAAGCAGTACCGGGCGGTGAGGGAGCAGATGCAGCAGGAGAAGGGGCACGGGGGTGGGGGGCGGGGGCAACGGAGGCAGCAGCATGGGTTTGGTGGCAGGGGCACGGGGGCGGCGGGGGAGGGAGGGGGCAGTTGCGAGCGTGGCGGGGAAAGCGGCGGCGGCGGCAGCAGCGGGGTTGGGTGGAGGGGAGCTGGATGGGCAGCTGAGGGCCAGCTATCGGAGCGGAAGTGTGGCGGGGGGGACGCCGCATGGTGTGGGAGCGGGCGTGGGAGGGAAGGCGGCTGGGGGGACGCCTGGCGGGGTGGGAGTGCGGGTCAGGACGCCGGGTGTGGGCGCTTGGGTGAGGGGCTCTGGTGCTGCAGGGGGGAGTGGGGGGGGGGGCGCGTCTGGGGGTAGCGGTGTGCCAAAGAGCGTCACAGACGGCCTTTTAAAGCTGTGAGGGGGTGGGTTGCGTGAAGGTGTGGGGGAAGGCGGTCCTGTCATGGCCGGGCTGTGTATTAGGACGCAGGTAGTGGGATGTATGCAGCTGTGAAATGTGTGTGGGGTGGGGGCCTAAATTGCACAGCATTTCCTTTCCATCTGCGGCCAGTTGCTACCAAGGAGCCGAGTATGAGCATTAGGACATCAAATTAATCGTATGATCCACATTGGTCTGCTAAACACCGTGCCTGCTGATGCCACGGTCTAGCGCGGCGGACCGGCCATCGTTGGCGAATCGCAGTTGAAGAGCATGTTGCTGCCTTCCGTTGGTGTTTTGGGTGCTGCAAGCATGGGCCGTGAAGGTGGAGCTGCAATCGGTGGTGCATGCAGGACCACTGCCGTACGTTGCGAGCGTTTATATGCGCAGAACCGCGACGGTGTCGCTGGTTCTTGTACATCTGCATGTTTGGTGCTGATGATGTGACACAATGGACCCCGCTCTAGTTTGGTAGTGTTCCGGCTGAGCTTGAGCGTCACCATCGGACCTGATCTTACGGGCACACGGCTGGCGGCAGCAGGTACCACTGTGGGTTGGTGCCTGCACCGTGCCACACCCAACCTTGCATCCTGCCCTCCCACGCCAGACTGCACGCTCCACGCAGTAAGCTTGCACACACCCAGGACTCGTTGCGAGGAGTGCAGAAGTACAAAATACAGGTCATACCCTAGAGCAGCAGCATGGCGCGTCCACGCCGTGTCCCGCAGCACAACGGCGACGCAGTGGGCAGAGCGTACCACAGGCGCGTTCATGAGGCCACGCCACCGCACGCGGTGCCGACAGAGCGCCCCGAGGCACTCCTCTATTCCCGGCATGGCCACCGTCATGCGACAACAGTGGATCTGAAACCTGTGTGCACGTACCACACCTACGGTGTCTACGTAGGGGCATCATAGGGCACAAACGTAGGACGTACGGTACCTGCACTGGGTGAGCACGACCGTATGAGTTGCGTAAACCAATCAACCAAGATTGCAGCCAGGTGATGGTGGGGCAGGGTACAGGAGCAATACCGCGACAGCTGTCACAGGCCCGCAACCGCCTGCTGTGGTGATGCGGTATCCTCAGACGCGTCCCAACAGGGGGCGGTGGCGGGGCTGTCATTTGCAGTAACAGCTGCCACAGCATGCCCCTGTGTACCAGAATCATCCCGCGCCCACTGCAACATCACCCAGCATCGATACGCCAAGCCGCCAGACAACACACGGGCCAACAGGCAGGTACGGTAACGCTTTTGAGCAGCAACGGGATAGCGGCTCGTCATCGGGTCCTCCAGCCCCAGAACATAGCAGAGTGCAAAACCATATGTATCAAGGAGGACTCATGGACAGCAGTAAGCACTACGCGCGTCCCTGTTACAGTGGCAGGGTACACGCAGCACAAACTGGTGCCCCCGCTGCTGCGATCAAGCTCTTGGCAACACACTCAGTGTAACACTGGGATTTCTACCTCCTCCTCGTTAAGCATCAGCTTTTGAACGCTGTTACGCTCTGCAGGCACGTGCGTAATCCCACACGAGTCCACACGCTGTGCTGTTCAGCACATTACTGCAGTGCAATACAGTGCAACAAGGCACACAAGTAAGATGCGTTCCTTCTTCGTAGCCACTGCCGTACAGGTACCCGTACGCAACACTTTATGGCATGTCACAGTTGCGCTCGTGCCAGTGCCAGGCTGAACCCTGGAGCAAATGGCAACGGTAGTTCACGTATGGAGGCTATGGCCATGCGCACGCACACACAAACGCTCCTCTCTAACCATGTCACGCATGAAGTTCAAAAGTTGCACGCACGATAACCTTGTTAATGATAAATGACGACCACGGTTAGCACCGTTGCGGTTGCGCAAGGCGTTTGTGTGAGCCCATCCTGCTGTGTTCCTGACCCACGCCCGACCTGCCTGCTTTGCAGCCCACACAGCATTGCAGTTCAGGAGTACCCTTGCTAAATACAGCAACACGGCACTAGACGTTCTGGCCAATGGTGCACGGCACTGACAACCTGGACAACACCTGCTGGATCGTGCGTACAGCGAAGACACAGGGCAAGCAACACCCAGTAGTGTAAAACCCGTACGGCCCTCGTTCACTTGTTTGGTGTTCGCATTCACTGATGCAGGCTGCTACCCCTTCCATCACGTCAGGCGTGTCTGCTTGCCTGGCCGGGCGTTTGCGGAATGGGCACCGACGCCCACGCCACGCCCCCCTCCGCGTTGACCAGCCGCACCACGCCGTCATCGTCGCCCACCACCAGACTGTACGGCGCCAGCCCCGCGCCGCCGTGCTCCGGGTACGACACGCCGTACTGCGTCGAGTCGTACAGCACGCGGCCCAGGTACACCACCGCCCAGCCGCCGGCGCCGTCCAGCGCCAGGGAGGTGCTCAGCCCCGCGCCGGCGCCGAACGTGCCGCTAACCCACACCGGCCGCCGGTCGGGCCGGAACCCGCCCTCCCCGTCTCCGTCGGCCGCCACAAGGAACACGGCCAGGTTGCCGCTGAGCTGCAGCATCAGCACGAAGCGCAGGCGCGGAGAGAACAGGCGGTTGCAGGCGGCGGCGGGGTCCCAGTCCCCCGCGTGTCGCTGCGCGGCGCTGTAGGCCTGGCCCACGCGCAGGGCGCAGCTGGCGGGGCGCGAGGAGGGGTCGCAGGGGGACAGGTCCTCTGGGCAGCGGGAGCCGCCGGGGGAGGAGGCCAGGGACACTGGGGTGGGCGGGCGGGGTGGAAAGGGGGCAGGGGGCGGGGATCGGGGGGAGGTAAAAGTGGCCAGGGCAACGTTGTGACACGTGATGGTAGGGGAGCTGCAAGAAGGGCGTTGTACAAACGTGCTTCGTTCAGCAGGTACCGATCCATGCACATCACTACTTCGGCAACAGAGGTGCTCAGCAAGGCGAAAGGGCCGAACCCCAGGTAGGGTACACGATGATGTGCAGCGAGCATGCTAGGAGGCATATGAGCCTCCAATGCAGTTGATGCAACATTAGTGCCTCCGGCACAGGCTTGGCGTCAACAACGCGAGCAACTACGGCACTGAACCAGCCCTACACAAACCATCTCGCAGCACGACCCAGTGCATTCTTTAGGGTTCACGTCGTACACCCCGAAAATGGTGACACAGTTGCCCTGCACACCCTCCTCACCCCACACGCAGCGGCGCAGCAGTGGGCTGAAGGTAGCTCCGACAGGGCAGCTTGTCTCTGCGGCAGGCGGCAGGGAGTTGGGCGTCCCGTAGCTTTGCCTGTTTCAACGGCCCGTGGCACAGAAACCAGCTGTCGGCAACGGATACGCAAGTAGCTGCGGCAGGATGCCATCGACTCATACGGCCTGGTGTAATCAACAGGCCAGGAGCTCGCGTGCACTGAGCCTGCAGCAGCACGCTGCACCTGGCTGTCATGCCGACCAGCCGTTTTGTGGTTAATCGGTGCCCTGCCCAGTTTCAAATACACCCAGTGCAGGCACCGGCCAAAGGGCCGTCCCTACTAGCGCCGTCGCAAGTGCACTCCGCTTCAGGCACCTAAACTACGTTAAGCTCTATAGTACGCGGTTAACACGACATAGGTTTCTTCCCCGCTAACCTGTTTCTGTCCCCGGGTCCACCAGGGCCGGGCTGGGCGGTTGTGGGAGAGACGGCGGTGCAAGCGGCAGCACCGGTGGCTGCGGCCGCGTTTGGCCCACCGCCACCGACGCCCACGCCACGCCCCCCTCCGCGTTGACCAGCCGCACCACGCCGTCATCGTCGCCCACCATCAGACTGTACGGCGCCCGCCCCGCGCCGCCGTGCTCCGGGTACGACACGCCGTACTGCGTCGAGTCGTACAGCACGCGGCCCAGGTACACCACCGCCCAGCCGCCGGCGCCGTCCAGCGCCAGGGAGGTGCTCAGCCCCGCGCCGGCGCCGAACGTGCCGCTAACCCACACCGGCCGCCGGTCGGGCCGGAACCCGCCCTCCCCGTCTCCGTCGGCCGCCACAGGGAACACGGCCAGGTTGCCGCTGAGCTGCAGCATCAGCACGAAGCGCAGGCGCGGAGAGAACAGGCGGTTGCAGGCGGCGGCGGGGTCCCAGTCCCCCGCTTGTCGCTGCGCGGCGCTGTAGGCCTGGCCCACGCGCAGGGCGCAGCTGGCGGGGCGCGAGGAGGGGTCGCAGGGGGACAGGTCCTCTGGGCAGCGGGAGCCGCCGGGGGAGGAGAAGAGGGACACTGGGGTGGGCGGGCGGGGTGGAAAGGGGGCAGGGGGCGGGGATCGGGTAGGGGGCAGCAGCACGCATGGCTGTGTGCATGTGGAGATGGGACGGTGCTATTACACCGAGCGGTGAGGTCATACGCCACTCAGCCCTGGACAGCGAAATGCTTAGGGGTTCAAGGCCCGCACTAGGGCTGGAGGTACAGACGCCTTTGGCAGCGTGCTGTGAACAGTGCACCACGAGGAGGCTGAAGTGCGTGAACCAAGGTGGAGCAGGTGCGTCATAATGAGCGATCAGGAAGGTAGGTTCAACCGGCGCAAGCATCAGGCACTCGTTCCAGCACACACATGGTGTACAGGTTGCTCGCATCCGAATGGGTCATCCTGGCTGTCCCTGCCTGACAGCTAGTCAGAAGCGCGTTCGTTAGGCTTGCGCACCGACACTGGGAGTACAACGGCCCCGCATAGTTCGCTCACCCCACACGCAGCGGCGCAGCAGTGGGCTGAAGACAGCTCCCATGGGGCAGCTAGTCCCTGGTGGAGAAATTGAGGGAACACACGCACAGGATAGGCATGTGAGGAAACAGTCATGGGAGTAGCTCCTTCCATAGTGTTGGATCATCGTTAATGCCACTTTGAAGGACATCCTAGCAGCCTTCTTTGGAAAGCAGCCGTGGCGTAGTAGAACGTCAGGACCGACCGGTAACCGGCTGGCAGCGGCATTTCGACGCCCGAACTTGCACACATGAACGTGTAATCCTGCATCGCTGATTTCAGACGCCAAAGCTAGAACGCAAGTCGCTCACACCCCCCGGCGCTTGGCACACGTACCATCCCTCTCACCGATTTCTTCCCCCGGGTCCACCAGGGCAGGGCTATCGGGCAGTCCAAGCGCCGGCGGCACCCGCGGCTGCCCAGCTGGCGCCACCACCGCCGCCACCGACGCCCACGCCACGCCCCCTTCCGCGTTGACCAGCCGCACCACGCCGTCATCGTCGCCCACCACCAGACTGTACGGCGCCCGCCCCGCGCCGCCGTGCTCCGGGTACGACACGCCGTGCTGCGTCGAGTCGTACAGCACGCGGCCCAGGTACACCACCGCCCAGCCGCCTGCGCCGTCCAGCGCCAGGGAGGTGCTCAGCCCCGCGCCGGCGCCGAACGTGCCGCTAACCCACACCGCCGCCGGTCGGGCCGGAACCCGCCCTCCCGTCCCCGTCCGCCGCCAGCGGGAACACGGCCAGGTTGCCGCTGAGCTGCAGCATCAGCACGAAGCGCAGGCGCGGAGAGAACAGGCGGTTGCAGGTGGCGGCGGGGTCCCAGTCCCCCGCGTGTCGCTGCGCGGCGCTGTAGGCCTGGCCCACGCGCAGGGCGCAGCTGGCGGGGCGCGAGGAGGGGTCGCAGGGGGACAGGTCCTCTGGGCAGCGGGAGCCGCCGGGGGAGGAGAAGAGGGACACTGCGGGGATCGGGGAGGGGGGATCAGCAAATAAAATATAGCGTTAGTTATGTGGTAGCTGCTTGTGGGATGGCGTTTAATGAGATCGTGAGCATGACACGCACAATTGCAAAATCAAAAGGATTCCGCAGGCTCAGAGAACCGAACGCAGGGGCAGTGGCGATGGCATGCTTGGCAACAACAGAAACGCAAGGCCAGCTTTGCGCGGCCCACTCCGCATGAGCCGAAGGTGAAGGCAACGCTACATGTCGAGCATGAGCCGTTTGCACCGTTCCAGTGAGCTTTATCGTACCGGTACATTGGCGCATGTATTGCAGCGCGAGGTCTGCGTGATGCGCCATGTTGTCCAAACCTGGCTGAATGGAGGCGCACTCAAGAGGCACCCTTCAGAGCTGCAAGCTGCCAGCCCAAAAGACACGTGCAGCCCGATCACGCATGCACTTCTCACCCCAAACGCAGCGGCGCAGCAGTGGGCTGAAGGCAGCTCCGACGGGGCAGATTGTCTCTGTGGGGGGCAGACGGCAAGGCATGCATGTGGCAACGTCAGTAAACTCAACCAGCGAACGTACGGTACCACCTCTGTGGGGTCACTGCTCTTCCTCTATACCGGTATACCAGGGGCCTCTTGCGTGATTATGACGGGAGGGCCCCAATGTGTCCCACGCTACGTGCAGTCCTAGCTAACAGTGGCACGCAACGCCTGCACTCCTCTTTTGTTCAGCTCTGCCATACAGTTCTGCTTCTGTACTCTTGTAAAACTTGCACTCCTTCAGAATCTGTACCTATGGACCTGATTAGTCCATCCTCACCTGCTTCCGTCCCCGGGTCCACCAGGGTCGGTCCCGGCAGTTGTGGAAGAGATGGCGGCGACAGCGGTGGTAGCTGCCCTACCGCCACCGACGCCCACGCCACGCCCCCCTCCGCGTTGACCAGCCGCACCACGCCGTCATCGTCGCCCACCACCAGACTGTACGGCGCCCGCCCCGCGCCGCCGTGCTCCGGGTACGACACGCCGTACTGCGTCGAGTCGTACAGCACGCGGCCCAGGTACACCACCGCCCAGCCGCCTGCGCCGTCCAGCGCCAGGGAGGTGCTCAGCCCCGCGCCGGCGCCGAACGTGCCGCTAACCCACACCGGCCGCCGGTCGGGCCGGAACCCGCCCTCCCCGTCTCCGTCGGCCGCCACAGGGAACACGGCCAGGTTGCCGCTGAGCTGCAGCATCAGCACGAAACGCAGGCGCGGAGAGAACAGGCGGTTGCAGGCGGCGGCGGGGTCCCAGTCCCCCGCTTGTCGCTGCGCGGCGCTGTAGGCCTGGCCCACGCGCAGGGCGCAGCTGGCGGGGCGCGAGGAGGGGTCGCAGGGGGACAGGTCCTCTGGGCAGCGGGAGCCGCCGGGGGAGGAGGCCAGGGACACTGGGGTGGGCGGGCGGGGTGGAAAGGGGGCAGGGGGCGGGGATCGGGTAGGGGGCAGCAGCACGCATGGCTGTGTGCATGTGGAGATGGGACGGTGCTATTACACCGAGCGGTGAGGTCATACGCCACTCAGCCCTGGACAGCGAAATGCTTAGGGGTTCAAGGCCCGCACTAGGGCTGGAGGTACAGACGCCTTTGGCAGCGTGCTGTGAACAGTGCACCACGAGGAGGCTGAAGTGCGTGAACCAAGGTGGAGCAGGTGCGTCATAATGAGCGATCAGGAAGGTAGGTTCAACCGGCGCAAGCATCAGGCACTCGTTCCAGCACACACATGGTGTACAGGTTGCTCGCATCCGAATGGGTCATCCTGGCTGTCCCTGCCTGACAGCTAGTCAGAAGCGCGTTCGTTAGGCTTGCGCACCGACACTGGGAGTACAACGGCCCATAGTTCGCTCACCCCACACGCAGCGGCGCAGCAGTGGGCTGAAGACAGCTCCCATGGGGCAGCTAGTCCCTGGTGGAGAAATTGAGGGAACACACGCACAGGATAGGCATGTGAGGAAACAGTCATGGGAGTAGCTCCTTCCATAGTGTTGGATCATCGTTAATGCCACTTTGAAGGACATCCTAGCAGCCTTCTTTGGAAAGCAGCCGTGGCGTAGTAGAACGTCAGGACCGACCGGTAACCGGCTGGCAGCGGCATTTCGACGCCCGAACTTGCACACATGAACGTGTAATCCTGCATCGCTGATTTCAGACGCCAAAGCTAGAACGCAAGTCGCTCACACCCCCCGGCGCTTGGCACACGTACCATCCCTCTCACCGATTTCTTCCCCCGGGTCCACCAGGGCAGGGCTATCGGGCAGTCCAAGCGCCGGCGGCACCCGCGGCTGCCCAGCTGGCGCCACCACCGCCGCCACCGACGCCCACGCCACGCCCCCTTCCGCGTTGACCAGCCGCACCACGCCGTCATCGTCGCCCACCACCAGACTGTACGGCGCCCGCCCCGCGCCGCCGTGCTCCGGGTACGACACGCCGTGCTGCGTCGAGTCGTACAGCACGCGGCCCAGGTACACCACCGCCCAGCCGCCTGCGCCGTCCAGCGCCAGGGAGGTGCTCAGCCCCGCGCCGGCGCCGAACGTGCCGCTAACCCACACCGGCCGCCGGTCGGGCCGGAACCCGCCCTCCCCGTCCCCGTCCGCCGCCAGCGGGAACACGGCCAGGTTGCCGCTGAGCTGCAGCATCAGCACGAAGCGCAGGCGCGGAGAGAACAGGCGGTTGCAGGTGGCGGCGGTCCCAGTCCCCGCGTGTCGCTGCGCGGCGCTGTAGGCCTGGCCCACGCGCAGGGCGCAGCTGGCGGGGCGCGAGGAGGGGTCGCAGGGGGACAGGTCCTCTGGGCAGCGGGAGCCGCCGGGGGAGGAGAAGAGGGACACTGCGGGGATCGGGGAGGGGGGATCAGCAAATAAAATATAGCGTTAGTTATGTGGTAGCTGCTTGTGGGATGGCGTTTAATGAGATCGTGAGCATGACACGCACAATTGCAAAATCAAAAGGATTCCGCAGGCTCAGAGAACCGAACGCAGGGGCAGTGGCGATGGCATGCTTGGCAACAACAGAAACGCAAGGCCAGCTTTGCGCGGCCCACTCCGCATGAGCCGAAGGTGAAGGCAACGCTACATGTCGAGCATGAGCCGTTTGCACCGTTCCAGTGAGCTTTATCGTACCGGTACATTGGCGCATGTATTGCAGCGCGAGGTCTGCGTGATGCGCCATGTTGTCCAAACCTGGCTGAATGGAGGCGCACTCAAGAGGCACCCTTCAGAGCTGCAAGCTGCCAGCCCAAAAGACACGTGCAGCCCGATCACGCATGCACTTCACCCCAAACGCAGCGGCGCAGCAGTGGGCTGAAGGCAGCTCCGACGGGGCAGGTTGTCTCTGTGGGGGGCAGACGGCAAGGCATGCATGTGGCAACGTCAGTAAACTCAACCAGCGAACGTACGGTACCACCTCTGTGGGGTCACTGCTCTTCCTCTATACCGGTATACCAGGGGCCTCTTGCGTGATTATGACGGGAGGGCCCCAATGTCCCACGCTACGTGCAGTCCTAGCTAACAGTGGCACGCAACGCCTGCACTCCTCTTTTGTTCAGCTCTGCCATACAGTTCTGCTTCTGTACTCTTGTAAAACTTGCACTCCTTCAGAATCTGTACCTATGGACCTGATTAGTCCATCCTCACCTGCTTCCGTCCCCGGGTCCACCAGGGTCGGTCCCGGCAGTTGTGGAAGAGATGGCGGCGACAGCGGTGGTAGCTGCCCTACCGCCACCGACGCCCACGCCACGCCCCCCTCCGCGTTGACCAGCCGCACCACGCCGTCATCGTCGCCCACCACCAGACTGTACGGCGCCCGCCCCGCGCCGCCGTGCTCCGGGTACGACACGCCGTGCTGCGTCGAGTCGTACAGCACGCGGCCCAGGTACACCACCGCCCAGCCGCCTGCGCCGTCCAGCGCCAGGGAGGTGCTCAGCCCCGCGCCGGCGCCGGACGTGCCGCTAACCCACACCGGCCGCTGGTCGGGCCGGGGCCCGCCCTCCCCCTCCCCGTCCGCCGCCAGCGGGAACACGGCCAGGTTGCCGCTGAGCTGCAGCATCAGCACGAAGCGCAGGCGCGGAGAGAACAGGCGGTTGCAGGCGGCGGCGGGGTCCCAGTCCCCCGCTTGTCGCTGCGCGGCGCTGTAGGCCTGGCCCACGCGCAGGGCGCAGCTGGCGGGGCGCGAGGAGGGGTCGCAGGGGGACAGGTCCTCTGGGCAGCGGGAGCCGCCGGGGGAGGAGGCCAGGGACACTGGGGTGGGCGGGCGGGGTGGAAAGGGGGCAGGGGGGTGGGATGGTCATGTGGTGAGTGGCGGCTGGGGCACAGCTGCATGCCCGACACACTGAGAGCTGCACGCAAGCTGTCGACGGCCCATAAAACGAGGTGTTTTCGTCTGCATGTTTGTCATCGTGCCAAGTGCCCTCGAAGACCTCTGCGCACCGCTGCGCCGTACGCACTACAGGTGCACAGGTGGTCACCTTGATCACCCAGTGCGAGCTTTCGTAACTCACAGCCGCCATTGCACTCCTACCCATCTCCCAACTGCCAAGTACTCAGTTTTCCTAAGTCAGTCAATCAATCGTCTACAGAATTGTTAAGCTCCAAACCTTTGCACACGGCCCGCAAAGCATGGCATGCACCAGGTGTGCGCACACACGGTTGCCCTTGGCTTACCCCACACGCAGCCGCCCATCCATGTTTGCAGAGAGGGGACCGATGGGCACGTTCCTGCAATCGGAAACAACCGAGGCGCGATATGATTGTCAACCCTTAAGCGTCAGCCTGTTGGGCTGTGACCACGTGGCTCACGACAGCTGGGAAGCGACAAGCGATCACAACGGCCAGCGGCTTCCGAGGTAGATCTCGACAGCCAAATGTGTTAGGAACAAGTGAAGCGAACCTGCTGTGACGGAGAGTAGCGCTGAAAGGAAAAGTGATAGCTCGACAATTGCGAGCATGCCACTGACTCCATGGTATTTGGGTCTCATAAACTCCCAATGACGGTATAATGCAACTGCTCCATTGTCGCCGAGCAACAGCAGAAGGCCACGGCTCAGGAGCCCAAGCGTCGAATGCTCGAACCTTGCCAAGTTGGCAGGCGACTACCCTTACATGTCACCACTGGTACCTATGGCTAGTAAGTGAGTGAGTACGTTTGCAGCAAGGGTGTATGGCTCCGCCGCTGCGCGTCACTCGTTCGGATTTCCCAGGCTACACAGCTGCCTATGCACTGAAACGCGCTCAAGTGCTATAGTCCAACGGTACGTTTGGTTAGGTATGACGTAGGTTTTGCCACATCTGTGACGGTGGTACGTACAATGGTGTGCTGCGGGCACGCGGGAGTGCCCACTCAAGCGTTGGGGCCACTCACCTGGTCGCATATGCAGGCCTGTGTGGTGAGGCCTCCCCTGTCGCCTGTAACGCTGCGCTCAAGTGCGCTCAAAGGGCCCTCCTTCCTACCTGCTCGGAACAAGGCCTTCTGCATACCTTGCGTGAATACACATCGGGGTGAGATGAAGTGAGGTAGGCAGCCTGCCTGAGCAGGGTTCTTCTTTTCTCTCGCCGGGAAGACCAAGGGCCGCGTCCTCTCGTGCACGGGCAGCTCCACCGCCGCCTCCGTGTGCCCTTGCATCTCCGTGCAGTGTGGGTTCGAGCACGTGTGCCTGTCCGTTTCTAGTCGTCCTTGTGCAGTGCCGCTGGCGGCAGCTGGCGGCACTCCGCTGGCCAGCCATGACTCCACAACCTTGTGCGTACAACCGCAACGCAATGCCCTCAGCAAGAGTTTTCCGCTGTGCTCGCACCACTGCACGCCCGCGTCACTGCACCACTGCGCCATCGCACCCGCCGACATCTTGCGCGAGAAGGCCACTGATCGCCCGAGCCACCGCACAGCTTGCCTGCTTTGGCGTTACATGCAGGGGTGCGGGTGCCTTGTGGGGTGCGGGTGCGTGCTCACCCTTGCAGTCGCACTTGCAGTGTTCTCCCCGGGGCGGGCAGCAGCAGCCCGCCGTAAGGGTGTGTTTACATGTGACCTGGTTCGACCTGGTTCGGCCCCAACCGCCACCGAACCAGCCCGAACCAGGTCCCACCCGAACCGGCCCCCTGGGGGTCGGTTCGGGCTGCACCAGGTTCAACTAAGTTGGTTCGAGCAAATGTATCTCCCTCTGCTAGTGAAGCTGCTTGTCAGGGTAGTTCCTTTCGACATTTTCTTCCGCTCTGCAATATCGCGATTTCAAACCGCGCGAAGTGCGCACGCCAGGACAGGCAGAATGGAGCGCGCTGCTATGTAGCTGAATATGACATAGTTGTTTGCCCAAAGAAAAATCTTGTAGTATTGACAGGTTTAAGGGAGCCTTTGTGTGGGCACCAGCAGGCCCCCAAACCTCGACCAGTGCACGCAAGCCCATGTAAACGCGGTTCGGCCAACTGCCGGCCAACCAGGGTCCACCCGGTTCGCCCATGTAAACACGCCCTAAGCCGCGCTCGTTGTCAGGGGAGTCTCCCCTGCTCGTAGTGGTTGATGGAAGGAACGGCGACAAGATAACAAGGCATAAGTGGCCTGCCGTTGGCTGGTGAACTGGCCTGGATGGGGAGGGCTGTTTGGTTAAAGGGAGAGCGGTTTACAGCGCACTGCAGCATCTAAGGGCTGGTTAGTCAACCGTTCCTGTTGCCACGTGTCAGTGTCACAGGACAATCCCCTGGTCCAAGTCATCCAAGCCGCACCCAACAGCAAACTGCTTACATTCCTGCCTCGTTTGGCCCCCACAGGCTTCATGCTCCCCACCGAATTCAGGCTTCCCCACCCCATCAGCCATCACTGGATGTCTAGATCATTGCATGAACACCTACCAGTAAAGTGCGCACCACCACCAGGACTGCGTAGGACTGCTGCCGTGCACCATTCCCGGTTGGCCCTACAAACCACCGTACTTTGCCAGACTCTTTGGTGTGCGCTCAAGAGGCTACAGCCCCAACAGCCTGGGATCCGCCCGGTCCTGCTGCTAATGGTCACAACTGCAGTCTACACCATGCTACCACGCTACTGTGTCATAATGCATAAATGCAATGAGTGAACAAGCCCATGTGTTACATATGCCCCCAGCCCCATAAGGACTCGACCTGCCACCTTCGTCATCCTGCACACACTTGTCTGCAGCCCCGCACCCAGCCCCAAACCCCTCAAAACGGCAAAGTGGCACGTCATTGTCGTGTGTCGCATAACACAATATGGTACATGTCCCCGGGTGCATATCCTTCAGCGAAGTGGCACGTCATTGTCGTGTGTCGCAAAACGCAATTTGGTACATGTCCCCAGGTGCATATCCTCCAGCAGCCCGTCTACTAGACTCTCCTGAAGCGCCCGGCAACACCGACAACCGCGGCCAGCGTCCCGAAGTGCACCCCCGCCATCACCACAAAGTAGAGAAAGGCGATCAGAGCAGTGAGGGCTGGGTTGGGGTACGCCGCCGCACGCGGCCGCCACCACAGCAGGCCGTCACCGAGGGCATCGCCCAGCATCAGCACCAGCTGGTGCGGTCCACACTCCTTCCACACTCCCGCGCAGTGCATGAACAGCAACAGCAGCGACTGGCAGCGACGCCCCCTGGTCAGCGAAGCAGGCCAGCAGCTCCATGCCCCCTCCCGCCACCGACATGCACGTCCTGCTGAGCGTGATCTTGAACAGCTGCAGCACCAGCAGGAGTCCTATGTGCACGATGACGGCGGCAGTGCCTGTGAAGGAACAGGACCGTGTGGGCGGCGCTGTCTACAGGTAGACAGCAGCTGGGAGGGGGGCGGGGGGTTGGCCAGAGCAGCGCGTGCGGTAGTCGAGGCTGCGGCATGTGCATGTGCCCCTGCATCAGAAGGCATGGGTGACGCTGCGGCTGAGTCCACGTGCTGCTGCTGGGGCTGGCCTCCTTGCGCTTGCCATAATGAGGGCCAGACCCACAGCCACGGTGCCTGGGCTGGTGACGCTGCACGTACGGCACAGCATGGCGCACAGACAGGCGTCAGTCCAAAGTGTTGCACTGCACATGCAGCGCGCACTGCGTGAAGCAGTTGCTGAACGATGGCATACTTGGTTATAGAGCCAACATGGTGCTGCAGGCTGCTGTGCTCCCCCTTCCCCCAGTCGGTATATGGTACCCCGTTGCGACAGCACCCTTTTCGGCCATTGTCCACGCCGGCCGTCCCATAATAGACCCAGCTCCAACCCCGAACCCCAGCCTCAACCCAACCCTGCGCATGCCCAACCACCCCCGCACACAAGTGCTCACCCAGTAGTCCGCGCTTGCGCTGGCGGTCGGCGCCCCGGGTGTCGCCTGGGTTGGCAGGCGGAATGGGGCACAGGACGAGCAATTAGAATACCCAGCACTGGACGCTATGCTCAAGCCCGGCGCCGCTTTGCAGTTTAGCAGACTGCGCGTGCTGACACCAGCAGTTGGTGCAGCACGCGTACAAGCCACGAAGTGAGTTTTTACGTCTGTGGCATCGGTAGGGTCGAGATGGAGAGGACACAGAGGCGGCGGCGTGGAAGGTGACCACGTGCACGCAGCAGGGTAACGGTGCAACACGCTTTTCGTGTTGCCATTCTGCCAACAGGTAAAGCTTCCACGGTGCATCGTGCGCCAAATGGAATAGGAACCACGCAACGCCGAGGTTGCTGCACCAGAGCCAGGGGAGTAGAGTACCGACGCACGGGTGCAGCATCAATCCGGCGACTCACCAGCGCCTGCTGCGCCCAGGCCAGCCTCCCCGCCTACGTGACGTGGGAAGAGAAAGGAGGGAGCACACCGGCGAGTCAGGGCTTGACTCAACTCGCAGTTTAGCAGTTGCACGGTTTGTTGAGCAGGGTGGGTGAGGGTAGGGCTTGGACGCGAACCCGTAAGGCGGATGCACCGTGGCATGCCTTTAGTCCGTTGCCAGCCTACCATGCAGGCTGGCGTTAGTTGCGCTGGTCTGCGTACAATGCTGCGACCCCAAGCCTCCCGAGCAACGGTTCAAACGATGGTACAAAGCCATGGTTCAGCAGCACGCAGCAGCAGCTCAAGTTCACTCTCGCACAACGCAACAACTGTGCGTACAAACCTTGCAGGCCACGCCCCTACTCAAGTCCAATCCAAATACAGTATCGGCGTAGGACCGCCCCGAACCCCGAACCTTACCGAGAAGGCCGCGGGACTTGAGCGCGAACACCAACCCAAGCGGAATGTGGTGCCTCAGCTCCTCGGCAGGCATGGTCGCCAAAATGGACAAGTTCACGCAACCGAGCTCGATGAGCTTGTTGAGGTGAACGTCCGTGAAAGCGTCGATGCACTCGCCCGGCAGCTTCGTCGCGAGAGCGGCTCTTAGGCTGTCCCGTGCCTGTTTCCGCGCCTGTTCCTGTTCCATTCCGTCGTCGTAGCCTTAGTTACCAATGACGGGCACGTCGGCCTGGCAACAAGAGCCAACGCTGCTATGCAACGTTCAATGGCAGTGTCCATGAAGTACAGGCTTGAAATCACAGCAATACTGGTTGATACTACTGATGATGTCCATCATCTAGTTGTAAGCGGCTGCGGTGAGCCTAGACTCTAGCGTAGCCTAGAGCCTTGGATGCATGTCGCAGGCATGTCGTTGGCCCATGCGCCCCTTTCGCTTTGTGCAGCTCCTTGTGCAGCCCCTTTCGCTTTGTGCAGCTCCTTCCATACCTGTTCCATACTACAAATGTATCAATTTCAACCCCTAAGCTTCCCAACGCCCCTGAGCTTCCCAGCGCCCCAGGCGTCAGCGTCCTGCAGCATTGATGTCCAACGGTCAACCTGCCTCCTGCAAGTCGGAGGAGCTTGACATTCGTGCACCTGGACAACACAAACACGCAACCCCGCCGGGTGGACACCTTTGTGCACGTGGCGCCGTCCATTACACCTCGGCGGCGGCAGGTTGCTTCTGCACGTGCACGTGCACTTCAGGTGGGTGGGGTAGTGGCTCAAAGTGTCTGCAACACACTGGGCACTTGTGTGTTACGGCACACGCCCACTTCCATGCATGCCCGTGCACGTTCCATCACGTCATCACCCGCGGTAGGCAAAACACATGCTGGCATGCATGGCTATGGTCCTACCGATTATGCGAATTAAAATCGAATTATGCCAGCCACGGTGATGTGTCTGTTGTAGGGCATTCATGCAAGCTGGCGTGGGCGACACCAGTGATTGCACACCTCGCTGGCTGTGTGGGCCCTTTTCTAGAAGGCGCCGACCACCCTTGCTCCGTACAGTTGCGGTACGACGCATCGTACCTTTGTCACCATTTATACCATCCATACCCATGCACATACGTCGTGCGCCCTCCCAACCCTGTCATGCGCCCGCACGCTCCTGAGCACTGTCTCATGCCCAAGAGTGCCCAGCACGTGGCAAGGGTGCGTTCGCGACTCGGCGTGTGTCGCTCATTCAACGACGGTGGTCTGTTGCCCGGGTGTCGCTCACTTGAAGGCACCTCTCGCGGACCGCTCCTTATTAGGGTGCCCTGGACACATTAATGAAGGGGCTACAAACCGCCCCATCACGTCTCAAAGGTGTGGCGCAACAAAACCAGTAGCCCGCCCCCGTTTAGTTGCCTGCCCTTCGGCCTCAGGTTGGACGTGCCAAGATCCTGACCGTCCCGGGTGTAGAGCAGTCGTTCCTGTTGCCATTGCTGTTGCTCAAGGGTTGTGCACCACCCCCATGACGCGCTGCCTGGCTGCTTGGCATACCCAACCGCTCCAGTCCTTCTGAGCTCTGCTTGAATCCGCTTACTCCAGGCCTTGCGCCTGCATCCCGTAACGCAGTTTTTATTACACCACCTTCCACGCAGATGCCCCATCCGGGCCCCACGGCAGGCCCTGCGCCGGCCCGAGCCGTCCCTTTACCCCACGCCTGCACCCGTCGACCTGTGCCGTACCACGCTGGCGGCGGCGCTGGCTGCCGTGCTGCGGGAGGTGGCACAGCGGTACGAGCACTACAGCAGGAAGTAGGAGGTTGGAGGAGACGTGTGAGTCCACGTGGCACAGGTGGTTACCGATGTGGGTGCCCAAATCAAACGCTTGCCGTGGCAGCGCTCAAGGAAGGGGGCAATCAGGCCACCATTGCTGCAGCGCAGGGCACACCCCTGACTGACGCTACCGGTACATGTAGACAGCATACCTGTACGGTTAGTACGATCCGTCAGCCATTTGGAAAAGTGATGTGCAATAGCAACTGGCATGCGGTGCAACAGCATCCCACCCACGCATGCGCAACCCACCTATCCCCCATCCTCACACTCCCCCAACCAACCACCCGCACCTCCGCGCCTCCCTTGCATCCACCTCTTTAGGGACGGCCTGCCGTCCCTGCCCGGCGGCTGCCCCCCGCCTCCTGCCTGGAAGCGTGGATTCGTAACTCCCGCATCACCTTCACCTGACCCACCGTGGACCGAGCATCCCCCGCACCCACAAGCAGCACGTGCCGCCTTCGTCCGCAGCATCCCCCGCCTCTCCCGCGCCCCTGGGGACTCATCCTTCTGCTCCCTCCCCCTCCACCGCCCCCTGTGCACCTCCAACCGGACCAGGCGTGCCCCCTGCCAGTGCGCTGCCAGCCATGAGGACTCCTTGGTCGAGAGCCCCGGGACACAGCGCCCGAGCCTGTCGCCACCGCCGCCGCCGCCCCCAGACTGCCTGAGGACCATGGACACGCCCTGGTGAGGGGGACGGGCGACGGGGAGCGCAGGGAGCAGTGGTGAGGGGCGTGGTGGGGGGCGTGGTGGGGGCGTGGTGGGGGCGTGGTGGGGGCGTGGTGAGGGGCGTGGTGAGGGGCACGCGGGATGCCATGCATGGGGGACAAGGGCAGCGTGTACGGCATGCACGGCGTGGAGGAGGGGACATGGAGACTATGGAGACCACGCACACGCCGTGGTGAGGGGCGGGAGCGGGGTGCCGTACGAGGTACGTGGTGAGGGGCGGGAGCGGGGTGCCGTACGAGGTACGTGGTGAGGGGCGGGAGCGGGGTGCCGTACGAGGTACGTGGTGAGGGGCCAGGACAGCGAGAATGTTGCTTGTGTACGGCGTCGAGGGGCCACGGAAACGCTGCTGGGTTTCAGCCAGGGGAGACGGGCGTTGCCCTAGGTTGCCACGCTAGCTCAGCGGGGGGCACGCACGCAGGGGCTTCTGTAAGGCTGTGGGTCGGTGGGTCGGTGGGGTGGTGTCGCATCCCGCGCCACCACTTTTAGCCCTCCGCTTCTACGCCGTAGCTTCGCTACTTCCGTATTCGATTCCCTGGTTTCAGCATGCGGGAAAATGTGAGGGTTGGCTGAACAGACGTGCGTGGTAGCAGGCTACCTGGCTGAAATCTGTGCTGTGTTGCGAGGCGTAGGGGCTGGGTGCGACGCCGAATCCGGTGTTCCGGTCTCAAACCAAGTGATCCTTCAAGCTAGAGCCAGGCCGCCGGCATACTTCTCCAGATCGCCAACTATGCACTTCTTGAACGGCCTGCATACACCCACGGCATGCTTGGTGCCACGGTCACCGGACTGGTCGGCTCCCGCCCCAACATTAGGGAGAGGAGTTGTGGGTTGCGGTCCGCTTCAGCACTCCGTACGACACTGGAAAGACTGAGCGCCGAGCCACCAACCTCTCACTGTTCGGCTCTGGCGTAGCTGGGACAGGTGTACTGCGCACACGGACGGCGTACCGGTACGGGAATTGCTATAGCAGGGTCCCCTGTGTTTGAGGGTGCCGACGGAGTTTGCTGTAAGCATCGGCTGCAACATTGCTGCAGTTGCTTGTGTCCAGGTCATGCACCCCGTTTCCCGCTTCCCTTCTGCTCGTGTCTGGGTAATGCACGCCGTATGTAGGTTTAGCTGCCCAGACTGAGGGGAATCACAGGATGGAGCGGGCAATCGTGCTGTAAGGTCACGTCCGACACACGTGCCATTTGCCAGGCCGTGGGTATTTCGCGGGAACATTCCGCGATCCGAACCCACACCGACCCCATTTTGCTGTACTCGCTTAACCGGCATCATACCTTTTACACGCACATAGAATACCTAAGCATCTTAAATTTACTGTAGGGTGGCGACCGAGAGGTTGTAAGTGGCTGGACATGTGCCTGCCTCTCGCTTTCGCGGCTTACCAGCTCGTGCGGTTAGCCAGTAAGAGTGCAACCTTGCGCTAGAACGAAAGCTAGTCCAATGACCTTGCGCTAGAACGGAAGCTGGTTTCACCAGTGTGCTTGGGAATGCGCGCCATGGACACAGCCATGGACACCTCGGCATCAGCAGCTTTCTGTGCTCACCCTTCCACGATGGAGGTGCGAGGTCCTAACGTGATATAGCAAGCGCAGAATCTATTGTGGGATGAACCCGACCCGCCTGCATGACGTTGAGCGAGGCAGTGTTCATGCCCAAGTTTGGCGCCTTGCTGCCCTTGCTCCAGGGGTTGGACGGAGCTCCGTCCCCAAGAAGTTATCTCAATCATCTGGAGCATGAGTTTTACCAAGACCTGATTGGCCTGACAAGCCGACAGAAGGAACCCGCCCACTCCAGTGCGCCCATGCCACCACAACGCAGCAGGAACGACCCCCAACAAGCGCCGCCACCCCCACGAACACCCACCCACCGCCAGCCGATGCCGACCGACGTCGTCCTGGTCATCCTCTCCGACATGTCCTCACACGAACTGGCACGCACAGGCCGCTTCGTGTGCAAGGCAGCCGCGGCCCACTTTTCAAGCCACACCCTTCTCCCCGCCGGCCTCCACCACCCTGTCACGTCAACACACATGCAGCGGCTGGCCCTCTGCAAGCTGCGGGAGGCGCTGCCCCGCATGTCCTTCCACCACAAGCTCAGCCTCATGACCGCTGCCGCCGCCAGCGGCTGCGAGGGCAACCTGGAGGTGGCGTGGAGAGCGCTGCAGCCGTGCCTGTTCCCAAGCGGTGCACTGGCCGACCGCACCAACGGTCACACCCACAGCCCTTTCAACTCCAGCTCCTCCCCTTGCTACGCCGTCTCTGCCCTCGCGCGCGCCCCAGCCGACCGCAAGGGGCTTACGTGCGACTGGCTGCTGCGCCGCTTCCCGGCGGTCTTTGGGAACACGGAAGCGCTGGTGGCGGTTGCGCAGCACTGCGACCTGGGTCAGCTGCAGCGCGCGTGGGAAACGTGGGTAAGCTTCCGCAGGGGAACCGAGCGCCTGCGGCCGTCCCGGACTCTGCAGCCCTCGCTGCAGCGCGGTCCGGGCCTGCGGACTCGTGTGCCAAGGTGGTGTGGTCGCTGGGGGGTCTGCAGGCGGCCAGTGTGGAGGGGCTGGCGGCCGCGGCGGCGGGGGCAGGTGACATCCCGATGCTGCGGTGGCTGCAGCAGCAGGGTGTGCGGGTGGGCAGGGGCGCGGTCCTGAGCGCGGCACTGCGGCAGGGGGACCTGGAGACCGTCAGGTGGCTGGTTGCCGAGGGCGGCGTAAGGCTTATACCGGTATTCACGCACGACCCGCTGGGGCTCTGCAATGCAGCTGCCGGCAGCTGCCGGGAAGCGCTGTGCAAGCTGGATTACCTGGTGGCGGCGCACGGCCTGCAGCCGAATGATTGGGAGTCGGTGGTCGCGGCGGCGGCGGCGGGGCAGGTGGAGACCGTACGGCAGCTGCATGAGCGCTGGGGCGTGCCTCTGAGTGCTCAGGCGTGGGTGGAGGCGGCGGGCTCGGGCAGTCTGGCGACCGCTGCTTATCTGAAGGGAAAGCGGTGTCCGGTCAGCTTTGGGGACGCGAGGGAAGGCGCGGCGTGCCTGCGTGCTGCTACGCGCGGAGACCTGGCCATGGTGAGGTGGCTGGCGGGGGAAGGGGCGTGCAGCAGGGGCCGGGCGAGGCTGGTGGAGGTCATTCTGAGCTGGGGCAACAATGACATGAAACAAGTCAGCAGGAGCAACAGCAGTTATGGGGCCGGCGCTGCACGCGATGCCCCCCGCCCCGTGTGTTCAAGTGACACGGAGCTGCTGGCGGCGGTGCAGCTGCTGGCGGCACAGGGGTGGCCGTTGGGGGACACGGTGCTGGAGCCCGGAGTTGGGTGGGTGGGCGAGCTGTGGGCGTGGACGGACGGGTGCGTGCTGACGGCGCTGGCGGCTGCGGTGTGCCGTGGAGAGCTGCCGCTGGTGCGGTGGCTGCGCCAGCAGGGGTGCGGGCACGGCCTGGGGCTGTGGGGCTGGAAGGCGTTGATACACGTGGCAGCTGCCACCGGCGGCGAGGCGCTGCTGGAGTGGCTGTGGGAGCGCTGCCCGCGGGCCGACTCTGTGCCGGCTATGGCGGTGGCGGCCAAGGCGGGGAACAGGGAGGCGTTCGTGTGGCTCGCACGCAAGTGGGTGAAGACGGGGTGTTGCGATGACGGCTGGCGGGATAGGGTCAGGAGTGCTATGCGCGCGGGCGGCGTGCCGGCGCACATGGTCAGTAGCTGCCTGGGGCTGGTGGAGGCTGAGGTTCGAGAGCAGCAGGTGCAGCAGCTGGGGCGGCTGCAGAGGATGGGGCGCGGGGCCCTTGAGCGCTGCTGGGCCGCCCTGGGCATTGGCGGCGCCGGTGCCGCTTTCGTGCCGAGGCGGCTGTGGCAGCGGCTGCAGGCGCCGTGAGGTCTGGGTGCCGTTGTGACATTGTGAGCCCTGGCGGCTGAGGGCGGCGGTGCCTGCCTGCGCCGCCTAGGGAACAGGCCTGCACGTGCGCGCGAGTTCCAGTGCGGACGGAGGGCTGGTAGGGGTGCACGCATGCGCGGCCGGTACGGCGGGGCCGAGGCGTGGCCCCTGGCCTCAACGGGGCGATGGTGGTGGTGGGCCGGGGTTGGGGTGCGGGGCGGACAGTGGATGCCCGGTTTTGAGCGTTGCTGTGCGTGCCTGTGTAAGCAGTGTGACGCGTTTTGCTAGGCTGCGACCAGCGTTCGTGTGATGCAGGGGAGAGTGATGTTGAATCACAACTTGTCACAAGCCTGTAGGGCTGTTGCGCTACATCAGGGCCCTCTGGCGTTCATGGGCGTTTGGGCAGCTGCTGCGGGTGCAGAGGTGGCTGCTGGATGGCTCATTTGCATACAGGGGACACGTGATGGCTGCTGAGCTCCCGCATGTGGAACGGAGAGGGTTGCGTCCTTGTCCTCGCAAGTTACAGTCGGCTTGTGCGTGTCCAAACGGCAATGTCTGGTATTGCGCAACTCAGCAGTGCCTACGCCACGCCTGTCTTACAGTGTTGGCAGCCAACTGCTGCCCGGCCTCAACGCAGCCCCAGCAGCCGCCAGCCACGCAGCCCTCATACGCCCTCCCACTCCCACAGTCCACAAACTCGCCATATCAGCGCGGTCCCGAGGGGACAACGGTGCAGCTGGGTTCCTAGCAAAGGAGGACGTGTCTAATCAGCAGCCCACATAGCCTGCAGCCTCCAACCACCACGTTTACCGTCTGGCAAACGCTGGTTTTTGCATGCTTTGTCATAACAAAACCGCATCCTGCTACACGTCCTCCCACTCCACGTCTGCGTCCATGGCCATGGCGTCCGCAGTGGGGCTGGCCTCTGTAAAGGGGTCGGGTGGTGAGGGGATGAGGAGCAGGGTAGGGCGGCAAGGGGCCGGGATGAACAGCGGACAAGGGGAAGAGATGTGGAAAGGGCGTGGGAAGGGAGTAGGGGTGCGGGGCTAGCGAGTGGTGAGGCAGGCAATGCGGGGGCACTGCGCAGCAAACTGAGGGGACGACGGAGCCAAGCGTACCGGCAACGTCACTGAAAGAAGATCAGGCCCAGGGCAGTGCAGTCGGTACCGTCAGACACGCTACCGCCGCCCGGCGTACAGTATCGGTGCTCGGGGCTGCTACATGGTACGGTATGTGTAACACTTGGCAGGTGTAACTGCCATACGAGCCGTCAGGCCCAAGGGCTACAGCACTGCACGGGCGGCTGACGTGGCACGCGGACAGCAAGGCACGATGCAAGGCCACCAGCAGTACACAAATGCACCAGCCCAGGCCCCGACAGACTACCCACCAATGCGCAATTCCTGCCCTCGCGCGTGGCCCGCCCCTCCCCTCCCCTCCACCCTCCCCTGTCACAACACACACCCAGCCTGCACCCACCCAGCTTGACGGCCGCCGACAGCCCTCCTTCGCTCTTCACCTCCGGCTGCCCCACGTCCTCCCACGTAACGCCCGCACCGCCCGCCGCCGCCGCAGCCGCCCCGCCGCCTGCCCCAACCTGCACATCCTCCCAGTCCACATCCCCCCCCGCCGCTGCCGCCGCCACCGCCGGCCCCGGCGCCGCCACCCCGGTATCCCCCCACGTGCCGGGCTCCGGCTTCACGACCACCGCCGCTGGCCCGGTAGGCGCCGCCACCGCCATTGGCTCCGGCTTGGGCTCTGGCTTCGGCGCCAGCAAGCTGTTGAGCTGTGTCCCCGCCGCCGCGGCCGGCCCTGCAGGCACCGTCTTCTTCTCCCCCTGCAGCTTGGACATGTAGGCCATAAAGTCCCGAAAGTACTCGGCCTGCTGCGCAGCGGCCTTGGGCGGCGGCGGCTCGGCGGCGCCGTCGGCGGCGGGCCCGCCGTCGCCCTCCTCGCCGCCCTCCTCCTGTGGGCAGGGCCCGGGGGCGTTGGACGAAGTACTAGGAACTCAAGGGCTTGGTAGTAACGGGGACCCGAGGAGGTGCAGGGAGGAAAGGGTGTGACGGCCGCTGCAAAGCCCGCGACTCATCCACGTGGGTGGTCGTGCAGTGTCACATGCGGCAATGTGCCACCCAGTATGCAGCAACGGATGCACTGGCGCTGACGGGCCGTTGATGGGGAGTGGTCCGGCGCCCGGCGCGAGCCTTTCCCCACGCCCGCCCTCCTCTCACCTTGACTCCCCCTGCTGCCTGCAGGAACCAGGGCATCGCTGCCCCGCCCTTGCCGCCGCCCTTGCCCTTGCCACCGCCGCCCTTACTCCCGCCGCCGCCGGCCCCCGCGCCCGCGCCCGCCGCCCCCACCCCCGTGAGCGCCACCGCAAAGTCCGTGGCCTCCCACGTGTTGGTGTTCTGGTCCGCCGACAGCACCGTAACGCCACTCCCTGCCAGCATCGCCGCCGGCGCAGACGACCCGCCCGCCCCGCCGCCGCCGCCAACCCCTCCGCCGCCGCCGCGGCCCGCCCCTGACCCGCCGCCACCAGCCCCGCCGCCGCCGTTCGCGCCCGCCGCCGCCGCCAGCTCGGCGTCTCGCTGCCGTACGCGTTGTGCCCACTCGAACAGCTCGCCTGGAGGCACAGTTGCAGGTACGGAATGACATGAAGGCACATGGCAAAGACAGCGCCGTACAGCTCCCCGACACGACGGATGAACAGCCTCCACCCCGGCTCAGCCGCCAGAGTCGTGTGCAGCGGATGCGGTGCGGGTTGCAGGCACAGCACCAGACTCATCACGCTATCAGCCATCCGCAGCTCAGTTGACGACGGCGTACGAGCTGATAGTAAACTCTTGGGCAATGCTACTGGCAATGCATCGACCCTGGTCTGGCAGCGGCACGGCCAGCTTGTCCACTCGGCCACGAGGAGGGGGACATGCCGCTGTCCATTACAATGTCATTAAGACACGTCCTAGAAGAAGACAATACTACAACTTCCCCACCTGGGTCTGGCAGCGGCACGGCCAGTTTGTCCAGCTCGGCCATGAGGCGGGTGAGGGGCGCCAGCTCGCGGTCGAGAGCTTGGAGAAGCCGCCGGGCGGCCTGGAAAGGGGCGCAAGGTGGGGCACGACTGGTTGACTGTGTGCAAACATAGGCTTAGATAGATACGGGAAGGGTGACGGTGTTGACACAGGCTTATGTAGGTACGGTAAGGGCGGTCCATCGCCTTGAGCCGCCGTGCATGCATAGGTTCCTGTTGGGCGAGGGCATGAGAGGGGCCACAGAGACTATGGCAGCCGCCCTGCGGCCTGGGCGGAATGGACAGAGCCCCTGTTTGTGACAACGGATTCCTAGTGGATATGGATCTCCATCCCACACGCCCGGCCCACATCCCTGCCCAGCTCGGCACTGGCGCGGCTTGGGAGTGCCCAGGGTCATGAGCAGGGCGGGCGGGTACTACCGTATGGGTGGAGGTGACGCCCTTCCGCCTCCCTCCCCCAAGCTAGTACGGTGATTGATCCCTCATCCCTCCCAACCTCCTTGCACTTCTGGGCGCTGGTGTGCTTGGTGCCCGGCGCCGCGTCGTTGGTGGCAGCATAGCTCGCGCTCACCCCCACCACATCCGGGCACACCCCTCCCCCATCACGCAACCCATTACGCCGCACACCTCCTTGCTCTCCTTGGCGCTGGTGTGCTCGGTGCCCGGCGCAGCGTCGTTGGTGGCGCGCTGCTCTATGAGCTCGGAGCCGCACATCTCACACCTGGCGCACCGGGGGACGGGGTGTGGGTGAGAACACAGTATTGGTGACGCGAGTACAACGGTAGGACGGGAGAGGGGGACGGAAGGTCACGGGGCAAAACAAGACCACCACGATGAGACTGGGACAGAACGCTTAGCATGTGAAAATCACCTTTCTTGTTCAAACATCATCATGATACGCACGCGTGCTGATGCGCTCACTTGAATGTGAGGTCCATGGGGTCCACCAGCGTGGCGGCGTCCAGGGAGGTGTAGGTCTTGCCGCACCCGGGGCCGGGGCACAGGTAGGCCTGCAGCGTGTTGCTTGACTCAAACTGCTCCTGCGGGCCGGAGGAGAAGGGGCAAGGGGCAAGGGGTCAGGGGAGGGATAGCGTGTCAGGCGTGGGCCTGCTAGGGGACCAGGGTAGATGCGCCGTGCGGTTGCCACACCATGCCTTACCCGATGGACCACCACGCAACCCAACTTCCCTAGAGCGGCGTGATGTGCGCACGATCACAAGACAGTGCACAGGCGTCGCAAGGGCGGGAGGAAGGGCAACATCAAGCAAGGGGCGCTCCGCAGAATCCCCCGGTCCTCCCAGCCCCGAACCCAAAGAAACAACCGAGGTACCTTTCGAGTTCCTCAACAACAAGACTTCCTTGCTAAAGCTTTCTGCGGCTACCACAGATGATGTGCACATTGGCAATTTACCTTTAACGAGTTGCGCATGACCGCTATGCGCAGCTGCAGCGCATCGAAGGCCCTGGCGTAGTCCAGCGTGTAGTACTCGGTCAGCAGCCCCCTGTACGGCAAAGTGTACAGCACAGTTTGTACGGCACAAGCGCGTACGGATGGAGCAGCGTACGACGTGCGCACATGCACACATGCACCCTGTGCCGCGTGCACGGTAGCGTACGACAAGTAGGCTTAGACGACAGGAGAGGCACTCGAAGCGACGTGGCGGCCGGGAAGGGGAAGGGCGCGGAGCTGGCGGCAATGCCAGCGGGCGGCATGGAGAACGGCTAACGAGACAAACCCTCAGTGGCCCCTTCCACCCATTCCCATCCCCTTGGCCCCAATCGACCCACTTCTTCTTTGCCCCTTCCTCATCCTCCGACTCCGAGTCCGCGGCGGGTGCCAGCTCAGCCTGGTGGGGTGGCAGGGGGCAGCAGGGCGGCACGTGCTTAAAGATCACTAAACTAATACTCCTGACGTGCATAACCTCGTATGTGGAGCAGTGGTTTGCAAGGGCTGCGGTGCTTGGGTGCGGGGTCGCGTGGTGTTGGTTGTGACGTAAGGGCAGTAACTGCAACGGCCACCTGCGCCCCCTTGCCACGTGCCACGTGCACGGCTGTCCCCACGCGGAAAAGCCCTCCGCAGCCCCATCCGCCCAACCCGCACCCCGCACTCTTGCATTCCGCCCTTGAACCGACACACACATGTCGCACCTCCCTGCAGCACCAAACCCCCAGCGCACTACCCATGGTGCCGTCCGCTTGCGACTCCCCGCCATCCTGACCCCGTCACCCTGCCCTCCGACATATAACCGCAAACACCCACACCGCACTGACGCGGGCCTGCAGCAGCGGAGCAACTACAACGGCTTGCTGATACCGTTTGATGCTGGCTCGTGTACCGTCACCTCAATTCCTCGCAAGCCCCGCCACCACTACCAATGCCACCACTACCGAACGCCCGGCTCCCACACCCCTGCCCAGCTACCCCCGCCAAGTCATTCCCCCCACAGCACCTATCCCCATTCGTGCGAGGATCCTCTCCATGTGGCCCCATGCAACACCACCACCCCGACCATAAGCGCGGCCCACAGCCTGCACCCCCACAGTGCCCCCACGCATACGACGGTTTGGTCAACCATCCATGCAAGACAAGCACAAGCCACTACCGGGCCCCCTTCCCCCCATTGACCTGACTTCCCACCACCACCACCTTCAAGCGCTTCAGTATCGTTCGTTATAGTAACTTCTTTCCCTCCCCCCACCTTGAGCGCGTCCCCCACACATCCTTTTCGATCAGTCTCAGTCCAACAAGCCTGGCCCCACACACCCATGCACAAGAGTGCTTGTACATATTCACTACCCTGCCCTTACCTCCAGCGCGTCCCCCACGATGGTCCGCTTCTTCCTGCGGCTCTCCCTTCGCTCGTACCGCCGCAGCATGTGGCCCTGGGCCGGGGGAGGACCGTTGCAATACCGGTATGGTACTACTCATGTGTGACAGCATTGCACAGCCAAAGACGGCACATTCGTGGGCGGGGGGCTCAGGCAACGTTACGCGAGGGGGAGAGTGCAGGGGCCCGACAGCCGATGTGGCGACGCATCGTGTGGTGGGCGTGGGGGCAGGGGCTGCGGCGTGGAGGCGAGGCTGAGCATTAACCCTCAAACGCTCGGCAGGCGCCCGTGCGCTCAATACATTAATCCTGCTGAACACAAAGCTGTGACGTGGCTGCGCCCAATATAGTGCACAACCGCCTGGATGTGCAGGTTAAGGAAGCAAATAGCTAGATGATGCAAGGGAAGTGCATATGTGGCATCTTGGGGTTATAACCTTTTCATTGCCTCCAGATGCTCATGCGGAATAGTTGTAGTGTATTAGTTGCTCAAACATGTCGTACAGGTGGATGGCCCTAATTCGGCCAGTGCCGTAATTCGGCCACTTGCGTGTAGAAATTCTGCCAGGCTCGAAAATAAAAGTATAAAGCGGAAAACGGTGACTTATATGTTAAAAGAAGTTGTTTATATGTTACTGAGCTCTCGCCGCTGGCCTCGTTTCGGCATGCCGCGTGAAGACCCGTGGGACTGCCGTCGGTCGCGCATGCTATGTAAACAGACTTGGAACTGCAACCATAGCATTTAAACTAATAAAAATGTACATATCTAAAAATTTAGTGTTGTCTGTTTCAAGTAGAACAGCCAATATCGTCGCCTGGCGCCCGAAATCTTCACAGTAGGCTCAGCAGCAAGGGATAAGCAAAATAGTACTGTTGTCAGCTATCACACACAGTTATGTGACCACAACTATGCAATTAGACGTGATAATGCTATCTACGTTGTTCCAGGGCAGTTTGCGCGTGAAGCAGCGGTCAGGACCTTGATATGAGCAGCAGGGTGGCAAGGAGCTGCGTACTGTCCAGAGGCAGGGTTCAACGTGCCTGAAAGGGCGGACCGGAGCACAGCAAGTGCGTGTCCACGACTTATGTGTACTATAGGATGCGTGCAGATGGAAAGCCGCAACCAGAGAGCACAGGATGCCATGATATGGGTGCCTGGCGTGCATGTGTTTCCTGTCATGGGCTCTGGGACGTGTCCGCACCGTGTTTCCCCTCTGTCTGTGCTCAAACAACATGACCGAGTGGATGTCCTCGTCCTTAACAATGTCATCTTTCAGTAGCAAACAGACATGAAGTTTGGTTTGCATAGGACTGCTCCCGCGGCTGGTGGCTTGGTTCAGCCTACGATGGGCACCAGGCGAGCTACCGGAGCCTGCCACTCGCGTGTAGAGTACAATACAGCATAAGTATACTTATTATTATGTTACAAAATGAACATTCAAGCTCTACTTGGGTGATAGAGGAGCGCGAAAGAAGTGGCCGAATAAGGGCACCTGAAACGAAGGGCGGCATTTTGACAGGTCACAAGAGAACGGCTAAAACTTATGCTATACTTGGAGTTTGACTCCCCAACTCACACACCATCGAGAGGACCCATGGGGCTGTCTTGTGACTACTTCAGCATTTAAGTTGGGTACGCCCCTGATTTACGGCATCAATGTTAGCTCAAAAGTGGCCGAATTACGGCCATCCACCTGTATAACAAAATACAGGTATATCGCGGGACCGCCGCTCACCGCCTCCAGGTATCGCAGCGCCTTGCTGAGCAGCGTGGGGTGCAGCTTGAGAGCCTCGCCCAGCAGCTCGAAGGAGGTCCACTCCACGGTGGTCAGGTAGTCGATCAGCAGCACGCCCAGGCCGCGGGTGTCGATCTGGCGTGGGGAGCAGGGGGAGCTTACTACCCGACACGTACACACGCATATGGCAACGATCATTAATACACATGCACGGAACCGCTCCTGGTAACCTCACATGCCACTCGCTTCGCCCTTTCCTAGCACCCGCTGTACGCCATGCTTCTGTTTCCCCAGCCGCAATCGCACTGCTGCAGACCCGTGACCTTCTTGCATGGCCCGATGCACCCCACCCCCACATGTACGGACCACGCAGTGCGGTGCAGTTGGTCTGGCCGGGTGGAGGGCACACCAGCGCCCTGGCGCCGTAGGGCGGGCAGACGAGAGGCCTCCGCAGTTCGCACGCACGTTACACGCGTAGCCGTTTGGCAACAGCATGGCTTGGTACGGCACGGGTCTGAACGTGCGGTCGTGTTGCACCCCTCTGACCACCCAGTGCCTGGCCCCTCCCTGCCGCGTGACGGGCCCAGAGCGTCCGCCCGCTGCAGCCGGCTGGTCACCACCTAACTGCCGTACCCGTACTCAACCACCCAGGGATGCCGTACGCGCAGCGCCAGCGCTGCGTACCCTGCTGCGCGATGTCGTACCTTTGCGATCTTGCTGCGCGCCGAGGCGGGGTCTGTGTCCTTGCCGGGCGGCGGGCAGGGCCCTGAGTAGAAGGCGCGGGCGGCCAGGCGCATGAGGCGCTGGGGGCGTGGGGGGGGGGGGGCGGTAGGCGGGGCAGGAGATGAGGACGTGAACCGTGGTACATGGCGCATAAGGCGTTGATGGGAGCAGGAGGAGGAGCAAGGTCGTGGGAGCCGGAGTGGGAGGGTGGGGCGAAGGGAGATGGGGGGGTGTGCGAACGGGTGCGCATGCGGGGGGCGGGGCTGTGGAGGCGGGAGGTGCACGGTGCGTCCGTGCCAGGGGCCGGGCGGAGGGGCAACGGCAGCTGCCCGCGTGAGGCGCTGCTGTGACCTCGCTGAGGCGTTGATAGTGATGGAGCCCTGGAGCATGGGCAATTCTGGCAGTGACACGTGCACGACTGGGGTGTAACATCAACGCCTGCCCGAAAGCTAGCGGCACGGCTTGTCCCCAGGGTCGCCCAGAAGGCACGGACAGCCGCATGTTGTACGGCATGGCAAGGAGCTGCAGCCCGTGGCAGCGATTGTGCTCCGCCACCCGCCAATCGTCCCCGCACACGCACACGCACACGCACACGCACACGCACACGCACACGCACACGCACACGCACACGCACACGGTAGCGCTCATGGAGCACCAACAGAAACCGACCGCTTCAGCGCACAGCCAGGTGAACGCGGCCTTCACGTCAGCTCGGAAGCCACGCCCGCAGCTGGCCCGCATCCAAGTGGCCCCTTTGGAGTGCAAATACCGGGGTTCAGACGCCTAGACGCATTAACAGCTTCCGTATGCCACCAGGGGCGACCAGGAGCCCGGGAGGCAACAGGGTCACCCGGCGGCAGAGTCCACACCTGGTAGGTCACCGGCGCGTAGCCGCCCCCGCCCGCGGATGCCGGGTAGCTCATCTTAAATGCTCAATGGCCGGCTGCAGCTTCGCGCCGCGCCGGCCACCACGTGAGACTGCCTAGATGCTCCTCGATGGGCGCAGAACCAGCTCAGGCACAAGGCTTTACGATGATTGCTGCTGCTGCCACTGCACTTGAGGAGGATGAGCAAACTAGTAGGGCTGCGCGGAGGGACCTCTATCTGTTGTCAGACGTTTGTATGTCGCGCAGACGAGTACTCCGGCAAGGGGCTGCACCACAAGTAAATCGAGCCCTATGTGTAGTATGCTAATGCCAGTGGGGTGCTGAGGCCAGCGCGCAGCGGAAAACAACAGGATACATGAACAGTTCTTGCGCCTACACGACAAGGAAACGGGCAAGCAGCTATTGAAATTACAGCAACAGAATCTGCTCAAGACATATCTTGCCACACGGTTTTGTGCGGTGTGTTCACCACGTAACACACGGACTCTGCAGTTGAAAGGGAGCTACCTCGGGGCCAATTGCGCCGATCGCTCGTGCACGTGCATGCGCCCGTCATAATTCACGCGAGCCGGTCAAGCGCAATTACTTGAACGTTGAAGATGCAGACGCTACCCAGTCGCCAGGCCGCAGCGGCCGAGGCGAGCACTTCCGCGCCGCAATGGTCGCTCCGTCGTTCGGGCGTGCGCCTTGCCCGCCGGTCCTCTGTGACGTGCGCAGCCAGCTCGGATAAAGAGGTCACCCTGCTCGATTACGGCGCGGGCAACGTGCGCAGCGTGCGCAATGCCATCAAGAAGCTCGGTTACTCCATCCGCGACGTGAGTGAAAGGCCCCCGCGGCTGATTCCGTTCCAAGGCTGCAGAGCACAGAAGTTGTCGCGGGTGGAGGGATGCGTGGGGACTGGGATGTCTTTTGGGTCGGGGCGGGCTGTGGCTGGGGGCAGGGAAGGGCCTGCCAACAGCCCCCCGGCGATGCGTGGGAAGCCACAGCAGCGCCCAGCGGAGCCGGCGCACCGTCAGCATCTGCTGTAACGGACGCTGGTTGCAGCAGTGGGTGATGGAGTAGGACACCTGACCCAGATGGCTGCTGGTGCAGTGCCAGGGCAGATGGATTACCGGCATGCGCGGGGCTGGGGGGCAGCGCACGGCCCCGCTGCCCTCCGGCCCGTCGGTTGCCCTGTAGCAGCACCGGCTGCACCCTAGCTCCCACGCTGCAGCGACACGGGTGCATAGGGCGCAGTACCACAACGCTTGTTTAACGGTAACGGTAACCAGCCAGGGGTTGGGACTGATGGACGCATCGTGCAGCCGGGCGGATGGGCGTGCCCACCACACCCACCTGTATGGGAGGGCAGGGGCGGCACCGAGCCGCGACGTGCAGCGAACGCGAAGTGGGGCATCAAGGCATGCGGGCGTTCGCGGTGCAGGGCACGTGTGTGGGGTTGTACCTGGCACCCCCGCCCTGCTGCCTCCCCTTGCGATCGGCACCACCGCCTGGGCCGCCAGCCACCACAGCAGCCTTTCCGGACAGTCCGCAGCGCGTGGTCGGGGGCAGCGCGTGCCCACCCTGCCGTGCGGTGTGGGCGGGTGCGCTGCGCGGGGCACAGGCGGGGCAGGCCACAGCAGGGCTGGAGGAGGGGTCAGTGGCCGCACTCTTGGCCGTCAGCGGTTTCGCTTGTGGCAGGCAGGGGGATGACTGGGCCAATAGGCGCCCGTTGGTCCGGCTGACCGCCCTGTCGTCCAGGACTCTATCAGTCCAACTCCCTCCTCCCGGCCATCGTGGGGAGCTCACGCAGCGCACTGTCGGGGCCTGGGGCTTGGGGCCCTGCTCACTACCCATGCCCCAGGGTGCACGCAGCGTGAGCTCCCCCGTGCTCTCCCCACACCCCGAGTGGGGAAACCATGGCGGGGCCCCTGCAAAGACCACCGGGGAACATGGGACCCCTGAGTACTTTCCTGCCTCTGTTGGCTGAGTGATGGCTACTGACCCATTACATCGCCACCGGCCCCCCGCAGGTTGAGACCCCCGCCGACCTGGCCTCCGCCACCAAGCTGGTGTTCCCTGGAGTGGGGTCGTACGGCCAGGTGGGGTCGCGCGGCCAGAGGGGATGAGCAGGGTGTGCGGACGGGTGCGTCAGGGCTGGGGGCTCACGGCAGGAGGGCGAGGTCGGGATGGTCAGCACTTGGGTGCACACGCACCGTCTTTGTTGGTGGTCTCTCTGAAGTGGGATGGTCCGGGGAGGTGGGTTTGGTGACGGGTGGGACACAGGTGGCGGGTTGGGGTTGGGGTTGGAGAGGGCGGGTTAGGGTTAGGGTTGGGCTTTGGGGTGCTGGCAAGGAAGGGGGTGCGTAGGGCGTGGGGATTTACGCGCAGGGGGTTGCAGGCGGGTGCAGGCTAGGAGTGAGTTTGGAGACGCAGGTCTGGAGGCATGCGGGACCAGCGGTGGGTCTCTCACTCAAATGCCGCAGCCCGCCTTCTAGTCGCAGCCCACCTGCACCCTACCCTACCGTAGTCACCCTCCCCTAGTCACCCGGGCGAACCTGTTCCAATCTTCCTACCCGCGCCGAATGGCCCGCACCCAATGCCCCCCCCCCCCGCAGGCCATGCGCATCCTGACCAAGAAGGGCCTGGTGGGGCCGCTCAAGGACTACATCGCGGTAAGGCATCACAGAGGGGGCGTTGCGGCGGTATAGGGGAGGGGAGCAGGGAAAGGGCGGCTTGGGTTTGCCGGTCGGGGCTCTGACGGGGGTAGCAGCACCTTGGGGTCGCCGGCGCAGCGGCGGGGGCCGGGGGGTTGGGATGCATGGGGCGGACGGGCTAGGGATACCCTGAGGGCAACTGCCGCAAGGACCCTGGGGAGGTGCAGGGCTCTACTGAGGTGTAGGGCGGGTAAGGGCTGTTAGTCCACCGCTACCGCGGCCGTGGTCGACACAGGACGCGCCTTACCTGGCCACGTGCATGCGACTGCGCCTGCACCTGCGTCGGCACTCACGACCACGGTTCGTACGCATGGGACAGGTTTGTCCATCAAATGGCCGACATGGGATATACGACTACTGTAAATTGCCCGCCGTTTCCCCCCGCAGTCGGACAAGCCCTTCCTGGGCATCTGCCTAGGCCTGCAGCTGCTGTTTGAGGGCAGCGAGGAGAGCGGCGGCTGCGAGGGTCTGGGCCTGGTGCCGGGTGCCGTGACGCAGTTCGACACGGGCCTGGGGCTGCCGGTGCCGCACATCGGGTGGAACAACGTGGCGCCGCGGAGGGACAGCGACCTGCTGGGCGGCGTGGGGGATAGCCGCGTCTACTACGTGCACTCGTACAGGTGGGAGGTGGCAAAGATGTAGTCGACGTAAATGTAATGGCTTTAGTTTCAATTTGCATTTCAGCGAGCTGGGAGGGTTGGGGGACAGCCGCGCGTACTACGTGCACTCGTACAGGTGTGGGAACGGCATGGTGCGGACGTGTTGATCGTTGGTACTGCAGTAGTGTGATGTGATGTAAAGCATTTTTGCGATGTACGGTGAGGGTGGGGAGAGCGGGGGACCGCCGGGGGTCTGCTTGCACGTGTCGTACAGCTCAACATGTGGGAAGGTACGGGTACAGGTACAGCCCCGGCCGGGGAGCCAAGGAGGCCATCAGGACACTGGTAAGCACAACGTCTGGCAGTATACACATCTGCTTTGACCTTGGGGCAGGTGCAAGCCGCTGTGACGTTGCTGCACTGACAGCATGGGAGGGTAAGTGCGGTTGCACCACCACATGGAGTAGGCTGCCATGCACGTGAGTGGTGACCGCGCCGGCCTCTTCCACCTTCCTGCCCTGCCCCCAGGGCCACCCCCTCCGCCTCCAACGCCGACTGGGTGCTGGCCACCACGCAGTACGGCGGGGAGTTCGTTGCGGCGGTTAACCGCGGCAACGTGTCTGCCGTACAGTTCCACCCCGAGAAGAGCGGAGCCACCGGCCTGGACATCCTGCAGGTGGGCGGGGTGCGCGTAAACGCGAGGAAACCGCTGAAGGCGTCAGGGAAGCGCGGTAGGAGGGGTGGGTAGGCGGGGTGCCGAGTGGGCCCATGCCGGCAATGCATTACCGGGATGTCTGAACCGGCTCTGTCGGCTACATGCGTGCTTGGCATTGGGGGCGAGCCAGCTACAAGCACAAGCAAGTGAGTGTTGCAACGTTGGGGTTCTAGGGGGTTCGGGCAGGAGAAAGTGTCCTCCCCGCTCCCGCCTGTATGGTAGTATCTTTCTTCCGGGGGTGTTCCGCAGCCCGGCGCGGCGCATGAGGCCCACCTTGTCCTGGGGCCGCTTGTGCATTGCACGCTTGCACTAGAAATGGACACCTGTAAGTGCCCTCGCCCCATGCACCCCGCCCTGCACATCCCATGCCCCAGGGCTTCCTGGAGCCCCAGGCGGCGCAAGAGGCCCGCCGGGCGCGCGCCGCCGCCGCCTCCCACGCCTCTGCCCACGCGTCCGCCCCTTCCGGCCCCCGGGGCCTGGCCAAGCGCGTGATCGCCTGCCTGGACGTGCGCAGCAATGACGCCGGGGACCTGGTGGTCACCAAGGTGCGTGTGTACTAACGTGTTGGGGCAAGCGTGTGTGTTAGCGTGTCGCATGGGTGTGATGCGGTGGCCGTGGGGGGGCCTGGACGCGCGCAGCTGCGATGCAAGCCTGGAGGTTACCAGGGGTGCGTGTGTGTTCGGGTCGTCGGTGCGCAATGGCGTTGGTTCATCTGCGCGCGCGCAGCTGGTGCGCACCCATGGGCGAGGGGCCTGCAGCAGCGGATGTGTTTCGGTTGTGTGTGTGGTGACCCAAGCCAGTTCAGCCATGGCATGAGGATGACGCTCCATTCAGTTGCCCCTTGGCCCTGCACAACCGCGCCGCGCCCCCCTCCACGCATCCTCCCGCCAGCCGTACAACCCAGATTCTCGCCCTCACGCTGCACGCTGCATCCCCAAACCCCACCCCCGTCCCTGCCTGCCGTACCTCGTGCCGTACAGGGCGACCAGTACGACGTGCGCGAGAAGGCGGGCGAGCGCGAGGTGCGCAACCTGGGCAAGCCGGTGGACCTGGCGGCACGGTACTTCGAGGAGGGCGCAGACGAGGTGGCCTTCCTAAACATCACCGGGTTCAGGTAGGAAACGGGTGGTCAAGCAGCAGGTAGATATTTTGACGTAGGAGTCCCATCATCAAGCCCTTGTGCGCGTGCAAGTGCGCTCGCGCCTGTCTTTCGTGGACCGGGCTGTTCGTTGGTGAACCTCGCTCGCTGGCCTTGCTGAGCATGCTGCTTTGCTGATGCACCCCACACCCATGCAGCTAACCCACACGCTGCCGCAATTACACACGCCGCACACCCAGGGACTGCGTGATGTAGGACACGCCCATGCTGGAGGTGCTCCGCTGCTGCACCCCACACCCATGCAAGCTAACCCACACCCTGGTGCTAATACACGTGCCGCACACCCAGGGACTGCGTGATGGAGGACACGCCCATGCTGGAGGTGCTCCGTCGCGCCTCTGAGCGCGTGTTCGTGCCGCTGACGGTGGGCGGCGGCATCAAGGCGCTAACCGACAGCAGCGGCCGCTCATTCAGCGCCGTGGAGGTGGCGGCAGAGTACTTCAGGTGGGCGGCGTGACGTGGGCAACAACACATGTGTTGATGTACCTTTGTCAATTATACGTGTCATGTGGACGTGCAAGCGGCGCGTGGATGCACTTCGATGTTGCCATGTTGGGAATTTGGGGCGGGGGTCAGGTAGTGGAGGTGGTGGCAGAGCGCCATCGGTTAGGGTTGGCCGAGGACCCAAGGTGGATTCATCTAGCGCTGTGGCCGCCACCTATGCACACCCATGGGAAACAACGAAGTACAGCATGCACCCATTGTTGCCCTCCAACAACGGAACGGCTTTGTGTTTGGCCGGACCAACCTAATCCACCCGTGCCGCACGCCGTACTCCTCTCTAGGTCTGGCGCGGACAAGGTGTCGATCGGCAGTGACGCCGTAGACGCAGCGCAGGTGGGGTGGGGGTGGGGGTGGGGGTGGGGGTGGGGGTGGGGGTGGGGGTGGGGATAGTGGTGGAGGTGGGGGTGGACTCGTGGCTCCGACGCGATGGCCCGGGGTCAACAGGTGGATAGCCGTCATCGGCGAAACGGGGTGGGGCAGGGAGCCAGCGGGGACGCAGCGCAGGTGGTCGGCGGGCTCCGGGGGTCCAGCTGAAGGCAAGGAGCAGCACTGGTGGCATGGGTGTGGTAGGCAGGCACTGCTGGGCGGGTGGGCGGGTGGGGCCTGGACCGTACCGGTATGGCCATGAGCCTTGGCTGGGGGCGGGGGTGCCAGCAGTGTGGCGGCGTCAAGGCCGGGTACGGCACACGGGGGGATGGGGGACCGCTACGGGCTGCATCCCCACGGTGGTAACGGTGTACCATGCGTTTGTCCGTGGTGCACGTTGGGCGGGAGCTCAGCAGCGGACGATGCAGCACAGCTTGTACGGCAGTGTGCTGTACGGCGCGGTACGGCGGTACCTCGCATTCCATGACCAGTGAACCAGCAGCGCCGACGTGCGCTGACCCACAACTCGCGTGCACTGGATCACCTGCGTGGGCTACCACTCAGCCGCTCACCCACCAATCTCGCAGAGTCACCAGGATTTGGTCATCAGTTGCGGTGTACTGCTGTTGCCCATCGCTCAACATCCAACCCCACCCCCCAGGCCTACTACGCCCGCGGCAAGGTGGCAGACGGCAGCACCGCCATCGAGCAGATCAGCGCAGTGTACGGCAAGCAGGTACGGGCTGCGCACACCCACGCACATCGACCGGCCCAGCCTGCTAAATCACTTATTATTGGCATATATATGTTCTCACTTGTTTGGCTTCCTGCTCCTCACCCACACGCCGCGCTGTGGCTGTGACCACCCCGAGGCCGACGTGTGCCTGCTTACGTCATCACAAAACTCTCCACCTGCAACTGCACCCTTGGGGCGGTTTGCCCGCCGCCTGTTGCGCCCGATCAACCTTGTCCCACCCCCGCCCGCAGGCGGTGGTTGTGTCCATCGACCCCCGGCGGGTGTACGTCGCTGACCCAAGCAGCGTGCCGCACGAGACGGTGAGGGGAGGGGAGGGGGGCTGCGGCGTGTTTGCGGTTCAACAAATGCAGAGTTATGGATTTCGTTTATGATGCAGTTTGTGTTGCAGCGTGCCGCGAGACGTGAGAGGAAGGGAGTTTTGGGGGTACGCGTAAAGCGCGAGTTTTAGGGGGTGATGGGCCAAGGGAGGGGGCAGGGGGACAGAGGGATAAGGAGCAGACGGCACGCTGCAGGGCGGGAGTGGAAGGAGGGCGTCGTTGCATGAGTGCGCTGTTGGGCAGCTGTGAGGTGCGGCCGGGCAGCTGTCTGGGATGTGGCTTAACTTCTGTGGCTAGACACGTGTTCTTGGTCTGCTTGCACAGCAGCCAGCCTTGCATGCGGGCGAGTGCTTGCAGGCCCCACTGCTCAGCGTGCCGTGTGCATGTGCACACACCATAATTAGAACAGGCCAGCATGCGTGCCATCGCTGCCCTGCGCCGCGTTGAGCGCTGTTGTTGACTGCCCGTCTCCTCCCCCACGGCCCACGCCCTGACCTCTAACCCTGCCTCATGCCGCCCCACCCCTCAAGGTCCGCGCCTCCACCCCCGGCCCCAACGGCGAGCAGTACGTGTGGTGGCAGTGCACGGTCAAGGGAGGGCGCGAGGGGAGAGACCTGGGGGCGGTGAGTGCGTGTGGGGCCGGGTGGGTGGGCGGGGGCACACCTCTGGCAATGGGGTAGCTGCGTATGTGCTGGTGTGAGGGCCAGGCCAGGGGAATGTGGCCTATGGCACACGGCTGGTGTGCAGCAGAGTACACATGTGGTGGTTCGCGTGCCTGCCCGCCGCCTTGACACACGACGCGTGCAGCATGGCGGCATACCTCTCGCCCCTGCTCCACCTGGTCCCGCTCTGGCCCCGCCCCAGCCCTCCTCCTATGTCAGCACTTGCCGCACACGTCGGAAGTATGGACCGCACCACCCATGGCCTCTAACCACCACCACAACCACCTGACCCGCCCTGTTGAGGCCCTTGGCTAGTACCGTGCACTGTGGCGTTGGTGATTGATAATGCATGCATGCCGCGGTGGCGCTCACCATCGTGTCCAATGTCACCCCACCAGGTGGAGCTGGCCCGCGCGGTGGAGGCCCTGGGTGCGGGGGAGATCATGCTCAACTGCATCGACAACGACGGAGTTGGCAAGGTGGGAACAGGCGGGCAACCGTGTGTGGTTGGGGGCGAAGACCACGTCCGCGACGCAGTGCGGGTCTGTGCCCAAGCGTATAACTCTGCCGTTTCACTCCATTCCACACGAGCCACCTGCAGCTAACCCGCACGCGCTACCCCGCTCATGGCCTCGACCTGGGCCCGGTGGGCTGCATGGGGCATGGGGGATGTCGATACAATGTCTTATGGCCGGGTGGAGCCGGGTGGAGCAGGACGACGCCTGAATTGCCTTCTGTTGTCCTGGGACAACCACCCCGTACCTTGGGGGTCCGCAGATCGCCAGGGCTTCGGCTCGGACCTGCTTGTTCCGTCCCGTGACAGTGCCGGTCATCGCCAGCAGTACATGGCCAGCAGCATCAGCGCCAACAGGATCGTGTGCTGGTATGCTGGTATGAGTGGTATCAATCCTTGCTGCCCCTTCTTGGCCCCGACCTCCGCTCAGGGCTTCGACCTGGACCTGGTGGGCGCCGTGTCGCGTGCCGTGACCATCCCCGTCATCGCCAGCAGCGGGGCGGGCGCGCCGGAGCACTTCTCTCAGGTGGGCAGGGGCGCACGGGCGGGTGGGGTGCACAAGCAGGTGGGGAGCACTTCTCGCAGGTGGGCAGGGGTGCACGGGCGTCTGCGTCGTTGCCGAGGACCTTGTTCAGTGAGCCATGTCAGCTCCCGATCCGTGCGCGTTGGCTCTAGCTCACTTCCCTGCTGTCACCCATTTCCCCTAGCCCTCAGCCATCAGTCTCCAAAACTGAACCTCCCCCTCCCCCTGCCCTTGCTAACATGCACCCAGGTGTTCCAGAAGACGGGTGCCGCCGCCGCCCTGGCTGCCGGCATCTTCCACCGCCGGGAGGTGGCCATCCAGGTGGGGAAAGGGCCAGGGGAGGCAGGCGGGGAGAGTGGGGTTGTGATGATGAATGTGAGGGGAAGTGAGCAAGGGCGAGGGCAAGGGTGAGGGCAGTGGCGCGCGCACGGGTAAGGGAAAGGGAAAAGGAAGTTGGCGACTGGGTGGGCGCACGCATGGGGCAATGAACATGTACGGCACCGTACGGGCCTTGCCCCGTCAGCAGCTGCCCGATCGCTTTTGAGCCTAGCAAACCGTTTTGTCTACTCGCTTGCCTTCCCGCTGAACCCATGTGCCCCTCCCCTACCCTGGCCCTCGCACACCTCCGTTCCCGCTCACACCCGCTGGTCCTGCTGTCCCTTGAGCACCCGTCTGACACCCCTCAACCCCCTCCCGCCCTCCTCGTTTCCCTCCCCACCGCAGGACGTGAAGCAGCACCTGGTCAAGGAGGACATCCCTGCGCGGGCGTGAAGGAGGACATCCCTGCGCGGGCGTGAAGGAGGACATCCCTGCGCGGGCGTGAAGGAGGACATCCCTGCGCGGGCGTGAAGGAGGACATCCCCTCACGGGGCGTTACGGGGGCGCGGGGGCCAGGCGAGGGGAGCCATCGTGGTGCGACGTGAGGAGGCGGTGCATGGTACGACGCGCTGGTCAATCCCTGCGCGCGCCTGAATGGGGACACCCCTGCGCGTACGACAAGGGGGCGCTGGGTGCAGGCGTTGAGATGCGCGAGGGTGGCGTGACGAGGGGGCATGAACGAGACTTGACGTGTGAGGGAGGGCATCCCCTGCACGTGCGGGATGCGGGAAGGGCGCGCTGGTGCTAGGCGTGGGGGCACGTGACAGAAATGAGAGGAAGCGAGGGTACCGATGGGGGACAGCTGGGGCTCTGGTGGCTACAGCATTCGCGACCCTGGACAACGGGCCCGGCGTGATACCGGTACCCACAAATGGCCACCCGGAAACGTTGACGGGGAAGCCTTTCTGTACATGGACAAGGTTGGGGAACTTGCGTGATGGTGGCCGCTAGCAGCTACCGGTAACCATTGACTGAAACGTGCTGCGTACGCCATGCCGCACGACGGCGGTTGGGTGGTCTTGTGTACGCTGGTGTGGCCTGCACGGCTTTGCGTTAGGCTTGCAAGGAAGGGCGACCTTCTGCGTGCGTACCTCCAGTGCCGCCGTGGCGCGTTTGTGAATGGAGGCGCTGTGCCAAAGCCGTAAAGCTGCGCCTTGTTGACAAGTGCAGCACAGTATGCCTTGGGTGGATGGACGTTGCTTTGCTGGGACGCGGGAGGCGACAAGCAGCCAGTATGCTGTGGGTGCCACCTGCCACGTGCTTTGGCGATGTAGGATTCCTTGGCAGCGTTTTGAGCACCGTAGGCCTCGTGTCAGTGTGACGCCTTGCGTAGCGGTTCCTAAGACCTGAACACTTCTAATGGCCTTGTACGATGCAACTGGCCAACAGACCCAAAACCCTTGTGTAGCTACATGGTTGCTCAGGCAGCCTTGTGTGACGCTGAGTACGTGCTGCTTCCCGCTGAGACTTATCACAGGCTCCTAAACGCTCAACACAAAAGCTGACTCCGGCCAAGAGACCTTGTCCGTGCGTGTGACAGGGACACGTCCACAGCCCAACTTGCTTGTACTGAAGCACGGACAGGGCCACGCAGCGCAACCGCGGTGAGAGAATTTACAAACGGACCGTAGGATCCTTGATCACCAAACAGTGTTGCGTTGTTGCCGTCTACCTGAACGGCGGCGGCAACAACCCTGTGCGTCGTGCTGTAGTCTGCACCAGCAACACACCCTGGCCGGTGCAGGAGAGCATGTGCATGTGCATGGGTAAGCGCACTGCAACCCCACGCACCCCATACACCCCCGGCACCAGACCAAAAGCGCGTGCCACAAAATATCAACGGTTTTCTTCGCTGCACCCAACACCCGTAGCGCGACATGCCTAGTGCACTGCCAATACCCGGAGCAGATGCAAAAGCCACTCGACGCCACCGGGTGACACTCCAACGCCTGGCAGGGGCACACCGGGAAAAATGCCTCTGACCAGCCTTTGCACCCCCTAATCCAGCAAGCTGCCCACATCCCCAGACCCCAGAGGCCAAAACTGACCGGTCCCGCTCCCGTTTTCACCAGAATCGTTGACCAGGTCAAGAGGGCCTGAAGGCCCCAGCCCTGAGGCGCTGGACGGACACCCCCTCGGGTCTGGGCCTGGCGCCCATTCCCAAGCCCCAACAGCCCCCCAATCCCACGCCACGTGAGCCGCTGCTAGCAGTAGCTCCCTTGGCCCAGGCGCCCCGCCAGCTTCCGCGTCCAGCTCCGTCCCCCGCTGCGCGCAGAAGCTACGCAGCTGACCGCCAGAGCCCGACAAGACAGCCACGCAGCGCCTGCTCTGCTCCAACAGCGCCAGGCTTCAGACACGCCGATGCTATCTGACCCGTCCGCCGCTGGTCCCGCCTGGCAGGTCGCTGCTGCACCCGGGCATCCGAAGGAGATGCTTACACGCGCACGCCGTCGGGCAGCACGCGCTTCAGGACCTCGGCGGAGATCTTGTCGACCTGCAACAAGAAAAAGAGGATGACTCGGGTGAATGTTTCTGGTCCAGGCACGTAACGTTCGCACCGTGCTGCTTTGCGATTTCCGATCATCAGCCACTTGCACGCTCCAAAACACCCGCAGAAGCGCTCACCTGGGCATCCAGGGTCTTCATCATGCCCGCCGACTCCTTCTCCAGGGCAGCGATGGAAGCGTCCACCTCGGCCGTAATCTTGGCCTTAGCCTCGGCGTAGACCTTGTCCAGCTCCGCCTGCTTAGCGTTCTTCTTGGAGTTCACCATGGTGCTGACCTCGCTGCGGGCGGCCTTCAGGATAGCCTCAGCCTCGGAGATGAGCTTGTCCACATCGCCGCTGTTGTCCTTGACGGCGCCCAGCTTGGAACGCAGCTCGTTGTCACGAGCGTCCAGGACCTTGCCAACGGGGGTGAACCAGGTCTTCTCCAGGAAGACCATCAGGAGCAGGAACTCGGTCGCCATGACGGGCAGGGTCAGGTTGAAGTCGAAAATCTTGCCGGCCTCAGCAGCGGCGGGCATGGCCAGCAGCGCGTTTGCCACGGCAATGGTCAGAGCGGGCTTGGCCAGCTGCTGCACCAGCTTGTTGTCCGAGGAGGCGCGGACCACCACCATGCGGGGGCGAGACACCTGGGCGCGAGCGGCGCGGACGCCGACGGCCTGCTGAGAGCGAGCGAGCAGGGCCATTTTTTTACGTTGCCTTGGTGGGTCAACGATCGGCGCGAGGGTGCAAGAGTGTACCAGTCGCAGCGGCCTTGACACCACTACACCCGACTTGCTTGCAGGCCGTACGACGGGCTTATCCCTGGGAGCCAGCGGACAGCGCCTTGCGAGCAATGCGTATCCACTGAGCACTTACACGTCTATATCTTTTGTTGCACGCATTGCTGTGGAACGCGTTTGTGCCCTTTCCAGCGCAGCTGGTCAGTCGCCCTCCTCGTTGAAACGGCTTACTTTCCAGCACTTTACAATCGATAGGAACACATCATTTCGATATCAAAAACGACTGCTTAGCTCTCCTTACCTATTCTCTGCACACCCCCGAACTCAACACATCGCCTGCGGCATCGCTTACCGTTTCAAAGCAGCACCCTTTACCGCTACAGCAGTCTTGGCATGCTGGCTTGTCAGAGCCTGCATACGGTTGGACTACGGATTGCAAGCCGCTCGAGCCGGGGGGAGCCCCAACACTCTCCTTGACACGTGGCCTTCTGAGCAGTGCAGACCAATGCTCTGTTCCCTAGGGAGAGGGAACGATGGCAGGTTTTATACACCGTCCAACTACATAAACGGCTGCATGTGAGGGAGCGGGCAAGGGACGTCCAGGAGTGGTGTGGCTGCTGATGAGCACCGCCGGGACCATGGTTTATAGGCAGGCTTCGACAAGGCGGCCAGGCCATTCATGGGGCGGGGCGCCGAGCGGCATACGTGGGATGCATGTACCCTTTGTGTCGGGTGTGGAGCCACATCAAACCGCGCAGCATGGCGAGGGGTGAACAGCAGGGCGCTGCACGCACTGCGGTGCTTGTCCCGGTGCGGCCTGGACGTGTGCGGATGTGTGTTCTGCCTGTGGCTCCTGCCGGGCAACGCCGGCGTGTCACTGCGTATCGCACCGTGTGTTCCAGGGCCATGTGTTGTGTTCACAGGGGCCGAGAATGTGAGGCTGTTAAGGGGCACTGCCTGCGCGTTGACACGTGGCAGGGCTGGCAACGCGGGTAACACTTTGGAACAAAGCAAGTGGCAGTCGTAGAGATGCGCGGTGGAACGGGCTGTTAATTTGGATGACATGCCAACAACGTGGCGCTATCATTATGGGTTGCGGGCGGCCACTGGGCTCGGGCGCGTGGCAGCAGGGCGAAGGAGTGGGCCACCCGCTGCCCATTGTCCAAGCGTGATTTGAAGCTTGTGTGCTTGCGGTTCCGCACCAGCTGGGTGCGTCACCCCACAGCTGCTCGTCGTACTTCGTGGGCGTCCTGCCCCACTGGTGCTACACTGGTTGCACGGTGTGAAGCCTGGTGAGCCGTCCTTCTCCAGCAGGGAGGGTGTGGTGTGTGGGGCCAAGCCTGGCCCTATGCAATGCCAGTCATGCCCACGAAGCACCGCTTCAACTCTGGGCTGTTCGCAGCTCAGTGTTCAGGACTGGGCTAGGGGGCTTAGCGCATGCAAGCACGTTCTCCGTCTGGAGAATGCCGCATTCTGGTGGTGCACGCAGGATGAGGCCCTGCTCAGCTGTGGGCTTCCGGCACACAAGGACGGGGAAAATTGCCCGTACGGCGTACGACGGCTGCTGCGCTCTTGCTCTCACGTCAGTACGGTGCCGTACCGATGGATACACCATGCAGCGCTGGGTGTGCTGGCACAGGCAGTGGGGCATGGGCTGTGCCAGAGGGTCTCACGTGGTAGGCGGTGCGCCAAACGGCCTCGGAAGCCCCACGGCGCACGCGTGACGGGAGCGGGTGGAACAACCTGGAACAGCACGGGACAGCGACCGCTGTGTTGTAGAACATAACGAATCGGCACGGGGTGGTTGGCTAAGGTTGGCTTTCGGCTTGTGGCGCCGACGCAGCCGTGCCGTGGGGAGCCATGCGTCAACCTCAGCGTCAGTCGGCACAGGCGACCATCCGGTCGGGTTGAAGTGCCACGCCGTCCCACCCCGATACGCCGACAGGGCAGCAAAACAATGCCTCCAACTGCAGTCTGTAGCGCCCGGCCACAAGCGCAGGAGCACCACAGCTTTGGGCCCTGGCGCCAGGGTGCACACCAATGCGCTGCTCATGACGCGTGCTTTGGAGGGGCGGTGTAAGAGCCAGAGCAGGGCAACGAGGGGACGAAGCAGAGGGAGGCAGCAAGGTTGCAGCCCAAGGAGCGCAGCAAGCTAGCAACGCAGGGCATGAGCGCAACAGTTCCGCACAGTGCATGGACGCACGGCTATCACACGCACGGCAGCCGCTGTGTACAGGTGTAGGAGCCGCCATTCAGGGAGGTGCACTACCTGGGGAGGCCATGGACCTACTACTTATGTAAGTCACGGCCAGGTCGCTACCAGACGGCCAATCGGCCATGACGGTTGGTCTAGTTGGCTGACGAAGACCGGTGGGCTCCCCTGGGTCCACTGCTGGCGTCGCAGTCCCTTCCTTTCACCCGCCTTCACCCACTCCAGGCCCTATTGCGCAGCTGGTGGAATGGCGCATTCACGGCATCATACCCTTATATAAGGCTTTAACCATGTTAGGGCGTGACATGGTCAGGAGGTGTGGCCTGTTGCCAGATCCGGGGGGCACCAGAAGCTTCAAGGCACGTATGAGCAGGCACGTGTCGACCTTTCCCATACGTGGTAACGCACCCCTCACCCTGCTACGCAGTCTCAATGTTCCTTGATACATATTCAATTGTAAACTCAGATTATCCTGCGTTAATGGCGTTTGTGGCCCACGCGGAGCCAAGGAAACCCTGTACATGTGAGTAATGCGCGACCGACACTTCCACGGGCAACACATGCAAGGCCGACAGCGTGAAAATGACTTTGCGATGCATGCATATATGCACGTGAGCCAGCTTTTGCTGCGTGCTGACGTCACACGTGCGCAGAAACGGAGGCATCCAGCCGATGTATCCCAGTTCGGGCAGACGCGGGCAACCCGGGCCAAATGAGGTGTTACAGAATATTGTCATCTCACTGATCGTCAGACAGGGCTTCCGTAATACTGTTACTCGCGGTAGAAACGCGGGCTACTGGGCCCCGAAACCAGTGGCCCGCCCGCCCCGCTACCAACCGACTCGGGTTGATAAGCTCCCAAAGGCGCCCCAATTGACAAACCGGAGCCATACCCAGCAACTCGGACGCACCTGAGCTGCACCACACACCTTGGTGCAGTTTTCCCTTATCAGGCTGCGAGCTTAGCGTAGACGACCGCACTGCCTGACCCATCGGCAGTTGCCTTCCTCTCTCGCGACTTGGTCCTACGCCCGAGATTGCATTAGACAGGGCAGCAAGTTTATCCTTGCAGCAACCCACTGCTTTGAACAGCTGGGACTTTGCCCATCTCCGTTGGGCAACCCGCAACTGCTTCGCAGGTGAGCGCGTTAGCAGACCCGCAGCAACGCGCAAAATACAAATGAATGCATATTATCTGATAGCTCGAAGCATCGAATGTGATGACCATTCGCTCAAGACTGTTCAGAAGTGCGCCTTGCAACGCCGCGATGTCCCAAAAACCGACCCGGGTTCGCTAACTTGCCCCCGCCCCCGCCTCTCCTCCCTTGCCCCCATGCAGGGCGCCCCTTAGCAGAAAGCTGCTCCACACAGCTTTCTTACCCTAGGCTACATCAACCTCCTCTCCCCACCACCTCCAAGCTACACCTCTCCCCTTCCTCCCCATATCCTCCACCCACAAAAACCCAAAATGGCCCGCTCCTCCACCGTCCGCGGCTCCCGCGGGCTTCTCCTGATCGCTCTCGCCGTCTCCTCGGCGGCCCTGCTCATGGCCGCGCTCCCTGCCGCCATGGCAGGCGAGACTGTCCAACTGCGCGGCAGCCGCTCGCTCCTCGCCAACACCAGCCCGGCCCCCAAGCTGCTCTTCCCGCCCGGCTGCAACTGCGACCGCAAGCAGAAGAACTCGCCCTACCGCATGGAGATTGACAAGTCCGAGTCGTACCCCGTGGAGATCCCCACCGGCAAGGGTGGCTCGTACACCCTCAACCGCTACTGCTTCCGCGTCGACTACGAGTGGGGATGCGACCCGCGCCAGAAGTGCTGCGGCAAGCTGGGCCTGCACAAGATCGAGCTCGACGTCGGTGAGTTCACGTCCTGTTCGCTTGCCAAACCCAGCCCAGCAGCTACCAGTCACGTGCCTTGTAACAGACACCACCCTTGCGCCTTGCTTCTTTTTGCTCCTGCTGGCTTTTTTTTGCGCTGTTTACACCTCGCTGCCCCTCTGCGTTGCTTCCCTGCCGCGGTGACCCGCTGCTGTACGGTCCTTGTGGCTCACCCCATCCCCTCCCGCCTCCCCTCCCCTCCCCCCCCTCCCCACCAGTCGCCTCCTGCAAGGGCTCCCTCGCCATGGTGACGATCGACGGCGAGCGCCGCTCCTTCGAGTACAACGACCGCCTGTCCGTGCTGCGCGTCTCCCAGCTGGGCAAGGACTTCTACTCGGCGCGCGGCACCGAGCTGTGCCTCTTCCTCAAGCCCGAGGACGAGTGCCCCACCCTGAACGAGATGTGCTCCGTGGGCGACGGCACCTGCCAGTACGCCCTCTTCACCCCCGACCTGGACTGCTGCCCCGTGGGCAACACGTGCCCCACCCCCCAGGCTCCCCCGCCGCCCGCTCCCTCGCCCCCTAAGGTCAGCCCCCCGCCCACCGACTTCCCCCGCTGCAACTGCAAGCGCGACCCCGAGGGCTCGCGGATGTTCACCCGCCTGAGCTACATGACGCACCCCAACGAGACGGAGCACGACGGCCTCACGCGCGTGTGCTTTGAGGTCAACACCAAGGACTACTGCACCAAGTACAACTCGCCCTGCTGCGAGTTTGACCTGTACAAGCTGGAGATGGAGGTGGTTGACGACTGCAAGGACGCGCTGGCCTTTACAACCGTCAACGGTGCCAAGAAGGCGCCCTTCTACCAGCTCAAGCCCTGGCCCGCCATCAAGGTGAGGGCGTTTTCCCCGGACGGCCATGACTTGCTTTTCCATTTGGCCCCTCTGGGTGTCTCAGCACGCCTTGCCCGTGACACACCTGCTCGTGTGTCATCGCCCTGATGCTGCTATCCTCACTTGGACCTGGCCCAAAGGGCACCTGTTTGCGCCTTGATGCAAAATGCGCCGGCACCTAGCAGCTGCACCGCGACGGCTCCCGACCCTGACATCCCTCCCTCCCACCCTGTGTCGTAACCCACAGGTCACCAACATCAACAAGTCGTTCCACGATGCCGACGGCACCGAGGTGTGCGTCTACCTGCGCCCCACCAACCAGTGCAACACGCTGTCCAGGCTGTGCCCCTACGGCGACGGCACGTGCGTGGTGGGCCTGTTCAACACGCCCGGCGGCAAGTCCACCAACTGCTGCCCCCTGTCCTGGGTCAAGGGCTACTAAGCCACTGCTAAGCCACAGTGCCAGCGCGTGAGCTGGCGCACCCCGGCACGCTGCTGAATAGGTGTAGCTGTGAACAATGTAGGCTTGGCACCTTAGTGGGCCCTTTGCCAGCAGGATAGGGTACTGCAATGTGGTTTTGACTGTAGCTGACCTAGGCGTGCGCAGGGTATGCTTCATGGACAACTATTGATGACCTCTTTGATGCAGGCGGGTGTGGCTTGTCCTAGTGCTGGCTGGCGCACCGCGGACTGTCGTACCACACACAGTAACACTCGTCTCCATTCATGGCTTCATGACGTGTATGGCCCTCGCCTTAATCCAATGCATTCATCTTTGGCTGGTGTTGCTCTTCATCATGGTGGTGTTAAGCCGTGGGTTGATAGAGAATGGCAGCAGGGGGCAGGGGGCGACAGTGTGTAAGCAGGCGGTGCGTGCAGGATGTCCTGTCGCGTGTGACCTTACTTGGCAAAGGTTGCGTGTTTGCGCTCTTAAGTACGGTACGTGAGCCTGATGCAGTATCCCATTTATCAGTGTTCACGTGTGAACGATGCAATCGAGCTGCTGCCGAGCGTGCTTGATGCTGTGTGGCATATGGAGTGATCACACTGCCATGCGCCCATTCTTGTTCATTGGCCCTGCGATTGGGGGCCGCACTGGCTGGCGCTGGCAGTACGCTCTCTTGGATGCTGCGGCACACAAGGACGACGTTGTAACAACGAAGGAATGCAGAAGGATGGCCTTGCTCTAGACGCTCTGCTGCCCCATGGCATGTGCATGTGAAGGGGCGTCAGTACCGTACGGCAACCTAGGACTTGTGGCAGGTGCCGGACAGGCGCCACAGGGCCCCTCTCTTGTACTAAGCAAGCTGGGACAGCCTGGCCTAAACTGTGCCTTGCCGTTTGCATGCTTCTCCGCTATGCTTGTCTCCTGCTGCCAGTGCTTGGGCTCACTACCTTGGTACATAGGGTGAAGGGGGTTCGTGGCTGCGGGTACTGCAACATGCACGCATTGCCAGCATGTGTCCGGCAAGTACAAGGGGAGTGAGTTGCGGCGTCCTGACTGCCGGCTTCCGGCCCAACGCATGGCCCAACCGTCAACCGCAGCTTTAGCTTCCTTTTGCAGCAGGAATGCGTGCCACGCAAGGAATACATCAAGAAGGTCGCAACAGCTGCACAGCGATCGTACCTGTTACAACATGCATACGCCTGGCAAGATCCGTTTCCGCCACGCGCCCGCTTCCTTGGGTCGCCTTCTTCGCCCTGTTACCTTCCCGTCAAGCCCCGCACGAGTAAGCACAACAAACTTCAGGGCATCAAAACGTCATCATAGGAAAGGCAGCAACGCTGCCCCCGGCGAGCATTCTGAGATGCCACCTGCCGCTGGAGGGGCGGCGGCCGAAAGGCCACCGGGTCCGGAGACCAACGCACACGCTCCAATCCCCGATGCCCTCGTGGCCCCTGCGCGCCGGCCAAGCATATATGATGATGAACACCAGCGTTACATCTTCCGCGGGGTCTTCCTTGTGCTGATGCCATTGTACGTAGCCGCGGCTGTGTTGGCGAACTGGCTGCTGGTGAAATGGGCCCTGGCGTTGTGGAGCTGGCTGTCCTCTGGAGGTGCCGGAGCGTGACCCACGTCAGCCATTGTACGGCTGTAGGTAGACTTCTGGAACAGGACATTACGGTATGACGGGAGGGCATTGTGGTAGATGCGGTGGTGGTCCCCCTAACTGGCCAGAAACTGCGTGCAGGGGCCAACCCACTGCCTTCGCCCTTCGGCGCTTCGGGCACACTTTTTCCAGGCCGTTCGCTGTGTGTCGTAATGTGCACTGAACCGAAGTTGCAATAAGCAAAGGTGCAAAGGCCTTGGTGTGTGAACAGCACTTGACAGCGTTCGCAACTGCGGGCCTCACGAGTGGCAGTGTATTGCCAGCTGCGGTGGAAAGGAGCACGGACCACTGACCAGTCCTTGGGTGCAGACAGACGAGAGCGAGTGCACAAGCTATCGATCTCGTGTAACAAACATGCGGTGTGTGCGACGATAATGTGTCAGCACAGTCGCCGCTGAGCACAAGCGCCGACGTCTTCACACATCTACATGGCGCCCCTTGTTCTCGTGCTCGTTGGGCCAGCACGGCCCACACCCAACAGCCACACCCCGTGCAGCCACTTCCTCCACCTCCGATGCTGCGCACCTGTTTGCCCGCCTGGGACCACCCAATGCGTCTTTCAGGCCCCATCATGCAGCAGACTATCCATTCTTCCGTCTCAGTGGACGCACCACAAGGCGGCCAACCTTTCCTGCGAAGTGGCACATCTGCTAGAGCAAACTATCGTACTCCGCACTCCGCACACCGGGCATATCAGTCACGACACGTCTTGTCCCTCCGACGCACGCATAAACCACCCATCAGCTTCTCACTAGACCGCAAACTGAGTGCTCCATCCCAGCGGCTTAAAAGGCAAGACGTACAACGTCACGCACGCAGTAGCCAACATGCAGCGCTGGGGTATGTCCTGCAGTACAGACGAACCCCACTTGCCCACGGCTTAATAGGCACACCACTGTTGGCACGGGATACGAGAGCAAAGCCAGTATCCTTTCGCCGACCCCATAACCCTCGCCCTAAGCATGAAGGACCACCACTGTACATTGCCGGACTGCCCCGGGCCTTGTCCACTTCCCGCTTACGCCAGGTTGCTACCTGGTGTGCAACCACGCCACCCACGCGCCCTGCATCCCATGCTCAAGTCCTCATGCCGGGCAGCCGTTAACCACGTGTGTTAACCACCCGCCGATGCCGTAAGGCCCCAGCCCCCTCCCTCGCTCGCTCCCACCTACCCCGCCCCCAGCCCCTACCTCCAAGGCCACAACCACACCCCCCACGCCCCCACCGCCCCGCCCCCGCTCTCCCTCCCCTCGAACCGCCCCGCGCCACCCATAGTCCCGCTCTCCCCCTGCCCCCTCTCCTTACCCGCCCCTCCCTCCTGCCCCTGCTGCTCCGCCAGCATCCCCTCCAGCCACTCCCGCACCTCCCCGGGCGCACACGCCACCATGGCCACCGCCGCCGCATCCCGCACGGCCCGCTCCCCCGCCCCCGCGCCCTGCCCCACCAGCCACTGCAGCACGCCCAGCTGCACGCCCTCCGCCACGGCACGTGCCAGCAGCCCCGCACCCCACGGAACGCCCAGCTGACGCAGGCACATCAGCGTGGCCTTGTCGCCGTTCCTGCACATGTTCAAACGGCAACAAGCGGCCAACAGCGGGGCGGGGTCAGTGAGGCATCCATTTCAGGGAGGATCCAAGTTACTGGGAGAGGTTCCGGCGAGGACACGTTTGCGTAGTATTGTCGCCGCTCATGTACGGCAGATGGCCAGCATGGGAAGTGGGGGGCCCATGGAGGGACCTGGTTGCTGTGCTGGCTGATGTGGGTCGGGGGAGGTTGGTACACTGCCGCCACAGCAGGCAGGTTCCACTGCCGCATCTGCCGTACAGCGCACCGCCTCCATGCAGGTCGCCGACGCAGCAGCAACGGACAGTACGACGGCGGACAGTACGACAGCAGTATGACAGGCAGCCGACCGGGTGTGGCAGGGGCAGGGTGCATTTTCGTCGTGCTGGCATGCCCAAGACCACTGTGTGGACGTGTGGCAGCTCATGTGCCCCTGCCCCTACCACGTACCCCTAACATGTATCACGTCAGCCAGCTCAGACCTTAAGTAAAGGCCCAGGCTCCCAACTCTGCGGCTGGCGCGTCATGACGAGTACAGCCGCGTAGCCTTCCGCCCCTCAACTGCCTCCGCCCCAACCCGCAGTACGTCCCGCACCAAGGGCGCACGCATACCCATACCCGAGCATGCTGCCCTCACCACTGACGCACCCGTACTAACACATCCACGTTCCTACACACCTGGCCGCCTGCGGGTACGCCCCCGAGGCACACTCCCCGTCACACCAGCACCCACACCACCACCTGCACGCACCTGGCCGCCTGCAGGTACGCCTCCGAGCAGTCGGGCTCCCCGCCGCCCTCCTCCCCCTCCCCTCCCAGCAGCTCCCCCTCCTCGTCCACCCCCTCCAGCCACTCCAGCAGCGCCTCGCAGCCGCCGCCCGCAGCGCGCGCCAGCGTGCCGCCGTCGAAGGCGCAGCCCGCGTCCTCGTGCAGGAAGCGCACCAGCGGCACGTGGCCGCGACCCGCCGCGGCACGCATGGCCCGTGAGTCGGCGGGTCCGGGCTGCAGGCGCCACAGCAGGCGCACGGCGGACAGCAGGTCGCGGCTGTGGGCGGGGAGGCGTCGGGCCAGGTAGCGATCAGGTCGCCTAGGTAGCCGCCGCCCCAGGAGCAGCCGGCTTCCTCAGCCAGCCAGCGGACCTGATGCATGGGGTGGGTGGGTGGGTGGGAGGGGGAGGAGGGGGATGCGTAAACGTGGGAAAACCGCGTCAGGCGTCAGGGAAGCATGGAAGCGCTGGAACCTGCACGGGGAAAGGAAGTGGGTTGGCGAGCATGAGTAAGGGGGACCAGGGGAGTGGGGCTGTGGCGATGAGGTGATGCGAAGGAGCGGGCGAAGGAGGATGGGGTAGGCGCCAGGGGCAGCCGGCCTCCTCAGCCAGATAGCGGACCTCTGTGTAGCAGGGGTGAGAGTGGTGGTTAAGGGAAAGTGTAGTCCAAACACTGTCAGGGGTACGTGCCCCACCCTACGCCCGTTCCAACCTGCCGCACCCGTACCAACTGCTTGCTTACTAACGTGCAACCCAGTGCTGTGCACCCGTCTCCTTACAAGGTTTCTCCTCGCGTTCCACGCATACGGTACCCCAGTTGCCTTGTGCCTGCAGTCCCCTGACTTGCAGCGCGTGCCCTCCCTAGCCCGGCCTCCCAGGAGGCACCTGACGTAATCCCCCATTCAGCCCTTGCCCTACCACCTCCCCTAGCACCTCCCGCCTCACCATGGCCAGGTCCCCACGCTCCGCCGCCTCCACGAAGGCCCTCCCCCCGCTGCAGGGGCAGCCAGCGCCTCGCAGCCACGCCGCCGTGGCCACGCTCCCCGACTGCACCGCCGCCAAGAAGGTCCCGGATGTCAGCGGCAGCCCGCACACCTCCACCAGCCAGCGCACGGTGTCCAGCCGCCCCGCGCGTGCAGCGGCGTGCAGGCAGCCCGCGTCCGGACGCGCGCTGGCGCCCGGCCCCGCGCCCAGCACCCAGCGCAGCTTGGCTGGGCCGTCATGCGCCGCGGCGGCGGCGGCATGACGCAGGCGGTGGGAGATGCCCGCGCCCGCGCCCGGGCCTGTGCGGTCCTTTGTGTTGGTGGCGTCCTTGGGGGGCAGGCGGCAGCCGGGCTGCTCGGCGACCCACTTCGCCACGGCCAGGTCGGCGTGCGCCAGGGCGGAGGCGAGCACGTGGTCGGTGTCCAGCGGGCAGCCGCGCGCCGCCAGCCACTGCAGGCGGGGGAGGTCCCCCGAGCGCGCGGCGGCGGCGGCGGTGTGCACGCTGAGCCGGTAGCTGCCTGCGCCGGTGTCGAGCAGCCACTGCAGCTTAGGGATGGCGTCCGGGGTGTGCGACTCGGCCGCGGCGTCCAGGGTGGAGGCGTCGAGGGGCAGGGCGGGGTCCATCTGGCGCAGCAGCTGCCAGGCGGAGCGCAGGGTATCCAAGTCGCAGTGCTTGGCCACCGCGGCGAGTGTGCGCGCGGGGCACAGCAGCGGGCAGCGGCGCTCCACCAGCCAGGGCAGCAGGTGCACGTGGCCGGACCGCACGGCGGAGGTACCTGGGTCCACCAGCGTGGCGTGGGTTAGCGTGTAGTAGTCGGTGGCTAGGAGCTCCCGGAACAGGCAGGGCTGCACCAGGCGCCAGGCGACGGCCAGGTTGACCTCGCAGCCGGAGGTGGCGGCGGTGGACAGCAGGCGCAGCTTGTGGTGGAAGGGCAGCTGCCGGGCGGCGGCCTCGGCGCGGTCGCGGCGGGAGGAGGCGGTGGCGACGTGCGGGGCGAGGGGCTCAGACAGGTGCACGGTGCGGTGGTGGGGCTGGCTGAGGCGCTGCGCGGCGTCCCTGCAGGCTAGACGGCCGGACAGCGCCATGTCGTTGGGTGGGAGGTGCTCCAGCACGCGGAGGGTGAGCTCGTGGGGCAGGTGGCGCCAGATGCTGTCGCCGTCGGGGTCATGGTGCCGGGGTTCGGGGGGCAGGGGTTCGGGGCTGTCGGTAGCTGCGGCTGCGGCCGCGGTGGACGCGGCCAGGCCCATGGATTCTCTGAGCTGTGCTTGTCGCCCGCGTCTCTGCGCAGGGGACGGCGGAAGGCGGGAAGGGCAGGATCACGGGAAGCGTGCAAAATCTTTCAAAAATATGAAAAATATGTGAAGAAGTATGGTAGTGGCCGTCTGTATTGGACAAGGAGGCTGTCGCGCTTGTCATCCACAGCAACAGCCTCTCGGACAGCCCCATTCAGCGCGCGCAGGGAAGCCGCATAGGTACACAGGCATGTCTGGCATCTTGTCAGGACATCAGCAGCTGCGCCCGCGCACAGATCTTCCAGCTATCTTGGGTGGACCGGTGAACAGGCCCATGCCGTCTCGGGCTAGATCGCCGGAGCCAAAAGATAAGATGAGGACCTCGGCAAGGCGCTAGTCGACTTACCTTTAAAATTTCAGGTCCGCATATGAGCAAGATGCAGGAGCTGTTGTAGCTGTTGACCTCGACTCCGCTCCGTTGCGCAGCTGCAGTATGCGCACGCTGTATCTCTTTGCGTTTCCTACTATAAATATTAACTGTAAACGCTAGGCGCTCGGCGCCCTTTTGACCAACGCGAGGTGCACGCCCGCTAGAAGTCTGCGGAAAGTTGAGCACTTGGTGTGCGTGTGGCCAAGTAACACTTCTACAAGAACAATTTCCACACACAGCGGCTATCACGGCTTTGCTGCGTTATGGCGCATTCGCACGAACGCACGTGTCTGCATGCACGACGGATTCGGCGGCACTGACACGCAGCCTGCCTCCAACGTCGCTTCATCCGACCGTGTTGGCTACGAAGCCAGGCCCGGACTGCAAATGACGTATGTCGCCCGCATAGATATCAATCCTTGCACATGTAGTACTGTCTGCCTGAGTGCCGCACGGCTTGGCAAAGTCTTCTGCAAGCGGCGGTGGGCCGGTGGCAGGTCCCGCGCCCTCGGCCGTGCTCCCATGCCTCCCGGCCCCCGTCACGCACTTCCCCACGTATCCACATCTGTGTGCTGGTTGCCGTTTATTGGAGGGCCACGGATGAGGTGAGGCACATGCGGCCGGCCTATGCGCGCCTGTGGCATGGTGCCCCAAATCTGTGCCACCAGCTGGTCGCACAGCGTCTGTTTTTTCCTTGTGAGTGTGCCGGCGTGGTGATATTAAACTCTTGGGCCTGGTGGCCGCAATGCGTCAAGGAGCCTCAAAATGCTGCTTGCCTGTGACCGTAACTACAAACTGAACCCCACTCAAGCCAGTACTAGGTTACTAGGTGACGCGCCGGGACACGTGCTTGCCCACCGCCTGGCGGGACAGCAGGCAGGCGAGGACGGGTGAGGACAGGAGGAGCAGCACCTGATTGCTTGTGCCTGTGCTTCCCCAGGCCGTCCTTGCTTACTCTGTCACTCATGACGTTATACGGGCATGGTCTGGTGTGCTGCAGCAGTGGGTTTTGCCTCATCACCTCGCCATTTCGTACAAGGCGGCCATGGTACGAGCTGTGAGGGATACCGTAGCACGTTCGCAGCCCCCTGCCTGGAGTGAGGACACAGACTGAAATTCGGAAACAACCAAATAAGCCATGCTAGGGCCAGCCGGCGAGGGTATGCAAACCCTGAAGTGGTTCCGTATGTACGGTACTGCATATGTACATGACGCCCACCACGGCCCCCGCGTCACCCCCCCCCCCGGTACCTGTTGGGTGCGGGCTAAGGGCAATGGTCCACCTCGACCCGCTGTGGGTGCGTGGCAGGGCTGCTGTTTGCTGGACGGGTGAAGGCGCGCCGGTGCTGCCGCTGATGCTGCTCCAGGGTGCGTGTGCAGGTGGTCATATATATGCCACAGTTTGCGACTGCCTTGCTGGTAGGAGTTGTGCGCAAAAGGGGAACCTGCTGCGTACGGACGGGCCGTAGTGTTTGTGCACTGCGCCGCTTGCTCCGTCAGCTCACATTCGGTCCGCGGCGCCAGGGGAGGGGACTCTCCCCTGGGCCTGCATTGGCGCACCGGTACGGTAGCAGGCCACCATGGAGCGGCAATGACGATGCATGCATACTGTATTTACTGTATCGGTATGGCTGTTGAATACCGTACCAGCTGGTCCTGGCGATCTGCACCACAATGCAAGATGGCATGCAGGGTGCCAACAAGGTAGCACGCTGGTGTAGAAGGGGGTGTGGCGACCCCGGAATTGTCACCTGAGCTTTTACAGCTCAATCAGCTCGGCCATACATCGCCACAGCTGGGTCCAGCTGCGTCGCTAACCCTGACCACGGCAGCACAAGGTACATAGGAATGCTGGGAATGCGTACGGCAGTGGCCCACACCCATGCCACGCCTTCGCTCAGTTATTGGCAGCCCCGTGAGTTACAGCTGGTGACAGGGTTTTGAAGTGGAAGGGGCCCCGGATACCACAGGAATGGCCAGGGGAGGGGAATGTGGCGCTCTGCGTCCCCCTGCCAACCGTGCATACGGAGACGGGGTCGCAGTCATCATGGGAATGCAGTGGACAGGAACAGTTAGTCCTGTCCTTGTTGGCGCCACGGAGTGAAGGCGGGGCATGGAAATGCCCGTATGGGTGCCTGCTGCCTGGCAAATACTGGGCCAGGTGTGGCCCCACCCCGCCCGGCCCATCCCCCCCTGGCCGTTCGTTCCCTGCATGGTACGGAGCGCAACCGTCCAACCATGAGCACAGAACAGCCTAGAGAGTGTCATACCATGTGGCATGGCTTGGGACCCTGAGCGTGAAGCCTGCAAGTCCGAAGACCTGATGAAACGAAAGGTAGGGTCTGGCAGAGGCAAGGTTTTCTGCCAAAGCTAGCACGCACACTGTGGTTGGGACAGTCATACCCATGCTGCAACATGCAGTGCGTAACATGTATAAATAGAACAAGTGTTTAGCTTCCGTTTCATGCTTGCAAGCCGCAAGGGCCAGCCCGACTGGCAGACGGTCGTTGCAGATGCGCGGCTGTTACGCCCCGACTGAAACCAAGCTGCATCAATACACGCCCAAGCAATAATTGTGCAAAGATATGCTAGATCATCAGGTCAAAAGACACGTGGTAACGTGCCCGCCAGTTTACGGTGGCGTGCAGGCGGTTGCCGCGGTAAGACTGGGGTGCAACGCAGGTGTGGGGCTGCGCTGGAGGCCGGAATACGGACGCTCCTCAACCCAAAACACATGAAGGTACAATATTAAAAGCTTTATTTCATGGTGTAAGAAGCGCGAGTTATCGACTCGTCTGAGGTGCGCATCTTGCCTGCGAACCGCGCCCGCCGGCGTTGCTACTGTCCGCAACAACGGCCAACCAATTCCGGTCCCCTTATAGCGCGACCGCTCTCATCGAATTGTCATTCCACTGGTCGCACCTGAGCTGCACCACACACCTTGGGGCAGTTTCAATCAGGCTGCGTGCAACCTAGCATACAAGTCCCGCGCTGCCTTCCCAATCGGCAGCTGCGTTAAGAGCCTCGTTCATCCTTTCCTCAACAGCTCACCTTATATTTCTACCCGTATATCTCTCCATATTGATTTGGGCTCAGACTGCTAGGCCAAGCCAAAGGAATTGGGGCTTTCGTCGCGCCATCCTGGTGAGTTAAACGGCGAGCATTGCATAGCCACCAAACATTGAAGCTTCGGGCTGTATTAATCTCAACAGCTCACTAGTTTCAGCTCGGGCTTGTGCGCCAGCAAGCTCTTGCGGTTATGCACCTTACTAACCGACGTTGGCTCTCCCCGGCATACCTCTGACGCCTTCCCTTCCTGCGTTTCGCCCTGCTTCCACAGCACGTACAACCAGCTTCTACGCTGCTGATCCATACCAGCAGCCATGCGGTCACTACATAAACTCACCCTCTTGGGGTGCGCAGCCATCGCGCTGCTGCTTATCGCTCCTGCCGCGCGCGCACAAGACGCCTCCGTCAACGCGCGGTGGCACGACGACGACTACCCCAAGCCAACTGTTAAGCCGACCTACAAGCCGACCAGCACCCCATCTTACAAGCCGACCAGCACCCCATCTTACAAGCCGACCAGCACCCCATCTTACAAGCCGACCAGCACCCCATCTTACAAGCCGACCAGCACCCCATCTTACAAGCCGACCACCAACCCAACCTACAAGCCGACCACCAACCCGACCTACAAACCGACCACCCACCCGACCTACAAACCGACCACCATCCCGTCTTACAAGCCGACCTACAAGCCGACTTACAAGCCCACCCCCGCCTCCAACCCTGAGGAGTTTCCCCCCGGCTGCAACTGCAACCGCCGGCTCACCGACTCCCCCTACCGCCTCAACATCGACTACTCCCGCTTCGCCAACGCCACCGCCATGGGCCAGGCCGCCAACAAGTTCTGCTTCGTGATTGAGGACACCAAGACCTGCAACCTCAACAACGCCTGCTGCAAGAACCTGGGCGTCCACAAGGTCGAGTTCGACGTTAGTGAGTAACCGCAACAACGTTCCGGGGCTCAGCAGCTGGGTTTCGACGCGCTCCTGCGACAGCCTTCAACCGCCTGTGTGCTTCTGTGCCATGGACTTGCTTGCGCTTGCTCTGATGTATCCGTTGAAGCCAGGTCCAGTTCTAAGGAGCCCGCTTTCCCTTCCTCCCCGCCCCCCTCCTCCCACCCCTCAGGCGCCTACTGCAAGAGCTCGCTGCTGCTGACCACGGTCAACGGCGCTGAGAAGCCCGTCGAGTTCAACACCCAGCTGTCCGTGCTGCGCGTGTCGGCCCTGAAGCTGTCCGCCACCGCCGCCCCCGGCACCGAGATCTGCTTCTTCCTGGGCGCCAAGTCCACGTGCCGCGACCCCGCCCGCCTGTTCCCTCCCCACAACGGCCACATCACGTGGTCCATCTTCTCCCTGGACCTGGACTGCTGCCCCGTCGGCACGACCGGCAACGCGCCCCCTCCCCCCACCTCCCTTCCCCCGCCCGCCCCCGCCGCCCCCCCCCCGCCCCCTCCTCCCTCCTCCCTCCCTCCCTCCTCCTCCTCCCCCGCCCCCTCCCTCCGCCTCCTCCCTCCCCCGCCCTCTCCCCCAACTTCAGCCCCCCCAACACCGACTTCCCCTACTGCTCCTGCCTGCGCGACTCTGACTACTCCCGCATCTACGCCAGCGCGCCCTCCAAGACTGACGTCACCAAGGACGGCCTCACGCGCGTGTGCTTCTACATGGGCGTGACTGACTACTGCAACCGCGCCAAGTCGGCCTGCTGCGAGTTTGACGTTTACAAGATGGAGTTTGACGTCAACCCCGAGTGCCACGGCGCGCTGGCCTACACCACGGTGGACGGCAAGTGGCGCGCGCCCCAGTTCGACGTGATCAAGGACAGCGACCCCTCCCAAGCCGTCATCAAGGTAGGCAGCGCTCTGATCTCAGTTCAGCGTCTGGGTTTGGGCTTTGAGCGTGCGGTGCGCTTCGCAGCCTGGTGCAGCCATTTGCAAACTACCTGTGTTGCTTGCTTGAGCTGTTCGGACCTGAAAACCGTGTTGTACCAATACTTATCCTTACCCTCGGTGCTGCCCACCCCGTGTGTCTTAACCCACAGGTGACCAACATCAACAAGAAGTTCCAGGACGTGCACGGCACCGAGGTGTGCCTCTTCCTGCGCCCCCAGTGCAACAGCCTCACCAAGCTGTGCCAGACCAAGGACGGCCGCTGCATGACGTCCATCTTCAACGCCCCGGGCTCGTCCGCCGGCAACTGCTGCCCGCTCAGCCTCGTGCGCCCCTCGTACTAGAGGGCAAGAGACTGCTGCTGCTTTGAGCGCGACCATGCTGGCCGCTTGAGCATGTGCGGCATGCATGGCACGTGTGCGATGAGGGCGGCAAGCATGGCACGTGTGCGATGAGGGCGGCAAGCATGGCACGTGTGCGATGAGGGCGGCAAGCATGGCACGTGTGCGATGAGGGTGTTGTTGCTGCGGGGGCTTGTGCGGAGGAGCCCCTCGTCGCCTAGACTAGACCTGGGACTTTGACCGACTCGCTCGCAGGGGGCTTGCCCCCCTGGCTGACCCTTCTGACTGTCCTTGACGCCTAGACGGCAAACCGCTGCGCGTTTTGTAGCCTCCGTGCCCTGCGTGACGTTGGCATTGCTAGGAAGTCCCTGCGATACTTGCGAGGGGTGGCTAGACACGCGTGTGATTCAGCGCACTGTTCAGATAATTCACATCTGTCGCATAACTTGATACAGGCACTCGATACGGGGTGCAGTAAGTGATTGGGCTGTGGTACATTGCCAGCTGGGCCGTCTGTTGCGGGGCCCTAAACGTGATACGACGTGAGTGTTGGGAGTGGGCTGGGTAGCGGTTGTCCCGACGAGTACGCATCCCTGTGATTCGGGGTGTAGGTTGTTGAGCGGAACACATATAGCTCTCGGACGCGCATGCTCGGTGCTGAGAGGTGGTGTGAGTTGGCACTGGAGCAAGGCCTGGCGGTGGCTGTACTCCCGAGTCCTGCACGCAGCCCATGCTGCGGCCCGCGCTCAAGCCGATTGTGCTTGCGCGGGTTGGGGCCGGGACACTGCAGCCTCCCCACACCGGTTGTAAGGTCTATCGGTAGCTTGGGGCGCCTCTTTCCCTCCTGCTCAGGTCATCGGCACACTTGGTCACAATGCGGTGCACAGCAGGGGGCCTCAGGGGACACGGCGATGATGCAGTGGTTGGTTTCAGCGGGTTGCATCCACTCAACGGTCGCGCAGCACTCCACCACTTTCCACCTCCTTTGCAGCAGCGTGCTCCCACCATCTGGGATTGACGCTATCTTGTCTCTGTGGCTCGATGGGTTACCCTTCTAGTGCAGCATATGCACAGCGCCGCACTCCGTTGCACAGCGTATAGCGCTGAGCCATAGTAATGTGGCCCCACAGGGCCCACCGATCGGGGGCATGCCCCCGCTGGCACGCGGACTGCTATCAGGCCCGGGACTGTGCATCCTGCTAGTGCCGATGGGTGCTTCTCCTCGATTACCGTGCCGTACGGCATGCCGGGCTGGTGGGGCTGGTGGGGCTGTCGACGACCCTCCACCAAGGGCGCCGTGTACGACGTCCTCCTTGATGAACACTGTGGTGGCGTGGACGGCCCCCACCCCCGACCAGCACACGTGTGCAAACTTCCTGCTTCAGCCTGCTTCAGCCCTTGTGCACCGGCTGCACCTGCTGAACCTGCAGGAGCGCACGTGGCACGCAGGGCAGCCCCCGGCGAATGGCCCCTTGCGTACGGAGATGTGGGGCAAGCATACGTCGAAGATACGCATCCAGGCGCAACAAACGCCATCACTTATGGTTGCCTGCCTGAGAGATCTATTGAGTAAAGAGCTGCTCACGCGGTCTGGTGACCGCAGGTGCGTAGGGAGCTCGTGGGGAGCCGAAAGCAGGTCGCGGCCCACCAGAAGGCGGCACACAATGGTGCATGCTGGAGGGTGGGGCATGTATGCAGTTGCTTGCTCGCAACTACGGTATCAGCACGTGCGGCAAACACACAACCCGTTACGCAGCTGCCTTGCAGCAATGCAGCCGCAACTGTACAAAACAAACAGCACATGGACAGCCCTGTGGGAAGCAGGCACGGGAAGCAAGTGGGGCTTGGCAGTTGCAGCTGTGCAAGCCTTGCCTCGTCAGTACGTCGGCCGCTGTGATGTTGACAAGTGGGTCCATCTAGTGTTGGTGAGTACGGTAAAAGCCTCCAGCCTCGGAAACCCACAAGGTATGCAGCCCTCGGCAGCCTGCCGTGCCCCGCACGCATGGCATGCCTGACGACTCATGTCACCTTGCTCAGTTGTATCCCTCCAGATCACGCATGCCCATACAACCCCTCGTAATGTTGCACGTTCTATGCATAGACGGTTTAGGCATAGGATTGCGACATTGCGCTATCCCGACGCATTTAGGCGCGCAACGACTTTGCACGGCAGGCACAGACGTGCGCCTTGATCCAGGCCGTTGACAACCACATTATTTACATGACGTCAATTTTCAGGCAGTAATGGAGGCTGACGGCCGGCGTGTTCCGATGCCTCGGGGCTCAGCAGAGCCGTGCCGGGGCCTCTTGGAGGTCGCGCCTTTGGTTATCGACCACAGCATGCAAGTATCTGACACAACAGCATTGCGGCTGACGTGCCGCGAGGGCCGCGCCATCGCCGATGCGACCATAGCTTCCCTGGAAGTGGACTATGTGCAGCGCCGCGAGACCCGATGGACTGCCGCGGGCGACAGAGGCGTAGGTGCCCGGCAGTTTGCCGCCTTTATTCGCGGCATCCTTGCGCGGGGAGCTGTCCTTAAAACACTAAAACTTCACCCAGTTGTTGGCGACGTGCCCTGCGCTAACCAGCGGGTGGACGCACCGGAGAACGAGGACGCGGCGTGAGTGAAGCGCGTGTGTTGAGTAGACAGTTCCGTTACTCACCAGGTAGCCTCTCGTGCTTGTGAGAAAGACCATTTAGTCAGGCTACTTGCAGCCGTGATGGGCCATGCGTGTGCAAATGCCAGGCTTGCACCAGTCGCGTTGCCTTCGGTGCGGGAGCAGCAGCTGCGCGTCTCCACTGTTGGCCCAAGTCCCCCAGCTCGAAGGATCGTGAGGGAGGGGGAACGCAACAGCGTGCTAGCCGACGCAGCGCAGCTGCCCCACCATGTTTTGAACTCCAACAGGGGAGGCCCTAGCTGCCGTTGCTCCCTGCTGCTCTTCCCTTGCACCACTTCCGCAGGCTGCAGATTCTATCGGCCTTCAGCGATCTCCACGTGCAACAGCCGGGGACAGAGCGCCGCGTTTTCCCGCTGACCGACCTCTCCCTGCGCAACGTCCCCTACACCTCCGCCCTCGCCTCGGCCGTCCACTCCGCCGCCCCCCACCTGTCCTCCCTGGACGTCGCATCGGACCTGTCTGAGCTGGAAGCCCTGGACGCAGCCACCCCCGGTCTGAGCCGCCTCATCGCCACCACCGCCCCCAGCCTCACCTCCCTCACCTTCAGCCACCACCTGCACTTCGTCCCCCAGCCCCTGGCGTCCGCCATCGCCACCTGCACCCGCCTGCAGCACCTGCAGCTGTCGCTGCAAGATAACCTCACCTTTGACGAAGACGGGGAGCCGAACGACGCGGAGTGTGAGCAGGAGCTGCAGTCCATGCAGCACCTGGGCCAGGCCTTGAGCGCCCTGTCAGCCCTGCGCTCCCTGCACTTGGAACGGCACAACTTCACGGTGCCAGCGGAAGTGGGCATAGCCAGTCTGACGCACCTGACGAGCCTCACGTTCAATGGGCTCGACCTTGAACCCATGGAGTATCTGGTGACCGACGTGCTAGGTCACTTGCGCCACCTGGTCCGACTGACGCTACACGGGGACGGCGTGATTGACGAGGCGGACTTGCGCCAGCTAGCAGCGGAGTGCAGCCAGCTCACGTGCCTTACTTTCGACTGCGGGGCCTTCATCGACCTCACTGATGATGGTGGCCGGGCGGGCGGGCGGCGGGGCTGCGTGCCGCTGCCTGCTGCACTGCTGGAGCTGCACGTCAAAGATATGATGCACCCGTCCGACCTGCTGGCGCTGCAGCTGCCCCCCGGCCTCACGCGGCTCGCTGTGAGCCTCCGTGCGTCATGCTCCGACGGCCGGAGGTATCAAGCCGATACCGGCACCGGAGGGCCACCTGCGAGGGGCGGCAGCACGATGGCAGCATGGGCAGCGGGAGGGGCCAGCGGCAGCAGCACCACACTTCCGTCCATCCGCGCTGGTGCTGTGCAGCCCTCGTCTTGCCCTGGCTTCGATGACCTACTGGAGGCGGTGCGGCTACTGCACGAGCGCGGCGGCGGGGAGTGCGAATGGCTGCACCTGTGGCATGACTGGGCCCCCTCGCCCCTCACGTGGCCGGCCAGTGGCGATGGCCACGTGCGGCTGTTTGGCGCGATGCGGCCGCTGCGGCTGCGCGCGCTGGTGCTTGGCTTCGCGGTGCTGCAGCTAGGGGACGTCATGGCGCTGGTAGAGCAGCTGCCGGGGCTCAAGGTGGGTTACGAAGCAAGGAAGGTGTTTTCCCGGCAGCGTTGCCGTAGTACATTATTATGCCATGTGGCGGAAGCTAGGAAGCAGCAGCTGGTGTGCAGTGTTGTCGGCACCCCTGCGTGCTGGAGGTTGGGGACGTGCTGGCGCTGGTGGAGCAGCTGCCGGAGCTGCAGGTCAGTTGCGATTTGCACGTTGCACAGCAAGAAAAGTGATGCAGAAGGTCGGCAGTTGGGACAGCAGCGGCCTCTCCTTACAGCATTGTATCGGAGCAAGCCGATGCTCATCCGAGGTGCTGGAGGCACGCGCGCGGTGCTTAGCACCGATATGCATGCACGCAGCACATGGCCAAGGGGTGCAAAGGGGCATGGGTGGGTCCGCCCGCATGCTGCTATACGTACGTCTCTGTAGATTACCGTACAGCACCAATGCCACGCATCTCATGGAGCTGCCCAAGGCCATACCCCGACCAACAGCGTGCACGAGGCCGCTGCTTCTGCGACATCGGCTGCGTACCGCTGCTGCACTTGCCTTACACCACTGCCTTCCCTGCTCCCCCCGTTCCTGCCCGTTCAGTACCTGGTCCTGCGCTCCCAGCTGCACCCCGCGGCCGTGCCGCTGCTGGCCCGCCTGCCCAACCTGGCCAATCTCACCCTGTTCCTGCCGAGTGAGCGCAACCTGGATGACTGGTCCTGCGCGAGCACCGTCGCCGCGTGCCTCATGCCGTTGCTGCTGAATGGCCCGAGCCTCAAAGGGGTGCACATCGAGTTTTTGCACCAAACCGATGTGGACCACGTTGACGGCGATCCGCGGGTGGATGCCGTGCAGGAGGGCGTGCTGTGGATTAAGGCGCAGCTGCAGCGGCTGGGGCGGGACCCGGGAATGATTACCATGGACACGTAGTGCGGTGGTGCTGTACATAGCTGGTGTGTCGGCATGACGCTGCTGCGCGTACGTACGAGGGCTGAGCGGGGGGTGTCCTTCGGCGAGGTTACGGCGGCAGGGGAGGGGAGGCAAATGGTGGTGTGCAGTACTAGTAGAAAGGGGCGCTACTGGAAAGGCACAACCGCGTTTAGGTTGTTCGTGCTCTTACTGGTTGCTTTTGGCTCAAGTCAGTCATCTGCCATTCACCGGCGTGCCCTGTCAACTTTGGCGTTATGGTCTTGTACTGGCCTTGTGGTTTTCTGCTGACCTTGTGGTGGCATGCGTAGATGTGATGCAAGTACGCTGCTTAGACACATGCCTAGTGGTGCTACTATGAGCTGCCTTCCGAGGGAGGTCGGTTCGATGGTTTTGGTACGTAGTAGTTCAAAGGTAGGTAGTAGTATGGATTATCATACCTGCTTGTAGTGGCTGGGCGCAGCGGAGGGCCTCGACCTGCGGCTTGAGGGTGTGGCCGCAGGCGCAGCTTGGTCCGCATGCATTGGTACCGTTACCGAGGCTTTTGTTTTTTCTGTGGAAAGGTTTACCGGTGAAGATGCCAACATCGTTACCTGCCGTATGTACATCGTTGCCTGCCACCAACTGAAATTCCATCGCCACTGACGCCTGAAGTGCACATGTGGGGTGCGGGCTACGCGCTACGGGACAGCGCAAAGCCTTTCACCACGAAATCTGTGCTGTGCACCCAACTAGTAGGGCCATGCGGGGTATTGCTCCTACACCTTCCTCCTACAGTCCTACCCCTCCAATCGTCGTCCACGTATGGTACGGCGTACGGGGCTGGCGCTGCGTTGGCTCTCGCGCCGTTGGGGCTTGTTGCGACTTGGCGCGCCGTAAAGGACACCGTGCACGTATGACCCCAGTGTCGCCTTGCTTTCCCCTGCTTTGCCCCAGGGCTGGCATCTTCCGCCAATGCCAGCACTGAATGGTGAACCTGTGGTGAGCAGGGGAGATCCCCTGGTGGTGAACCGCCAGCCTGAACGCCCAACGCCCAAATCGCAGCCTTTTGGCGTGTTGCAAGTTATATTACAATGTAGGTAGTACGGCGGCGCTGCGCTCACTGACAACGGTCAGCAGGGCCACTTGGAGGCGCGCTCGATCAACATCCTTGCTACCTGACGCACCCTCACCGTGCAGCATGGTACCTTCCACCGCGACATGCTTGTGGTTTGTGCAGGTTTGTGAGCAAACTGCATGCGTGCATGGCTGCAGGGCGCTCGTGCTCTGTGGCACGCACCGCAGGACGTCTCAGCACAAGGGGCCATTGTGCCTTGCCACGTGCCATGGCACGCACGCCTTCAGCCCGGAACAGCGCAAACGCAACTGGAGGCCACGGCAGGAGCCCACCACAACCCCTCCCCAGTGCGTAACTCCAGCTTCCTGCCCATCACCGTTACATGACATGACATCACATCCAACACTGCTGCGGCTTCTTTGTAGACAGGACCCGTGGGTGAGGGGCCCGCAGGCCCGAGATAGAGCTTCATCGCCATGACGCACGTGCACGCGGCGTACCAGTAATGCACGCACTCCGACGCAACTCTTCATCCTGATGATGGCACATCCCGTGCCACGTGTCCTTGGTCCCCACAGCAAGTTGAGCAGCGCCTTTGCACCACCATGCACCACCATGCACACACCAGCCGAGGGCGCCGCAGCCAACTCTAGAGGGCGCGTTGGTGCAAGACGGGAAATGAAGTGTAGCCAAAATCCACCAGTGGCAGCATGGACATCCTGAAAACACAGCAGCGTCCCTCCCTACCGATACTGCATGCCTCCATATACCTTCCAATTGGGCCCCCGTGGCGTTGCCAAGATGTCTACACCTTGCCCGTCGTATTGGGCACACTTCCGTCCTGGCCTCGGCACGGCAGTAAGGTGGCAAAGGCAGCGCTTCCAAACCAGGATATGCATCAATTACGCAGCGCTTCCAATCCATGATACCCACTAAGTCCCCACAGAAACCATGTAAGGGTCCCGCCCCAGCCGCTGCAGCTGCTCCCGCAGCCACACCGCGCCCTCCAGCACAGCCTCCACGGGCGGGTTGTAGTCAGCGCCCATGCCCCCGGTACGGTACATGGGATGGATGCGCACACACCGCAGGCCGGGGGCGCCCAGCAGCAGCGGAAGCAGCGCGGCGGCGACGGCGCTGGCGCTTGACCACGTGTCCATGCCGCGGTCGCACGGCAGGTGGAGCGTGAGGTGGGTTAGGTGCGGCAGGCGGGCCAGTAGCGGCACGGCCGCGGGGTGCAGCTGGCACTGCAGGAACAGCACCTGTGGGCGTGCGCGTGCCCATGTGGGGCCGTGTAGGTGTTACCATGCACCGGCGTGGACTCGAAAACAATGCACATGGGGGCGTGTACATGAGGCCGTGCATGCGTGACCCGCAGGATGCTGGGAACCCAGCAGGGATGCTGTTGTGCGCAGTGCACGCAGTAACAGCGCGAAGCAGGGAAGGGGACAGCACGGCATGGTATGTCATGGAATGCACAGGGCCTGGCCTGTCGCCAGGGCCCCACGCCGAGCAGCAGGGCACAAGGGAAGCAGGCGGCGAGGTGCGTACGGAACGACAACAGCTAGCACACGCTGGATGCCCCAGCAGCCCCACGCACGCCTGTGAGCCTCAAGGTACGGCCGTCATTCCAAGAACCATAGCATTGTAGTTCTGTTAATCATAATGCGTAGAGGCACAGCGGCTGGCCGTGCGACAGGCGAACGGAAGGCATGCTCATGCTCATGCTGTGCACACGCACACGTGCGGCGCCAGACACGCGCCGTGTCCGTGCCGACGTGCTGCATGCATGCAGCAGTGCTGAGGACCGCGCGTGCATGCAGGACTACAGGCACAAATCGGCTCAATCGATCTATCGTAGCGCAACACAAGCCGCTGCAGCTCCAAGCGCCTACTTCCTGCCTCACTTTATTCGCTCCACAACCCATGTCAGGCCCCTCGTTCCACGCGCGACGCATCTGAGGCCGGAGGCACGTCGGATGCTGCTTCCCTGATTCCGCCCCATGATACAATACTCTACCACTACAATGGCAACGCCGCCGGAATGATACGTTCCTTGCTTCATAACCCACCTCGAGCCTCGGCAGTTGCTCAACCCTTGCTGTGTAAGTTACAAACGGCAACCACCTCAAGCCCCGGCAGCTGCTCCACCAGCGCCATGACGTCCCCCACCTCCAGCACACAGGGGCCCACCACCAGCCCCTTCAGCTGAAAAGGCCGCAGCGCGGCAAACAGCCGCACGTGGCCGTCCCCCGCAGTCACCGTCCACGTTAGGGGCGAGGGGGCCCAGGCATGTCTCAGCGCCACTACGCCGCCGGCAACTTCGTCGCGCTCGTGCAGCAGCTGCACGGCCTCCAGCAGGTCATCAAAGCCAGGGCAGGGGGAGGGTGGCACAGCACCGGCCCAGGTGAACGGGCGTGCAACCCCGCTGCCGCCGGCCCCTCCTGCTGCCCCCACGGCGGCCGCACCCCCAAGGCCCCCCGCCCCCGCTGCTGGCCCTCCGGCGCCCGCGCCCGCTGCTGGCCCTCGGGGCGTTGGGCGTAGGGCGCAATGACGTCCTTGACAGCGAGCCGCGTGAGGCCGGGGTGCAGCTGCAGCGCCAGCAGGTCACAGGGGTGCCCCCTGTTGTGGAAATGCAGCTCCCGCAGCGCAGCAGGCAGCGGTACGCAGCCCCGCCGCCCGCCCGCCCGGCCACCACCCTCGAGGTTGGTGTAGGTCTGGTTCTCGAAAGTAAGGCACGTGAGCTGGCTGCACTCCGCTGCTAGCTGGCGCAAGTCCGCCTCGTCAATCATCACATTTCCGTAAAGCGTCAAGCTGAGCAGGTGGCGGAGATGGCTCAGCACTTCGGCCGTTAGGTCTCCCAACACTGCCAGGTCCAGTCCGTTGCAGCGAAGGCTCGTGAGACGTGCTATGCTGGATATGCCGACCTCAAAGGGCACTAAGGGGTTGTGCCGCTCAAAGTCCAGAGAGCGCAGGACGTGCAGGGCGCTGAAGGCCCGGTCCAGCTGCTGCATGGACTGCAGCTCCTGCTCACACTCCGCGTCGTTCGGCTCCCCGTCTTCGTCCAAGGTGAGGTTCTCTTGCAGCGACAGCTTCAGGTGCTGCAAGCGGGTGCAGGTGGCGATGGCGGCGGCGAGGGGCTGGGGGAAGGAGTGCAGGTTGCTGCTGAAGGTGAGGGAGGTGAGTGTGGGGGCGATGGTGGTGATGATGCGGCTCAGGCCGGGGGTGGCTGCGTCCAGGTCTCTCAGCTCAGACAGGTCCGATGCAATGTCCAGGGAGGACAGGTGAGGGGCGGCGGAGTGGACGGCGGAGGCGAGGGCGGTGGTATAAGGGACGTGGCGCAGGGAGAGGTGGGCCACGGGAGCGTGGTGGTCGGTCAGCCGCAACGATTGCGGCCGCTGCATGTGGTGCTGGCTGAAGGCGGATAGGATCTCCAGCCTGCAGAAGGATTCGAGTCGCAGAGCGTGCAGGGCAGAAATGGCAGGTTGGGCCTTCCGTGTTACGCTGTGGAAACAGCATAGCGAGGCTGTTGCGCTGTGTACGGGTGCCCCTTCCCGCCCCCAGTTTCACTCCAGCTGGGGAACCGTCACTATGCTACACGGCCTGGAAAGCCTGATCCTTGCAAGCTCATGGCTCATCACAGCTCGAAGGAACCCGAGGACAGGTCTGCCGCACAATACCGACAGGCCACCTAGGCAAAGCAACCCATCACCATTGACTCACGCTGCGTCCTCGTTCTCGGGGGCGTACAGCCGCTCGCCAGCACCGGGCCTGTCACGGACAATGGGATGAAGGTATAGCGCTTTGAGGCTAGCTCCGCGAGCAAGGATGCCGCGGACAAAAGCGGCGTACTGCCGGGCGTCCAGGGCTCTGCTGTGGGCAACGGACCCCTGGGTCTCCTCCCCGCGGAGCTGCAGGTTGGTAACCTGCAGGGTACCTATGGTGGCATCGGCGACGGCGCGGATCTCACGGCACGTCCGTCGCAATGCTGTCATGTCGATCAGCTGCATGTGGTCAACAACAAAGGGCGCGACCTCGAGGAGGCCCCGGCACAGTTTCGAGCCCGCAGGTATTCGAACACGGTCTCCGACTCCAGCCTCCATCGTTGGCTAATTATTTAATGATGGATTCAGAAATGAGATGCGTCAAAGTCCAGGAAAGGGGCGTAGCTCTGTGCCGGAAGTGCGGCGTCTTCGCGCTCAAGTGCATCGGACGCGTGTCACGTAGCGCGTCCTGCAACCCTACATCCAAGCTGTCTGCATGTGCATAGTGGTATGTTACTAAGCATGAGCTGGAGGGTACAACTCGGAAGCTGGTCAAGGGCTGAGATGAGCTGTGAGGCACTCCTGGTGGGCACGGCGTACGCGGCACGTGTGTTACGGCACGGCTTTAAATGTAAGGGGCCTCCCATGACCGGAGGTGGCGTATGACATGGCAGAGCTAAAGCCCTAGCAACATAGCACGCTATACGGTCCTATGATGGATATTCAGGGCAACAATTGAAAGCTTCGGACTCCTTCCAGAGCCCCAGCCCCACGGACGCTGTTAGAGGGAACCCGGGATGTCACCCCTCCAGCTGTGCGGGTAAGGACTGTGCGGGTAAGAGCCATAAGCTTGAAACGCATTGCTCCTCAAGAAGCTGGCCCCAAAAGGGGAGCTTCCCCGGGTCTGCGTTGGTCAGCCCTATGGCCTGCGCTTGCCACGTGCCAGGTACGCCGTATGTCGCTTTCAGGGCAGGGCGCAGCCGTTCATAACTTGCGCTGCAGAGTGGACCCATCGCAGATACCAGTTGCCAAGCAGTGTTTGAATGTAGGTGCAGCCCGTCGGAAGTGCCGCGAAGTGGCCGTGCAGGTTTTGGCATTTGAAGTATTAAGAATATCATTGCCTACCCCTGGGTGCAAGCATTACTCTGGAAGACTGCTACTATATAGCGTATCAGTTGGCTGCTATGATGCATTCACTTGTCCCTGTGCCAACGTGTTGACCAGGCCATGGTGAAGCGCAGGGCGGACAAGGGCCGCTTTGCCGGGTTCGCTAGCGAAACAGTTGACAGGGACAAAGATGAATTCAAGTCCTTGTACCTTACCGGCGTGTCGGCGGAAATCGTCCGCGACGATGAGACGGCAGCTGCACTCGACGCTGGGAAACAGCTCCAAGTGCATCCGGTGCTAGGCACCCTGGTTGATCGTTTTGACGTCCGTCTGCTGATTGATGATGCGCTTACGCTCACGCCGTCGCGCTCGGGGCCCCGGCGCTCCAAAGCGGAACAAGCCGAGGAGGCTGAGGCGGAGCAGGAGCGATATGCGGACTACGACCCTTCTCGAGAACACGAGCTGTTGGACCCTGTCGCGCAGCTATGGCACCGGGGTGAGCACTCTCGCCTCGTTCCGAGGCACGTCGAGGGGCCATGCCAGTGGCTCTTCATGAGCGCTTGAGCAGTCGCGCTTTTCGTCGGCTTGACGATACACAACTTCGCTAGCAGCTGTAATAGCTGTCGTCTACTACCGGCCCAGCGTGCCCGCACGCTGCTGGCCTGCAGTCCTGGACCCTTGGCCGGCCCAGGCTGCGGCTTGCTGGTGCTACCCTGTCCTTGCTTTAGCCACAGGCGCCAGCTGAGGCACCGCTACCCCTCACCGACGTGGATTGCGGCCGGCCATCTCTCCTTTCTTCGCCGGGGGAGCCTCCAGCCGCTGGGGCAGTCCCCTCCAGGGAGTTGCGCACCGCTTAGCAGGCGCTGACCCCGTGACCCACCGGGCACCATTGCACGTGCCCCCCTTTGCGCACCTGCTACATACCCAAGCCACTCTGCGCCAGTAGCATCACGCCCGATACGCCTTCAGCAGGGCCCTGAACATGGGTCACCGTCTTCCTCCCCGAGACACCAACACGCCCTCCTGTCCTTTTGCACCCGTCCTCCCCATCCCACGCCTCCACGCTGTGGCAAGGGACCACAGGTCGACGGCCGGACTCTGCTGGCGGAGCAGGGGAGGAGGGCAACTCGGACGAGGACGAGGACGATGAAGATGAGGAGGAGGGAGAGGACGAGGACGAGGCGGAGGGGGAGGGGCAGGAGCAGGGGGGTGGGGTGGGCGATGCAGCTGCTGGGCTGTCCCACGACCGGCGCTCGCCCACACCTCCGCACGCCCGCTACGCTGCTTTTGCGTTCAGCTATGCGGACCAACAGCAGCAAGATCAGCAGCAGGAGGGGGAGGAGGAGGAGGGGGACGGAGGGGCGGAGGCTGGCAGCACACGTGGCGGGGCGGGCGAGGCGGAGGAGGAGGAGCCCTTTGCGCCGCTGTTCGTCGACCCGGTGCCTCAGCACCTGGCGGAGCGGCACCTGCCCGACAACCAGCGCATACACAGGGTACGTGGCAGTGCCGTACAGTACGATTGCGATGCATGCGGCACTTTGTGGTGGCGGTGCGCATGGGGCATCTGCTGAGGGGCTAGAGGGCAGGGCGTGCTGGTGTTGGCGACCGGGAGATGTGCACCTGGTGTGGGTTGTTGTTGGATGGCGGGCTGGCGGGATGGCGCGGCAGGGGTGCAGCGACTATGCCCTGCGCCTGACCGGGAGTGGAGTACATGTTGCGAATCGGGTTGAGCAAAGGGAGGGTTCAAGTCTGAGGTCGTAGCTGCAACTGCACGCCGCTTCCGTGTGGACAACGCCACGCACGCCGCTGTCTGCCTCAATGGCAGTATGCCAGCACGTGCGGTGCACGGCATGCCCCTGGTTCCTCATCCCTGCCTTGTCGCTGTTGCGTCGAACACGCACCACCCTTACCACGGTGCCAACTCTCTTGCTGGCCCCACCATGTGCTGTGTGCCCCGCAGCTGCTGGCCCGCACCGCTCGGTTTGTGGGCGCCAACGGGGACCAGGTGGAGGTGCTGCTGCGCGTGAGGCAGGTGGGTTAAGAGGCATGGAGTGTGGGCCAAGCCGTACGGGTGAGGGGTGGCGGGTAGGTCGGGACAGGTGGAGCACCGGTTGAGGTGCGTTCCGCAGGCGGTTGGAATGCTGCGACAAGGAGCAACGTTGGGGATGCACTGTGGGGGTTGGGGGTGCAGGTGTCTTATAATGAGGAATGCCGGCCACAACGGGTCTTAACGCTGTCTGCAGCCTGCGCACTGCGCTTCCACGGCAACAGGTCGAGGAGCCTTCACCAATTCTGGCGGCTGAGTGCGGTAGAGCGAAGCGATGCCCAGGCCTCCCATGCGGGACCTCGTTTCACGGCGGCACAGCGCAATTGGGCACGAGCTAACGAGCTCACCTCCCCCCCCTGCTTTACGCATTCCCGCCTGCCCACGCTGCCCTGCACCCCCAGGCCAACAACCCCCACTTCGCGTTCCTGCTCCCCAGCCACCGCACCTTCCCCTACTACCGCTGGATCGTGGAGGCCAAACCACAGCCGCTGCCGGGTGCAGGCGTGGACGGACCGCCGGGGGCAGCTGCCGCTGCTCCCACCGCCGCCGCCGCCGCCCCCGCTCCCGCCGCCGCAGCCCCAGGCGGCGCGGCCGTTCCGCGCCTGCCTTCACGTGACGCAGCCCCCGGCGCAGAGCCGGATCCCTCGGCCCCTGGCGCCGCTGCAGCCGCTGCTGCCTCAGGTGCCGCCACCACCGGTACCCAGGAGCCCCAGCCGCAGGCCGGCAGGCAGGACACGGGCAAGGAACAGGCAGACCGGGACACCGCCGAGGTGGTGTACGGCCCGGAGCTGCCCCCGCCGTCACGTCCTGCCAAGCGCCCCCGACGTAGCGATGCCGGCCCCGCTGGACCGCCGGGGCCACACCAGCACGTGCCGCCAGTAGCGGCCCACCTGCGGCCCCCACCAGCTCCCTTTGCGCTGCCCCCAGCCTACCACCCTTACCCGCACGTCGCCTACCCGCCCCCGCGCCCCGCCGCGCCGCCGCCAACCGCCCAACCGCCGAGCGAACCGCCGGCGGTCACCAAGTCGATCATCGACAAGCTGGTGCGGTACGTTGCGAAGAACGGGATCACGTTCGAGGCGGTTGTGCGGCAGAAGGAGAAGGCCAACCCGGCGTTCTCGTTCCTGTTGCCTTGGGGTGCGTACCACGGCTACTACCGGGCGCAGCTGGAGGTGGCCGTGGGGCGGGAGGCGGTGGCGGGGGCCCTGCCCAGCGCGGGGCAGGGGCCAGGTGGCGGCGGCAGCGGCGGCGGCAGCGGTGGCGTGGGTGGAGGTGGGGGTGCAGGCGGGGCGGCTGAGGGGACGGCGAGGCAGCAGCGCCGGGCGGGGCGACGGGTGCTGGGAGCGGGGCTGGGGAGGTGAGAAAGGTGCTGCCGCCCTGGGCGGCGGCAGGGGCCTTAAGCGCGGGGGCTGGGGAGGTAGCTGTGAGCAACGCGGAGGCAGGAGAGGCGGGTGGGGAGGGGGAAGGGAACCTGCAGAGGGGTGAAGGTGTTGGGACTGGTCAGCAGGCGGAGGCGGAGGCGGAGGAAGCCACCAGCGGGGAGGATCAGGACGAAGGGGAGGAGGGGAAGGAGGATGAAGAGGAGGGCGAGGAAAAGGAGGAGGGGGAGGTTGCACAAGGGGAGGGCGAGACTCGTGGGTTTAAGGTGGCCAGGGCCGGAACGCAAGGGAAGCCGCGGCCGGTGGCGGCAGCAGCGGCGGCCGCTGTTGCCACCGCGGCCGGGCCGCCGCCTGTGCGGGCGATCCGCGCGAACCCGCGGCTTTTGGCGCGCCAGGCCCCAAAACTCGCCAAGAAGCCTTCTGCTGCTGGAAGCGCTGGCGGTGAGGCAGCGGGTGAGGTGGAGGCGGTGCCCGCGGACGGGCGGGCAGAGCAGGGCGACGACACGGCAAAGGCAGCAGCTGGGGAGCCGGTGGCAAAGGAGTTGGGGCTGATGGCAGGTGGGGAGGGTGGAGAGGCTCAGGGTACAGCTGCACCGGCGGCGGGCGAGGCAGGGGGAGCGGCGGGTGCCGGCGTGGGTGGCGAGGAGGGCCATGTGATCATGGTGTTCGGGTCTCCACCGCGGCATGAGGAAGACGATGAGGAGGGGGCCAGCTCCAGCAGTGGATCGGACTCGGGCTCGGATTCGGGGACGGCCAGCGACTCAGACTCGCGCCGCCAGCGCCGCCGGGGAGCCTCACGCGAGGCGACGCCGTCCCTCGCGTTGCAGCGGGCCGCCGGCGGCGGCAGCGATAATGATGAAGACGACGACGAGGATGCGTTCTTTCCCCTCCGCCGCGCCCTGCGGCTGCTGGGGACGCAGCGCTGCCGGCGGCGGCGGTGAGGCCGACGGCGGCGCCGACGCCGCGGCGGCGGCGGCGCGTCTGGAGGCCCGCCGCCAGGCCGCCCGGCTGCTGCTGGCCAAGGCCAAGGCGGAGCAGGAGCTGGCGGCGGCGGCGCAGCGCTCGCGGGCCATCCACCACCACCGGCACTTCTTCCTGCGTGCCGCCGATGAGGAGGCAGAGGCGGCGGCGGCAGTGGGGCTTCCTTCTGCCGCCGCCAACGCTAAGGAGACGGCGGGATTGGGGGCGGCGGCGGCGGCGGCGGCCGCCGCCAGGCGCCGAGCGGCGTCGTCAGGGCCGTCGGCGGGTGGTGGCGAGGGTGCGGAAGGCAGTGGGAAGCTGACGCCGCCGCCGCTGTCGTCGCCGCCGGGTGTGTCGGTGTCTGCGGCGGAGGTGCTGGTGCTGGAGCGGATAGCGGCACGGCAGAGGGAGCAGCAGCAGCTGCGGGAGCAGCGGGAGAGGAGGAAGAAGGACGAGGAGGAGGCGGAGCGTGCGAGGAGGGCAAAGGAGCAGGAGGAACAGAAGGAGAGGGAGAAGCAGAAGCAGCTGGACGAGCAGCAGGCCGCGGCGGCTGCTGTTGCTGCTGCTGCGGCGGCGGCCAGTAAGGGCACTGGGGGGGCCCACAGGTGGTCGCCCGCACCCGCGTTGCTAGGGCTGGGGCCAGCTGCTGTACCAGGTGGGGCGGTGGGGATCGCGGCAGCTGCGGCTGGGGCGGGGCATCAGGCGGCGGAGGCGGCGCCGCCGGCGGGCTGTTGGCCCCGGCTTCGTCGCTGGCGGCGGTGCGGGAGCTGGTGGCTGCGGCGGCGGTGGCGGCGGCGCAGCATCGGGCGGCCTTCGAGGCCATGCTGCGCGACCCCAACCAGGTACGCCGTGCGCGTCGGAGCGTGAAAAGCGCCAACATGCTACTGTCGTCAGCTCGCGTCGTGGCGAAGGGTACTGTGTTGCATCTTTTTTGGGGCACGTGCGCGCTTGTTATATTACCAACGCCCGAGTGGATTGCACCTGCTGCCGCCTCGCCCGCCAAGTTGGACCGTCCGGGCCGTGCTGACGCGCTGCCACCTGCCGCCATGCCACCGGTCTCCAGGTACTGAACGCCCCGCCGGGCGCGAGCGCCGCCCCTGCTGGTGACGGTAAGCCGGGGTCCTCCAGCAGCCGCAAGCGCTCCCGGTCTCGGTCGCACTCCCGTTCCCGCTCCCGCTCCCCTCGCCGTTCACGAGCTGGCGACGCGGGAGGGAAGCGAGGGAGAGGGGAGGACGGCAGCAGGGCGCAGTGTGGGGCCGAGTTCTCGCGCCGTGGGTCTCGGTCCCGCTCCCGGTCGCGCAGCCGCAGCAAGGGCAGGGGCAAGGGGAGCAGCACAGCGGGGGAGCGCCGTGGGGAGGCGGGGTCACGGCGGGAGGGCGGCAGCAGGGGGAGCCGGCGGGGCTCACGCAGCCGCAGTCGCAGCCGTACGCGGGCCAAGGGGCGATCGCGGTCCAGGGAGCGTTCGCGGGAGCAGGATAAGGGCAGGGGCAGGGATGGGGATAGGGAGCGTGGCAGGGAGAAGGATAAGCGCAGGGAGTCGGAGAGGGAGACGGACCGGAATGAGGAGCGGCGGGGGCGGGATACGGGGGCGGGGAAGGGGCGAGAGAGGGAGAAGGAGAAGGAGAAGGAGAGGGACAGGGAGCGGTCGTCCCGTAAAGCAAAGGAGGACAAGGCGGAGCGGCGGGGAAGGCGGGGCAGCAGGAGCAGGGGGAGGGGCAGCTCCGGCTCTAGGTCCCGGTCTAGGTCTAGGTCTATGTCTCCTGTTGCGGTCGCCGCACGCCACAGCAGCCGCCCTGCGGGGGCCAAAGAGGAGGCCAGAGCGACCAAGCCTCCCCTGGCCCCTGCTGTGCCTGCGGCTGCGGGTGGGGCAGGGGCACTTCCCACGGCAACCACAGCTGCCCCCAGCTCGGGCGCAGGTGGTGCGGAGGGCGGCTCAGGCGGTGACCTGCGCGCCCGGCTGCGGTCACTCCTGGGGCAAGGCTTGCTGTGAGGGCAGGACCGTGAGGTCTGGGAGACACTGCCTCGTGATCACGCGCGCGCACCTTTGTCATAGCGTGGAGCCCGCGTAGTGCGGCAGGGCACGGGCGCCTGCTGTCGGCTGCTGCGTCTTGTGGTGCGAGTGCTGTAGCTGCTTGCAGTTGGCGCTTAGGGGGCTTGGGGCGCACCGCAACATGTCAGGTGTAGTGGCAGAGAATTTGGAGGCGGGCTGTATTAATGATTGTGGGCTGTAGACCACAGTATCAGCGTGATCGCCGTTGATTGTACGGCACCTGAAAGGGACGCCTGCCGCGCCGGCCAAGGAGCAAGCAGCACACCAACACGGAGCGCAAGGAGGCGTGCAGCAGCTTACGCTCTTGCGCGTGGTGCTTGCATACGGCACCTAGACAGGCGCTGCCCATGATGTGCTGTACCCGGTGTTGCTCACACGCATGTATTATATGGGGACAAGGCGGCTTAACTGCGCGCCTGACTAGCTGCAACCCAGGACTGCCGGACTGCGTGCTGTATCGCTAACCCCTGGTCATGGCGTGCCCGGGGTCTGTACCGGTACTGACCTGCTGTTTCCCAGGCTATCGTGGCACTTCGTGTTACCGTATTACACTTGTGGCCAGGCCATCTTCACTGGTCTCGACCACAACACGTCATTGTCCCTGCTGAACAGCGTGAACAGCGAACGTACAACCTTGTCAGGTCGAGATGCAGGCCTGCCGCAGAACGCTGCTGCGTCCGCATTCCCGCCCATTCATGCACGTTCAGAGTTTCAGACCCAAGGAGGCCGCACGAGTTCCAGCTTTTCTGACGCAGAAGCGTGGACTGGAACAGGGTGGTACGTGTTAGGGAGCCCTGTCCTTCACCCGCACGTGCATGCCGGTTCGCTGTCTGCAGACAAAACAGACGGCTGGAAGTGACGGCCAGTCTGAGAGCTGAGGAACCAGAAGAAGGCTTAGGGCCGAATGCAGGACGGCAACAGTGCCATGCATACAGCCAGATACAGCCCTCAACCGCTCAAGTACTGACAACAGAGGTGCAGGCAGGAAAGCAACTGTATGGGTAGGCGTTCTCTGTGCGCGCTCTCCACTCGGCACCGCAAGCTTGTGAAGCCGACTGCCGTGCTCCCCCATGAGGCTTTGCGCGAACGGCCGCGCCCCAGACCCACAAGGTACGAATGGGCAGGCCGGCGTGAAGGATCCACAACGGCCAGTCTGACATGTTACATGTAAGGCAGAAGATTCAGTTCAGATAAGGAATAGCAAGTAGCACTCAATCCCGACTCTCAAGCCACCCACCACTCAACACGGAACTCGGGATGATGCGATCAGTCATTTGTGCAGATTAATGGTATGGTGCTCAAACACGTGCGCCGTACACATCCCTAAAGCTTGTAAGCTTCCTTATGAACAGCCGTATGGGCGGAAGCATGCCTGATGGCGCCAACCCACATGGCGCGGGGCACCCATACGCGTTAATGTATCACACAGTACAAGCAAGGCAGCACCAAAACGGATTGGTAGCGGAACAAGCAGTATATGCGCAACCGGCCGCTGCGTCCGCATGTTCTCTTGCTTCATCTAGTAACAATGTAACCCACGCCGAGCGGTCCCAACGCAGCATACCTCTCACCGCCGTCCGCCCGCCTTCCCGCAAGCCTCGTCCTTCCTCGAAAGCCCGCCAAAGGCCGCTGCTGCACCCGCGAAACACACAACATGCTCATACGCCGAACACAATTCAGCATGCGATGCTGCACCCTCCTCACAAACACGTGGCAATCAAGTTGCAAGCCAGTGCCGGGCAGCCATGGTCGCAGATAGTCTGCCAGGCAGACACTCCCCATAACCCGGCGAGGGCCCCGCCGGGCCCCCACCATTGCCGCTACCGCGTCAACATGACCCTCGTATCGCGCGCGTGGCAAGTCGACAACGTCGTCCGAGGGTCGCGGCGTGTCAGCACAACCGTCTCTCACAATACCAAGCTATTTTTTGCATTTGATATAGGGCTGCCGCGCCGCTAAACGCTGACAGCAATGCGGTATGTCGCCGCCACATGGCAAGCCAAGAAATGAACCAACAAGCACATAGGGACAACGCAACGCTGAACGTCAACCAGGTCAGAACACAAGGGGCAGCATACTCTTCAAACACTAGGGCACGCCGCAGGGCGCAGGGCATGCAACATGGTCCGAGAGATAGCATGCGGGGCAACGGGTCCTGGTGTCCTGGTTCGGACCGCCAACCTGGGCTGGTCGGCAAGCCCGTTGATGCGAGGCATGTGGCTAGCACGCACCAGGCCCAAAACATGGTTGTCACTGGAGCAAGCAACATCATCCTCAAAAGTCCCATCAACACCAGCGCCTCCATGGTGATACAGGTTTAGCGTGCTTGCTTTGTACTAAACATAAAATACACTGCCCAAGCAGCTATTGGGACGTGATACTGAATAGATCACCAAGAAAAAGACCGGACCGCAACGCCACGGGCTGCGGGGGCAACGTCGCCACCGCCTGAGCCACCGCATGCAGCCGGACCTCCGCCTGGCCGCACACCGGTGCATGTGCGGGCCGGGGCTGTGGATCAACGCCAAAAAGGGTCAACCGTCCTTTTGCTGCCGAGTCCTTATGTAGCTGCTACAACGTGTTACGAGAGAGCGGGTTTCCCCGCTCCTCCTGCCGTACAGGCCGATGTACAACGTATGGGGCCAACTGGTGGCCCGCCCCCTAGGAACGGCCGACAATGCCGAGCTGTATGCTGCCAGCTGCTTTATTTTTATCCTCAGTGAGCCGTCCAATGCTGCAGCATGCGCTGGGGCGCCAGCCACTACCTGACCGCGAAGTATTGTGCCCTGAATCAACAACGGCACAGTAGGGTGTTAATGTGGGATTTGCATCAGTACCAGGAATGCATGAACTCAACGTGCCACTTCACAGCGGGTCCTCCGCATGGACGCCTTGCTGTCGTGGAGCGCAGCCCATTGGATTTCGCCCCAACAAGGCGGGTTTAACGTGGCGACACCAGCCCCGGAGGGAGCTGCCACCACCACCACGTGCATATGGCTTGATAACTGCCCAGTGCGATGCAGCTGCACATGGGTGAACCTTGTGCTCCTCGCCTGCAGCTAAGGCCGCGCTTCCAACAGGCTCACCTGCAGGTGAAAGGCGCGTACCCGGCCAGAGGCTCCAACGGCTGTTGTGTCTGCTGCGACTGCGCTACTCGCTCTGCGATAAGCTCGTCCGCCATGCTGCGCACATCCGGCGAGCCTAGCAAGAGTCTGTAGTCGCCGGTGCAGCGCAGAAAGGAGTGCTGCGAGTCAAGCTCGCGCAACGCTTGCAAATTGGTGTGCGAGGCATTGAGCGCGCGAGCACTCCAGGAGTCATCGTGCTGGATAGGGTTAGCTGCCCCTCCGTAGCAGCCGCTCCGGACAGGCGGCGAAACTCCCAGGTAACAGGCGCCGACGTCGGGTGCCTGGCCCTAGAGAAAGGAAATCAAAGGAACAGCACGTAAGCGCAGAAAGGCGCCTTCTCTGGCAAGGAACCATATTCGAGGCTGAGTAGAGAGGGCAGTATGCAGGCGGGTGCACTCAGGCCCAAACTAGGGCGGCACTATCGATCCCTGCCTATTGTCACGAACCCTCGACTCCATAAGTCGCGGCGCACCTGCAATATTAGCTCCAGTTCTCCTATCTGATTGCAGCCAGAAGAGGCAGCTTGCAAGCTGCGGGTGAAAGGCAGGGCAGTGAGAGGTCAGCCCCGCCGGTTCAACGCGTTGAACAACAACATGGTCAGCCAACGCACCAACCTGGAGGTCAGCCGCGAACGCTGACACAACTCTGGCTGTGACGGCTCCAGCCGGCAAGGCCCGCATGGCGAACATTTCCTCGCCTTGGGGACAACGATTCGTGTCTGTGCAGAGTGCACATTTGGGGCGGCACGTAAGAGGCACTTGTAGCCAGCTATGCCAGCAGATGGTCGGACGTATTCCACGACATCTTCGTTAAGTAACGAACAGGGACACACCTGCTCGACAACATCTCGCGAAGGAGCCATGATACACCTGTCCATACACCACGTAAAGGACCCCGTTCCTAACGCGTATTCTCTCTAGCTACTTGTTGCGTGGAGTGTCTGGAGTTGTGCTGTGTGTTGAGAGGCTGGCTGAACCCAGCTCGGTTCCATGGCTCCTGGGAGGCTGCTGTGTCAGGTGGCTCAGGTGACCAACCAAACCCTAAACGTCTGGCTGGTCACATTCTTTGTGCCACAGCTACACTTGTGTTGCACAGCTTGGTGGGGATTGCCACCCTTTCTTACGGTTGGTTTAACAACAACAGCGAAGTCGGCACACACACCGCATAAAGACAGCACAGCACAAGCATCAAGGCAGATCGATAAGCGCAATATGCCATTCATCAACGTCGTCCTTTGCATGCTGCAGCAGCTTTGAGCCGCCATCCACCTTTGATGGAGCTCAGGCCTCTGTGAAAACACTGCATTGGGCGTGCTTGCATCCTACCATTTTCACGCGCGATGCAATATGAGCGTCTTCATATCTGCACTTAGTCAGCCAGTCGAAGGCAGCGCAGTTCAGGACAACCACCGGCGGTCTGCATGCGTGCTACCCAGCGCAGAGGACAGCGAGCCGCGTTTCCCCGTTTCATGCGTCATCAGCAGCACGAGACATGCAGTCACTGCATGTGTAATTGACCATTTTATTGGGTCGGCTCCGCGTCGTGGGAACAAAGTTCGGTGGGGCCAGGTCAGGGGGCCCATGGGTCGCTCAACCATCCTGCTTGGGTCCGGTGGGGCGGCGTGGGGCCATGCATGAATTGCGAGGCAGCAATGCACCTGTTGCCCAACCCCTGGCCCTAATCAAGGTCCCGAGGGCGCGAGGGGCCATGAAATGCAAGGAAGCTCCGCGGCGTATTCGGTAGCATAGATGCAGGACGCTGTGCACGGGAGCCTCGGGCTCGGCTTGGTTAGCTTAAACCCTGAGCGCCGGCAAGCCCGACTGTGCTACCAGCACGGCCTCCAAGCTTCAGGCTGCTGCTGTTGCATCTAGCAATGGCACGTGCTATGGGAGCCGGCCGTGGAGCCGGCACTCGGCAATCAAGCACTGCATATTGTGTTGCGTGGGTGCTGCCATTCCCGTCCCTCACCACACGGGTTGCCCGCCGACTACGGTACCCTCTCCCATCACCGTAGCGAATCAGGACATCGCTGACCATGCAGCGGCGTGCGCATGGCCGGATTGGACCTAGGAAAGGAAGAAAGGATCGTTGCTGCAACCGTGCAGCCAGTCTCCCCTGCGTGCAGCTCTCTTACACTCGCATGCGCAAGGTTGCCCCTCATGCAGGATAAGGGCACCCGCCTCGCGCAGCGTGCTCCGCTGGCACTAACCAATACCAGCTTGTTGCTCAGAACACACACAACTTGGCGCCACAGCCCAAGTCCCGTCAGGTTTCCTGCCTGGCCTCAAGCCCATTAAGCCACGTGCCGAGGCCAGCTAAGGGCCGCACGCCGCCATGCCACTGCATCCCTGATGCCCCCCTACAGCTGCGCGCTTGCCCGCCCACCAACAATCATGCTGTCACGGTGTCACAACTGCGCGTGCAGTCCCTGCTGCGTCCACACGTGGTATCCGGGCGTCCCACAAGCATAACGGTCTGTCCGTAACCTGTCCTTGCAAGTCCGTACGTTAGTCCGTTGGGGCCCGGGAACAGCTGGGAGACAGCAAACCGTTTGCTTGCCATAATGTCAACCAAGCGACGGTTAACGTAGTAAGTAATGTTAGTACTGCAATGTGCACCGGGTGCGCTGTTCCCCTGCGCTGCCTCGGCAAGGCAGCCACTGGCTCAGCCCCCGCTACCGTTCCGCGTCCACCTCCATGTCACCGCTGCTGCCCCGCACTTGTGCGTCAGTCCCCAGGCCCTGCCCTTGCCCCCCGGTCCCCTCCAGCTGCAGCCCCTGTTCCGCCGGCGTGGGGCTGACCAGCAGCAGCATGCCATCATCCCCATTGCCGTTGGAGGGGGATGGTGCTTCACCGGGCACCGCAGCCTGCTGCCCCTCGCCCGCTGCTGCCCCGCCGTCCTGCAGCTGCTGATCCCCCGAGTCCACGCCATGGCTGTCAGCCACCCCCGCCTGCAGCACCTGCACATGTGTCATGGGCACAGCTGCCAAGCTGGGTTCCAGCTGCTGGTGTTGCGGCTGGACAGCTAGCACGGACGCCTGCTCGGGGGACTGGCCGTGAGGCAGCCCCGCCGCGGCAAGCACCGTGCTCCCAGACCCTGGCAGCAGCAGGCCGGGGGTTAGGACGGGAGGTGTGCTGGCGGGTCGGCCGCTGTCCGGGTGGGAGGGCACCAGCGCCGGGGCAGCCCCGGAGGCAGCCGGTAACGTGTTGGCAAGCGTTGGCGCGCTTGAGTATGCCGCCTGCGAATATGGGCAGGTCCATGCAAAGCCGTTGTGTAAATGCTAGTGGTGACGGTGACACATGTTCCGGCGGTGGCGAAAGGCGCCCGAGTACGCCTCGTCTGTCCCGTGCACCAATGCAAAGCAGTGCAGACCACCGCGTGGGCCCGTACTCGTTGCTCACCCAGCAGAGCCCCCGCCCACCTGCAACGCCTCCGTAAGGCTCTGCCCCTGCATCCCTGGCATGCCCAGCGGCGGCAGCAGGGTTGCCGCTGCCGCGCCCTCCTCGCTGCCACCGCTCCCTAGGCCCGCCTCCGGCTGCTGCTGCTGCTGCGCCGCGCCTGCCGCCGGGCCCCCTGCGGCCGCCGCTGCCGCCGCGTGCTTGCTGTGGTGCCTGGCGGCGGTCACCTCCACCCTCTTGATGATGGTTAGGAACTCCTCCAGCAAAGCGCGCTCCTTGGCGGCGTACGGCGTCAACGAGTGCGACCCCCCAGCTGCCCCGGCCTCCGCCAACGCGCCTCCCCGCCTGCCCTTCCTGCCCCTGACACCCAACCAGCCCCCGGCCTCGCTCTGGCCCTGCATACCGCCCGCAGCGGCGGCGAGGGCTCGCCGGGCGCTGCCGCTGCCCCGGACGCACCACTACCGTGCCCGTTGCATGCCACTACCGCCCCTCCCCTGCGGCGTTGGGCTGCTTCCGTTCGCAGCTGCCTGCCCTGTCTCGCCTGCAGCCGTCACCGCCACCGCCTTTGCCGCCTGCCCCGTCTCCCCCTTGCTGCTGTCCTCCGCCCCGCCGGACACCAGCCACATCAGCTGGCACAGCTCCTCAATGACTTTCCGCGTAACCATGCAGTTCACAACCTGGCGTTGGGGCAACCGCACGGTAGCATCAGTTACTTCTGCACCCGGTGTGTACGGGCACCAGGTGCGTACGGCACGGGGCATGTTGCGCAAAATATCAAGGCCCTTGTCCAAACAGGCGCAGTTGTGTTCGAAAGAGGGATCTTAAGCGAAAGCACGGGGTACGGCCAAGGCTTCTTGTTCCACCCACCGTGTGGATGCTGGTCGGCATCACAGGCGGCAGCACCTGCACCCGCTGCGCAGGCAGGGCAGGCGGCGCAGCTGGCCCAGCCCCAGCCCCTGGCGCTGAGGCCGCAGCCGCAGCCGCCACCGCTTGCCCCAGGTTCGGCGGCAAGGCAATACCCCCTCCTCCCATTGCCCCGACCACAGGCGGCGGCGTGGGTGCCCCAAGAGTCGCGGCGGGGCCAGGCATCGCTGCTGCCAGCGGACCCGGCCCGCCGTCAGCCCCTGGTGCCGACGCCGGGCGCGGGGGCACCGCGCCCACCGACCGGACCCGCCCGCAGGCGGGAGCAGCGTCATCGGGCCTTGGGGGACAGCCCCGGCCCCCGCCCCGGGCGCAGCGCCCTGTGGCGCAAGCAGCGGCGCCGCCAGCAGCGCTGCGCTGAGGCTGGGCGGTATGCCCGCGAGGGTGGCAAGGCCCGCAAGCCCCGCCCCGCCAGGCTGCAGCGCAGCGGCGAGTGTGGCCAGGTTCCCCGCCGTGAGTAGGCCTGGAGGCATGCCGCCGGGGCGGCCTGCGGCCGCTGCTGCCGCGGCCGCTGCTGCAGCCGCCGCCAGGCCCGCCGCCGCCTGCGGCATCTGCGGCTGTGCCGGCTGCTGCGGCAGGCCGCCCGGGCCGCTCCCGCTGCTGTTGCTGTACCGGGCGCGCTTGGGGCCGCCGCCGCCTGCGCCGGGCCCCCCGCCGTAGCCCACGGGCTGGTTGGCGGCGAGGGCGCCTGTGGGGTCCTGAGCCATTAGCACCGCGGTGCGCGCCTCCGAGCCCTGCCAGCGTCACGGAGCACACAGCACGTGTTGGTCAGCAGGCGACAGGCGACAAGGGCAGGTGCCGTTGTGGAGTGCCTGCTCCACGTGCCCGTGGATATGCTGCCGATGAGGGTAATGGACCTATGGAAACGAGGCAAGCGGTTTGGTGCCAAGGTGAAGCACACCAAGAACGGGTGCAGGTTGTCCTGGATGACATCGGAAGTGAGCAGGGTACCGGTACGCGTAAGCGCCCAACCATGAAAGGGTCAGGTGGACATGAGCGATGGCAAGATCAGCAGCAGAGCTTTACCTCGTAGTTCTTGCAGTCCACGCACTTGCACATGTCCGAGCAGTAGATGTTGGCCTGGCGGGAGAGTGGAGGAGGGTGCATGTAAGTCCCAGCAACAAGCGTCAAGGAAAGGTGGGCAGAGAGTACAACTTCGTACAACCTGCACGAGGAAGCGCGCGCAGCAATTCTCTTATAAGAGTGCCACACACACTGGTGCCCCCACCTGAAAGCACTCGCAGTACTTCTTGAGGCAGGCGGACTTCTTGCAGTTGCAGCCCTTGAGGTGGCGGCCCCCGGGCATGGCGCTGATCACGGCCGCAGAGCCCTGCAAGGGAAAGTGACGCGTGACACGTGCATCAGCGTAAGACATGACAACGGGTGATGGCGGATGGCATCAGGGCAATATGCCCCAGACCTAGAGATATCCGCACGCGTTCAAAGCAGAGTGCAAGGTTCCCTGTGACTCCTCATCCGCTTGGGTGAGCGGCCCACGGCGAGCCGGCAAGAGCCGGCATGCGTCTCCCATGCCCCCATACCGTGATCTTTGGCCGGAAGGCGTTGGGGTTGCGCTCTAGGATTGCCTCCACGGCGCTCTGCCGCGTGGCTTCGTTTTCCCGGTTGTTGTAGCATTGCAGGCAGTTGCAGCCGTCGCAGTACCGGCCCGAGGCAAAGCACTCGCAGTAGCTGCGCGCACAAAGAGGAGAGGCCTTAATGCCACGCAAGCATTGGTTGGGGTGTCTCAGGAACGCAGGCGGGCCGGGCCAACTTTGCACAGCATTGGTTACTACAGTGCCAGTTACGGAGAAACTGGCGAGCAGCACAACCAAGCCTAGCACCCACATGACCGTGAGCAGGTCCCCCGGGCATGCACACTTACAGCTTTAGGCAACGAGAATTCTTGCAGTTGCATTGCTTGCGAGGGGCTGACGAGCCTGCTTTCCCACGGTCCACCGGCGCTTTCCTGTGGAGCGAGTGTGCAAGGCATGTGGTGTTGGTAAGGGTGAGCTGGGCAGGATTGAGCTTGGAGCTTGTACGGCCCTCCGCCTCCGGTCAGAGCGTTTGGAGCGGTGTGCTGACGGGGCGTGCATGTGCCACTGTGACATAGAACATGGCGGCTGGAGCTGCGTGCTGACAAAACGTGCATGCGCCTCGGCCATGACGGCCGTCGGGGGCATCCCTCCAGGGTCTCCTCGCAGTCAACGTGCAGAGGGGCCAAAAAGCCAGGGGAGCTGACCAGACCACCAAGTGCAGGCGTTTTCACGCCCCCCCAGCATCATGGCACCCTTTGCATGCACGTTATAGCCTCAGTTTAGGCTTCCATCTTACCGAGGGGGTGGAGCCTGAGCCTGGAACAGGGGCAGACCCCCTGCGGGGTTGAAGCCGGGCCTGAGGCCCTGCGCCAGGCCGGGAATTCCACCTGGAAAGAGCTGCTGCGCCATAGGAAGCACTCCAGCCAACCCCGGCAAGCCCCTGCAGCCAGGCAAACGAAACTGGAGTCAGCGTTCGGGGCCATCGGGCTGTCACCAGCACGGTGAGCGCGTAGCGTCCGCTGATGTTGCAATCTTTAGCAAGTATATTTTCGAATATGCTCTCGGGATCAGTTGCCGCTTACTGGTGGTTCAGCGTGTTGTCGTTGCTTGGAAGACCGGACATAGCAACGGGGCGGGGCTCGCCCTGGCAAGCTCCGACTCTCAAACGTCAAGTAGTACTGTAGTGCTGTCAAATCGGTGCTTCAAGGGTGTTACGCACAGGGCACCGGCCGTCTCCGTCGGCCAGCCCCAACGTCGGGGCCAGCGCGTTTCATCTGGCCAGGATTGGCTAGGGCGTTGAACTCTTGTCACTGCAAGACCTTGACCGAGATTTGGGTCTTAAGCTGCCGTGTGAGCAGTCGCTCCCCGATGCGCCAGCAAGAGGGGTTGCTGGCGAGGTGTACAAAACTTCACTTTATACTATTCACAATAGCACTCCCAGAAGTTGTGCAGCAAATAGGCCTGACAGCCTTTCCTGTCAGGGGCTGCGTTTTAGGTCAGCTTTTGCGTTCAACGATGCGGAACTTCAATTCGGAACAACAGATGGACTGAACAGAGTTATCTTCAAGATTTTGCTTTGCAAAGAGCATTAAGTATACAAGTGGAGATGCTGGAAGGACCGCGTCTCCTGCTGCTAGCCTCACACGGTGCACCTCGAACCGAGCCTGCCTGTGCGCCCAGGAATGCGCCTGCTGCCTGTGCTGACGCTGCCCTACCTTCGCCCTCACTGACCTGGGCGCATAGAATCCGTTGGCAGAGGAGGAGGGACTAGGCCATACTACGGCGGCCTGCAGGTGCTGAGGAGACGGAGTGCCTGTTGTACGGCACGTTATGGGTGCCCTGGCTTTCCTATCGCTTGGCCATGCGGACGTTATGCAAGGTCAGGCCTTTCTCAGTCGCGGTTGCCGCCTCTACCACGTTGCATGTATGCTCCCTCATGCTGCGTGGATTTGCCTGCGGTGCGTGGGCGGGGGTAGACGCGCCAGCTGCACCGCCGACGGCAACGAGCCTAGCCCTAAAACACAACTGCGTGCTCGAGCGTGGCGCTGCTCGCTGCTGTATGCTGGTTGGTGCCGGCATGTGTTGGTAACACACAGTAGCCCAACACCACCACGACGTGTACAAGGGCGTGGCGCTGCTGCTGGATCTGGGCGCCGACATGTAAACAACTCACGTGCTGTGGCACAGCACCATGGAGGTAGCGCATGCTGGGTACCGGTATGTCGCTTGAACCCAAATGACGGCACTGCATCACCTAGGATTCAGCAGACACATCTTGTGCAGAAAAGATCTCAACTGATCTTCTGTACCGGTATGGTTGACCTGCTGGGTTGACATACACGCCGTGGCACTGGCAAAGAGGCCAGGCCCCGCCGGGGCTCGTCTCGGTGAGCACTGCGCTGAGCTGGCCCGCCCGCAGGAAGCTGCTGGTGCTCGCGCTGGCTCTGCTGGTTGTGTGGCGGTGACATACTGCTGACGGGAGTACCTGACAGATAACCTTCATGCGCAGCAGGCAGACGCGGATGCCCTACCGATGCCCTACCGTCCCCAGGGTCGCAGGAGCGGGCCCTGCCAGGCCCTGCTGGCAGCCAACCACCGCTTGGAAGTAAGCATGCATGAACCTGGTGCCGGACATCCTTGCACTTCAATGTGTGCTACGTGACAGGTTGTATAACACTTTGTATACATAGTTAGCAATCACGCTTGCCGCCTTGGTCCTGACGCAAGGAAACAGCTCCTGTTATCGGGTCGCGGGCCTGGAGATTTCCACCGTTGCTGCCTACCCAGCACCGTCCTCTGATCATAAAGCTCTTGCCGATGCTTAAAACCGCATATCCGGCTGCCACTCGCCTGTCGTGCTTCAACAACAAGAATAGAGCGTCCATGAGCAGGAGTTATTGCCCTTGCTCTTGGCGCTATGCCGAACCGTGTGAGCTAGACATCGCTCTTTCAAAGACAGATGTGTCGGCGCCGTTCTTCGTGGCCGGGTCGCAGCGCTTGAAGGAGCCGTTACAGCTGTTCCTCAAAGGCGACGCACACGCAGCAACTGGCCAAGCAAGGGAGTAATGCCGTCTGTGATTTGAAATGTATTGAGATTGGACCTGACGGGATCCAAGCGGACGCCCTGCAAGTACTGCTTCAGGTGGGCCAACAGGGACAGAAGCGGTAAGGGGTTGTCGGCTCTGGTGCGCATTCGTTTCAGTCCCCACATATACACCTCATCCCTTCCTCGTCCCCACACCACATGTTGCCCCCTGCTACCCATTCCTACTCGCTCCGCCTCGCCCTCCATGCCCCCAGGCTGCTGAGCCCGCCCCCTTCGGCCGCAACTCCGAGTCAGTGTTGGACCCGTCCTACCGCAACGCGCTGCAAATCCGCCCTGGAAGATTCGGCATCAGCGCCGTGCTGCCCACACCGCAGATGCTGTACGACATCTCCACCCTCATGCAGCCCGCCGCGCCGCAGATCTTTGCGCAGCTGCACAAGATCAACGTGTACGGCCCGGGGGGCATGTTCAAGGCACACGCAGACACGCCCACGTGTACGGCGCAGTTTGGTTCGTTGGTCGTTGCGCTGCCGTACGAGTTTGAGGGCGGCGAGCTGGTCGTGACGCACGCGGGGCAGAGCGCCACGCTGACGCTGGGCGGTAGTAGTGGAAACGGCGGGGGTGCCACTAGTAGCAGCGGCGGGAAGGAGGGCGCAGAGGCGGCGAGGGATGCTTTCGGGGCTGAAGCCACTGCTGCCGCTGCTGCTGCTGCTGCGCCACCCGCGGCGGAGGCTGGCGGCAGCGGTTCAGCAGAAACGGGGGTGGCGGAGGCGCCTGCGCAGGTGGGGGACCTTGCCGCTGGGGGTGGTGAGGAGGCAGGCGGCGGCGGCAGCAGCAGCAGCGGCCCTCTGCTTCACTTTGCCGCCTTCTTCAGCGACTGCATCCACGAGGTGCTGCCTGTGCGCAGTGGACACCGCGTGACGCTCACCTTCAACCTGCTGCTGGCGGAGGAGGAGGCGGACGCACGGAAGCGGAAGCGGCAAGAGGAGGAGGCAAAGGAGCAGCAGCGGCAGCGGCAGCAGCAGCGGCAGGAGCAGTGGCAGCAGCTGTCGCGGCAGCAGCAGTGGCAGTGGCAGCAGCAGTGGCAGCAGTGGCAGCAGGAGGATGGCGGCGGTTCCACGTTGCCGCCGCCCCAACCGCCGCTGCCGCTGCTGTCTGCGGTGCAGCCCCTGGCGGGGGGCAGCATCCCCTTCGTGGCCAAACTGAGGGAGCTGCTCGCCAAGGTGGGCTAGCTGTGGGAACAACTAACCTCGTGACCACACTCACAAGCTTGAACTAGGTGTGCTGCCGTGGACACACAGCGACATTGCTGCTGCCGTACTGCAATATCATGCACTGGTTGGGTTACGGCTAACTGGACAACGCGTGGTTAGGGTTAGGTTTTTACAGGGGACCTCTTCGGTCGGGGTGTGCACTGGGCAAGCCAAGCCCCATCCATGCATGTTGCACGGGGAGTACCGTACGTGCAAGGCGTGCGCACGTGGGTGCTGTTGGTTTCCTGCACATCCTTGTGTCCCTGCTTGCTTGTAAATGCTTTCGGCGAATTGTGCCTACTTCCCGCACCGCATTCACAACACGCAGGGAGCACGCCCGGGAGGCGTTCACGCTGCGCACCACATATGCCGCATACGGAAACGAGCCCACCACCGACACCATCTACTCGGGCGTGGCGCTGCTGCTGGAGGTGGGTGACGGCGCGGCAGGCGACGCCGTGCGTGCGTGCGTTAACACACCGCGGCCTGCCTCGATGCCTGTCCCTAGTCACTAGAATAGCAACCTGTCGCTTGCTTGTAACTAGTACATGTTTTGTAATATGCTACTGTGACCCCGCAACTGCATTCGTACACACCGCGGCACAACGCAACGCCGGTGCGCTACAAAGCAAGCCAGGGAAGCTGCCTACAGCCGCCAGTCTAAGCAAAAGCCGTTTAAGAGTACGCATGAAGGCGGCCATCGTTTAGACTGGCAAGTATACAAAGGCGGGTGATTGCAGCAGGGGGCTCGCTGCTGCTCCAGCAGGGGGTGCGCGGGGCGAGGCTGGCGTGTGGGAAACCTCGCTGTGGGCAACTTGAGGCACGGCCCACGCACGTCCATCAACAGCACGCACCTGCTGCTTCTACCCCTCCTCCCCATGTACGGCCGTGCTTTGCACAACCTATTAGCCTCTATGGCTCTCTCGCTCTCCGGTTGCGACCCCAGCCATCGGATCCTGTTTCGCCCGTACCGTACGGTATCTGTGACTGTGTCTGCTGTGCCTCTGCTGCTGGTGCAGGTGCCGGCATGGGGCACGCCGGAGTGCGCAAGGGCCATGGCCACGTAACAAGCAGCCTTGGGGAACCAACGTATGCTGCATCCACGTGTGCAAGAAACAGTAGTATGTGGTCGACGATTGCCTGTACGGCATCGGTGTGGCGTACTCGTGGGTCGTGGCACAGGGGGCCATGCGCAGGGACGACCGTTAGCATGTGTGTACCAGGATGCGGTGCAGCAGGGACGTACAAAGCATGTGTCATGGCAACAGCAAAGGGATTACCTGTAGGGAGCGATGGCATTGTCGGGTACTGGTAGGGTGGGTGTGTGCGGGCGTCTATGCCAGGGCTAAGGGATTTCGGGTGGGGCTGGGTGGGCGTACATGTGCTGGGACCGTTAGTGCGTGTGTATTAAGGGCCGTACATGTGCAGGGACCGTTAGTGCGTGTGTACCAGGATGTGGTGCAGGGACGTGCGAGGCACGTGCCGAAGCATGGAGGCAATGTAGGGACTGGGTAGCGATGGCGTTGCGGGGTACTGATAGGGTTGGCCAAGTACAGACGGTGCCGAATGCATGCAATGCCATACGCGAAGGAAACGTGTCAAGCAAGAAGCGATCGGTGGACTTATTCGACCTTGTCAATCCCTTCCGTTTGTGCGCAACGGGGTGCAGATCATGCAGATGCCCATGCGAGGCAACCGGGGTGGCGGCACAACTGCGGACAAGCAGGGGTGAGCAGGGGGTGCAACCCGAAAGCCCAGCTGCTGCCTCAGCCCCCGGTAACGGTACCAGGGACTGGTGCAGCGCCAGCCGAGACCCCAGTCTACAGCAGGTGATAGTGATGTTGTCAGTTTAGACACCAGAGCGCACTGTAAGCAATGGGGATCAGCAAGACGGGCCTGAGCCCTGCGCCGCCGGTAGACGCAGCAGTTGATTTCAAGTGCACATGACCTCTCCGATGGACAGCACGGGCTGCCTAACCCCCCGGCCTGGCCGCGCAAGGTTCCGCTTTGCCGCGTCCCAATGCCCTCCCCAGTCCCCACCAGCGAACAGTGCGGGCTGCGGTCGATCTGAGCACGTAAACTCGCGCAGGCTCCACCCAGCGCCCCAAGACACGCCTTGCGTCACCGCCCGTACGCAACTGGTTCATGCGCCTGCTGCACGACGCCCTCTTTACACACAAAGGACGCCGCGCATATCCGCATGCGTGTGCACCGCCAGGAGCGACAGAGCAACACACGTCCGCCCCCAGCGCCCTTGCGCTCGGCCCCCCGCCGTGGCACCAGGCACAGACTGCCCCTGGCGCCCTGAGCAAACGACCCAACGCTTTCTCACAGGCCGACGGTCGCCGAGGTGCAGCGGGGCAGCAACCAGCGCTGCAGCTGGCGGGCGTGCAGCGCAGTCTGGTCGTGCGCACTGCAACTGGGTTGACTGAACTGCTGCTGACCCCAGCCCCGCTGCGATGCACCCCGCTGCACCCCTGCCGAACGAGACGCCGTACGACGCCGCACGTGCAAGTCGCACCAACATGTGGAGGGACGTGCAGGTCAGCAGGCGGCCGCTGTTCCAGCATGCGTAACCCGCTGCTGGGGTCCGCAGCAAGGGGCGCCAGCTGCCGCCCGCCCGCGAGGCTCCGGCGCCCGTCGGACCCCGTCCCCTCCACCACAGCCGTGCCCCCCTCTGCGCAGCCCCCGCTCTCCAGCTCCCCCTGCGCTTGCCGGCGACGCAGTGGCTGCCCCCTTCTTGCCCGCCACTCGCCGCCCGCTGGCAAGCCCCGGTCGCTGAACCGGACGTCCCTGCCCGGGGGGCACCCCAGGAACTCCTCCAGCGCCTCCGAGGCCCCGAGCCTCCGCCCGCCACACTGGCGGCCCGACACCTGCCCGTACCCGGAAATAAGAACTCGGAACCTCATAATTTGGTTTTCTCCTAGCCCGCCACCGCCAGCTTCTCGCTTCCAGTCGAAGCTGCCAGCCTGCCAGAGCGCCTAGGCTGTGGCGCATCCGGGCGGGCTGCAGGCTGCTGCTGCCCGGCGCTATGCGGAAGTCCTTTAGACCATTACTTGATGCCAACGCCGGCATACTCCCTAGAAGAGTCCACCACAGTCGTGCGGGGGTGGCGTTGAGAGCGTTGCAGCGGCGCCTGCAGCCCTGCCCCCGTCCTCCCGTTACTGCTGCCACCAGCCCGCGATTCCGCCCAGCGACCCTCCGCATCGCCGTAGAGCTGCTGCATGCATCATGCAACCTGCGGCGGCAGGCCCGCGCCTCCGCTGTGGGCGATGCTGTGAGGTCCCTCCGGCAGCCCTGTGGGGTACCCATGTGCTGACGCTGCCGGGCACACAGCAGTTCAACCGCCCTGCTCTTCCGGCCAGGCGACGGACAACCGAGGAGGCTTATGGACGACGCCCATGCCCCTTCAAACTGCAGCAGGCCTACTAGCCAAGGGAGCATGAAGGTCAAGGAGAGTGGCTTGTCCGCGCTCCCAGACCCTAGCGAGTGTCACAGTTTACGTGCACACGAGCTAGCAAGTAGGTGCCTTGCACTTGGCTGTCCGCAAAGCGCCGGGCGCACGAACCCCAGGAAAAGCTAGGTGTTGGGAGCGAAGTATGTGACCCAATGGTGAGCGGCTTCAACTGATACGTCACTTAGGTAGCAGCCAACTTATATACACTCTGACAAGTCCGTAGCAAGGGCAAGGGTCGTGTTTAGAGACGTTTTCCGCCGCCTCGTACGGCGCCAATTTTGGGTGCGCCCTAGTGAAGGCACGCTGAACACGCCCGGCCCTCTCCTTTTCGTTCTCGCACGTCTTTTGGGCCGCAACTAGCACCATGGCAGTCGGAGTTAAGAAGGCGGCCGCGAAGAAGAAGGCCCTGGTCTTCACCATCGACTGCGCCAAGCCGGTGGAGGACAAGATTATGGACATCTCCTCGTTCGAGAAGTTCCTCCTGGACAAGATCAAGGTGGACGGCAAGACTGGTGTCCTGGGTGACAACATTAAGGTCGCCAAGGAGAAGACCAAGGTGGTGGTCACCGCGGAGACGCACATCAGCAAGCGCTACCTGAAGTACCTCACCAAGAAGTACCTCAAGAAGCACAACGTGCGCGACTGGCTGCGCGTGATCGCCTCCAACAAGGACAGGAACGTCTATGAGCTCCGGTACTTCAACATTGCGGAGAACGACGCCGAGGACGAGGAGTGAGCGGCTCGCAGCAGCTTGCAGCAGAGCAGTTTGGCGTAGCTTTTGCGCAGCTGCAGCGTCGGCAGAGGCGAATGGCTCGCCGCAGTGGCGGCGCGGCATCGCGGGCCGGCGGCCTTCTTGGCGTTTGGCTCAACCCGCGGAGTTGGCGTTGCTGATGTGCTCGCGAAACTGCGGCGGCTGTAACGTAAACATGGACATGCCCGCGCGGCTGCGGACCTGGTCTCTCCCGCACCCTCCAGCGCCGGAGCAGCCGGCAGCACTGCATCTGGGGTATGCATGAGCGCCAACCAGCAGGCGCGCACACTGGACATTTTCAGCGGGGACGGCAGGGATGGTGCAGGAGGGAGGGGATGGGAGGCAGGTTGCGGGGTGGAGGTGAGGGGCAGGTGTTGCAGCACAACGCAGCGTGCTTCACAGCAGCACCGAGCAAGCAAGCAGCTGGGTAACTCGGGGGAGAGTCCATGGTTCTGGAGCCAACCTTCTAGAAAGCATGGGCACGGGGGATGTCAGTGCGTAGCTGTTGGCACGCGGAAAATAAGGGGCAGGGTCAGCCTGTCCCTTGCCTGACAGCACAAACGCAGTGGCTTCAGCCAGCGTAGTGACGCCGATCAGCAGGGGTGCTTGCACCCAAACCGAACAAAATTCTCTCTGCTAGGCAGCCCTGCTCGGCCTCTGTATGCTTGCATTGCGCTCGTGTACTATCGCGCAGGTTCCAGGTAGCGGCATGCGGAGAGGACGCAGGAGCTGGGGGACGGGCGGAGCGCAGCGGACCACGCGGAGGCGACTGGGCGCTAAGGGCGGTGCATGGCATAGGTAAGTCGCGTTTGGTAGTGCAGCGCTGTGCGGGAGGGAGGGCAGGTCAAGGATAATGTAGAGAAGGTTTGGGAGGGTCGGGGAAACTGGAAGGGTGGGGCAGGATGACAATGTAACGGCGTGTCGGCACAACAAAAAGCGGAGGCCTGCCAGAGGCTCCAGGCGTCACGCGGCACGCGTGCTCCTGGACGGGGTTATGCGTAAAGCGCGAGCAAACGGACGGGGGTACGGGGCAGAGCGTGGGCCTATGCAGGCCTTGGGTGCGACGGTGCAGCATCCGGGGGGTCCGGGCTCGGCTTAGGCCCCGGCTGCCCACAGTCACTCACACTGCCCCCTGTTTCGCCTAGCTTTTGGAAGCGTGCGGCGTCCTGCGCGCTGCACAGATGCTGCTGGGGTCTCCTGCGCTGCGCCGCGCCGCCCTCCTGTAGTCGCTGGTGGTGCGGCTGCGGGCCGACTGGGCGGAAGCCGGAGGGCCCCAGGAGCGCAAGGTGGCTACGGTACAGCATGCGCTCGTCAGCGCGGGGCCGGGGCACGGCGGCCGTGGGCACGCCGTGTGGCTGCCCTCACGGCAGCTGCGCGTGGCGGGGGCGCTGGGCTCGGGCGCTGCATGCGCGGCAGCGGCTGTGCGGCGGCGGCGGCTGGGGCAGAGCGCTGAGACGGCTTATGGGTGAGGGGCGCGGGGGGCGTGGCTACGGCGCCCGGGTGGATATGAGCGGCCGCCGGTTGCTGGGGGGTGTAGGGGAAGCGCAAGGAAGCAGTGCAAGATGACAGAGCATCGTAGCTGGCAACGTCACGGCGCGTGGGTTGGGTGTGCGAGGGGGCGGCGCGGCATGCGGGTTTCGGGGTGGCCCCAGGAGGCAGCTTGCGGCAGGCCGCCGTAACCAGCAAGGGACGCGAGGCCTCGTCGTCGTACTGGCAGACTGGTGGGGTAGGAGCTGTTGGCACGGCCTGGCTGCTTTTGCACCGTGCGGCATCGCTTCGCGAACTTTGTTAGGCACTGGCGCAATGGTGCAAGGCGAGCCTGTCCGTAAGCTTTTGCCCCACCACATATCCCTCCTGTCCCACTCAGGTACGACGGACCACCTTTGCCTCGAACGCGACTGCGCGCGCACCGTGGTTCATGATGGGCGTGGCAACGTCTCGTGCTCACAGCGCGGTTGGCCTGGGGTCGCCGGGACCAGCCCTAATTGGGATGGTTGGCGAGGACAGTACGCAGAGGGCGGTGCCTGGTGAGCCTTCTCCCAGCGGCGGCGGCGGCGGCGGCGTGCCAGGTGCATGCGTGAAGCCTGCACCCTCCCGGCAGCTGATGGCGGTTGGTGGTTGGTGCAGCGCTGTTGTGAGCAACGAACCGGCACATGTAGTGCGTTTGCCGTGTGCATGTGCTGGTGCCACGATGGTGCAAAAACGTGCCGGTGCAACCTGCAGCAGGTCCTCGGCACGTGCCTTTGGTTAGCGGTTGGTGGGCGTGCGGTTGGTGGGCGCCGTGTGCTAGTAGGCGGGGATGGCATATGGGTGTGCGCTGCAGGTGTGGGGCGTCGCGGTGCAGCCGCCCGCTACACGTGGGAGGTCAGTGCGGTGACTGCGGTTCGGCATGTTGGGCACGTGTGGGGCCGATCGCGTACGAGGCTACTGTATTGTTGCGCACGCGCTCGGCACGCCGCCGGCCTATGCGGCCTGCAGGCTGCAGTCGTGCGGAGCGCACACCTTATTGATTTGTGGCCTTGTGATGTTGGTGGACGCCTACTGCACCTGTCCGGAGGCGCGTGGGCCGTGTTGCGCGGAACGCGGAGGCACGTGGGGCCGAGCGACTACGGGGTACAAGGGCACAGCCCTGCTGCGCTTGGGTACGTGGGTGGCCGGGCTGGGTGCCCAGCCGCCTTGTGCAGCATGCAGGCGTGGGGTAGCGTACACTGAGTTGTGGCACGGCAGGGCTTTCGTTCAGACCGGCCAGTACATTAGGTGGTGGTTTCGGGGCGGCTGAGTGTGGGGGGGTGACGCAGCAGCCGCAGTGGATAAGATGAGGCGGCTGGCCGCGCGGCCGTGCTGGTACGTGGTGCTGCTTTGCGGTGCCTGTGAGACTGCCTGGCCCGTGTGCTTGGGGCCACATGGGCAAATGGGGGCTCTCCGCGTGCTGTGGAGAGGTTGGCAGGGACGTATAGGTTTTGCGCGCTGGCCTGCCATGCTTTGGATGGAGCTAGGTTGCCGGTTGCGTCGCACGCATCTGCCAGGTGTAAGGACCTGGTGGGCGCGGTTCTCTTCAGTGTTCACAGTGTTGGCTGGGGCACGGATGGACGTGGCGCCACGTCCCCTGGTGGCTACAGTTGCGGCCCTACCTGCATGCATGTGCCTTTCAAAGGTGTCAAGGGAGAGAATCAGTGGCTGCATGCTGTACGCTCAGCCGGGCGTTTGGGTACTAAGCTTGGTGCATGGGGCATGGGCACGGTGGTGTGGGGCGGAAGTTCATCGTACCCAGGTGCAAGCCACACGGCACAGGAGCACTCTCGACTATGATGTGATAGCAGGTTGTGCCTTAACTACCTACGCTGAAGATGGCTGCCCTTACAACCAAAGCGTTTATGGGCCAGGCTCGCGGCCTGACAACGCGACCATGCCCACTGCGAAGCGCGCATATCCGCCAGCAAACACGCATATTTAGGCAGTACAAGCACCATGCCAAGCTACAGGCAATACCAGACGGCGCCGTGAGTTTGTGCCCCGTACCAAGCTGATTGGAGCCAGGCATGTCGGAAGCCAGCACAGCAAACCACTCGATTGGTGTGCTGCAGGCGACAGAACTACTGCAACTTGCAGAGCAGTCGGATGGGATACTGTCGGGGCTTTTCGCCGTCGGGCAGCAGGCGCCTGAGCGGACGCGCTGGTGAACAGCCAGGTCGTACGGAGAGACTCAGCGGCAGCAAGGAAGGTTGGTGCTTTGCACCAAACATCAATGCAGAGAGACGCAATATATTGCTGTCGACAAAGCCGGGCCGCTCGTCGGCTTTGATCGGGACTAGGAAACTGGGTAGCACTGCAGACAGCCTTGTATAGATAGGTATATAGAATAATGAACAGTCTGCCGAAGCTGCGCCACCGGGGTCATGTGGCATATCGTGCTTCTGGGGTTGGCGAGCGTGCCCCCGGTGACCTCCTGCCCCGGTGTCCTTGACGCCCGCCCCTGCTTCCTTCGCTTCCCCTGCTTCCCCTAAGTCCTTTACACCTACACCCGTTAACAGAAACAAACTGCTTTTCCTCCCCTGCATCCCACGCCACCTCCCCCAGGCATCACGCCCCTGTGCTGGGCGCGGGCCTGGCCACCTCGCTGTCTCCCTGCACGCTCAGCATGCTGCCGCTCACCATCGGCTACATTGGGGGTACGCGTAAAACGCGAGAAACCGTGTGAGGCTTCAGGGAGTCACAGTAACGCTGGTGCCTGCACGTGAAGAGGAAGGAGTTGACAAGTAGACACGTTGGGGGGTACAGCGCGGCCAACAACGGGGGGCCATAGCAGCCCAACATAACGGTGCAGGTGGGACAGCGGGGTGTGTGGACGTTTGGGCGGGGGCCGGGGGCAGGTAGGGGGAAGCCAAAGGGAGGGCGTGCCTGGGTGGGTGGGCGACAGGGGTTTGCCGCCTGGATGGAGTGTAGGACAGGCCACCATAGGCTGCCTCGGGGGGCTGGAGCAGCCCAATATGTTAATACTGCGGAAGTAGCTTTATATGGGGAAGTGGGGAACAGCCGTGGGGAACAGCCGCAGAGTGGGGCGGGGGCCGGGGCCGCCCAACATGACGGTGCAGGTGGGACAGAGATATGGGGAGCAGGGAAAGGGAGGTTTTGGGGGCTGGGCGGGTTGTAGCGATGGCCGATAAGCGTGCGCCCCTAGGTGTGCTTCACGCATCATGTATCCGTACCAGTCTACTATGTTATTTCGTGTTGCGTGCTGCCCCAGCCCCGCCAACACCCCTGCATGCTTCGGTCGGCCTGGCCATCACCCTAGCGCCACGGGGTGTGGCCACCCCGCTTATCCTAAACCAACCACTACATTCATCGTAGCAATTCCACTGTATGAATCTTAATTGTGAATGAACATTGCGGCACCCGGGCACCCCCTTCCCAGGTGCTGTCCTTCTCCTTCGGCCTGGCCACAACCCTCGCGGCCCTGGGCGTGGCGTCCTCGCTGCTGGGGCGGGCGTACGGGGCGGGGCTGGGCGACGGCCTGCCACTGGCGGTGGGGGCGGTGGCGGTGGTCATGGGACTCAACCTGCTGGAGGTGGGTTAACTGGGGTGTGGGTTAATGTGTCAGTGTGTGTACACATGGGTACAGCGTGTGTGGGTGGGCCTGGGCTAGGGGACGGCCTGCCACTGGCGGTGGGGGCGGTGGCGGCGGTTAAGGGGCTCAACCTGCTGGAGGTGTGTTAACCGGGGTGTGTAGAGAGCAGGGGAGGACGGTGGGTTTGGCGGGGCAATCCGCTGGGGGGAGCTGTGTGGAGATGCAGGCGGTGGGCGCGGTGGCGATGGTTATGAACATATTGAGTACAACTTGGAGGTGGGGCGAGGGATGTGGGCTTGGGATTGACAACGGGTTTGGGGTGTGAGGTAGGTGGAGTGCAACAGTGGGAGTGGACACCGCTCTAGGTGGTCTGGAAGCGACCGGACCGGTGGATTGCGCGTAAAGCGTACCCCACCCGGGTGGGGGAACGGTGCAGAAGCGCTCTCCCTCGGTAAAATGTGGACCCGCGCAGGTGCGCGGCCACCGAGGCGAGTTCTGATGCCCAATAGGAACCTCCCCGCCCCCAAATATTATTATAGAAGTGGCGCAGTGCGTGGCTCCTTGCTGGGGACTGTGAATGCTCGGCAGCGTGCGTCTGTGGGCCTCGGGCAGGCAGGTAAGGACGAGGAGGGGGTACGCTGTTCGTCAGCAGCGACTCCCTCTCCTCCTCTTCTTTTGGTACTGGGCTGGGGTCGAGTCAACGGCACCTCGCTACTCTCGCATCTCCACTCATCCCGCTGTCTTGCCTCTGCAGACTTACTTGCGCCACACACCCCTTCCTCCTTCCCCCCCCACCAGGTGCTGCCGCTGCAGCTGCCCTCGCTGGATGTGGATGTGCGCCGCGTGCCGCTGCCGCCGGCTGCGCAGGTGGGTGGTGCAAGGGGTGGGGTGGCGGGTATTAGGCGGTCGGAAGACAGACGTAGCCTGCAACTCGACGATGTTGATGGCGGGGGTGGGGCGACCGCATTGCAGCGGGGGTGGGGTGGGGCGGGCTCATGTGTAACGCGTGCTGCTGCCGTGGCCATGCACGGCGGTGAGGGTGGAGGGGATGCGGGTCCGCGTGAAGCGCCGGGAGCAGTGGGAAGCATAAGGGAGGAGCAGGAAATGGGCTACGCAGAGGGGATCCTAGGTTTTAGTGGGCTGGGATCAGGAGTGTTTTGGTGGGGATTGGGAGGCTGCTGGGAGCGGGATGCCACATGTTGGACGTCTGGGATCCACGGCATGGGGTGTTGCGGGGCGGGGTCCAGGGCGGTGCGGAGGCGGGTAGGCCATCGAGGTACCGGTGGTGGTGGTGGTGGGGAGGGAGCCTTGCATCTCTGCAGCTGCTGCTGCTCAACGTCCCCTGAGGGCCGCTTACTCAGGTGCTGCTGCTGTTGCTGCCGCTGCTGCTGCTGCTGTGCCCCAGGCCTACCTGGCGGGGGCCACCTTTGCGCTTGCGGCGTCGCCGTGCAGGTGGGGGTGCAGGGGCGGGGCTAGGGTGGTAATTGCGAGTTCAGGGACATTGGGTGTGGGAAATCGTGTGTGGGTTGTGTTGGGATGTGTTGAGCTTCGCTGCGCTGTGCAGATGGGAGTCCACAAAGGCAACCGCAGAGCGGCAAGGTAGCATTCAAGCCAAGCCAACCTACCGTACTGTGTGTGGTATCATGTGCCGCCGGGGGGGGACTGCGTTGGCTGCGGCTGGGCCGGAGGGTTGTGGGGCGTGAGGTCCTTGGTGTGGTGTGCGGAACACAGTGGCAGCAGGACCAGTGCAGTGCGTGGGTGAAGCCCAGGACAGACCAGAGTGGCGTGTGGGGCTTGCCGTACGGGATGGATACGTCTCGTGAACGATGTTGCCACGTCATCCTTACGGGGCTCCTGCATCGCCAACCCTCTCCCCTCCCCCTCGTTACTCCACGGCAATCCCGTCCTGACCACCCTACCACCCTTCGTGGCACCGGACACGTGGCAACCCCTCTCCCCTGTCGGAATCCCGGCCGTGCCCTGCCTACAGCGCTCCTCCTCCGCCGAAACACACCACCCTCCCTTTCGCACCGCAAACCCTCCCTCCCCATTCCCTCCCCTCGCGACCCCGCCGTCCTGACCACCCTATGGGGCCTACATGCCCCAGACGCACACCCTCAGCGTTGCGCCACCTACTGGTCCTCTCATCCGCCAAAGTGCCCCTCTCCTCTTCATCCCAACAGTCCATCGTTCCCCGCTTCCTGGAAACACAGCCGGCCTCACCTCTCCCCCCCTCCCTCCCCGTCGCTGCCCCGCAGCACGCCCGTGCTGGCCACCCTGCTGGCCTACGTGTCACAGACACGTGACCCCCTGCAGGGCGGCTCCCTGCTGCTGGCATATACGTGTGGCTACGTGGGACCGCTGCTGCTGGCGGCGTCAGCCACGGTGAGCAGGGGGGCACGCGTAAAGCGCCAGTAACCCGTGTGAGGCAGGCCGCCCAAGGCGGATGAAGGCCGGACGATGGCGGGCTGTATGCAACGTTCCACGTGTGGGGTCGAGGAGAGGGCCGGCACCTTGTGAGCCGAGACAGATGGCGTTCCAGCTTTCAACGGGGTGGGGTGTGTGGGGCGGCAAGGATACGTGGGGCCGCTGCTGCTGGCGGCTTCGGCCACGGCGAGTAGGGGGTAAGCGTAAAGCGCGAGGAACCCGTGCGAGTAGGGGGGGCCAAGAGCAAAGAAGGATGAAGGGGGTGGAGGGAACGGAAACAAAGCACGAGAAACGTGTGTGGCATTGTGTGGGTGTGTGCAGGAGGGTGTAGGCCGTGCGGGTATGCACTACGCTGTGGTCTGGCGATGTGGGACGCTTGTGCTGCGGCGTTGATAACAGGCGGGTGCTGGTGTGGGGCTGGGGGTTGCGGCGCGGGGACGGCCAGGGGTGAGGAGCAATGGGCAAGGGGTGACCGGCAGGTTGACGAAGTGAAGGGCTGAGATTCGTAGGAAAGGGGCGCCGTTGGGCTGTACGTCATGTTGCGGAGGTGTGGGAGGTGGGGTTGGGCGCATAATGGCTGCGCAGGTGCGCTATGCTTTATGAGACATGCTGGGTGAGAATTGCTAGGTGAGTTCGTGTGCCCTGTGCAGCCGTGAAGCCTCCATGTGGTGCTGGCCCACTGCCCACGCCTGGGGGTGCCGTACAGCATCTGCTGGCGGCGCGGTCAACCGACCTACAACCCCCCATTTTGAAACGCACAGATAGTGGCCTTACCTTCGTGGCCCCTCGGCTGCGCCCCCTTGCAGGGCGCCGTGAAGCAGCTGCTGGCGCTGCGGCAGTGCAGCGCGTGGGTTACGCCCGCCAGCGGAGTGCTGCTGGTGGCGGGGGGGGACGTACACGCTGCTGTCGCGCCTGGTGCCCACGCCCACGGGGGTAGGCACAGGGCGGCAAAGCAACGGGAAAGGGTTGACACTCAGTGGGCCCGCGGAGAGCCAGGTTAGCGGCAGGCACCCGAGCCCAACGCCCGCTGAGGGCTGGAGGGAGACGAGGCGAGACACTGGCACCATCCTGTGCCCCCGGCTGAAGGGGGGGGCGCTCCTGTGGCGCCTGGTGCCCAGCTGAGGGGATAGGAGGGCAGGGGGTCGCATGGGGGAGCTACGAAGAGGAAGTGGCAGGAGACGCCGGCAACAACCCCGCCACCAGTTGAGGACTGGCGTGGGCCCGGTGGTCCTGGTGGCCACGTTGCCTAGCTGACGAGGCGGTGAGGGGAATAGCAAGGCAGTTGATGGCAACAAGGAGGATGCCGCCGGAGCTTTTGTGCAGGTCAACTTTTATGCTTTTGGACTGAACAAACGGGGCATGGGCAGGTCGGCAGGGTGCGCTGGGGACCAGGCCGGGAGGACACGTATTGGCTATTGGATGTGTGGGGCATGTTGCATGTATGCTTTTACAGAGCTGGTCCCGGCCATCAGCATATGGGCCAGTCCGACTTACATACAGGGGCATGGCGGGGGCACGTCTTGTGGCATTTGCGTGGTGCAGAGAGAGGGAGAGGTATGCCGGAAAGGTCAGCAGTGTTCCAGGCAGGCTTATCGCACATGCACTTTGCATAGTCGTACGCTACTGTCTTGCCATTCTAGGTGAATGGCCTTTGCTCAAACCTCTCGTCCCCGGCCCAATTCACTCGAGTGTAGCAACCTTTCCAGTGCTGGCCGTGTGGAAGTGCACCACCAGGTGCACCACAAACCTTGCTACGGCATACGGTAGGCAAGCCGGATACCCTTGTACCGGCTTGTGGTGCATAGATAGGGCAGCAATAATGCAAATGTATACCATCGATGTATCACAGAGGTGCTGCCTGCAGTGTAGCTGGAGCCAGGAGTGAGAAAGTCTGTTCGCTTGCAGCAGCACGTGGTCAAGGAACAAGGGGTAGTCCAGTACCAAGAAGGGACCATACGAGAGTCCAGTACCAGTAAGGTTTTCACATGTCATAGTCAAACGCTCTCACGCACTCGGTCTCACTTCATTGCACTGGGCGTTGCACCGGGGTCCATCATTTCCTAAGCCACACTGCGCGTTCTCACCGCAACCTTACATCCGTCGTGAATTCATTTTGCACAACCTTGCAGCCGTTGCGGCTTTTATCACATTCCAACATAGGTCCTTTTGGGGCTGAGCCCCCCTGGTGTCCCTGGAAGCCCCCTGGTGGCCCTGCGTCGGCAAAAGTTTCAAACCTGGGCCCAACGGCGCATACCACGTAGTAGGTATAGCTCTCCTCTATTCCATGGCATAGGCCTGGAGGCCAGGAAAAATCGGAAAGAGAAGAACGGTTTCGCAACAGGGACAAGGACACGTTGGAACATACGCTCGCCCTCCGGGCGCAAAGCAAGGGGACACGACTTCTAATATATACAAATAAGCTGCTAGAATGCAAGAAACGGTGGCGAGATTGCTGGCTGTCGCAAACTTGCGGCAAACATTCAAAGCATGTTGTCAGCAACTCGGACGTGGCAATCGTGCTTCGCACATGCCACAGCAACATTTCAGCCCTTCATGACATTATGTATCTTCCGCGGCCAGGTGCACTTGCATTTCGCACTCTCGGCAAGGGGCAGGTTGGCACGTGGCACGAGCGAGGCGGAGGCACTGCCGCGCAGGGCCCACCCGTGGGACTTGGCACTGAAACTTCAGGCAACCCTGAGCAAGAAGGCTCAGCCCATTTTCCCAGCTTTTGCAAAGCTGACACCGCTTGTTGTACCCGCTGTGGCGACTCACCCGGCCTACCCCACGTACGATGGAGCAGACACGTGCCAAGGGCTCCAAGCTACCCCACAGTACGCACAGTATGACGACTGCTGTACCGGTCCTACCCCACAACCTGACCTGTATCCCTTCACGCAAGGCAGAACCTAATCCACACATGCGCAGGCAAGTGCGTATCCTGCGTGCTGCTGAAACCCAATCGCCCTGTGTGTGAGTCAGCGATCAAACGGCACATATGCAGTCAACCGCTGATCGGCAATGAGTAACGGTATGCTTGTGCGCAGCTGTGCCCACGCTGCAGGCAAGCACAGGGTCAATACACAAGCCCTAGTGGCCAACCAACCACAGATCCTCGACGCTGGAGGACAGATGGCGTAGCTTGGACACTCTAGAAGGGGGAGTCCTGAAAGGGAACCTTGAACCGAAGAGGGAACCTTGCTTGAAAGGGAAAGCTGCGAGGGCGGGGGTGCGATGCTGCAACCCAGGCGGGCACGAGGACATGGCACACGGCTGATTCAGCGTGTAGGTCCGGCTGCTGCTCCGAGGCCCAGCCAAAGGGAAATCACAAGCACAAGTCTCTCTCTCGCTGTTACAGTGAAGCGATAACCGTAGTGAAATGCGTGTTCACCATGGTCAGCTGTGGTGGACCGTTGTAAAAGCGAAGGTCTGTTCATCGTGTCATGTCAGCACGGCAAGACACGCACGGTTATGCCTCAGCCTCTCACGCCCGCTATATAAACGGTGTCACCAAACCTACCGTCGCACACGACAGCATGACGTCATTGGCCTTCAAGCCTGCTGTCGAAGCCTCGCAACCGATATGTCCCAGCCAGACGCGCCAATGCATGCTGCGATAGCCTCCACCACCATGCCGTCTCCTGGCTGCACCGCATAGTCACGATGCGCCAGCATCATGAGGCCGGGGGCCCCCGTAACCAAGCAACCCCCCCATCCCCCCTAATCCCTCCACCAGCCACCCCCCTTACCACCCACGGTGGCTGGTAGACGCGTACAAACGTCTGCATTTCTGGGGGTCCGTGTGTACACTAACCCCCTCGTGTACAAACACGTGTACACGGTACACCGTGTAGAACACGGTGCAGTGTTTACACGGCACTACACGGCCCGTGTTTTACACGGCCTAGTGTTGCTGCATGAGACACCAAAGGGTAAACACGAAGCTCGTGTTGCTGCTGGGGACACCAAGGTGTAGACACGGCCTTGTGTGTGAACAACTTGCACCAAAGTGTGAACACGGTGGTGTGGCCCAGTGGATCACTACATTCCTGGGCCTCCCACGCTGCAGGGCTCAGTGTGCTGCCAGGTCGCTGGCATATTTAGTATGGACACTACGGATCATCTCTCAACACACTACGGATCATGTAGGGTACCGGTCAGGGGACCCTGGTACCGGTGTGGCATGGCTTGGCTGCTTTACCCTCCCCGTTGCTAAGTGAAAGCCAGCAGCGGGCATACTCCCTTTTCCTAGTCTACCACGTATCTTCATGTGACAGGCCCGCCAGGGTGGATGGCGTTGTGTGGCGCGGCCAGGTGGCCATACGGTACGGCCTACAATCCACCGCCCAGGGGAGCCCTGCCCTGGTGCCCAACCCAGAACTGGCCCCCGGCCCGACCAAGCGTGCACCCAGCTGTGCGTTACCACCAAACCTTGACCAGACATGAGTCTACATGTGACACGTCCGCCAGGGTGGGTGGTAGTGCGTGGAGCGGCAGGGAGGCCATACGGCACGGCCCGCAATCCACTGCCCAGGGGAGCCCCTCCCAGGTGCCGCACCCAGAACAGGCTCCCGGCCCCACCACGCGTGCACCTGGCTGCAGGCTTCCACCAAACCCTGCCCAGACATGTATCTATATGTGGCACGCCCGCCAGGGTGGGTGGCGTTGTGTGGCGCGGCCAGGTGACCATACGGTACGGCCCGCAATCCACTGCCCAAGGGAGCCCCACCCTGGTGCCCCAGGGGAGCCCCTCCCAGGTACCCTACCCAGAACAGGCTCCCGGCCCCACCACGCGTGCACCCGGCTGTGCGTTACCATCAAACCCTGCCCAGACTTGTATCTGTAAGTGACACGCCCGCCAGGGTGGCTGGCGTTGTGTGGCGCGGCCGGAAGCCAAATGGTACGGCCCACAAACCACGGTACCGGCCGCATCGAGGAAGGTTGAAACGATGCTGCGCTCTTGCCCTATACGCCATATACCTGTTGTCGCATTAGTGAGTACATATCATACATGCTGCTTTACCTTCCTCCTCAACGCAAGCGTGGATAGGCCATTCAACAACGAGTCAACAACAGTCAACTCTCCGCTATTCTGCACAACTGCAGTTACCGTGGCAAATTACTATATCCTTATTACTGCCATTTGGACGTGCGCGTCGCTAGCGTGCCTGGCAAGGAGCGTTGGCGCTTGGCATGGCGAGAAGGCCCGCAAGGCTGACCCCTGCCGCACCGCCAAAGCATTTTCTGGAGCGCAAAACATGCCATTAAGTGAAATACCTACGTTGCTGCACGTCTGCGATCGTCTTAACGGTAAGTACCGCGCTGCTTGACTCCATGGCTGGCCCACCCGGATACACTGCCTAACGTGTTCTTACGAACGTGCATGCACAGGGGTTTGTAGCAGGTGGTTGCTGGAGACCGGTTGAGCGATACGGGGACAGCTGGAGGCAGCAGAGCACAAGGGCAAGGGCAAGGGGATGTCCCCTCCACGCCGCCTTGCCCTGTTGCCCCTGTCCCTTGTCCCTTCTCATTCTCCATTCACGGTGTTGACTCTCACCAGCCCCCCTCCCTCCCCTTGCGACCCATGTGCTCCCCGTTGTGTATCCCTTCATTATCCTAGCACACCTGCACCCTCACTATGGCCTCTGTTATAGCTTCCTTGCCCTCCCCTGCTCTCCCCTTCTGTGGTGACGTCACTACAGAAGGGCATGGTGTTGCAGCCTTTGTACTGCTTTGTAAAGCCCTTTGAAGTACGTATAACTGTGTACGTGTTGTTGCTTGGTGCTTACACTGCACCGTGTTTACACCATGGTGTTGTTGCAACCACACGGCCCGTGTTTACACACCGTGTACCACACGACCGTGTTTACACCATGGTGTGGCTGCATGTACACGAGCCGTGTTTCACACGGCTGGGGTATGTGTAAGCACACAGGCCGTGTGTACACAACCCATACACCCGTGTACACACTAAGGCCTAAAAATGCAGACGTGTGGGTGCGGGGAAGCGTGGGTGGGGTGGGGGGCGTTTTGTCTAGCAGTCACGGCCAGTGTTCCGGTCTTCGACAATATTACGAATTTTCCGGCCGGCGAGGCCGGATTTTAGAATTTTTTAGGCCAAAATTGTAAGGGAATTTAGAATTTCCTTACAATTTCCAGCCAAAATTGTCAGCAGTACTTCGACAATTTCGGACAGCCTGGGGCCATAATTGTAAGCAGCTCCGGGGGACGCGACGACCTTTGCTGTCACCGGCTCGGCGTGGGCGATGGGTATGCATCGTACATGGAAGTTACGCGATTTACAGCTAGCAGTGGATGGCGGTGTTGTGAGTTACGGCGCTTGCTGCCAAACCACAGCTTTAGACCCTGTTGCTTGGTCAGTGGACAGACGCTGTGATGCATGAGAGGGGGCGGTGCAGGCAGGCACCTACGCTTCCTGAGATATTGATGCTGCTGGAGGCCTACTACTGGCCTGGCGTCTTGGGGCAGGGCTTTGCGTACGAGGATTTGAGGTACGCGTAAAGCGCGAGGAAACCGTGTGGGCGTCAGGGAAGCACGGAAACGAGTTTGGGGTCAATTTGCTGCTTCGATGCGTGTAACATTGGGGGGTCTGGGGGGCTTGCCCCCCAGGAAAAAAATTCTGGCTTACAATTTTTACCGCCAAAATTGTAAGCAGTACTGAGACAATTTTTGGGACGGAGGGCCCAAAATTGTAAGCGCTTAGGATTTTGTACTGAAGAAGACCGGAACACTGGTCACGGCACTGTACCGGTAAATGTTGCCGTGCCAACGGCACCAATGCATACACGTGCCAAGTCCGTTGGGATTCAGGTTCAGAGCATCAGAACGCCCTACCCCCTTAATATCACGCAGGGTCATGCCCGCGTAACATTATTATTATTTCATTATTATAGCAATGCACAGCATATGTTCACTCAGGGTTCTGCCGCGCAGGGGACATAGCATGCATGCATGACCCACGGTGCTGTCAGCGGCTGTTATTACCCTTGAGGGCATGCATTAGGAGACAACGTTTTGCTTAGATTGGCACCCTGGAATGGCTGGAGCTGCAAAGGCGCTGAGAAATGTCAGTGTGGCTGTTCACATGCATGATGCAGTTGCGTCACGAGAATGCTTCTGTGGACCCCTGTGTGCCGACAACAGCTGTGCAGCGGATGCAGTGCGGGAAGCAGGCAACATGGGCATGTTTGTAGGGCCAAGCAAGCATAATAGGAGACAGAGTGACAAGGTGTGGCAAGCAGGTGTCGGAGTGCACGTCAGCAGTTGAGAATGCCGACGACAGCTGTGTGCGGGGTGATGCAACACTTTGTGCAGTGGGTGACGTGTGGGATGTGCGATGCGTGATGAGTGGAGGCAGACGTGTGGGCAGAATGCGAGACTGTGACGAGCGAGGTATGGCAGCTTGTGACGTGTCGTGCAGTACGGTATCTGTCTCTGTCGCCGGCAACTGTGAGGACCTTGAGCAACGCGAAGGACGAACAGGGAGAGAAGCACTGTTCGCGTAATGATGCCACCACCAATGTACGTATGTGCTGTAGGTTGTAGCAGGGCACATCTAGTTGCACATGGCCCACGCCTCTTGACGAGCTTGTGGGCGCGCTGGGCCATACACAACCGCCCCGGGGTAAGGTGTCGTGTTGCTCTTATGACTGCGGTGTGTCACTGTGTATGCGAAGGGCTAGGGTGGTCCGTCGACCGATACACTCTGGCAAGTGATATTGAGAGTAGATGCACAGCTGCATTGGGCCGTGTGGCCCTACTGCGTGGGCGGACAGGCTGTGGGTTTGGACACCCGGTACCACACCGAGAGCGTAGCGTGGGGCGACAGCAGGGGAGGTCCCGTTCGGCCGTTCATGGGAGTTGAGGCATTTTGTATCCATATTTGCAAGGTTATTCTTTAGCTATCCCTGCAGCCTGGCTTCAGTGGCAGCGGGATAAGAGGCGATGAGGGCAAACGGCGGTTGGGTGGCGCGAGTAGTTGCTTGCCTTGCGGCAGGCGTCCTTACTATTGCGAAACTACGCATTTAGATACGCTTTGGCATGCATCAATGTTGGACATGCGCACCGTGAGCATCCTAACGGAACGTGATCGCGGGGCATGTGGTTCCGGCGCTGCATATGACGCTGCACGCAACGGCAATGGCAATGCGTCTTGTGTGGACCTGTGGCGTCGCATGCCTGCGTATGCTGTGGCCCAGAAGAGTGATGACCTTCTTGGGCTTGGCTCCCAGCGAGGTTGTTGAGGTGCAGCTCGGACCATGGCAGTTGGGAAGTGGTGACGAGGCTCTATTGAGCGTGTGGACCCAGGTGCGAGGTCCGACTGGCAATCGGCCTCTGACCTCAGTATACCGCTCGTAGAGTGAATTGGAAGGTGCGTTACTAGGGTTATTTGTATGCAAGCAGCGTGGGAAGCATGCCACGGCCCCTCAGGTCGTTTGGTTGAGTACAGTGTGCGTGCCTGTATGCCTGAGCGAGTCGTCCTTGGCCAGCCTGCGCTTGGGGTGTGCTTCAGTAAATGCATGACCCTGGTGGGCGCTTTGGCGATGGTATACGAGGTGGGCTGGTGGCTGACTTTGGTGTTGGCACTAGCAGGTGGGTTATTGCTTTTGCGGGCATACTTGCTGCATACTGCGGTGCTTCGTCTAGGGCCCGCAGCTGAGCGTGTTCGATGTGCGCCGCACGCATAGCACAGGGCTGTTGTAGGGTAACCGGCTGTGCTGCGGTCCTTTGTCTGTCGCGTGCGTAATGTATGAGGCCCCGCCTCAAGGCCTGTAGTAGGACGTTTCAGGCGTTGGTGAGCGTCCTATTGGAGGGTGCATGGACCTTTGGTACGGCACACTCTGCATAAATAGGCGTGGCCTCGCCAGTTTGGGGGAGTTACCCTTGATTGTCAGTCGCGCATACTCTCGATATAGGTGGACAATGCGAAAGAGACACGACTTCTGGGCTCCCGGATAAGCACCGTAACTGCTACAGTATTCTGTAAAGTCAAGGCGTGATGGATAGGCGGCCCCCTTGCGTGTGCCTCTCGGATTCGCACAGCGCACGGGCGGGATAGTACGGCGGACGACAGCGCAGGGCAAGGGCTAGGGCAGCGGGCAAGGACTAGGGTGGCACTCAGTGGTATAGGCAAGGCAACAGTGGGCTACGAGTAGGCGGAGCACAGCGGTGTGCCACCATCACCCCCTCCCCACACGCGCCTCCCTACACGGCGTACACAGTGGGCTACACTAAGGCAGCGCGTCCTTCCCTCTCCCCTTCTCCCCTTCCTACCTTTCCGTGATCCGTACGGCAACAGCGGGCTACCATCGGTGGCACCGCGCCCTCCTTCCCTTCCACCTACCATACCGGTCAGTACGGCACGCAACAGTGGGCTACCAGCAGCAGTGCTGGGCTACAACTACAGCTACACCTCCACGGGAAAGGGTTCCAACCTACTGCTTGACTCACACACGAGCAGGCACTAGGGGCGCTCAGGGTCCGGTCCGCGTCCTGGTTGCCCAAGGCGAAAAAAATTGTCTGGGCTGGTAGTGTGGGCTACCGCGTTCCTGGTATCAGAGCTGGGTTCGCGCCCGGCTCTGACCGCCACCCTCTTCCCCTACCATGGATGACGACAACTACGAAGACGAAGATGGAGGACGTGCAGCATGGGCGCCACCTGGACCACCAACGGCGCCATACATTTCCATCCTTCTCTCCATTCCCACCTACAACCCGGGCTGCAATGAGGAGGCAGAATGGTGGCTTGAGTGCTGTGAGGAGATCCTTGGTGGCTACTACATGAGCTCTGGAGACAAGGCCAAGATGGCAATGCAGCGGTTGGCTGGTGCGGCACAGCTTTGGGCAGATGATGTGGGCAGCTTCACCTCGTGGCCTGCTTTCGCAACATCCTTCCTCCAGCAGTTCGGGACACCTGTGGAGCGCTTGGCAGACTCATTTACACGCTGCCAGCAGGGATGCAATGAGGCGCCCTGGGATTACATACAGCGCTACAGCTTCTATGCCGTACGGCTGGGTGTGGACCTGGAGGAGCCCGACAGCCTCCAGCTCCACTACTTCCTGTGCTCCCTGCAGCCTGGGTTCCGGGCTATCGCCTCCACGCAACAGCCAACTTCGGTGGCAGAGGCAATGCGCGCACTCATGTATGGGGGCAGCAGCAGCGAGGCCATGTTGGACGATGACTGGGCCGAGGACGGTGTGGCGGGGGCTTATGGTGACGACAGTGAGGTCACAAGTGCGTCTGGCTGCTGGGAGGATCAAAGGTCACCTCCGGTGGCCCCTACGTCCACAATGTCGGGGGCAGCTCTGTGCGGCATGGAGCAGGTGGTATGGGAAATGGAGGAGACGGCGTATCACCTCTTAGCTCAGCATGGGCGGTCAGGTGCTGACGACCACACCAAGGACCAGCTAAGGCGCCTGGCAGCAGTAGGCTGGCAGCTGATCGAATGGCTCAAGGCCCGGCGGGATGCACCCCCGGCAATGACGACACCCAACTACACCCAGCAACCCTGCACCTACAGTGGGGACACTGCGCCCTCAGCCCCCATTGATGCTGGCTATGGCACTGACGAGGAGGCGTGGGATGCGGCGGAGGAGACGTTGGGCTACGACTGGGAGGATGGCGGTGCACCTGAGCCACTCCGGTGCTCAGGCGACAGCAAGCACCAGCCGGGCCAGGCTGAGATCCAGGCAGGAAGGCCTGCGGTGGCGGTGGCAGCAGCAGCAGTACCCAGTGTGGAGGGGCCTAACACCAGTGTGGGTACATGGGTCCCCGGCCCAACCCATAAGGCAGCAGGTGGGGTCACATGGGCGGCAGCTACAGCAGTGGACGGTGGTTCAGGGGGCGCAGTCCTGACGCAGGGAGCAGGAGTGGGATGCAGTACGGCCAATATGCTGATTCAGGGATTGGGGAGCAAGCACGGCCAGAGCAAGAAAAGGGACCCAATCAGCGATCCAGGCCCCCCTATGGCGGCTATGTGCCAGGCCACCAGCAGTGACAAGGCGGGAACAGCAGCAAGTGGTGGTACGGGTGTGGGAGCCAGTGGCGGGGCGCACGGTACCGAGGGGCAGCAACATGTGCAGTGGTGCAGACGGTCAGAAATCACTCACACACCAGGAGGAGGCGAGCACAGCCCACCGCTACTTCCTGACGCCCTACAGGCGGCAGGCGGGGCGC
>BQMZ01000290.1:0-87486 GCA_036984285.1 Chlamydomonas sp. KOR1 | reverse complement strand
GCCCCACATGCTCACCGCACAGCAAGGTACGACGCCAACGTCGAGGCCGCTGCCTTGGTCCCCCCCCCCCATCCCGCAACATATTGAGGTGCACATCGGGTTGACCGCGCGACCAGGCGCCCGCCCGCCCCAGAGCCCAGCCCCGAGGCCCAGTCCGCTCCTCCCCCTTCCCCTCTGTGCCTCATCGTGACATCCCTGGACATATACTCCACAAGGTCCCCCTCGCCCCTCCCCTCCGTAGCTCACTGCGTGACCAGGCACGACGCCACGTTGAGTCCGCTGCCTTGGCCCACCCCCATCGCATTCCCCATTGAGTTCACCCCGCGACCACGCACCCGCCTGCCCATAACTCAGCCCCAAAGCCCCACTACTGCAACTCCTCCTACCTGGCGTTACTAGCACTTGGTGCCCCTTCCCCCTACCGCTTAACCCCCCCTCCGTGACTCAACGCATACCTCTGACAACATATGCCCCCCAGTCCCCCTCGCCCCCTCCGTGCCTCACCGTGTGACCAGGCACGACGCCACGTGGAGGCCGGCCGTCTGGTTGTCGGGCAGCTCGAACCTGCACACAGCGGAAACAGGAAGGTGGGAGGACGGAATGCATCTCCAACCAAACACAGTACAGCTCCCATACATAAGCAAGCTCTGGGCGTTCAGCTCTCTCCGAGGTATTGATACGCCGGGACCACTCGCCCGCCCTACGCCACTTGACCCACTGCAGCCTGTAGGGGTCCCCTGTTTACCGACTCTCTCCCCGCCTTTCCTCCCCGCACTCATGCAGCCCTGCCGCTGCCGCTGCCGCGCCCCTGAGCCCCCTGACTTACAGTGCGAACCCCGGGACAGAGCAGCTGCTGGTGGCGGCCCTTCCGCACAGCATCACCATCATAGCCCACCATTCACACAGCCCAGCAGACCCCCAAGCCACGGGAGCAACGGTGTGGCAGCTTGCAGGCAGAGTGAACGTGGCTATGGTACGCATTGTGGCATAATCGCCGAAGCAACACGCACACGCGGCAGCCGCCCTGCTTGCTTGTGACCTTGTAAGGCACATCTTGCCTACTTCCCGCACCGCATCCACGACACGCGGCAGCCGGCCTCCAGCACGACTCCGTACATGCAGGTGCTCAGCAGGTAGTGCCCTGGCATCCAGGAGCAGGCCACACGCCTGAGCCCTTGTCCCGAGAGCGCCATGCGGCACACCAGCTGTCCTTGCAGGCCCCTGAACCTGCTCCCGGCGCACCTGTACAGGTAGGTGTTGCCTGTCAGCTGCTTCTTCTCCATCAGCTTGAAGGCACGGAACTCATTGGGGTCGAGCGCCCCCTTGGGCGCGGCGGCATCCGCGTGGGCGGTCTGCGGTGGAAGCGCGTTCGCCATGGCCGCGCATGTCAGGCGAAGGGGTCAACGACGCCCATGCGCAAAGGCACGTGACAGTTGTTGATGGGGCACTGAACCGTCTGTGAGGATTGGATTGCGTTCGGGTGAGCGGTTGCAAGCGTCCCACGGGAGGATCTCGGGAGCCAGGGTGTCGGTCTCGAGAAAGCGCACCCAGAGCCCTCACAACCACGCTGGCAAGCTGTGTGCAGCGGCATACGTCTAACTGGATGCATTGCGCTCTCGACTCATCCCCACTAACTGCCCTCGAGGCGACACGGCACGCGTAATGCCACGCGGTCGATATGCTTGTTTCTCGACATCCACCCTGAGGCAGTTCCAATTACCTGGAATGCCCGCTCCTGAAGGTTGAGGGCCGCGAACGCAGTCCCAGAGACAGCGGCTGCGGCGAGCAGGCCAGCGCCACGAGAGGAACGCACAGCGGAAGCAAGCATTGTTACGCTGGAAATCGAGATGGTGTATCAAGCCTCAGTAACATATACAAGACTGCATTTGGCATCTAGCACTAGAGTAGAGGTGTAGAAGTAGAAGTGCCGAAGCGGTTGGTCGGGTTTGGTTTCGGACGAGACGAGTACTCAAACAAACGTGTTGGCTGTCACTACGCCGCTTTAATAAGACAATACTTGCACTTCATTTCTACTGTTGTGTACCAAAACATGTAGCATGGGGAAGAAGGACAGGAGCGCAAATTGTACAGACAATGCCACTGGCGCCGCCGGCTGGAAGCGTCGGGCGCTGAAGCTGGTGCGGCTGTGCCTGCAAACGGACACCACCCATGTGTTGCGGCGGGCCATGCGGCGCTGGCCGCTGCAGGCGCTGCTGGAGGCCACGGAGGGGTGGGAGCCCTCTCAGCTGGCGGAGCTTGTCAGCGAGTGGGAGGTGGATAAGGTGCGCAGCCGCAGCAACGCTTGCCAACCAATGCCAGCGAGCCCGCCCAAACAATTTACAGCATGCCAGACTAGTTCTACTGATAAACATAGCAGCTGCAACGTTGCTCCTCGGGCTGAGGCAAGGCCCTGTTGCCAGCTGGTTGGCGTCCCGGGGGCAACCGAGGGGGCGCTCGGGGCCAGTGCCCATGCTCAGCACCACTTAGCTCCCAAGTCCCTGGTGCCATGCGACCACATGAGCACGTGCAACACTGTAAATCCTACACACCAGGATTCGACAGGGGTGTGAACGCACGATGCGGGAAATCCCACAGGTTCAGCATGGCGCCATGCGGGAACACGTGTAACCGTTACGGGATCGGGTGCTGGGCGTGCTCCAAAGGCCAGAACCGTTGTGGGATTTCCCGCAACCGCTTGCAGGATTTCTCTGCTTCTCCACCGAGGCGGTACTCGTCCTGCCCCGTACACCACCCCAGGCACTGCTGCTGCAGCCGCCTGCTGCACCAGCCCGCACCCCTGCCAACCACCCCTTGGGTCTCACACATATGCACAGGGTCAATAGCCCATTTTCCGTTATCCTCCTCCCCCTTCGTACCCGCACCTCAACTCACAGGCAGGCAGCCCAACTACTGCCCGTCGCCTGCTGACTACTGCACCAGCTTTGAGCCCTGACTGTACCCCCACGTGACACCACACCTGCTCAGCAATGCCAGTACTCACAAACAGCACCGATGCACACACAAGCAGGTGGCCCAAATCCTGTCCGCGCGCGGCCCGGCCGCCGCCGCCGCCTGCTGCGCCAGCCTTGAGCCGGAGCTGCTGTCGGGCCTGCTGCCGCTGCTGGACAGGCCCACCGCGCGGCGGTGCCTGGCGGAGCTCTTCTTCGACAGCGACGACCCATACCTCAGTGGGTGCAGTGGCTGCCCGCTGTTGCGGCAGTACCGGTAGTGGGGAAGCAGCGCACTGGCACTGTACGAGCCCGAGCTGTTAGGGCCCCGGGGAAGACCTGCGCAGCTATCACCATGAGGGTTGTGACTGCCTGGCACTGCAAAACGGGGAAGAAGCCCTGGGGCATGCCACCTCAGTGGGTGCCGCGAATGCTGTTATGGCGTTGCAGTGGATAGAGAGGGAGGCACACCGTGGGGGCACACTGTCAGACCCACATCCGCGTGTGCCACGTGCCATGTGCCTGGCATGGCGTTGCTTCTAGCCGGGACATGGGACCACGGGGTGCATCCCGTTGGTGCACCCGCGCCCCTACCTCATCAGCGGGTACCGTGCCTGCCTGGCACCGCGCACAAGGGTGCACACTGGCACCCTTTCCTCAGCGCGTCCAGCACCGCCCGAGGTCCCTGGGAATGCCACTGCGGGCTGGCACACGGAACGAAGGTCTGCCTCACGCAGTTTCCGTCTGCCGTGGTTTGCTGCCTGCTGCCTCACAATACTTCCTGCGTTTGTTAAATGTGATCCCAGGTCCCTGGGAGTGCCGCTGCGTGCTGGAGGCGCTGAAGCCGCGCCGCCGTGCCAAGCTGACGTCACGCTTCGACGCGCGTGCAGTGGCACGTGTCATGGCGGCACGCGAGGAGGATGACGACGACGGCAGTGGGGATGGCTCCGAGGAGGAGGAGGAGTCAGACGGCGAGGGCGGGGAGTGCAGTGAGCCCGAGGGGGAGGAGCTGGATGATGGGGAGGACGGGCACGGGCGTGGGGATGGGGAGGAGGAGGACGAGGAGGATAGCTTGGATGGGTTCATTGTGTATGGGGATGTGGAGGATGACGAGCTTGACAGTGAAGAGCAGGAGGAGGTGTGGGGCAGGAGGGGGAGGAAGAGGGGGAGGGGGAGAATGGGAGCTGCTGGCAAGCGGCGGAGAGGGCGGGTGGAGGAGGAGGAGGAGGAGGAGGAGGAGGAGGAGGAGGAGGAGGAGAGTGATGATGAGGAGGTGAGCGAACAGGATGAGGTGGTTGTGAGGCGGAAGCGGCGGCGAGGCGCTGGAGAGGATGAGGGTGAGGGGGAGGGTGCAGGGGCGCGGGGGAGGGTGAAACGGAGAGGGAGAGGGCAGGCGGAGGAGGCGGCCTTGGAGGATGAGGTGGACGGGGAGGGGGAAGGGGGCAGCGGGAGGAAGAGGAGGCAGGTCATCCTAGATGACGATGAAGACGAGGAGGGCGGGAGCGAGGATGGGCAGCAGCAGGTTGAGCAGCAGGGGATGCACGGGAAGCGTAAGCAGGAGCAGCAGCAGAAGCAGCAGGAGCGGGTGCAGCAGGTGGTGCAGCAGGAGAGGCGGGTGAAGCACAAGAAGCAGCGGAAACAGCAGCCGCAAGGGGAGGAGGGCAAGGGGCAGCAGCAGCAGCAGCAGCAGCAGCAGCAGCAGGGCGTCTCTGGGAAGCAGCCGCCTCCTGCCGCTGCCCCTGCCGCTGCCGCACGTGCTGCTGCCCCCTCTGCTGCCCCTGCTGCTGCCGCGCCTGCTGCCGCCACCGCAGCGGCTGCGGCGGCAGCAGCAGCAGCCGACTCGGCAGCAGCGGAGGCGAGGGCGCGGCGGAGGGCGAAGAAGAAGGAGAAGCGGAGGAGGAAGCGGGAGGCGCAAGAGCAGGACAGACGGCGGGCGGCGGGGAGGGAAAGGGGGAGGGGGAGGAGGCTCATGGGGCTGTAGCAGTGAAGCTGCAGCACGCCCAGGCGCCGCCGCCGGGTCAGGCCCAGGTGCAGGTGCCGATGTCGTCCGCGGGAAAGCGCGGGCAAGGGGCCAACGGTGACCTCGGGCAGAAGGAGAAAGGGCAGGGGAAGGGTAAAGGGAAGCAGGAGGGGGGCGCGACCTCGAAGGGTGGTAAGGCGCTGAAGAGGGAAGTGGCGGTGAAGGCGGGGCACGAGGGGGCGGCTGAGGAGGGGGGAGGGAAGCGGAAAGAGCGGGTGCCGGCGGGGGCAGGCGGGGCGCGTAGTGGGGAGGGGACGGCGCGGGAGGGGCGGAAGGAGGCGGGGCAGGGCGAGGACGGCAAGCGGAAGAAGCGGAGGGGCAAGGTGGGCAAAGCGCAGGATGCGGCTGTGAGCAACCTGTGAGGGGGTGGGCCGCTGGGGCCGATCCGTCCATTGGTTGGCGGGTGATGGGTATGGTGTGGGGGAGTAGCACGCACACGTACGGCGCATGTACGGGAACGCATATGACCCTGCGTGCGGTGTAACCTGCAGACCGGGGGGCCTGCCCTGTTTGCGCCCGGGGCATGGTAATTGGCGAGGAGGTGTCGCGCTGTGTGATGACCACGTGGTCGTGTGCCCGTGGAGGCCGTACGGCCAGCGTGCGAGCGGGGCGCTGTCGAAGTGAGGAACGGCATACATTATGCCATCCCTTGCATTGTGCTTGCATTGTGCTTACACTTCATCTATGGGGAAACGCGTAAACCGCTCAAAACGTCACCCGTGGGGGTGCATGTTTGGCCGCTCGCCGCCATCTGTTGCTCGTGCCCTGACCGCCTGCCGGATGTTGCCTTGTGAAGCCCTCCTGGTCTCAAAGGCGTGCTGGGTCTGTGGTCTGAGGCACTGGCAGGCACGGCACGTGGGCCCTGTATGGATTAGGAAGCACGTCACTGGTGTAATCAGAAGTGGCAGCAGTGTCACATGGTTAGCTGTAAAGAGTTTACGACACACCGTGTTATCGCACTATGATGACAAATCTTGACCCCCGAGTTGTGGAATTGTGGTGCGCCTGGTCAGGAGGTCATGTCACGCCAGTTGTACTGCGGCAGTTGGCAGTGCGTGCGACAGCCGATCATGGTGCCAAGGCGACAAGCTTCCTTACCGCTAAAACGGACCGCAAATGCTTAACGCTCTATGCATTTGACATGGCGCCCTTGCATGTGTGACAGACCTTTCCACCTGAAGCCGGAGGGACATTGTATCCCAGACCTGATAGCTTGCCGCTATGGCGACCGCGGCCGCAGCTGTCAACGATCCAGACCCACTCAAAGAGACAGGGAGATATGAGAAGATACAGAGCCTAGGGAAGGGTGCTTTCGGCTTTGTGCAGCTTGGGCGCAACTTGCAAACGAAGGAGCTAGCAGCTGTCAAGTTCCTAAAGCGTGGCGATGTGAACAAGTATGTGGAGTCAGAGATTGTAAACCACAGGTGGGTCAGCAGCGGCAGTATCACGCACGGCGACTCGTCAGTTCCGCGACGGTCGGGAAGCTGCGACGGGAACGTCTCAGGACGCTTGTGTTACGGTATTGCAGCATGCTCCGACATCCTCACGTGATCCAGTTCAAGGAGGTCTTCCTGACGTCGGAGTACATCTGCATTGCCATGGAGTACGCCACGGGAGGGTCCCTCTTCCACTACGTGCAAAAGCAGTCGCGGCTGAAGGAGGCCGTGGCACGCTGGTTCTTCCAGCAGCGTAAGTATGGGAAGGATACACGGGGTGCAGCCCTCTGTGGGCCTGTGGGGGCCTAAGGACGGTTGAGCAGCGCCCGACCCACAGAGCAGCAAGAAGACTGCATCATGGAGGTGGAAAAGCTTATTGCCCAGGTTGCCTGGCATTATATGCAACTGTGTTGCTGCAGTGCAGCTGCGCGCTGGGGTTGCAGCCGGAAGGGCAACGCACCCTGAGCCACGCTGCAGCTTGGTGTGTTGCACCTCAGCTCCGGGCAAGCAACCACGCGTACTGCCAACCGATTCGGCCCCAGGTGCCAAGCATGATACGGCAAGCTGCTTGAGGCCTTAGAGCCTCGGCGCAGATATGACGCCGTACAATCCACACGTTCACCTCCAGATTAGCCCCAGCTTTCCTCTCCGCACTGGGACCCCGTGCGCACCATGCGCCTGCTCCTGCCGATGGTCGGCACCTGGCCTGTGACGGGTGCTGAGACGCGGCCTGATACTGCCCCTCCCGCAGTGATCATCGGCGTGGACTACTGCCACAAGCGGGGGGTGGCCAACCGGGACATCAAGGTGGGCGTGTGGGCGGGGTTGGGTGGGTGGCTGGGTGTGTGTGGGACGGCTGGCAGAGGGTCAGGGCGGCTGGGTGGGACAGCAAGGTTGGGTACAGTAGGCCAGGGGCTGAGGCGGACCCTGGGACCGCATGGCGCGAGAGGTCGAGGCAGGGTGAGGGTGGGGGGGCGCAGGTGCTGCAGGGTCAGGGCCAGGGGTAACACACAGGCTGGGACAGGAGACGATTGTGCAGACAGGTGGGACAGTGGAAGGTCCTGCGAACAGCTCTCAGCGTGAAGCGAGCAGCGCGGTGTGCAGTGTGAGGCCAGGCTTGCAGGACCGGAAACAGGAGCAAGGCAGCTTCGGGGGTCGGCCATGCAAGGGCAGGTTCGGAGGTCGGCAGGGTGGAGGGGGGTGGAGGGGGCTGGGGGTCGGGGACCGGGTCCCAGGCGGGGCGCGGGGGACAGGGCACGGCCGCCAGTCGGGGCTGTTGTATGCCCCCTTCCCGTCCATGCCCATGCTGCCTCCGCGCCGGCCCGCGTGGCCACACCTTGAGCACGCTGCTGCAGACGTTCGTAGGCGGGTTGGGGGTCCAGGTAACAGCTGCTGTACAACGTCCCGGCTTTGTTCTAGACTGGTTCAACTTGCTGCCGTACGCCGTGGCCAGGGAGTAGGTGCCGTACACGGCTGCTGCACACCATGTTCCCCGTACACTGCTGCTGCCTGTGATGCCCTCCCTCTCGCGCTCCGTTCCGCAGCTGGAGAGCACCCTGCTGCATAAGGCCAGCAGTCTGCCTTCCCGCCATGACCCCGTGCCGTCACCGTATGCGCTATGCCCCCCTCCCCCCTGTCCTCCCACCTGCAGCTTGAGAACACGCTGCTGCAGAAGGTGAACGGGCTGCCGCTGCCGCTGCTCAAGATCTGCGACTTCGGGTACAGCAAGGCGGACCACAGGTCGGCGGCACGGAGCAAGGTGCGCGGACGGGGGTTACGGGGAAGGTGGGGGGCGGGCGCAGTAAAAAGCAGAGTGGTAAAGTACCTGTAAGTGGACAGCCTGCTGAAGGCGAGGTTAGCGATGGGTGTACGCAAGGCAAAAGGGTAGTCATCGGTGTGGGGAAGTTGCAGGATGGCTGCGGGGAGCGACTGAATACTTGCCACCCCAGTGCGTACCGGCTGGGCTCGGCTGCGGCTGAGCGCTGCGTCGTGCTGGGAAACGCGCCGCTGAGGGGGGTTGGGCTCAGGGGGCTGGGCCTCCAGCGTTGTTGCGGGGATGCAGTTACAGCGTATTGGGAGGTGAGGCGGGGCAGGTCGGTGGCAGGGAGCAAGGTGGTTCTGTGGCATTTCGGGATGGGTGGCGCAACCCTGCCTGCCGTCACTGCGTTGAGCCCCACACCCCACCCCTTCACCCAACTCGCGCGATGCCCTTTAACCCCCTTCCCCCTGCCCCCTACCTATTAATTCTGTTTCTGCTGGTTAGCCCGTTCCTGTTGCGTGCAGGCACCGGTGTTTACGTGATTCCCTGACGCCTTCCACGGTTTCCTCGCGTTTGACGCGTAACCCCTTTCCTCCCCCTGCAAGTGGGCACGTTGACGTATAAGGCCCTTACTGCCAAGCTTACCAGTTACCACACTATGTTACGGAACATTGACATCTCCCCACCCCACACCCCTCTCTCTCCCCTTTAGGTGGGCACGCTGACGTACATGGCCCCCGAGGTGCTGGTCAACCGCGACGGCAAGTACGACGGCAAGGTGGCGGACATATGGAGCTGCGGCGTCATGCTGTACGTCATGCTGTACGGCAGGTGGGCGTGCGGGGGCATGGGGGCAGGCAGGGTCGGGGCCGGGGGGCGAGGGGCTATGCTGTACGTCATGCTGTACGGCAGGTGGGCGTTCCGGGGCACCCGGGCGGGCGGCGAGCGGAACGGGATGCTAACAGATTTGTTTAAAGGAACGGAGTTGTTGCCGCGTGGGACGGCGGGAAGAGGTTGGCCAGGGGCCTGCTGGTGGGCAGGGGCAGGGGCTGGGAAGACACGTGCGGCGGCTCGAGCGTGTGGCGTGTGAGGGCCCGCGCTGCGCCCACAGGTTCATATCCCAATACCCACACACGTATTAACCCTGCTAAACACAAAGCCGCGACGTGGTAGTGCGGAACCTGGTCTTGACGTAGAGGTTGACATGTCCGGCTTCGGCTCCAGCGGCAGGGCAAGCAAAGCTCGTGCGACTGCGCCCCGTAGCTCACCTGATGAATACTCACCTTGGGAGTCCCATTGATAGAAGCGAATGGCTGACAAGCCTGGCCAGGCTGGATGCCGAAAATGCTCCTAAATCGTGCATAGCTGAACCCGCAAACGCGACAACACAGCAGTATGCAGCTCACCTTTGGAAAGCCAGAGCATAAGAGGCAAGAAGGGAAGGGGAGAGAGGGAAGTGGTGAGAAGAGGTCGAGAACGGGAGCGGCGCAAGGCAAAAGCAAATGCATTGTGCCTATGGAACCCGTTGTAGGAAAGAAACCCGGAAGGAAGGATAGGAAGTGGGGAGGCTGGTGGAGAGGACGACAGGAGGTGAAGCAGACGACCCAGTACGGCGCATGGTAGGGGTACCCACACACGTACGTAAGTTAAGGAGCGAAGACGAAGAGGTGCTGGGAGGCTGGGAGATATGGAGGGCGCTGCATAGCAACCAGGCAGCAACGGACGACTGGCTCACTAGTGCTACATTTCCACGTAGATCTTTGACACTCTGTCATGCCTCCCCATCCAGGTACCCGTTCGAAACGCCCGCCGGCAGCTCCATGCCCAAGGCCACCGAGATCCTGGCCATGCTGGACAACATGGTGCGCCAGCGCTACGAGCTGCCACCCGCCGTGGAGGTCTCCCCCGCCGGCAAGGAGTTGCTCACACGCATGCTGCACCCCGACCCCCGCGAGCGCATCCCCATCGAGGCCGTCATGGCCGACCCGTGGTTCACCACCAACCTGCCCCCGGAGGCCGCCACCATGAACGCCAACTACCTGAGCCAGAGCTTCCCGCCCGGACACCAGACGCCGGCAGAGATCAAGGGGCTCCTGGACGAGGCCAAGGGGAGGGGAGGGCGTGCGGGGGCGGGGTCGGGGGGCCCGGGCGGAGCGGCGGCGGGCGGCGGCGGAGAGGGCGATGCGGATAGCTTGATGATGGACACGGCGATACAGGAGGACCTCAGGGAGAACCGCAGTGTGGAGCTGCAGCAGTACGTGCAGACGTATCGGTAGGGGGAGGGGAGGGTGCAGGACGGGGGGTAAGGGGGCGGGTGTGCCGGTAAGGGGCGGGGTAGGGTAGTGCAGGACAGGGAGCGAGTCAACGGGCGTACCGGTAGCTGGCATGTGGGCAAGGGTGGGCAGGGCGAAAGGTGGGGGAATGCTGGTCTGAGAGGCGGGCTAGGGCAGGGGGTGCGCAGGGGAAGAGTGGGCTGGCAGGTAACGCTTGTTCACCGCATCGCATGGAGATGCTTGATCACCGCATGTCATGGCAACGGGGCTGGGCAAAAGAAGCGGTGCAACAGCGGAGCGCCTAAGCCTTGTGAAGGCTATGGCGCACTCTCGCCGCTTTGGGGCGGGCACTAGCGGAACACTTGCTGACTGAATGGCATGGTACGGCATGGCGTGGCATGGCATAGCAGGGGGGCTGGACGGTAGAAGCGACGCACTAGCGAAGCCCCGGTGCTGCGCCATACTGGGGCGCACGCTTGGCGCTTGGTACTGGATGCAGTGGCACGGAACAAGCTGGGCTCAGGTGCCATTGTTGGGGACGATTAGCGCCTTGTTCTGTAGGGCTGGGCGTTGTTGCGTACGGTAATGATATAGCGCTGCACCGTTTTAGATGTGCATTGGTGGATGTCAGCACTCCAAGGAAGAGTGCTCTTTGCATGGCGCCGTTGCCGTGAAATGAGTTTTGATAAGGTGTACGTCGGGGCCTTACCTGAGGTCCCGAAGGCACTGCAGGCTCAAGGTAACGACCGGTGGGCGGCAGCATAATTATTGCATGGGATAGTTGCTTGGTTGGAGTGATGGTAATGATAGCTGCATTTGTGATGCTGCCCATACGTGTTTCCAGTGTGCGATTACTGTGAGCGCACACAGTGTCCATGTGCTGCGAGGGTTCAGGCGGTCTGGGCTTGTCACTTGTGGGCGTGTGTGCTTCGCCTAGGCAGCAGCAGGCGGCCAGCTGCTTTCGGCCAGTGCTGCTTGCATGGAAGCGCCGTACAGCCGTGGTGTGGTTTGATGCATTGGAGGCCTGCGTACATCTGTACATCATGTCATCACAATGCGTCCATGTCGGTACGTTACCGGTACTTGTGCACCATGGAAGGACCAACAGGTTGTCTCTGCGCGCCTGTGATTGCATACACGTGCAGCTACCGTATGTTGGTGAACGCACCACGTGAAGACGTTTGGTCGCTGGTTGGGGTCGGCACGAGTAGCACCCGGGTGGGTAGCACTGCCCCCTTCGGTCCCAACTGTGCACCATGGAGCCCATAGTACTTAAAATCGGGGCACCTGATAACCTAAGTACGGCACAAGTGCTTTCGCGTTATAGATGTCCCCTGGCATCAATCCTTTTGCTGGTGCTGGCTGGTGTCGGGCATGCACGCCTGCCTTGTGAGCAGCGCTTCAAAATTCACCGCATTGGCCACATTCCCCAATCCCCAAAGATTCCCTTTCTGAGCGCGTCTCCTCCAGCGCTTAGATAGCACCACAGCCGCTACTTACGCAGACACATGCAGGGGTCGGGGGCAGTCGGGAGTCCTACGGGCCAGCAGTTGTGTGTACTTACAGCAAGGCAGGGTCGCCTTGTCATCAGGAAAGGTGCCACACAAGGGCGGTTGAGCAAGGTACAGCCGCCCTATTGTAGGGTACCACCAAACCTCATCAGGAACGGTGCCACACATGAGCGTTTGAGGAAAGCAGGGCCGCCAGGGTGCGATTAAAAATCGTGAATGTAAAAAACATATCAGAGCCAGGTTTCGATCCTGGGACCTGTGGGTTATGAGCCCACCACGCTTCCGCTGCGCTACTCTGATGTTGCTCCGAAACCCCCGGATGACATCTGCCAGCCATTATACATATATAACCTATATTTTTAAGCATAACTAGGACGCAAAAATTCCCGTTCGGCCCCTCCAGCCTACAGCAACGCTCTGACGTTGTCGACACAGCCCCAGCCCCAGCTTTCAGCTGAATATCTTAGCACTTTCAGCTAAATATCTCAGCGACACAGCATCAGCAACACCCATCACAGCCACTAACCTGCCGCTCACTTGCTTTGCCTCGCCATACCCTCCTTGGTCCCCCTGCTGCTCCCCTCTCTCCCCCGCCGCACGGTGCTGCCTGGAGCCCACCCGAAGCAGCCTGCTCCCAGGGAGGCCGCCATAAGAGCCCTACCGGGGCCCTGATACGGGCCCCAACCCACCACAACCGTGTCCCCGTCCAGCACAGTCACTGCCAGCGGTCATGCCGCGCAACATGCGGCGCGTGTATGTGCACTGACCCCGGCGGCCGCTGCAGCCACCAGCGTTGCTGTACACATTCGTACGCACGAGGCATCGCCTCCCACGTCGACCGCAAGGTGCACGGGACGCCCCTTGCCGGCCCCCGAACGAACCTCCCCGTCTCTGCTGCCCGCCCCTCCCCCCCCCCCGCTAGCCTGCCACCATAGCAACTGCGGGGCAGCGGCAGACAGCTGTGCCGCCATAGATGGGCGCAGGCCCCGTCAATGCGCTGCCTGGCCGCCTGCTCCTCTTCCCGCCGCAACGCTTGCCTGCCGCCAGAGCGACTGCGCAGCGGCGGGTGGCGGCGCCGCCATAGATGGGCGCCACTCCCGTCAATGCGCTGCCCAGCCTGCCAGCTCCTGCTGTTATGGCTGCCGGCTGTGCCACGGCGTGCACGATGGACAGCCCGCACGTCCGCTTACTTGCGCATGCGGGCCAGGCCAAACTGAAGCAACTTGAACGTGGCCGCCCTGTCCACGTGTGTGCCGTTGGGGCGGCGCTGCAAGGTGGGAGGAGCAGGACCTTAGGCTCGACACAACGTGCGGGCGTGATGTGCCATGTGCCGTACCCGCTGCCACTTCAAAGGTTATCATAGAGGCGTGCGTACGGCGGTGGTATGGTGGCTGTGGTAATGAACTAATAATGGTGCTGCCTGCTGCTGGCACGGGCGGGAAGGTGATTGCCGACATGGTGCGCCTGGAGTCTAGTCTGCCGCAAGTCCCGCAGAACCGGGGCTGCTGGGCTGGTGGGACGGGTGGCCAGGAGGCGCAGGGGGGACCTCCGTCGGTCCATGGGGCTGGTGCGTGGCGCTCGCGGTCCTGCCACTGGCCGCAAGGGCCCACAGGAGCCTGTGGGACTAGGGCCGACGGCGGGGGTGGGGGCGTGCGGCCGGGGACAGCATCGGTGAAGGGGAGGCTGCAGGGCCCTGGGTGAAGGTGCCCCTGCCTAGAGCTTGCGCGGGAGTAGACTCTGCCACGGTGGAATGGTCGTGGATGGAGGACAGTGTGCCGGCAGCTGCGGGCTAAGGGCCCGGGTGCAGCAGCGGCGGGAGTGGCAGCTGTGCCGCCTTATTTGGGGCTGGGCGTGACAGCAATTGGTGCGGGCCCCTCGGGTCTGGATGTAGCTAGCATCCCCACGGTGATGCGCCCACAAGCAAGGTGGTGGCAGCTCTGCGGGAGGCGACAAAGTGCACTGCCGCCGCCTCCCACGGCGAACATGGGGACGTCACCTGACGTATGTCGACTGGCGGTCGTGATACTGTCCTACCTCCCCGCCCGCCTCAAGCAGCGGCTCTGATCCTAGCCCTGCATGGGGCCCGCAACTCCTGCTGGCGACCGCCCGAAACAGCTGCCGTTGGCACAGCCATGCTGCCAGCATCGAGCGTACACGCACCGCACGAGGGCGCTGACACCTGCGCCTCCCCTGCTGCCCTGTTGCCTGCCGCCAGCCCACTGCTGCTGGAGGCATCGTGGCCCGATCCTGTGCGACAAAGGTACTATTGTAAAGGGTGGCTCACAACGCACTATGGCAGAAAACCTCAGCAACCTGCTGTGCATAGCGGAGGCCTTTCAAGTTTAGGAAGCGGTCCTAGACGAGAATGTTTGGTCGATAATATTAGCTGCAGCAGAAAGCATGTGGCGTATGACTTGCCAATAAGATACTTGCTACGCGTTGATGCTGTTGGCCTAGTCACCGTCGTACGCAAGCATCGGGGCCAGGTTCGCAAACCCGACGGTCGCCCGGCACTGCGTGCTATGCCGCTATATCCACAGATAGTACATCACACAAGTGTTTTAAACCATCCGACAGCACGCAGGCCATGGCAAAGAGCCGTCCCATGTCCGCACAATGTGCGCCAGGGGCCGGCGGAATAGCACAAGGTGCCAGTGGAGCCAGCTCCATAGCGAGTAATAAGGATCATACTGAACAGCAAAGATTGAGTTGTGCCTTGGTGCGTCGTGCGAGGTGCCGTTCTCAAAGGGCTGGGTCGTGCTGCTGGCTTCGTTCCCTAGGTCACACGTGTGTACCGGTAACCAACGCAACCACGAAAGTTGACCTTCGCATCGCATCAAAACCCACGCTCCAAACTCCTCGTACGCCTAGATGCAGTAGATATTACCCCATATGCCAAGTTTGAGCCCCAGGTTTTGATGCGAACAGCATGACACTGCCTGCCGAATGTCCATTGCCTCAGAAGACTCTTTCTTTTTCTGTGGAAAGGTTTACAGGTGAAGAGACGGGAGAGGACAGGCCAGCGGGACCTCAAAGCCCGACCAGCACAGGCAAGCACCAACACCACAAAACGTCCAAAACCAGCGCATCCCGGACTGCAAAAAGGGAACACCTAGAGAAGGAGAGGACCTGAAACCAAAACACCACAGAACAGGGGGAAGAGAACAAGCCCTAAGACACCAAGGGCAAGGGGAGTCCAAAGAAAAAAGAAAGACAAGGGATCAGGGAAAGGGCAACGGAACGACAAAAGCCCCCCAACCCCCAACCCACCCTCCCGACCACGCCGAAGGCACCAACAGAACCCCAGCGGGCAGGCGCCGAGACAGGCGCCCACGACAGACACGCAGACGGGCCACCCGAGAAGGCCACAAAGCCAGCAGCCCACCAGGCTCCAGCAGCCCCACAGACCAGCAACTAACACGACCCCGCCTCCCAACCGCAACAGCGACCCCACCCCGTGCCCAGGAGGAGCACCCCGACGCAGGACAGACAGCCGGCCAACAGTGTTCCGGTCTTCAGAATTATTATAATTTTTGCGGCCGTTTCGGCCGCGGTTTAGAATTATTTTCTGAAGGATTTAGGATTTCCTTAATCATTGCCGTGGAAATTCTGAGCAGTACCATCAGAATTCTGGGGAATGAAGGCGAAAATTATTATCAGGTCAGCCCCTCACATGACACCAGGTAGACCCTAACTGTGCCGGAGGCCGCAATATATGCCCCCCCTCCGGCAGAACGCTAGCCGGCATGTAGGCAGCAGCGCACGCGCGAGCGCTGGGTAGCCGGGTAGGGTTCCCCAAGTGGGTGTGCAACTAGGAAGTAGGGCTGGCATCCGCTTGAGTTGCCAGACGCCAACAATGATGCCCGCTGAGGGTCGCACCGTACCCCGTAGAGAATGGAAAGGGGTGGTACAGGACGCCTGATGGTACCGTTTTTGCTGTTGGCCTGATACCGGATATGGCATCGAACGCAACGCTGCCTCCGTCCGAAGATAGAATGCAGTGCTCCTGCTATTTGAATGTTCCGCAGTCATTGGGGGGTCTGGAGGGCTTGCCCCCAGGAAAAAAATTGGAATCATAATTTTTCAGGCCGAAATTATGAGCAGTACTATCAGAATTTTGACTCAAAAGGCCGGAAGTTATGAGCGCTCAGAATTTTCCGCCAAATAAGACCGGGACACTGCCGGCCAAACCGCCCGACCAGCACAAAACCGACCCCCCAGACACGCCACCCAGCACGCAGGTACACTGGCGATAGAAGCCAAAATAAACCACCCGCGACCCTCAGCCCGCACCCCCCTCCCGGAATGACGTGCACATTCACCACACAGGTTTACCCAAGCCAGAGCCTGTTTTTCAATAGCCTTGCTATGCCACCGTGTTATGCAGAGCTGAAGGCAATGGCGAACTTACAAGCGCTGGAGCCGTTAGGAGACGTCATTGAACCAGCAGCGGGTGCGGAGGGACCATGGTACCGATGGTAGGTCTAGTCCCCGGAGGCAGTTCCTTCAGTCCTGATGTGAAGGGCGCTACATACCTTTGTTGTCTACCTGCAAAACCTGATGGTCGCCCCTGTAATGTGGCAACAACAGCTGTTGTGGTGGAGGCAAGAGCGCAAGGGGAGGTGGCAGAAGCAGCACTGGCGGTGGCAAAGGCGAGCGAGGCGGAGGCAAGGGCGCGGCTGGCGCAAAAGCGGATAGGTTGGGAGGCGCGGAAAGCGCAGTCGGAGTTAGATTTGTTGGAGCTGCGGTTGCAGGCCACCCAAGCCGCCCAACGTGAGTAGCTGCGTTGCGCCGCATGGGCGTCTGTGCCCCTGCTGGCAGATCTAGCAGTGTTGACATGTACGGTTGGTGCTCTATCGAGTCCGCCAGACTGCATGTGTGTTCACACCGCAGCCCTGACTGCTTCCTGATCATGGTGCTTGCTCCTTGCTGGCTGACTTGCTGGCACAAACTGCAGCCAAGGCGCGCAAGGAGGAGACTGCTCGAGAACAGCAAGGTGACGTACGACAGGCCCCATCCCCCATGAGGGCGCACGTACCGGTACACACATGTCCCTTTGCATATATATATAGGACATGCTTGTGTGCTGTCAGGCGTGAGCTTTCTTTGCAGCAGTGCCTTCTCTCAGTCATTGCTTGCTCCTTCGTGTGTGTAAACCCCCGCCTGCGTGTGCAGACCGCCCAACAATGAGGGACGAGGACATCGGGCCAGCATTCATGCACAAGCTGCTGGCTGATGCCCTGCACTGGCTGGGCGTCAAAGTCAAGACCTCGTGAATCCTGGCAGTCAGTGTCCCGGTCTTATTTGGCGGAAAATTCTGAGCGCTCATAATTTTCGGCCTTTTGAGTCAAAAATCTGATAGTACTGCTCATAATTTTGGCCTGAGGAATTATGATTCCATTTTTTTCCTGGGGGGCAAGCCCCCCAGACCCCCAAATGACTGCGGAACATTCAAATAGCAGGAGCACTGCACTCTATCTTCGCACGGAGGCAGCGTTGCGTTCGATGCCGTATCCGGTATCAGGTCAACAGCAAAAACGGTACCATCAGTCGTCCTGCACCACCCCTTGCCATCCACTACCGGATACGGTGCGACCCTCAGCGGGCATGGCGATAGTTTTGTGGCGATATGGGCACTTGAGAAGCTATTTTCTTGTCCGAAAACTAGATATAATACAATGTGCATTCTGGCGGGCACCGGGAGTACCTCTTGTCCTACGTGATCGGCGTGCCGAGGTGCTTTTAGGCAGGCCCAGGGCAGGCCCCCATGCGGAACAACACGTGCTCTCAGGTCTCAGCCCAGGGCATGGGCCTGTATACCAGCGTGCGGGCTAAAGGCCGAAGCATTCCCTTGCTGATTGAACTCTATTTGTTCTGTTGTAAGGAACTGCCGGGTGCCGGCTTGGGTTGCTGGCCCGGGCAGTTCTTGGGTAGTTGCAAATAAAGCCCACCAGCGAAATGCAGGTGCGGTACAGTTAGGGTCTACTTGGGGCAATGGGAGGGGCTGACCTGCTAATAATTTTCGCCTTCATTCCCCAGAATTCTGATGGTACTGCTCAGAATTTCCACGGCAATGATTAAGGGAAATTCTAAATCCTTCAGAATTCCTGGCCAAAAAATTCTAATTCGCGGCCGAAACGACCGCAAAAATTATAATAATTCTGAAGATCGGAACACTGCTGGCAGTCTGCGCTGCACTGACATCCGTACGTGATGCTAGCCTGATATACATCTACCGTACTATATATACCAGCAGTCATCACTGCCTGCCCATGCATGCTGGCAGCTGGGGGCCCGGGGGGTACCGGTACGCGTAAAACGCGAGAAACCGGGGGGGCCCGGGGGGGCATGCTTGCCTTCTTCCAGGCCGCTACCAGTCACAGCCTGCCCGTATGCGCACGCAGCTGCTGGAGGGCTGCTGGGCAGCGCTCGTGGGCTGTCCTTGCTGGCACCGTGGGTGCTGCCCAGCTGGGGCATGCAGCTAGACCTCTGGCCACGCAGGCATGTGGTAACGCCTGTGTTGGCAAGCATACCGTATTGTGCGTACGTGTTGACTGGTTTGGCTTCACGGTTGGGAGTATTTGTGCTGTAGATAGGTTGTGGGCACGCAGTGGTGTTTGGGTACATTTACCCGTTGTTATTACAGGCCGTGTTGACTTCGGTAGGCGCAGCAAGTGAAAAGTACTTGCATGCTGCAATCAACAGCTTGCCTGGGGTTGATGTTTAGGCGGCACCACCTATCCAGAGTGGACGTGGATGGGGCTTTCCATGGTGCTCCGTCTTTTTTGGTGACGCAGCCTGTGTATCCGTCCCCTGCTGTGTGTCTTTCGGTTGCATCGTTGGCATGTGTGCATCCGTCCTGAACGCCACCCACCGGTTGTCAATGGCACCGGACCTGTGTTGCGGCGTGTGGAGCCACGGCAGCTATAAGCCGAAGCTGAGGCAAAACTTCAACATTGCAAGGAGCACATGCATCAGCGTGTAACAGTCTAGGCATGCCTCTCCCTCTCTCCGCAGCTAGCGTGTGCTACTGGACATCATGGCCCACACACCCGACACGTGTCCTCCAGGTCTTATCACAGGCACCAGAGCGCCAGCAGCACTATGAGCACAGGTGCGGCTGCCATGTGCCAAGTGTCAACAACAACGCCGCGCCAAACCGACACCGTTACCGGTATTAAAACACCTCTTGCCCTGGTGCTCGTCCATCGCATCCTCCTCCTATGGGCAAAAGCGCGCGTGTGTCTAGACCTGGGCTCTTTGTGCGAGCAGGCGGTAGTTGGGCGTGACAGCGCCAGGAGTGGACTACTTGGCACATTTGAAGCCAACTCACGCAAACACGGCCCCGAATGCAGCACCATGTGTGCCGCTGTGTTGCTGGTTCTGTTGTGTCTCCCGCAGCCAGTGCCCCAGTGGTACAAACAGGAACCTGGCTGTGCTAGACAGCCTGGACCCGACTGCATGGACAAAGCAGCTGTGCAGCGCTTAGTCACCAAATGGAAAGCCACGCACCTCCACGAACCGCATTACCGGGAGCTGTGTACAAGCCCAGTCAGACCCTGCATGCTGCCCCGCACCCAGCTCTGCGCTCCCAGCTCTGCGCTTGATCCTGAGGCATCCCCTGCCACCACAAGCCCCGTGTGTTCAATACAGGAGCAGCAAAAATGCCCTGTGCAAAAGGCTCAGGCGGCATACATCCCCCGTGCTGCCATCCGCGCATTGCCACGTGCCGTGCCCTGCGCCACCTCCTCCTCTGCACCGTGGCTACCCGGACCACCCGGACCACCGAGCCATGCCCCGTCCTTCAGCTGGTTCCGACGTCTCCTACTGCCTCCTGCCACCGTTTCCCTCAGCTCAGAGCGCCGCACTTCCCCCTGCCCTCCTACCCCCCTCAGCTTCAGCTGGGCACCAGGCGCGACAGCAGCGTGTACGTCCCCCCCGCAACCAGCAGCACACCGCTGGCGGGCGTAACCCACGCGCTGTACTGCCGCAGCGCCAGCAGCTGCTTCACGGCGCCCTGCAAGGCGGCAGCATGGTGCAGCATGGGGCAGCACGTGTCGGGGTACGGTATCGGGTTGACTTTATCAGTCAGATGGTAACCCGCACGTACCTGGGCAGCTGCTGTGCGTGTCCCACCCCATACATCTCCCACACCTCCGCAACATCACGTACAGCCCCGCGGCACCCCGTCTCCACACCGATGGATGTCAATCCCTTCAATATGCGCCTGCCGCTCACCCCTTCCCCGTTGCTCTTTGCCCCTGGCCGGCCCCGCAACCCCCAACCCCACCCCATCCCCGACCAGCACACCCCTGTCGCAGGCGCCGCATCAGCCGTGGCCCCACACCGCCACACCTCAGCAGCAGTGTGCACCGGTACAGCCGTACCCCCTCTTCCCCGTCCTTCGCCGCCCCGCCCTTTCCTCATACTCGCTGATGCCACCAGCAGCAGCAGCGGCCCCATCCCCACCCTACTGCCCCAGCCACCACTCCCATCCCCCATTCAACGCTTACCGTGGCTGATGCCGCCGGCAGCAACAGCCCCAAGCACGTACCATTACCGCCCCAGCCACCACCCCACCCCCCACCCAAAACTCACCGTGGCCGATGCCGCCAGCAGCAGCGGACCCACGTAGCCACACGTGTATGCCAGCAGCAGCGAGCCGCCCTGCAGCGGGTCACGTGTCTGTGACACGTAGGCCAGCAGGGTGGCCAGCACGGGCGTGCTGCGGGGTAGGCGAGGGGGTGGGGATGAGGAAGGACGGGGTTTGCGGTTAGAAAGGGAGGGTGGGAACGGCATGGTAGTGTGTTATGGCGGAGAAGGGGTGAGTAAGCAGGGCACGGACGGGGTTACGACAGGGGCGAGGGGTGCCGCGTGTCCGGTGCCACGAAAGGCAGCAGGGTGGCCAGGACGGGCGTGCTGCGGGGGAGCAAGGGGTAGGGGAGAGGGTTGGCGATGCAAATTATCCGTAGGACGTGGCATAACCGTTTGGGACATGCGTCTATTCCGTACGGCCAACCTCACGCGCATTCCGGTCAGTCCTGGTTACACCCACGATCCACCAGCTGCGCTTTTCTCCTGGCGCTTTGTCTCGCACCGCACAACCAACCTGACGTCCCACACCCCTCCGGCCCAGCGGCAGCCAACTTACTTCACCCCGGCGGCACTGTTTTGACACACAGTACGGCAAGGTTTGCTGAACGTGGATGCTGCGTTGCCGCCCTGCACGCGGTTGCCGCTGCGACCCTGGAGCCTGGACTCCCAGCTGCCCGGCAACGCGAGGACTGCGCATCCCAGATCCCACACCCAGTCCTCCCTCGTTCCGCGTCCCACACCCAACGCCCCACGTCCCACACCCACGTTTCCACGCCCCACGTCTCATGTCGCTGGACTAGCATACCACCACACCACACCCTCCACTCCCCGCCCCCCTCAGCCCCTGCACCCCCACCTGCACGGCGACGCCGCCAGCGCAAAGGTGGCCCCCGCCAGGTAGGCCTGGGGCGCAACAGCAGCAGCGGCAGCAACAGCAGCAGCACCTGAGTAAGCGTTCCTCAGGGGACGTTGCGCAGCAACAGCAGCAACAGCGACAGCGGCAGCAAGCATGCATCACCTCCCTTCACCAGCACCACCACCACCACCACCTCCATCGGTACCTCCGTGCTCTACCCGCCTCCGCACCGCCCTGGACCCCGCCCAGCGGCACCCCCTGTGCGGTTCCCACACGTCCCACCTGCGGCATCCCGCTCCCAACAGCCCCCAATCCCCACCAAAACACACTCCTGACCCCAGGAAAACCCAGAACACCCTCAGAGTAGCCCGTCCCCATCAACACCCGCTACTCCCTCATGCCTCCCACTGCCCCTCACGTTTCACGGGGACCCACATCCCCTCAACCCTCACCGCCATGCATTGCCGCGGCAACGGCACGAGCCACACACCTGGCCCCGCCCCACCCCACCCCCGCCGCTCTGCGGTTACACCCACCCACCCACCCACCCCGGCCACCCCCCCTCCCCAGCACCACCCAGCTGCGTGGCCAGCGGCAGCGACAGGCGACCGGTGCCCTTGCCCCCACTCCACTCCACTCTCGCTCCATACAGCCCACCCTGCCCCTAATTAGTCTATCGTTCAAATCCCTGTGACGCCAAAACCACCCAACCCCCTACCCCCGCCTGCATGGCAGGCAGCAGCAGCGCACGTTACACCTAACCGGCCAACCCCATCCGATACCCGCCCACCCCACCCTCCAGGCCCACCTGCGCGGCCGGCGGCAGTGGCACCCGGCGCACGTCCACATCCAGGGAAGGCAGCTGCAGCGGTAGCACCTGCCGGGCGTGCGTTGACAGAGGTAGCATCAGGGGTGCATGGCGGTTGCGCCAATAGCCGGGTTCTCTGGCAAGAGCTTGACGGCATCCATCAAGCGTGATGCGTGCAATTTGGGACAAGGGCCTTGGTTGGCTGGCGGCAGCTAGTGCCTCCCACGTCTCCGCCATGCCCTCGCACGGTGCTGCACAGCTCTCTGCACCCCAACCCAGCCCCACCCCCGGCCTATCACACCGCAGCGTCACAACGTGAACCGCATGCAGGCTGTGCACCTGCCAGGCTTGGCCCCACCCATACGCGCCACGCCGGCTGCCCCCACCGCCCCGCACCCACCTGCACGCCCTGTCCCTTCCCCACCCGCCGCACAAGGCCTCATCCCGACCCGTCCATGCCCAGCTGCCAAACCCCGGCTACCACGACCATCGAAACGGCCATTGCCACGTCGGCCAGGATGCGAATTTCAGCCCCTCTGCCTTCCAAACCGCACCCGCAGGCGACGTCCCAGGGGACCGGGGACGCCGCTCAGGCACCGTCGGTCACCCCGCACTGCCCAACCGCCGCACCGAGCACCACGCACAAGGCATGCCGGCAACACGTGCCATGGCTATCCCCGCAGCTGAGAGAGGCGTACCCCGACTATTTCGACCCTGATGAGCACGTTGGTCAAGGTCCCAGGCCCAGGAAGTTGTGGGAACCGCGTCAAACCGCCGACCGCAACTCACCCCGCACGTCCCCAACCGCTCGCATGCATGCCGAACGAACATCAGCTTCGCCGCTCCAACGCTCACCCTCATCAACACGTCACAAGTTGCGTAACCCACAGGGTGCGTAACTCGCAAACACATACCGCTGCCCTGTGCTCTCATCACCAGGCCCCACCCCCATGCTCACACCCGTTAACCCACTCACCAGCAATTTGAGCCCAATGATGCGCCAGCCCCATGAGGCGCCCACCCCCTGCCATACAGCGCCCCCCCAGGACCCTTCCCCGCCAAAACCACCGCCCTCCCGCCCCCCATGCACACCCCATGTCACGCACCTCCAGCAGGTTGAGCCTCATGACCACCACCACGACCCCCACCGCCAGCGGCAGGCCGGCCCCTAGCCCAGGTCCACATACACACCTTACCCATTAACACACACCTCACTAACCCACCTCCAGCAGGTTGAGTCCCATGACCACCGCCACCGCCCCCACCGCCAGTGGCAGGCCGTCGCCCAGCCCCGCCCCGTACGCCCGCCCCAGCAGCGAGGACGCCACGCCCAGGGCCGCGAGGGTTGTGGCCAGGCCGAAGGAGAAGGACAGGGCCTGGATGAAGGGGGGGCGAGGGGGGGCCACGATGAGGCCACATTCTTTACTCTTGCTGTCAAAGTTGATAAAATGATAGTAGTGATTGGTTTCGGTAAGCGAGGAGGCGACACGTAGGGGCAGTAGGGTGGTGGCCAGTCCGACTGAGGGGGAAAACGCCTGCAGGGGGGTAGCGGGGGGCTGGGGGTACGCACGCAAGGCGAAATGCCCTGGTAGACTGGTACGGATACGCGCATGGAGCCCACCCTGGGGGCGAACGTTCATCAGCCATGAAACCCCTCCCTTCCCCTCCCCCCATATCTCTGACCCACCTGCACCGTCATGTTGGGCTGCTCCGGCCCCCCGTTGTTGGCCGCGCTGTAACCCCCGATGTAGCCGATGGTGAGCGGCAGCACACTGAGCGTGCAGGGAGACAGGGAGGTGGCCAGGCCCGCACCCAGCACGACGAGGTAGGAGAGGGGCGTGATGCCTGGGGGAGGGCGCGTAGGGTACGCGTGAAGCGCGAGGAAACCGTGTGAGGCGTCAGGAGAGCACGTAAACGTCGGGCGCGTGGGCTGCAGGGGAGTAAAAGCAGTTTCTTTTCGTAAACGGGTGCAGGTGCAAAGGATTTAGGGGAAGCAGGGGAAGCAAAGGAAGCCGGGGGGGCGGGCGTCAAGGATAGCGGGGCAAGGGGTGACCGGGGCACGCACGCCAACCCGAGCCGTGGTTGCAACATAACCCCGGTGCGCAGCTTCGGCAGAATGTTCATTATTCTATCTATCTATACAAGGCTGTATGCAGTGCTACCCAATTCCCTAATCCCGATGCCGCTTATCTCTCCGCACCTGATGCGACCTGGCTGTTCACAAGCGCGTCCGCCTGCTGCCCGACGGCCAAAAGCCCCGATAGTATCCCATCTGACTGATCTGCAAGTTGCAGTAGTTCTGTCGCCTGCAGCGCACCAATCGAGCGGTTTGCTGTGCTGGCTTCCGAAATGCCTGGCTCCAACAGCTTTGCACGGGGTACAAACTCACGACGCCGTCTGGTATCGCCTGTAGCTTGACATGGTGCTTGTACTGCCTAAATATGCGTGTTTGCTGGCGGATATGCGCGCTTCGCAGTGGGCATGGTCGCGTTGTCAGGCCGCGAGCCTGGCCCATAAACGCTTTGGTTGTAAGGGCAGCCATCTTCAGCGTAGGTAGCTAAGGCACAACCTGCTATCACATCATAGTGGAGAGTGCTCCTGTGTATTGCACCTGGGTACGACCAACTTTCGCCCCCACACGCCCCATGCCCCATACGCCAAGCTTCGTATTCAAATGCCCGGCTGAGCGTACAGCATGCAGCCACTGATTCCCTCCCCTGATACCTTAAAAGGGCACATGTATGCAGGTATGGGCCGCAACTGTAGCCACCAGGGGACGTGGCGCCACGTCCATCCGTGCCCCAGCCAACACTGTGAACACTTCTCCTCGATGCAGGTATGCATCGCATTTTACTCGAGTGTGCATGCAACCGTCTGTCCCGCGTGGGCCGGGGGGCCACCCGACACAGCTGGTATATTCAACTTCAGCTTCAGTTCAGTCCTCGCTTCTCAGCACCCAGCCGCGGCCTGCCTCGATGCCTGTCACTAGTCACTAGAATACCTACCTGCCGCTTGCTTGTAACTAGTACTTGTTCTGAAATATGCCAACTGTGACCCCGCAACTGCATTCGTACACTGTGAAGAGAACCGCACCCACCAGGTCCTTACACCTGGCAGATGCCATGCGGCCTACGTAACCAGCAACCCAGCTCCTTCCAAAGCATGGCAGGCCAGCGCACCCCTGCCAACCTCTCAATGACGGGTCGACGCAGCGGAGAGCCCCCCCATTTGCCCATGTGGCCCCAAGCACCCAGGCCGGACAGACTCACAGGCATCACAAAGCACCGCCAAGTACCGGCACGGCCGCCCGGCCAGCCGCCTCTCTTACCCACTGCAGCTGCTGCGTCCCACATGCACTCAGCCGCCCCCGACACCACAACCTACTGTACTGGCCGGTCTGAACGAAAGCCGTCCCGTGCCACAACGGACTGGATGCTGCTCCACGCCTGCGTGCTGCACAAGGCGGCTGCGCACCGAGCCCGGCCACCCACGTACGTACCCTTGCTGCACAAGGCGGCTACGCACCGACCCGACATGTAACTGGCATGTCGCGTCGCTTCAGGAAGCGCGAGAACAGCGTGGTTTCGGGGCGGTAGAGTGAGAGTGTGACCAAAATATGCCACGGAGCATATAAGGGCGGGGGCAATAATAATAATAACGCGGGAGGCGAGGCACCTCCGCGTGAGTTAAGGAGGAGGGGTGTGTTGCATCCGGGACGCGCCCAGGTGGCCCCCATACACCGTAGGGGGGTGGAGTCAGGTGGATTGCCTGACAGCCCACCCCAGAAGGAAATAGAAAGGGGTCCCCTAAGGAGGAGGCTCACCAGGGCGTTCCTGGCGGTTCGGGGTCATGTTGCGTTCAAGCTCTCGCCGGCAGCAGATGATGCTGTGGGCGCTGACGGCGTGCCGGTGGAGTGTGTTGCAACACCTGTCGGTTTGGGCCGGTCTGGCCCCGTGTGCTGACAGCAGGGTGCGCAGGTCCTTCCGTATGGTTCCTCCCACTCCTAAGGATACGGCTTCCTGTGTGGAGTATTTAACTTGCCAACCCGCTTTCCGGAGGTACCCAGCCAGGGCAGTGTGTTGGGATGTCTTGAGTACCAGTTTCCGCTCGTGCATGATGTCATGGCAGTATCCCACCTCAATCAGGTGCACTGTGTGCTGGGAGCGGTCAGCTGCGTTGTTGGGTAGCCTCCTCTGCCGCCGGGCATCGTTAAGGCTTATCGTGGGGATGAGGAGCAGGTCTGGCCGGAGTCACTTCAAGTCGTCGCCCGAGACGATGTTGCTGGGGATGAGCCACCTAGGCACTCGGGTGCCGTTTGCCGCACAGGCGTCCATCACCATGAAACAGCCGCCCTTCGCGCCTTGAGACAGAGTCTTTGTAATGCATCTCACGGCCTTGTTGTGCCTGTCTATGTAGAGGGACTTCATGCGCGGGTGCTGGCACCCCCCGAGTAAGTGCCCCGTGCCGTCCTCTTCTCGGCATGCGTGCTGGGCAGCGCCCGTCGCTGATGGAGTTTGTCACACCCAACTAAACCCCAGACGCGATGAGCGTTAAGACACGAAAATTTTTTCGGCTTTTGGCGCGTCACCACGAGCTGTAGGGCTGCACAGGATCGTAGGACTGGGCTGCTGCGGCACCCACGTGCCTGTGTGACGACAGACGCACGTGGGCTGGACGGTTTCCCAACGTTACCTTCACGCCCAAACCACCTGGGCCCTAGCACACGGACGGCTGCGCCTGCTGCGGAAGGGACAGGGCACCGGACGTATCAGAGCTGGTCGGAGTAGACCAGGACGGAGTCCTCAGAGTATTGCGCTTTGCGGAAGCGTAGTGGGATAGCGGAAGCGTATCAGAGCAGAGGGATACCGGTACGGTAGCCCTTGCGTTGGAACCAGAGCAATGGCAGAGCTGCTGTTGAGCTGTGCCGATAGAGAACGGCGTGCTGCTGAGACGTGTCGTACTCAGATATAGCCGTAATAAACCATAAACAGGAACAGGAAGGCTTGGACTACCTGCGGGGAGGGCTCGGGGGAAGAGGGAGGGGCGCACAGGTTAGTAAGCAAGGACCTGTCCTACTGATGCTGCCGCGCTGCTGCAAGGGCAAGCTGCAAGCAGGGAACCAGAGCCTGAGATTGTACCAAGTGATCAGCTGATACCAGAGGCCTTTGCTGCTAGTGCGAATGCTGTGTGCCAAGTAAGCTGCGGTCTTTTGGTTGCCAGAGGGACACCTCCTGCTCCTAGGCTGCTCAGTGGGTGTGCGTCACTCAGAACAGAACACGTGCAAGGCTGCGCAAGGCAATAAGTGCTCCGTCCCCTAAGCTGTCAATCCGGCTGCTTGTCGTGCACTCCAGGCGTACCCTACGCAGACACTTGCTGACCTCGCTGCTGGGGAATTAGCTGCAGGCAGGCTGCTCCTGAGTCCTTGACCTGGCTTAGGCGTTACCCTCGTGGCACGGGCGGTAGCTGGCAGTTGACAGAGGCACCTTGAAGCTTGGGCGAGTCACAATAATCCTGCACGCACCTACAAAGTATGTTACTGTTACCTCCTCGTCCGCGCTTGCACCAGACTGCGCCTCGCGTGTCCTTGGACCTCACCGGCCCTTGCGCTACGACAGCACGACTGCTTTTGGCTTGGTATAACAGACTGTATCAAGGTAAAGGATCTCAACAGCCAGCGACGTAAGGTCGACTGGGACTCGCGCTAGCCAAGCAGTGACTAAGAGTAGTACTGCTGCTGCGACGGAACGTGAGACCAAAGATTGATCAACTGTATCAAATGTGGGTAGCCTGATGGAATAGTAGTTGTTGGTAATGGCTGCTCGCTACCTGCTTACTCACGCGGATTGCACGCGTTAAATACTTGAACACGGGGCTCTTCGGGAAGCCTCCCGGAGCCAATAGGCACCTTCAAACACCTACGTGCAATAGCTACTGATATCATCCAATTACTCGCAACTCCTGCAGCTCCATAGGCAGCTCGGAGAAGCCGAGAACCTTCGCGCGCATACCGTCGCAAGCGCAAACCACTCACGCTTATCACGCAATCACACGCTTGATATCTTGATATCGAACTTGTACTGAAGTCCAGCTGTAGGATCTTGGTCTTGGCGTAGAAACACGGCTCCTCGGCTCCTCGGCACCGAAACCATGCCACATGGCGGTCTTCACGTTGATCACGTAGTCACACCAGCTTCGAACGGTACTTCTTGTCGTGTAGAATACATACAAGTCATCATGACGAGTTAGGCCGCGACAAGTTCCATCCCTTCCGGCCAAGGACAAGCGGTTTCTTGCACCTGCGAGCTATCTTGGCATTCCAGAGGGCTTTGATGGCGTTCAGGGTGGCTTTCCACGGCAGGCAGTCATCTGTATGTGCGTAGTCGGTGGCTGCTTTTGGGGCAGAGGAGGGGGACGGTTTGTTCCCAGCCGTCCGTGTACAGGGTGCGATTCGCATAACCGTGTTTGTGTGTGGGGCATGACGGCACGTTGGATGCCGACGTTGATGTCGGGCACGGAGTATGACTCCGGCTCGACCTGCTCGAGCCAGTACAGTCGGGAGTACGGGTTGCTGCTGGCAGTTTCCGTTGCCCAGTGACCGTTAGTTGTCGGGTGCAGCTGTGTCGCAAACGTGGCGAAACAATGTCCCGCCGCGGCAGTTTTGCGTTCCAAGCGCGCGCAATATCCAACAGGACCAAAGACTCCATAGGCGTTCCGCGTCAAGATCAGTTCTTCCATGAGCTCGGAACCGACTTAGCCCATGTAAGGCCTTCCGACATCAACTCGCGCGTCTTGGCGGTGGCCGGCGAAAACACCTATCACTTCGAGATGAACCAATTTGCCGAAGGAATCACCAATGGCGTCCGTGGTTTGTGGCCGTGGCGGGCACCGCTGAGTTGCCCCATAACGGCCGGTGGAGCACCCAGGACGTTGTGCGGCACGCCTACACGCCGCGCTTGACGCTGCCCCGATCCGTCAATGTAAGCGAAAGCATCGACGGAAACGCCTGATGCACGCACTGTCAACTCGGCCTCAGTGCCTGCCTGCTGCCGACCGGCTGCGTGCCTGCTTACGCTGCTCGCTCGTGCACACCCTGCAGACCGCTGCTGCTGCACAGCACGCCCCATGACGCACCGCCCACCGACCGTCGCGTTTCGCACTTGAAACCTTCCCATCATCCTTCCCGTCTCTGATGGCTTGCGCTCAGGCGAGCGCGCACATATACGTCGCTCTCCCAAGACCAAGTTCCGCCCAAGTTCTGTCCACGAACCCTTCGGCTCTGGTCATTAGTTTGGCTACATACATATACGTCTACACAGGCCGGGCCTGGAAGACGTTCGCCGAGGCGATGCGGTCCTGGTCCGCGGGCCGCGCGGCGGTGTGGCGGTGCGGCCAGGGCCCAGCCCACTGGCCCCGCGGCGCCGATGGCCACGGAGGAGCAGATCGACGATGAGGACGACGTCATGGGCAGCGGCAGCGACAGCGACGACGTGCAGATGCTTGGCAGCGACGACGAGGGTAGGACGACTACGACAACGAGATGGCCCCCGCCGCTGCTGTCCCCGCCCCAGCCGCCCCCGCCGCCAGCACCCCGTGCTGCATCTGCTTCGACACGGAAATGGCCGCCCCGGACCGCTTCGAGGCGCTGTGCGGCTGCGTGTACTGCCGGGAGTGCCTGACCAACCTGTGCGCCAACATGGGCGGCAAGCTGCCCAAGTGCGCCTGCGGCAACGGCACGTCCCGCACGCTGGAGATGACGGCGGCCATGGTGAAGGCGCTGCCCAAGGCCACCTACAGCCTGTGGCAGCGCCTGCACAGGGAGGCCCACGCCGCGGCGACCCACACGCTGTGCCCCTGGTGCTGCAACATCGTGATGCTGCCGCTCTTCACCAAGACCTTCCTGTGCAGCAACCCCTCGTGCATCAGCCCCAAGTACGGCTACTGCGTCAAGTGCAGCCACGGGGTCCAGCAGCTGCCGCACCAGTGCGGCTAGGCGGAGAAGGTGCAGCGCAATGGGCGGCTGTGACCTGACGAGCAAGGGCGTGAGAAGGCGAGGAGGGGGGTGCACGGTGTGGCGGATGGGAGCGACGGGGGGGAGGGGGAGGCGGTCCGCGAAGGGCACGGGTAGGCAGGGTTTGGCGGCGGGGACCCTGCAACTAGGAACGTGGGGTGGACGAGGAGTAGGGTTGGTGGTTCCGTGAGCAGGCGGCTGGGCCGGGGCCGGGGCAGGTGCAGGGGCCGGGGGTGGGGGCCACGAGCATGTGCATGCGCAAGAGCAGGTAGGGATAAGCGTGGGCATGTGGGGTAGCAGGGTCGCTGGGCTTCCCGCGCCCTCCCCGCCGTGGGTGCTTGCGGTGCGAGGGCATGGTGCATGGTGCATGGTGCATGGAGCATGGTCGACCGGTACCTGACTACGAGGGCAGGGCGACACGCAGCACCGGACGGGCTCGCTGTGTGTGCGTGCGTGTGTGTGGTTGCGGGGTGTAGGCACGGGACGACGGGGCCAGGAGACCCTTGCTATGCCTTGTGCTGCTCTTTGCGCCCCTTGCGGCGGTGCGCTGTATGTGTTGTGCAGCGCCTCGCTTGTTGCTGCGTTGGCTGTGCTGTTTGGCGGGGGCTGGGGGCTGGGGGCTGGGTCCTGTGCGCTGTTGCCTTGCTTGCGGGGCGCCTGCTGTAACGTGTAAGGTTCCTCTGTAGTGATCCGCCTTCTGCCGAACCTGGAGTCCAAGGTGATCGTTGCGACCCGTTGTAGCAGCGCTGGCGGCCGTGGAACAGGTGGTGCATCCTGCCTTGCGGTTAGCTTGGTGCCTCGTACATGGCCTCAGCCTTATTACTTGGCCCTGCATCTCTGCTTGCTGTGTGCTGGAAATACGGGAAATCAAGATGTGTGCCCGCGTCTCACCATGGCACAGGCACCAGCGAGCGTCTCGCCCACAGCACGGCGGCCGGGACGCTGACACCAAGGTGCGCACCGGTGTGGGATCAGCCACTTCCCATTGTACGGCATGATTCTGTACCTAGACCGCACGGCGGCGCGATGCAATTGCATGTGGGCGGGGCGGGTGGCTGGCCGGCAGCACTCACCCTTGGCCCAACCCACCTGTCCGCCGCGCGCGCCCTTGCCATGGCGTCCCGCCTGCTGTGGCGCTGGCCCCGTGCTGCAACCACCCTCCCTGTGCCCTCCTGCCACTGCCCCACCAGGGCCCCATGGCTGTGTGCGTGCCGTGGTGGGCGAGTTGGGCGCTCTGTCAGTACCGGTATCACGCCGTGGCCCTCAGCACGGTGGGTGGGTTGGGTTGACATGGGTTGACAGGCGTGCACCGGGGCCGGGTGTTGACATGCCGTTTTTGGTCTTGAACTCTTGATGCACGGGTGGCAGCACAAGGGGGGGGCTTCGTCCTGTGTTCGTGCCCTGTGGTCCCTCTGGTTCCAGCGCCCTGACGCGGGCTCTAGGCCGCCCAGCCTCCCGCCGTACTTGGCTTGGCATAACCCTTGCTGCCGTGCCCACCGACACGCAGCTCTTGGCGCTGCCCCTGACCCAGCCGCTGCAACCCCGCTCCTGAACAACCTACCCTTCCCCGCCGCACAGCGTCTATCGACCGCCCCCTTTGCACCACTTCCCATCCAGCGCCGGACCCGCACTCACGGTTCCGTTCAGCAGCGCGACGCTGCCCCTGATTTACAACCCCCTTCCCTGCTCCCCTCGCAGGACCTGTTCACCCGCCCTGACAACACCCCGGGGCCAGGACCGGGCGCTGCTGCTGGGGCGCAGGGCCACAAGCATTGCCCACAAGCTGCTGGTGTTTACTGCAATCCTTGTACACGGTTGTTGCGTGCTGGTCTCGCTCGTAGTGCATGACGACGCTGCATGGTTCTCTGGTGCGTCGGGGACGCAAGGGCGTGAGCTTAGCTGAGCTTTGTTACAGCCGTGTTCACTGACAAATGGGAAAATGGCCGGCGTGAAGCCTGCGTGCGTGGCATCCGCCCATGGCATGCATGCGTGCGTGGCAGGAAGGCATGGCCGCCGCCATCACACCACGCTGATGGCACAGCGTTCCGGTCTTGGACGGTATCACGAATTTTCCGGCCGCCCAATCCGGTTCTGAGGATTTGGGGGGCCACATCGTAAGCGGTGCTGAGGCAATTCCTCCATGGCAGCTGTGAGCAGTGTAAGCAGGTCCAGGACGTTCGGCTGTGTGCGTACCGCTACCCCAAGTGACATTTGGTACCGTATGCATCACGTATGGAGGTGAGCCAGCCGCAGCCAGCAACATGACACAGTGTCACGCATACAGCGTCTGCTCCTGCTACACCACTGGGGGGTCTGTGGGGCTTGCCCCCCCCCCCAAGGCGAAATTCCACGACTTACCGTAGTGGCACAAATTTAATTTACATGCCCGGCGAGACGCAATTAATTTGCGTTTTTGACAAGGGCCCCAGCTATTAATTTGCCGTTTTGACAGGTACATGTAACCCCACCAAACAGCGCCCGTATGGCCCCTAACAAGTGCCAAGGCACGCAGAACCAGCAGGAACATATCGTGTAAGGCCTTGGCAAGCACCCACAACTCCGGCCAGTGTTCCGGTCTTCGACAATATTACGAATTTTCCGGCCGGCGAGGCCGGATTTTAGAATTTTTTAGGCCAAAATTGTAAGGGAATTTAGAATTTCCTTACAATTTCCAGCCAAAATTGTCAGCAGTACTTCGACAATTTCGGAAAGCCCGGGGCCATAATTGTAAGCAGCTCCGGGGGACGCGACGACCTTTGCTGTCACCGGCTCGGCGATGGTGGGGCAGGACCCAGTACACGCCTTGGTGGGGATATACGAAGGAGTTCATATGGATTGCCAAGCATTTGAGTATGCCGGTGCATGCAGTGTACAGGCTGTCGTGGGCGATGGGTATGCATCGTACATGGAAGTTACGCGATTTACAGCTAGCAGTGGATGGCGGTGTTGTGAGTTACGGCGCTTGCTGCCAAACCACAGCTTTAGACCCTGTTGCTTGGTCAGTGGACAGACGCTGTGATGCATGAGAGGGGGCGGTGCAGGCAGGCACCTACGCTTCCTGAGATATTGATGCTGCTGGAGGCCTACTACTGGCCTGGCGTCTTGGGGCAGGGCTTTGCGTACGAGGATTTGAGGTACGCGTAAAGCGCGAGGAAACCGTGTGGGCGTCAGGGAAGCACGGAAACGAGTTTGGGGTCAATTTGCTGCTTCGATGCGTGTAACATTGGGGGGTCTGGGGGGCTTGCCCCCCAGGAAAAAAATTCTGGCTTACAATTTTTACCGCCAAAATTGTAAGCAGTACTGAGACAATTTTTGGGACGGAGGGCCCAAAATTGTAAGCGCTTAGGATTTTGTACTGAAGAAGACCGGAACACTGACTCCGGCAGGGGCCTTAGGCAAGCGTTCTGGGTCTTTCCTGGCGCCAGTTCGGGGGCCGACAATTAATTGCACTTTTTGACAGACCCTCAGACAATTAATTTTTCCTATTGACAAGGCCCCCTGAGCAATTATTTTTGTAAATTATATTTGTGCCACTACGGTACCATTCCTACGTCCGAAAATGGAAGCAGTACTGTAAGAAAGAGATGAGAAGAACTTACGGGCGAGAGAGTCCAAACTTGTAGGCGCTTAAGATCTGGTACCATGTAAGACCAAGTGTAAGACCGACCAGAACATGGCAACGTACGGCTTTTATTTACAGCCGCTGGCAAGCGCGTTTCATGCGGCTACCGTATGCCCTGTGCCCTACCGCGGTGCGGGTTTGCTTTCCTGCGCAATGGGGCTGCTTTGGCGATGCAGCCCTGGCAGTAGCTGTACCGCTGTGTAACGGTGGCCATCAACTCAGAGCCGCCTGGGCTGAGCGCGGCCAGGGGGCGCAGGGGGCAGCAGGGGATGTCCCGAGGCGCATGCAGCTGGGTGGGGCCTGAGCAGTCAAACGAAAGCAAAAGGGAAACTGTGCAGACACACCCCCTTGCTCTTACTTTGTAATTGCTGACGTAGCCAACCTGCGTGGAACCCAGTGACACGCGCGAGTTGCCAGCTTTCTGCCATACCGTCGCGTACCATACTACGGAGCAACTCAGGGATGCATTGAGGCCGCAGAGCCTTGCCTATAATACGAAATTGGTGGAGCTGTTTGAGCTCCCGAAGGTTCAGCCTGCCATGCGTAGCGTTGAGGAAACACTCCTGAGGCTGTCAGCGACTTTGGCGACCGCGTCAAAAGAAGCGAGTCTGGCAGAGTGCCTCGGAATAGCGCTCATGTCGACAGGCATGCCAAGGTCTGACCGACCGAGCCTGGAATGCCGTTGGCCGACCTGCCCGACCTGCCCACCAGCCCCTCTTCCCTGGCATCTAGCGCGGCCCTGGCGCCGCCGTACTTGGACGCTGGAGAAGCAATGGTCCGAGCACGTTGAGCAAGGTGATGGCGACGAGGAGGAGCCTCCCAGCAAGCGGCCGAAAACACAGGAGGGGGAGCAGCAGGGGGGGGGGGGCGTTTTGACGGCACGGCTCCTAGCCAGGGATCGCTACCTGCCCGAAGACATCATCCCGCTGGGCGCCCTTCCTGCACTGCCAAACGCCTGGAAGGGCGGGCTCGTGTGGTCCATGTACTTGGAGGACGACAACCCGGTGGTGCGCGCTGGCATGGGATGGGGCTGGCATGCCGCACCGCCTTTGCGGCAGCAATGCGCTAGGCGGCAGCACAGCGGCATTGCGTTGCAAACCTGAAGGAGGTCCGGTACCATGTGTGCATCCATGGCCTGCAAGGGACTCACCGGGTGCATGTGATGAGCACGGTCAAGCTGGCACACATCATTGACCCCGCAACCCTCACTGCCGCGCTGGCCAAGAAGCCGCTGTATGGGGCGCTGCAGCGCTTTGACCGCCTCGAGGGTGACATTGTGTGGGTGACTCGAGTTGACTCGCTATTGTTTCGCACACACAAGCCTTGCAGCTTGCTGCGAGGCCGCGCGCAAGATCCGATTCGAAGGGCGCTGTACTCGATGCGGTTTCCTCACACGCTTGGCAACGCCTGCCACGTTCGTGCATGCTGACTCTGGGGCCGTTGACGCACACAGCTCCCCTGTGAGCAGGGCGCCGTGGTACCCCAGGGCGCATGGCGCATGGACGGTTGGTGCCTTAGAGCATGGTGTGGCGGTGTCAGCTGGTGTCAGACTATAGGAAGGACTGCCCCAGACGGACTGGCTGTGCGTGACTGTGTGGTTGCGGGTGGTAGGCGCGGGGCGATGGGGCGAGGAGGCCCTAGCTGTGCCTTGCGCCGCCAACTGTGCTCAGAGGCGCTCTGTCCCCATGCCCCGTATGGGGCCCTGCGGTTCCGATTCCTCCAATTTGCGATGAATGCACTTGAATGCCAAAGCACCGGTACCCATCGCAGCCTGCAGCAGCGCGAGCACGCCGGAGGAGCGGCCCAAAGCACGGTGGGTGGGTGGGGGCGGGCCCAGGGGCTGGGCCGGTAACCGCAACTGGAGTGTACCTGGGGGCGGGGCGGCGGGCGGGTGTTGACACGCCATACGTGCGTATACCGCGGTCGCAACCACCCACCTGTCGGTCTTTGTTCTGCGCCTTGTTCTGCACCTTGCAAAGCGTGACGCACCGCGCGGCCCCGTGCCCTGTCGGCCGCTGCACCCTTGCCGTGGCGCCCCGCCTGCTGCAGCGCTGGCCCTGTGCTGCAACCAGCCTGCCTGTGCCCTCGTGCTGGCCCACCCCCCACAGGGCCCACGGCTGGCACGCCGCTTGCGGACGGCGGTGCCGCCCTGCCTGCCCTGCACGTTGCGCCGCTCCTTCCCTAGGTTCCGTGGGGCGGCCGTGCGTGTGTGCGTGCCGTAGCGGGTGAGTTGGGCGGTTGGTCAGCATCAAGCTGCTTTGTATAGGGCGCGGCGGGGTGCGGGGCACCGACGGTGCAACCTGCACTGTGGTTCCTCCGGTTCCGGCGCCGTGACATAGGCTCTAGGCCGCCCAGCCTCCCAGCACCCGGCGCGACCCTTGCGTGCATAGCCCTGCTGCGCGGCCGCTGCTGCGCGTTGAGGAGCACTGCCTGGCCCTGCGATCCCCGGCAAGGTGGGCGGTAGTGGGGGGTGGGGCTCCTGTGCATGAGTAGCGATGCACGGCGACATCCGGCCGTGCCCACGGAGGGTCGTCACTCATGGCCGATCTCCGTTGCCTATCCCCCAGGCACCGGCACGGTGTACCACGGCGCCTTAGCGCCGCCGCCCTCAGCGGCAGAGGTGGTGCTGGCGCCGATCCGGGTGGTCGTTTTGGCGTGGGAGTGCGAGGGCTGGGCCGGGGAAAGGGGGTTTGGTGATAGCACGACGATAGGCGAAGTCTGTGTGGATCGACATGCAACGGCGTGTGATGGGCGGGAGCAGCAGGGTGGCGGTGGGTCATGGAGGGGACTGCAAAGCACTTTGCAATGTGTGCGGCCACGTGGTGTACGGTGTGCTGCTCGCGCTGGAACGCCGTCTTAGCGTTGACGATCGCATGGAGATGGGCAAGCATAGGGACGGGCTTGCGAGCAGCGCCCGCTGCGCCACCACCACCCTTTAGCCCCACCTGGCACAGCACATGCGTACATGGGTGCGGAGGCATGGGGCCAGCAGCGGGGCATTGTGTGCAACGCCCTCCTCGGGAGGGGCGGGCGGCAGGACACGTGGGGGTGGGGCGTGGTGCTTACCGGCAGCGTGGGACGGTGCCGTGAGGGAAACGTCGTACTGATAACGCGAAGGGGTGGCGGCAGCGGCGTATCCTTACGTAGCCTCGCATGTGTGTGTATGTGAGTGGTGTGGTTGCGTGTGCTGCCGGTTGGTTGGTCCAGTGTTGTCGTTTGGCATGGCTCCGGTTGCGTGCCACGGGTGCCCTTGCGCTTAAGCCGCAAGTACAAAGATGAGTGAATTTGTGATGCACTTGATACAATACCTGCATATATCCGCTGACCCGCTGCGTCTCACAGGCTAGCAGGCCGCTAGGCCCAACCACCACTCCAGGGCGAGAACCCTGGCATTGGGCGCTGAAGCCATGCGCGTATCCTTTTGTCTTGAAGTTCAACATGGCACACGAGTGCCTTGCGCCTACCCTCCTACCGCCAAGGAGTGCCGTGTCCGCCAGTACCGACCCCGACCTCCAGCCCCTTCGGCGCGCCCGCGGACGCGAGCAGCCTTGTGGCAGTATACTACCCATGCTGATATGCGGCCAAGCATGGCTGCGCGATGCTGAGCCAAGGAGACTTTTGGTTTGTTGGTTGGCACCGCACCAAGGCAACCGCGCTGAAGGGGCTGGCGTGGCCTTACAAAAAGGAGCACTCAGCAGGATGCAGGCATGCAAGGCCGGAAGGCAGGCACAGGGCGGCTGAAGCAGCTGCTGAAGCAGGCGGTAAGCCGTGGGGTTCGGGCGTCAGTCACCAACGGCGCAGAACCGCCAACGCTGTGCGTGCTTGCAATTCACAAACACACAATAACCAAGCGCCTTCCGCGTTCCAGGTGGCATGCAGCAGTGCGCAAGACAAGACACGTCACACCCACTGCTGCACTGTTTGCGCGCTGCTTCCATCCCACACACCACACGTCTAAGCTGTGCTCTGCCCTGCGACCCCTGCGACCCCTTGCGCGCCAGTACGTGCATCTTACGTGCTCACCCGTAGCCCTAGTGTTGCATGTGAGGTTTAGTAGGAGCCGCAATAGGTTAACCCGAGTTGCCAGGAACGCACGCTCCTTTCTGGAGTAGGAGGTGGGTGGACTGTGTGTCCGTGGGACTGTGGGTCCAGCACGGAAGGGCACGTCCCGGGCCCGTTTGACCCTACCCATGCAGCGCTGTGGGGTGTGCCACGGCCCACGTCACCGTCAAGCCAGGGCGCCCTACCCCCTGACCAGAGGAAGCTAACTGAACCAGAGGTATCCGACGATCTGTGTTGTGAGGTGTGCAAACTGCCAACACCCGAAAACACCATGATCCTGTGCAGTAAATGCAAGACAGGCTGGCACACAGAGTGCCTGACACCTAGTTTACCTGACATACCCAAAGGAAAGTGGTACTACTGCCCACAATGCTACAAGCCAAAAACCCTCAAACGCACTACCACCGCACCCCAACAGCCACTCCGGCGCTCAGCCCGTCTTCATGAATAAGGGTCGCGCCCGGTACGTGCGCTCCAAGGGGGGGAGAGTGTAGTAGGGGTCACACTGGAAGAGGGGGACTCCCTAGGCAGGAGGACATGAGGGGTGCCTGCTGGCGTGGGCTACTGCTGGGCTTGCTTGCGTGCCCGGGGTACCCGCAATCGCAGACGCTGTGGCATGTTTATTTTGAACGTGTATGAGGAGGGGGAGGATCCGGTAAGGGGGTGCGCAGCGCACGCATGGGCCCGGGCGGTGTGCAAGCGGGGTGTGTCCGGGAGTGCCTGCTGCTGGCGTGAGCTTGCGTTCTCGGGGTACCTGGGGTGCGTTGCGTGCACGCGATCCGGAATGGCGAGCAGGCGACGGAGAAGAAGCATTATTGACTTGTAATTGATCTTGTTATCTGCGATAGATCCTGGCTGGAAGACTGCGTTGCCGGCCCCTGTTGATTGCGCTGTCGGGGAATCGGGCATCCCGCGGAGTCCTGGGATTGCAAAACAATGCTTTGATAAAATGCCTATATGTCCATGAGCACAGAAGCCTCATATTCTCAGTCTTTTACTTTGGTAGACTTTTCCTTAGCGCGGGGCAAAGCACCCGCGCCCAGCTACTGACCTTTTTGTTCTCGCCCGTAGCGATGCAGTCTTTCCAGTCGCGTGCATTCAAAGCGCCACATCACTCCATCGCTCGGCCGTGCGTGCGGCCTTCGCGGTTCGCGCGGCCGGCGAGGGTTGTGAGGAATGCGGTTCCCGACGACAAGGTCTTCTACGGTCGGGAGAAGGAGTTCAATATTATGCAGGCCATGCTTAAGAGCAGCCCGATCATTCGGCTGATGACGGGGCCGGCAGACTGCGGGAAGACGGTGCGTGTGTGGACATTCATCAGGAGAGACCGTACGTACCCCTGGGCCAACTCGCGCACGATCTTGGCCGCTGCCACTGTCCCTAAAGAGACACATGCAACAACCTCCATACGATACGCAGGCGCTGCTCGGGCGCCTGGCGAGCGCCCATTCCGGAAAGGTCCTGTTCTTGGACTTGAGACAACGGGACACCACCAGCCCTGCGGAGTTTGCCGCAATGCTAAAACAGCAGCTGCAGCGTGTGGGCGTGCCCATCACATTCGAGGAGGCTAAGTTCAACTTCGGTGTGGCACCGGGGCCACTCGGTATCATGCAGCTGATCCTGGAGGAGTGGATGACCGAGGCCGCCAAACAAGGCCCTGCGAAGCCGCTCCTCATCATCGGTAAATCTCCCCGCCCCAAACCGCATGTATTGACGCCTGTACAATTGTATGCGCTTCTGCTAGTACCATGACATTGTTTTCCCCTCCTCTGCTCACAGACGAGGCCAACCGCCTGGCCGACTGGAAGGCGGATGCAGCTCTGCAGGTGTGTGCAGCATGGGGTGGCTGTGAGCGTGCCTGCAAGTCCACTGCTCAGCACCCCAACGCTTTTTAATGCAACTTGAATCACTATCCTGGCGCTTGTGCAGGGGCTACTGGACATGCTCGTGAGGGTCAGCAAGCAGGTCTGTTTCGAGCACCTTGCCTCTCCCCGACCTTCCTCTATCTGCATTGCTGGCATGCATGGACGGACGTGAGGTTGCTTAGCCCCCTCACTGGCCCACGCACATCACTGTGCATTTACCCCACTGCTGAGGCATCTCACAGAACCCTTCAGCGCTTTGACGCTTCGCTTTGATATGTTGGGTCGCTCCTTTCCTGGGTATTGCAACCATACCGCAGTTCCCGAGGCTGTCGTTGGCTGCCCTCAGTTCCCAATTCTTACGGTTCTATCTTTTTGCATTGCCGAATGGCTTTGGCTTGGCGCGTTGTCGTTGTCGCCGGTTATAGCAGGCACAGGTGGTCTCGAGGAGTCTTTGGGGTGCCACTGAACCCTGGGAACCGTTGCATTGGGCTGCATGACAGCGTGCGTGGCGTGCGTCCACACGTTCCCCTTGCCTGTTTGATAGTCGCGAGTGTGCTCCCGCAACAGCAGGAGCACATATGCCACGTTATCCTCGGCACGTCGGAGGACTTCATGTACTACTGGCTCCAGCACCGTAAGTGCTTGCTGGGTGGGGCCTGCGTTTAGCGGCACTAGTATGTATCTGTGGACGGTGGGTAGCCTTGTTGCCCTTCGCCCCATGTTGGTACGAATGCAGGTGGCCTGCGCCAGAACCGGCTCGAGACCATGATGCTGGGCAACCTGAGCGAGGAGGCTGCCAAGAGCTTCGTGGGCGGTGGGTACAGTTGGGTGTCGTTTCTGCGGCCAGCCGTGCGTGCTTGCACGCTCATCAATCGGTTCGGCTCCACGTAGACGTGCTGCTGCCGGGCATCAGCCAAGCCGGGCCGCACTGGCTTCAACCTGGAGCCCAGCATGTGGCCGCAGCTGTACGCAGTGTGTGGCGGGAACTTCAGGTGAGGGTGTATGTCAACGGGTGACGGCGATTGAGGGCGTGGGGCTGTGGCCCGCCATGCATGCCCGTGCGGCCAGGGCGGCGTGTGGGCCGCAAGGTATGTGGATGGCATCGCGGTGCGACGTGCTGTTAAGGCGTAGCTCTTGCGGTGCGCGCGGCAGTAAGTGTGCTGCTTGTTTGTTCCCATGCTCGCGCAGCGCGCTGCGGACCACGGCAGAAGCAGCGGCGGAGGAATTTGAAGTCGGCAGGAGCATGGAGGACGCGTGGACCACCGGTGAGGTCCAAGTAATGTATAATGCGGGATACGTCGCATCCTGCTGTGCTGAATGGTATAAGCTAACAGCTTGCAATGCTCGTGGGCGTGCTGCAGCGTTTCAGGAGAAGCTCGCGCGGGCTAAGTTCTCCGTGGACCTCGGCTTCAACCCGGCAAACCTGCCCCCGCGAGCCGGGCAGAAGCCGGCGTGGACGCGGAGGCAGTGGTGGGCCGCACTGGAGGAGCTGACTCAGGCCCCGCACCACGTGGTGCCTGAGAAGCGCATGGTGGCCGTGCTGGGCAACGGAAACGAGGAGGCCGGCCGCGGTGCGTTGCCTTCGCCCAGATTGCACTTGCTTGGCGCTCGGTGTTGCATGCTCCGTGTCGCCGCTACTGCGTGCGGCGGCTTTAGTATGTGTTTGGTATTTGAGCACCGGCACCACACATCCCTTCGGTCGGTCCCTCTGTTCCCGAGTGTCGAACCTCTTAGCATATTCTGTGACGCCGTACTGTGCACCGCGACCTTCCCGCATGCCAGTTTCGAAAGACGCCGGAAAGCCTTGTTGACCAGTTTCCAACCCAACTTGCTCCGTTTCCTCGCAGCCGCTCTGGAGTCCCTCGTGCGCTTCCACCTGTTGTCCCTGCGGAGGCCATCGAGGATCGCGTTCGACCTGCCTCCCGAGGTTTACGGTGACGATGGCCTGGTAGGTGACGTGGGCTGGGGGGGCAGGACAGGCGGGTTCGTGTGGGGGACGGGATGTTGTTGTGGGATGTCCCCGTCTGGGCACAAGCCACCCCTTGCTGTCCCCTGTAAAAAGACCCGGTCTCCAGCTGCACGTATGTTGTCGTGGCGCCCTCACACAGCGCGTGTGTTTTCAGAACCGGCGCCAGCTGAGTGAGCCGCTGAGAGTTTGCGTCGCTGGACGTCTCAATTGCATGTCGGGCTGGGTCCAATGGGCGGTACCAACTGGTGCCAAAGAGCGAGGTGGGCAAGCGGCGCGGCATTCAGTAATCCGCTATGCAAGCAAACGCGGTCCCCCCGTAGTAGGCCCTCAGGCGTGGTGGGACCATCTATCATAAGAGCTGCCCGCACGCAACGCTTATCAAGGTGGTAACCCGTACGAACGCGCACCGTTTGTGACGTGTACAGGTGACGGTCGTGACCGTGCCCTACCAAGAAAATCTGGCGTACATCCTGACCGGCGAGTGGAAAGAAGGCCGGCAGGTGTAACTGCCGAGGTCCATTGACAGGTGGTGGCGGTGGCAGCTGTACTAGGTAGTGTTTGGTTTCTGTTGAGTGGGTGCACTTAGACGCGCCAGGGAGCGTGGAAGGGGAGCAGGCATTTGCACGGTGCCGTTGCTGGGTCGTACGGCCGGGCGGCCCGGGGTGTTGGAAGATGCGGTGAGGAGAAGTACAATCGCATATTCAAAGCAGAGTTCAGAGGACTAGACTCTAGACTAGACCGCGTTGGCATGTGCGGTTACTAGGGATGCGACTAAAGGGCGGAAGCTGTAGGTCAAGCCGCTGACATCTCCACTTATCTTTTGAGTACTAGTTCCAGCTGTGTCGGTGGCCCCCCGGCCCGCGCGGGACAGACGCGGCCCGGGGTGTGTCTGTACTTGACAAGAGGACCGGGGTGTGTGCCCCACGCGTCTGCCCGCACCACTGGCTGCTGCGGTGCCGCGAGTGGTGTTGGTGCGTGCCCCATGTCAATAATGGCACAGCCACTCCCGTATCCCCAAGCTGCGTGCAGCACCCCCCGCCGTGTCATGGCTACTGCAGTGCGGCTCATGCCTGCTGCTGCTCCTCGTGTGAGGCGCACGGCAGCGCGGCCCTGGATGGCCGGCTGGCCCACGGGTGGTGCAGACGGCTCACGACCCGGATGAGGGTGATGCACACAGCGCGCGCCCCCTGGGATACGTCCATGATGGCGCGGGTGGTGCTTTGTTAGGGGGTACGCCGCGGAAGCGGATTTCGGGGTGGGAGTACGCAACGGACGTGGGGGAGCAGGAACCGGAGGCGATGACCTCTTGGCTGCCATGCAAGGGGTTGGCGGAGGCGGCTGCAATCCAAGGCGGCGTACGTGACGCAGGGTGGTCCGTACCGACCGTCCGGTGTGCTGCGGTGCGGTGAAAGTAGCTAGATTGGGTAGCTGCACGACATGGGGGCGCAGGGAGCGCAGCAGGACGTGGCGTGGTGGGCACTGCATCTATATATCGTGGCTGGGGAAGGGTGCCACCGGACGCGGTGGCTGCTGGGTGTGAACGCGGTAGACAAGGCCAGGATGCACGGCTTTTTGCGGGGCAGGCAGAGCACAACGGAACCATTGTGCCACACCATGGTTTATGCTGCATTGGTGGCTGGACGCGGGTTCCGTGGGGTCGTGGTGTTAGCCGTTGCTTGACCACAGGCGTTTTTTGGTTGTGGTGCGGGCCGTTTCGGTGCGTGGGCGGGGGCCATACGGCGGGCGGCGGTATGTCGGCCAGCACGTGTGTCATATTTGCAATTGCCATGGGAGGAGCCTGTCCTTGTGTGACCGCTTGCAGGATGCAAATAGTTCCCTGTGCATTATTGTCCCACTCTCGGGGTCCCATGGGCTGGGGGTTGATTGGCTGCCAGGGAGTCAAGGCGGTACCAGCGGTTATTGGCTGGTTTGAACGCTACGGCGTGTTGGTTGTGCAGGAGCACAAAACCGTGCTGTTGCCCACGTGGTGGGAGGAGTCGCACTGCGGCGGCAAACGTCGAGGCAGGGCTGAGCGTTTGGGGTGACGGTTCCAGGCGGGGTAAGGGCCAGATGCGCTGGGGCACCGTCCGTGTTTGCAAGGACGGTGTCGTACTTTAATAATATGTAGTGCTTCACAGAGCCAATCTCGAAGAAGCCGGTTGCTGGGTTGTAGCACTCCGTGCGTCTCCCACATCTCGAGGTCTGCCCTAGCATGTGCTGTGGGTTGCTTGATAGTTGCCGGGATACGGCCTTGCAGTACTCCAGAACTCGGTGGGGGTCTATGTAGGGGCCTCCTACCTAGGAGCGCATTGAGTGCGTGTATGACACAGAAGTCGCGTTCTTGTTGCTGCACGTACAGGTTGTGGCACTGGTGTTCTGGCGGTGGCCATGTAATTCGTAGTGGGGTGGTCTGGAGGTTAACTGGGCTGTCGGGGCGGGGTGGGTGCCATATCCGGGTGGGTTCCCGCCCCACCGTAGCGCAATCTAAGCACTGTCCCTCGTGGGGCCTGATGATGACTCACTTCCTCCGTGGTTGTTACAGACTTCCGGTGCCAGGTGCATGCCTGCATGGTGGTCAGGCGGGTGGGCCATCCTCTCGGTAGGTGTTCACAGCAGGTGCTCCCCTTCCGGTTGGGTGGTCAGAGTAGTTGGTTCTCCACACTTCATGCTGGCCTGGCTTCGCAGTCGAGCTGCTTCCCAAAGCCGCTTGTTGGTCGCCTCAGTACATGTAGGTTGTGTAGTGCACAGCAGTATACACGCATCCTCCTTACTGCTGCTGCCACGTGGCTGCCTCGGGAAGGGTACCCTCGAGTAGGGCGAAGGCTGACCGGCGCCCCATCACTGCCTCCTGCCTCGGTGCCCCCCGCGAGCCTCATCGCCCCTCGGCCAAACCCCGTTGCTGCCTCCTGCTTTCGTGCCCCCCGCAAGCCTCATCGCCCCTCTGCCAATACCCGTTGCCTGCTTGGGGGTGGCCCAACAGAGCCATTCGGCCCCTCATGGCACGTGCCCCCGTGGCTCGTCTTGAGCCCAGCCGCTGAAATCCAGTTGGAGTCAGGCACCGCCCCGGTTTCGTCCACGTTCGAGGGCCCCATGGTGTGGCCATGATGCCTCCATCCTCGGGTTCCAGCGCCAGCCCCACCCTTCAGTGTCCTGGTTGGTGACCACTGGTAGAATGCGGGCCGTGTCCGCCAGCGTGGCACTGGTGTGCCCCTTGCCGTACCGTGATGCCATGGTGGTTTCCATGGGGTGTAACGGCGGCCCGTCAGACTGCCCCAAGCCCGCCGGCGCCCCCTGTCCTTGCGCACTGACCTCTGAATCCTAGCACTGGCTGTGGCACGCCCCGCCTTGTTTCCCTGCCTCGGGGCACCTGAGCGTCCTCTTATATCGCCCGTTGTGGCCCTAGCTGCAGCCGCTCCCGCCGGTGCCCTGCCTTCTGCTGCCTGCGGGATGACATACATGGTATGGCGGTTGGCGGTGCCCATCCTGGCCCGTATGGGTGGGTGGCTCCTGCCCGTCCATGCTGCCGCTGCTGCTGCTGCCGAGCCCTGGGTACCCTGCACCCTCATTGTTGGCCTCCCTAGCGCCTTTTCCGCCTGCTGCTGCCCCCGCCTTGCCAGTGGTGCCCTCGCGAGCAGCCGCCATTGGGGGGCCTGGGCCGCTACCTCCTAGCAGGTCCCCTGCTGCTGGGCCTTGGTGATGCTCACACGCTGGGCCCCATCCCTGCACACACGCCGCCCTGCACCCCTTTCTGCCTCCCTGCACCAGGGCCGACGATCTGTCCCCAGCACTGCCTTCCACAGCTGCAGCACCCAACTCACCCCCTCCCCCTGCCGCCTGTAGGGTGTCAATGCATAGCGGTGGGCTGTGCCCGCTCCCCTCCTGGTGAGTGAGGAGCGTCTGGCCCACGCCACTGCCCCAGATGCCGGCGCTCCATTGCCGTACACCCCCACTGCTGGCTCCCGTACCATTGCTGGCGCCTGCTGCTGCTCCTGCTTTGCCGTAGAGGCCCTTGCGTGTAGCCACTGTGGGAGAGCCTGGGCCGTTATCGTCTGGCGGGTCCCCTGCCGCACTGTGGCGGCGCTTGCGCCCTGATCCACTCAACACGACGGCCGTAGTGCGTCCTACCCCTACTCCATGCGTCATGGGTGCTGAATTGCCCCCTACACCGCCCTCCACTGCGACAGCCATCAATGCGCCCCCGCCTGCCGCCTGTAGGGCGTCAAGGAGTAGCGGTGGGCTGTGCTCGCACTCCTCCTGGTGTGTGAGTGATTTCTGACCGTCTGCACCACTGCACATGTTGCTGCCCCTCCGGTACCGTACGCCCCCGCCACTGGCTCCCACACCCGTACCACCACTTGCTGCTGTTCCCGCCTTGTCACTGCTGGTGGCCTGGCACATAGCCGCCATAGGGGGGCCTGGATCGCTGATTGGGTCCCTTTTCTTGCTCTGGCCGTGCTTGCTCCCCAATCCCTGAATCAGCATATTGGCCGTACTGCATCCCACTCCTGCTCCCTGCGTCAGGACTGCGCCCCCTGAACCACCGTCCACTGCTGTAGCTGCCGCCCATGTGACCCCACCTGCTGCCTTATGGGTTGGGCCGGGGACCCATGTACCCACACTGGTGTTAGGCCCCTCCACACTGGGTACTGCTGCTGCTGCCACCGCCACCGCAGGCCTTCCTGCCTGGATCTCAGCCTGGCCCGGCTGGTGCTTGCTGTCGCCTGAGCACGAGTGGCTCAGGTGCACCGCCATCCTCCCAGTCGTAGCCCAACGTCTCCTCCGCCGCATCCCACGCCTCCTCGTCAGTGCCGTAGCCAGCATCAATGGGGGCTGAGGGCGCAGTGTCCCTACTGTAGGTGCAGGGTTGCTGGGTGTAGTTGGGTGTCGTCATTGCCGGGGGTGCATCCCGCCGGGCCTTGAGCCATTCGATCAGCTGCCAGCCTACTGCCGCCAGGCGCCTTAGCTGGTCCTTGGTGTGGTCGTCAGCACCTAACCGCCCATGCTGAGCTAAGAGGTGATACGCCGTTTCCTCCATTTCCCATACCACCTGCTCCATGCCGCACAGAGCTGCCCCCGACATTGTGGACGTAGGGGCCACCGGAGGTGACCTTTGATCCTCCCAGCAGCCAGACGCACTTGTGACCTCACTGTCGTCACCATAAGCCCCCGCCACACCGTCCTCGGCCCAGTCATCGTCCAACATGGCCTCGCTGCTGCTGCCCACATACATGAGTGCGCGCATTGCCTCTGCCACCGAAGTTGGCTGTTGCGTGGAGGCGATAGCCCGGAACCCAGGCTGCAGGGAGCACAGGAAGTAGTGGAGCTGGAGGCTGTCGGGCTCCTCCAGGTCCACACCCAGCCGTACGGCATAGAAGCTGTAGCGCTGTATGTAATCCCAGGGCGCCTCATTGCATCCCTGCTGGCAGCGTGTAAATGAGTCTGCCAAGCGCTCCACAGGTGTCCCGAACTGCTGGAGGAAGGATGTTGCGAAAGCAGGCCACGAGGTGAAGCTGCCCACATCATCTGCCCAAAGCTGTGCCGCACCAGCCAACCGCTGCATTGCCATCTTGGCCTTGTCTCCAGAGCTCATGTAGTAGCCACCAAGGATCTCCTCACAGCACTCAAGCCACCATTCTGCCTCCTCATTGCAGCCCGGGTTGTAGGTGGGAATGGAGAGAAGGATGGAAATGTATGGCGCCGTTGGTGGTCCAGGTGGCGCCCATGCCCAAGCTGCACGTCCTCCATCTTCGTCTTCGTAGTTTTCGTCATCCATGGTTGGGGGAAGAGGGTGGCGGTCAGAGCCGGGCGCGAACCCAGCTCTGATACCAGGAACGCGGTAGCCCACACTACCAGCCCAGACAATTTTTTTCGCCTTGGGCAACCAGGACGCGGACCGGACCCTGAGCGCCCCTAGTGCCTGCTCGTGTGTGAGTCAAGCAGTAGGTTGGAACCCTTTCCCGTGGAGGTGTAGCTGTAGTTGTAGCCCAGCACTGCTGCTGGTAGCCCACTGTTGCGTGCCGTACTGACCGGTATGGTAGGTGGAAGGGAAGGAGGGCGCGGTGCCACCGATGGTAGCCCGCTGTTGCCGTACGGATCACGGAAAGGTAGGAAGGGGAGAAGGGGAGAGGGAAGGACGCGCTGCCTTAGTGTAGCCCACTGTGTACGCCGTGTAGGGAGGCGCGTGTGGGGAGGGGGTGATGGTGGCACACCGCTGTGCTCCGCCTACTCGTAGCCCACTGTTGCCTTGCCTATACCACTGAGTGCCACCCTAGTCCTTGCCCGCTGCCTAGCCCTTGCCCTGCGCTGTCGTCCGCCGTACTATCCCGCCCGTGCGCTGTGCGAATCCGAGAGGCACACGCAAGGGGGCCGCCTATCCATCACGCCTTGACTTTACAGAATACTGTAGCAGTTACGGTGCTTATCCGGGAGCCCAGAAGTCGTGTCTCTTTCGCATTGTCCACCTATATCGAGAGTATGCGCGACTGACAATCAAGGGTAACTCCCCCAAACTGGCGAGGCCACGCCTATTTATGCAGAGTGTGCCGTACCAAAGGTCCATGCACCCTCCAATAGGACGCTCACCAACGCCTGAAACGTCCTACTACAGGCCTTGAGGCGGGGCCTCATACATTACGCACGCGACAGACAAAGGACCGCAGCACAGCCGGTTACCCTACAACAGCCCTGTGCTATGCGTGCGGCGCACATCGAACACGCTCAGCTGCGGGCCCTAGACGAAGCACCGCAGTATGCAGCAAGTATGCCCGCAAAAGCAATAACCCACCTGCTAGTGCCAACACCAAAGTCAGCCACCAGCCCACCTCGTATACCATCGCCAAAGCGCCCACCAGGGTCATGCATTTACTGAAGCACACCCCAAGCGCAGGCTGGCCAAGGACGACTCGCTCAGGCATACAGGCACGCACACTGTACTCAACCAAACGACCTGAGGGGCCGTGGCATGCTTCCCACGCTGCTTGCATACAAATAACCCTAGTAACGCACCTTCCAATTCACTCTACGAGCGGTATACTGAGGTCAGAGGCCGATTGCCAGTCGGACCTCGCACCTGGGTCCACACGCTCAATAGAGCCTCGTCACCACTTCCCAACTGCCATGGTCCGAGCTGCACCTCAACAACCTCGCTGGGAGCCAAGCCCAAGAAGGTCATCACTCTTCTGGGCCACAGCATACGCAGGCATGCGACGCCACAGGTCCACACAAGACGCATTGCCATTGCCGTTGCGTGCAGCGTCATATGCAGCGCCGGAACCACATGCCCCGCGATCACGTTCCGTTAGGATGCTCACGGTGCGCATGTCCAACATTGATGCATGCCAAAGCGTATCTAAATGCGTAGTTTCGCAATAGTAAGGACGCCTGCCGCAAGGCAAGCAACTACTCGCGCCACCCAACCGCCGTTTGCCCTCATCGCCTCTTATCCCGCTGCCACTGAAGCCAGGCTGCAGGGATAGCTAAAGAATAACCTTGCAAATATGGATACAAAATGCCTCAACTCCCATGAACGGCCGAACGGGACCTCCCCTGCTGTCGCCCCACGCTACGCTCTCGGTGTGGTACCGGGTGTCCAAACCCACAGCCTGTCCGCCCACGCAGTAGGGCCACACGGCCCAATGCAGCTGTGCATCTACTCTCAATATCACTTGCCAGAGTGTATCGGTCGACGGACCACCCTAGCCCTTCGCATACACAGTGACACACCGCAGTCATAAGAGCAACACGACACCTTACCCCGGGGCGGTTGTGTATGGCCCAGCGCGCCCACAAGCTCGTCAAGAGGCGTGGGCCATGTGCAACTAGATGTGCCCTGCTACAACCTACAGCACATACGTACATTGGTGGTGGCATCATTACGCGAACAGTGCTTCTCTCCCTGTTCGTCCTTCGCGTTGCTCAAGGTCCTCACAGTTGCCGGCGACAGAGACAGATACCGTACTGCACGACACGTCACAAGCTGCCATACCTCGCTCGTCACAGTCTCGCATTCTGCCCACACGTCTGCCTCCACTCATCACGCATCGCACATCCCACACGTCACCCACTGCACAAAGTGTTGCATCACCCCGCACACAGCTGTCGTCGGCATTCTCAACTGCTGACGTGCACTCCGACACCTGCTTGCCACACCTTGTCACTCTGTCTCCTATTATGCTTGCTTGGCCCTACAAACATGCCCATGTTGCCTGCTTCCCGCACTGCATCCGCTGCACAGCTGTTGTCGGCACACAGGGGTCCACAGAAGCATTCTCGTGACGCAACTGCATCATGCATGTGAACAGCCACACTGACATTTCTCAGCGCCTTTGCAGCTCCAGCCATTCCAGGGTGCCAATCTAAGCAAAACGTTGTCTCCTAATGCATGCCCTCAAGGGTAATAACAGCCGCTGACAGCACCGTGGGTCATGCATGCATGCTATGTCCCCTGCGCGGCAGAACCCTGAGTGAACATATGCTGTGCATTGCTATAATAATGAAATAATAATAATGTTACGCGGGCATGACCCTGCGTGATATTAAGGGGGTAGGGCGTTCTGATGCTCTGAACCTGAATCCCAACGGACTTGGCACGTGTATGCATTGGTGCCGTTGGCACGGCAACATTTACCGGTACAGTGCCGTGACCAGTGTTCCGGTCTTCTTCAGTACAAAATCCTAAGCGCTTACAATTTTGGGCCCTCCGTCCCAAAAATTGTCTCAGTACTGCTTACAATTTTGGCGGTAAAATTGTAAGCCAGAGCTGGGGCAAGCCCCCCAGACCCCCCAATGTTACACGCATCGAAGCAGCAAATTGACCCCAAACTCGTTTCCGTGCTTCCCTGACGCCCACACGGTTTCCTCGCGCTTTACGCGTACCTCAAATCCTCGTACGCAAAGCCCTGCCCCAAGACGCCAGGCCAGTAGTAGGCCTCCAGCAGCATCAATATCTCAGGAAGCGTAGGTGCCTGCCTGCACCGCCCCCTCTCATGCATCACAGCGTCTGTCCACTGACCAAGCAACAGGGTCTAAAGCTGTGGTTTGGCAGCAAGCGCCGTAACTCACAACACCGCCATCCACTGCTAGCTGTAAATCGCGTAACTTCCATGTACGATGCATACCCATCGCCCACGCCGAGCCGGTGACAGCAAAGGTCGTCGCGTCCCCCGGAGCTGCTTACAATTATGGCCCCAGGCTGTCCGAAATTGTCGAAGTACTGCTGACAATTTTGGCTTGAAATTGTAAGGAAATTCTAAATTCCCTTACAATTTTGGCCTAAAAAATTCTAAAATCCGGCCTCGCCGGCCGGAAAATTCGTAATATTGTCGAAGACCGGAACACTGGCCGTGACTGCTAGACAAAACGCCCCCCACCCCACCCACGCTTCCCCGCACCCACACGTCTGCATTTTTAGGCCTTAGTGTGTACACGGGTGTATGGGTTGTGTACACACGGCCTGTGTGCTTACACATACCCCAGCCGTGTGAAACACGGGCCGTGTACATGCAGCCACACCATGGTGTAAACACGGTCGTGTGGTACACGGTGTGTAAACACGGGCCGTGTAGTTGCAACAACACCATGGTGTAAACACGGTGCAGTGTAAACACCAAGCAACAACACGTACACAGTGATACGTACTTCAAAGGGCTTTACAAAGCAGTGCTAAGGCTGCAACACCAAGCCCTTCTGTAGTGACGTCACCACAGAAGGGGAGAGCAGGGGAGGGCAAGGAAGCTGTAACAGAGGCCATAGTGAGGGTGCAGGTGTGCTAGGAGAATGAAGGGATACACAACGGGGAGCACATGGGTCGCAAGGGGAGGGAGGGGGGCTGGTGAGAGTCAACGCCGTGAATGGAGAATGGGAAGGGACAAGGGACAGGGGCAACAGGGCAAGGCGGCGTGGAGGGGACGGTCATCCCCTTGCCCTTGTGCTCTGCTGCCTCCAGCTGTCCCCCGTATCGCTCAACCGGTCTCCAGCAAGCACCTGTTACAAACCCCTGTGCACGCACGTTCGTAAGAACAGGTTAGGCAGTGTATCCGGGTGGGCCAGCCATGGAGTCAAGCAGCGCGGTACTTGCCGTTGAGACGATCGCAGACGTGCCAGCAACGTAGGTATTACACTTAATGGCATGTTTTGCGCTCCAGAAAATGCTTTGGCGGTGCGGCAGGGGTCAGCCTTGCGGGCATGCCAAGCGCCAACGCTCCTTGCCAGGCACGCTAGCGACGCGCACGTCCAAATGACAGTAATAAGGATATAGTAATTTGCCACGATAACTGCAGTTGTGCAGAATAGCGGAGAGTTGACTGTTGTTGACTGGTTGTTGAATGGCCTATCCACGCTTGCGTTGAGGACGAAGGTAAAGCAGCATGTATGATATGTACTCACTAATGCGAAAACAGGTATATGGCGTATAGGGCACAAGAGCGCAGCATCGTTTCAACCTTCCTCGATGCGGCCGGTACCGTGGTTTGTGGGCCGTACCATTTGGCTTCCGGCCGCGCCACACAACGCCAGCCACCCTGGCGGGCGTGTCACTTACAGATACAAGTATGGGCAGGGTTTGGTGGTAACGCACAGCCGGGTGCACGCGTGGTGGGGCCGGGAGCCTGTTCTGGGTGGGGTACCTGGGAGGGGCTCCCCTGGGGCACCTGGGAGGGGCTCCCCTGGGCAGTGGATTGTGGGCCGTACCGTATGGTCACCTGGCCGCGCCACACAACGCCACCCACCCTGGCGGGCGTGCCACATATAGATACATGTCTGGGCAGGGTTTGGTGGAAGCCCGCAGCCAGGTGCACGCATGGTGGGGCCGGGAGCCTGTTCTGGGTGCGGCACCTGGGAGGGGCTCCCCTGGGCAGTGGATTGCGGGCCGTGCCGTATGGCCTCCCTGCCGCTCCACGCACTACCACCCACCCTGGCGGACGTGTCACATGTAGACTCATGTCTGGTCAAGGTTTGGTGGTAACGCACAGCTGGGTGCACGCTTGGTCGGGCCGGGGGCCAGTTCTGGGTTGGGCACCAGGGCAGGGCTCCCCTGGGCGGTGGATTGTAGGCCGTACCGTATGGCCACCTGGCCGCGCCACACAACGCCAGCCACCCTGGCGGGCCTGTCACATGAAGATACGTGGTAGACTAGGAAAAGGGAGTATGCCCGCTGCTGGCTTTCACTTAGCAACGGGGAGGGTAAAGCAGCCAAGCCATGCCACACCGGTACCAGGGTCCCCTGACCGGTACCCTACATGATCCGTAGTGTGTTGAGAGATGATCCGTAGTGTCCATACTAAATATGCCAGCGACCTGGCAGCACACTGAGCCCTGCAGCGTGGGAGGCCCAGGAATGTAGTGATCCACTGGGCCACACCACCGTGTTCACACTTTGGTGCAAGTTGTTCACACACAAGGCCGTGTCTACACCTTGGTGTCCCCAGCAGCAACACGAGCTTCGTGTTTACCCTTTGGTGTCTCATGCAGCAACACTAGGCCGTGTAAAACACGGGCCGTGTAGTGCCGTGTAAACACTGCACCGTGTTCTACACGGTGTACCGTGTACACGTGTTTGTACACGAGGGGGTCGGTGTACACACGGACCCCCAGAAATGCAGACGTTTGTACGCGTCTACCAGCCACCGTGGGTGGTAAGGGGGGTGGCTGGTGGAGGGATTAGGGGGGATGGGGGTTGCTTGGTTACGGGGGCCCCCGGCCTCATGATGCTGGCGCATCGTGACTATGCGGTGCAGCCAGGAGACGGCATGGTGGTGGAGGCTATCGCAGCATGCATTGGCGCGTCTGGCTGGGACATATCGGTTGCGAGGCTTCGACAGCAGGCTTGAAGGCCAATGACGTCATGCTGTCGTGTGCGACGGTAGGTTTGGTGACACCGTTTATATAGCGGGCGTGAGAGGCTGAGGCATAACCGTGCGTGTCTTGCCGTGCTGACATGACACGATGAACAGACCTTCGCTTTTACAACGGTCCACCACAGCTGACCATGGTGAACACGCATTTCACTACGGTTATCGCTTCACTGTAACAGCGAGAGAGACTTGTGCTTGTGATTTCCCTTTGGCTGGGCCTCGAGCAGCAGCCGGACCTACACGCTGAATCAGCCGTGTGCCATGTCCTCGTGCCCGCCTGGGTTGCAGCATCGCACCCCCGCCCTCGCAGCTTTCCCTTTCAAGCAAGGTTCCCTCTTCGGTTCAAGGTTCCCTTTCAGGACTCCCCCTTCTAGAGTGTCCAAGCTACGCCATCTGTCCTCCAGCGTCGAGGATCTGTGGTTGGTTGGCCACTAGGGCTTGTGTATTGACCCTGTGCTTGCCTGCAGCGTGGGCACAGCTGCGCACAAGCATACCGTTACTCATTGCCGATCAGCGGTTGACTGCATATGTGCCGTTTGATCGCTGACTCACACACAGGGCGATTGGGTTTCAGCAGCACGCAGGATACGCACTTGCCTGCGCATGTGTGGATTAGGTTCTGCCTTGCGTGAAGGGATACAGGTCAGGTTGTGGGGTAGGACCGGTACAGCAGTCGTCATACTGTGCGTACTGTGGGGTAGCTTGGAGCCCTTGGCACGTGTCTGCTCCATCGTACGTGGGGTAGGCCCGGGTGAGTCGCCACAGCGGGTACAACAAGCGGTGTCAGCTTTGCAAAAGCTGGGAAAATGGGCTGAGCCTTCTTGCTCAGGGTTGCCTGAAGTTTCAGTGCCAAGTCCCACGGGTGGGCCCTGCGCGGCAGTGCCTCCGCCTCGCTCGTGCCACGTGCCAACCTGCCCCTTGCCGAGAGTGCGAAATGCAAGTGCACCTGGCCGCGGAAGATACATAATGTCATGAAGGGCTGAAATGTTGCTGTGGCATGTGCGAAGCACGATTGCCACGTCCGAGTTGCTGACAACATGCTTTGAATGTTTGCCGCAAGTTTGCGACAGCCAGCAATCTCGCCACCGTTTCTTGCATTCTAGCAGCTTATTTGTATATATTAGAAGTCGTGTCCCTTGCTTTGCGCCCGGAGGGCGAGCGTATGTTCCAACGTGTCCTTGTCCCTGTTGCGAAACCGTTCTTCTCTTTCCGATTTTTCCTGGCCTCCAGGCCTATGCCATGGAATAGAGGAGAGCTATACCTACTACGTGGTATGCGCCGTTGGGCCCAGGTTTGAAACTTTTGCCGACGCAGGGCCACCAGGGGGCTTCCAGGGACACCAGGGGGCTCAGCCCCAAAAGGACCTATGTTGGAATGTGATAAAAGCCGCAACGGCTGCAAGGTTGTGCAAAATGAATTCACGACGGATGTAAGGTTGCGGTGAGAACGCGCAGTGTGGCTTAGGAAATGATGGACCCCGGTGCAACGCCCAGTGCAATGAAGTGAGACCGAGTGCGTGAGAGCGTTTGACTATGACATGTGAAAACCTTACTGGTACTGGACTCTCGTATGGTCCCTTCTTGGTACTGGACTACCCCTTGTTCCTTGACCACGTGCTGCTGCAAGCGAACAGACTTTCTCACTCCTGGCTCCAGCTACACTGCAGGCAGCACCTCTGTGATACATCGATGGTATACATTTGCATTATTGCTGCCCTATCTATGCACCACAAGCCGGTACAAGGGTATCCGGCTTGCCTACCGTATGCCGTAGCAAGGTTTGTGGTGCACCTGGTGGTGCACTTCCACACGGCCAGCACTGGAAAGGTTGCTACACTCGAGTGAATTGGGCCGGGGACGAGAGGTTTGAGCAAAGGCCATTCACCTAGAATGGCAAGACAGTAGCGTACGACTATGCAAAGTGCATGTGCGATAAGCCTGCCTGGAACACTGCTGACCTTTCCGGCATACCTCTCCTCTCTCTGCACCACGCAAATGCCACAAGACGTGCCCCCGCCATGCCCCTGTATGTAAGTCGGACTGGCCCATATGCTGATGGCCGGGACCAGCTCTGTAAAAGCATACATGCAACATGCCCCACACATCCAATAGCCAATACGTGTCCTCCCGGCCTGGTCCCCAGCGCACCCTGCCGACCTGCCCATGCCCCGTTTGTTCAGTCCAAAAGCATAAAAGTTGACCTGCACAAAAGCTCCGGCGGCATCCTCCTTGTTGCCATCAACTGCCTTGCTATTCCCCTCACCGCCTCGTCAGCTAGGCAACGTGGCCACCAGGACCACCGGGCCCACGCCAGTCCTCAACTGGTGGCGGGGTTGTTGCCGGCGTCTCCTGCCACTTCCTCTTCGTAGCTCCCCCATGCGACCCCCTGCCCTCCTATCCCCTCAGCTGGGCACCAGGCGCCACAGGAGCGCCCCCCCCTTCAGCCGGGGGCACAGGATGGTGCCAGTGTCTCGCCTCGTCTCCCTCCAGCCCTCAGCGGGCGTTGGGCTCGGGTGCCTGCCGCTAACCTGGCTCTCCGCGGGCCCACTGAGTGTCAACCCTTTCCCGTTGCTTTGCCGCCCTGTGCCTACCCCCGTGGGCGTGGGCACCAGGCGCGACAGCAGCGTGTACGTCCCCCCCCGCCACCAGCAGCACTCCGCTGGCGGGCGTAACCCACGCTGCACTGCCGCAGCGCCAGCAGCTGCTTCACGGCGCCCTGCAAGGGGGCGCAGCCGAGGGGCCACGAAGGTAAGGCCACTATCTGTGCGTTTCCAAAATGGGGGGTTGTAGGTCGGTTGACCGCGCCGCCAGCAGATGCTGTACGGCACCCCCAGGCGTGGGCAGTGGGCCAGCACCACATGGAGGCTTCACGGCTGCACAGGGCACACGAACTCACCTAGCAATTCTCACCCAGCATGTCTCATAAAGCATAGCGCACCTGCGCAGCCATTATGCGCCCAACCCCACCTCCCACACCTCCGCAACATGACGTACAGCCCAACGGCGCCCCTTTCCTACGAATCTCAGCCCTTCACTTCGTCAACCTGCCGGTCACCCCTTGCCCATTGCTCCTCACCCCTGGCCGTCCCCGCGCCGCAACCCCCAGCCCCACACCAGCACCCGCCTGTTATCAACGCCGCAGCACAAGCGTCCCACATCGCCAGACCACAGCGTAGTGCATACCCGCACGGCCTACACCCTCCTGCACACACCCACACAATGCCACACACGTTTCTCGTGCTTTGTTTCCGTTCCCTCCACCCCCTTCATCCTTCTTTGCTCTTGGCCCCCCCTACTCGCACGGGTTCCTCGCGCTTTACGCTTACCCCCTACTCGCCGTGGCCGAAGCCGCCAGCAGCAGCGGCCCCACGTATCCTTGCCGCCCCACACACCCCACCCCGTTGAAAGCTGGAACGCCATCTGTCTCGGCTCACAAGGTGCCGGCCCTCTCCTCGACCCCACACGTGGAACGTTGCATACAGCCCGCCATCGTCCGGCCTTCATCCGCCTTGGGCGGCCCCCCTGCCTCACACGGGTTACTGGCGCTTTACGCGTGCCCCCCTGCTCACCGTGGCTGACGCCGCCAGCAGCAGCGGTCCCACGTAGCCACACGTATATGCCAGCAGCAGGGAGCCGCCCTGCAGGGGGTCACGTGTCTGTGACACGTAGGCCAGCAGGGTGGCCAGCACGGGCGTGCTGCGGGGCAGCGACGGGGGAGGGGAGGGGTGGGAGAGGGGTGAGGCCGGCTGTGTTTCCAGGAAGCGGGGGAACGATGGACTGTTGGGATGAAGAGGAGAGGGGCACTTTGGCGGATGAGAGGACCAGTAGGTGGCGCAACGCTGAGGGTGTGCGTCTGGGGCATGTAGGCCCCATAGGGTGGTCAGGACGGCGGGGTCGCGAGGGGAGGGAATGGGGAGGGAGGGTTTGCGGTGCGAAAGGGAGGGTGGTGTGTTTCGGCGGAGGAGGAGCGCTGTAGGCAGGGCACGGCCGGGATTCCGACAGGGGAGAGGGGTTGCCACGTGTCCGGTGCCACGAAGGGTGGTAGGGTGGTCAGGACGGGATTGCCGTGGAGTAACGAGGGGGAGGGGAGAGGGTTGGCGATGCAGGAGCCCCGTAAGGATGACGTGGCAACATCGTTCACGAGACGTATCCATCCCGTACGGCAAGCCCCACACGCCACTCTGGTCTGTCCTGGGCTTCACCCACGCACTGCACTGGTCCTGCTGCCACTGTGTTCCGCACACCACACCAAGGACCTCACGCCCCACAACCCTCCGGCCCAGCCGCAGCCAACGCAGTCCCCCCCCGGCGGCACATGATACCACACACAGTACGGTAGGTTGGCTTGGCTTGAATGCTACCTTGCCGCTCTGCGGTTGCCTTTGTGGACTCCCATCTGCACAGCGCAGCGAAGCTCAACACATCCCAACACAACCCACACACGATTTCCCACACCCAATGTCCCTGAACTCGCAATTACCACCCTAGCCCCGCCCCTGCACCCCCACCTGCACGGCGACGCCGCAAGCGCAAAGGTGGCCCCCGCCAGGTAGGCCTGGGGCACAGCAGCAGCAGCAGCGGCAGCAACAGCAGCAGCACCTGAGTAAGCGGCCCTCAGGGGACGTTGAGCAGCAGCAGCTGCAGAGATGCAAGGCTCCCTCCCCACCACCACCACCACCGGTACCTCGATGGCCTACCCGCCTCCGCACCGCCCTGGACCCCGCCCCGCAACACCCCATGCCGTGGATCCCAGACGTCCAACATGTGGCATCCCGCTCCCAGCAGCCTCCCAATCCCCACCAAAACACTCCTGATCCCAGCCCACTAAAACCTAGGATCCCCTCTGCGTAGCCCATTTCCTGCTCCTCCCTTATGCTTCCCACTGCTCCCGGCGCTTCACGCGGACCCGCATCCCCTCCACCCTCACCGCCGTGCATGGCCACGGCAGCAGCACGCGTTACACATGAGCCCGCCCCACCCCACCCCGCTGCAATGCGGTCGCCCCACCCCCGCCATCAACATCGTCGAGTTGCAGGCTACGTCTGTCTTCCGACCGCCTAATACCCGCCACCCCACCCCTTGCACCACCCACCTGCGCAGCCGGCGGCAGCGGCACGCGGCGCACATCCACATCCAGCGAGGGCAGCTGCAGCGGCAGCACCTGGTGGGGGGGGAAGGAGGAAGGAGAAAGGGGTGTGTGGCGCAAGTAAGTCTGCAGAGGCAAGACAGCGGGATGAGTGGAGATGCGAGAGTAGCGAGGTGCCGTTGACTCGACCCCAGCCCAGTACCAAAAGAAGAGGAGGAGAGGGAGTCGCTGCTGACGAACAGCGTACCCCCTCCTCGTCCTTACCTGCCTGCCCGAGGCCCACAGACGCACGCTGCCGAGCATTCACAGTCCCCAGCAAGGAGCCACGCACTGCGCCACTTCTATAATAATATTTGGGGGCGGGGAGGTTCCTATTGGGCATCAGAACTCGCCTCGGTGGCCGCGCACCTGCGCGGGTCCACATTTTACCGAGGGAGAGCGCTTCTGCACCGTTCCCCCACCCGGGTGGGGTACGCTTTACGCGCAATCCACCGGTCCGGTCGCTTCCAGACCACCTAGAGCGGTGTCCACTCCCACTGTTGCACTCCACCTACCTCACACCCCAAACCCGTTGTCAATCCCAAGCCCACATCCCTCGCCCCACCTCCAAGTTGTACTCAATATGTTCATAACCATCGCCACCGCGCCCACCGCCTGCATCTCCACACAGCTCCCCCCAGCGGATTGCCCCGCCAAACCCACCGTCCTCCCCTGCTCTCTACACACCCCGGTTAACACACCTCCAGCAGGTTGAGCCCCTTAACCGCCGCCACCGCCCCCACCGCCAGTGGCAGGCCGTCCCCTAGCCCAGGCCCACCCACACACGCTGTACCCATGTGTACACACACTGACACATTAACCCACACCCCAGTTAACCCACCTCCAGCAGGTTGAGTCCCATGACCACCGCCACCGCCCCCACCGCCAGTGGCAGGCCGTCGCCCAGCCCCGCCCCGTACGCCCGCCCCAGCAGCGAGGACGCCACGCCCAGGGCCGCGAGGGTTGTGGCCAGGCCGAAGGAGAAGGACAGCACCTGGGAAGGGGGTGCCCGGGTGCCGCAATGTTCATTCACAATTAAGATTCATACAGTGGAATTGCTACGATGAATGTAGTGGTTGGTTTAGGATAAGCGGGGTGGCCACACCCCGTGGCGCTAGGGTGATGGCCAGGCCGACCGAAGCATGCAGGGGTGTTGGCGGGGCTGGGGGCAGCACGCAACACGAAATAACATAGTAGACTGGTACGGATACATGATGCGTGAAGCACACCTAGGGGCGCACGCTTATCGGCCATCGCTACAACCCGCCCAGCCCCCAAAACCTCCCTTTCCCTGCTCCCCATATCTCTGTCCCACCTGCACCGTCATGTTGGGCGGCCCCGGCCCCCGCCCCACTCTGCGGCTGTTCCCCACGGCTGTTCCCCCACTTCCCCCCATATAAAGCTACTTCCGCAGTATTAACATATTGGGCTGCTCCAGCCCCCCGAGGCAGCCTATGGTGGCCTGTCCTACACTCCATCCAGGCGGCAAACCCCTGTCGCCCACCCACCCAGGCACGCCCTCCCTTTGGCTTCCCCCTACCTGCCCCCGGCCCCCGCCCAAACGTCCACACACCCCGCTGTCCCACCTGCACCGTTATGTTGGGCTGCTATGGCCCCCCGTTGTTGGCCGCGCTGTACCCCCCAACGTGTCTACTTGTCAACTCCTTCCTCTTCACGTGCAGGCACCAGCGTTACTGTGACTCCCTGAAGCCTCACACGGTTTCTCGCGTTTTACGCGTACCCCCAATGTAGCCGATGGTGAGCGGCAGCATGCTGAGCGTGCAGGGAGACAGCGAGGTGGCCAGGCCCGCGCCCAGCACAGGGGCGTGATGCCTGGGGGAGGTGGCGTGGGATGCAGGGGAGGAAAAGCAGTTTGTTTCTGTTAACGGGTGTAGGTGTAAAGGACTTAGGGGAAGCAGGGGAAGCGAAGGAAGCAGGGGCGGGCGTCAAGGACACCGGGGCAGGAGGTCACCGGGGGGCACGCTCGCCAACCCCAGAAGCACGATATGCCACATGACCCCGGTGGCGCAGCTTCGGCAGACTGTTCATTATTCTATATACCTATCTATACAAGGCTGTCTGCAGTGCTACCCAGTTTCCTAGTCCCGATCAAAGCCGACGAGCGGCCCGGCTTTGTCGACAGCAATATATTGCGTCTCTCTGCATTGATGTTTGGTGCAAAGCACCAACCTTCCTTGCTGCCGCTGAGTCTCTCCGTACGACCTGGCTGTTCACCAGCGCGTCCGCTCAGGCGCCTGCTGCCCGACGGCGAAAAGCCCCGACAGTATCCCATCCGACTGCTCTGCAAGTTGCAGTAGTTCTGTCGCCTGCAGCACACCAATCGAGTGGTTTGCTGTGCTGGCTTCCGACATGCCTGGCTCCAATCAGCTTGGTACGGGGCACAAACTCACGGCGCCGTCTGGTATTGCCTGTAGCTTGGCATGGTGCTTGTACTGCCTAAATATGCGTGTTTGCTGGCGGATATGCGCGCTTCGCAGTGGGCATGGTCGCGTTGTCAGGCCGCGAGCCTGGCCCATAAACGCTTTGGTTGTAAGGGCAGCCATCTTCAGCGTAGGTAGTTAAGGCACAACCTGCTATCACATCATAGTCGAGAGTGCTCCTGTGCCGTGTGGCTTGCACCTGGGTACGATGAACTTCCGCCCCACACCACCGTGCCCATGCCCCATGCACCAAGCTTAGTACCCAAACGCCCGGCTGAGCGTACAGCATGCAGCCACTGATTCTCTCCCTTGACACCTTTGAAAGGCACATGCATGCAGGTAGGGCCGCAACTGTAGCCACCAGGGGACGTGGCGCCACGTCCATCCGTGCCCCAGCCAACACTGTGAACACTGAAGAGAACCGCGCCCACCAGGTCCTTACACCTGGCAGATGCGTGCGACGCAACCGGCAACCTAGCTCCATCCAAAGCATGGCAGGCCAGCGCGCAAAACCTATACGTCCCTGCCAACCTCTCCACAGCACGCGGAGAGCCCCCATTTGCCCATGTGGCCCCAAGCACACGGGCCAGGCAGTCTCACAGGCACCGCAAAGCAGCACCACGTACCAGCACGGCCGCGCGGCCAGCCGCCTCATCTTATCCACTGCGGCTGCTGCGTCACCCCCCCACACTCAGCCGCCCCGAAACCACCACCTAATGTACTGGCCGGTCTGAACGAAAGCCCTGCCGTGCCACAACTCAGTGTACGCTACCCCACGCCTGCATGCTGCACAAGGCGGCTGGGCACCCAGCCCGGCCACCCACGTACCCAAGCGCAGCAGGGCTGTGCCCTTGTACCCCGTAGTCGCTCGGCCCCACGTGCCTCCGCGTTCCGCGCAACACGGCCCACGCGCCTCCGGACAGGTGCAGTAGGCGTCCACCAACATCACAAGGCCACAAATCAATAAGGTGTGCGCTCCGCACGACTGCAGCCTGCAGGCCGCATAGGCCGGCGGCGTGCCGAGCGCGTGCGCAACAATACAGTAGCCTCGTACGCGATCGGCCCCACACGTGCCCAACATGCCGAACCGCAGTCACCGCACTGACCTCCCACGTGTAGCGGGCGGCTGCACCGCGACGCCCCACACCTGCAGCGCACACCCATATGCCATCCCCGCCTACTAGCACACGGCGCCCACCAACCGCACGCCCACCAACCGCTAACCAAAGGCACGTGCCGAGGACCTGCTGCAGGTTGCACCGGCACGTTTTTGCACCATCGTGGCACCAGCACATGCACACGGCAAACGCACTACATGTGCCGGTTCGTTGCTCACAACAGCGCTGCACCAACCACCAACCGCCATCAGCTGCCGGGAGGGTGCAGGCTTCACGCATGCACCTGGCACGCCGCCGCCGCCGCCGCCGCTGGGAGAAGGCTCACCAGGCACCGCCCTCTGCGTACTGTCCTCGCCAACCATCCCAATTAGGGCTGGTCCCGGCGACCCCAGGCCAACCGCGCTGTGAGCACGAGACGTTGCCACGCCCATCATGAACCACGGTGCGCGCGCAGTCGCGTTCGAGGCAAAGGTGGTCCGTCGTACCTGAGTGGGACAGGAGGGATATGTGGTGGGGCAAAAGCTTACGGACAGGCTCGCCTTGCACCATTGCGCCAGTGCCTAACAAAGTTCGCGAAGCGATGCCGCACGGTGCAAAAGCAGCCAGGCCGTGCCAACAGCTCCTACCCCACCAGTCTGCCAGTACGACGACGAGGCCTCGCGTCCCTTGCTGGTTACGGCGGCCTGCCGCAAGCTGCCTCCTGGGGCCACCCCGAAACCCGCATGCCGCGCCGCCCCCTCGCACACCCAACCCACGCGCCGTGACGTTGCCAGCTACGATGCTCTGTCATCTTGCACTGCTTCCTTGCGCTTCCCCTACACCCCCCAGCAACCGGCGGCCGCTCATATCCACCCGGGCGCCGTAGCCACGCCCCCCGCGCCCCTCACCCATAAGCCGTCTCAGCGCTCTGCCCCAGCCGCCGCCGCCGCACAGCCGCTGCCGCGCATGCAGCGCCCGAGCCCAGCGCCCCCGCCACGCGCAGCTGCCGTGAGGGCAGCCACACGGCGTGCCCACGGCCGCCGTGCCCCGGCCCCGCGCTGACGAGCGCATGCTGTACCGTAGCCACCTTGCGCTCCTGGGGCCCTCCGGCTTCCGCCCAGTCGGCCCGCAGCCGCACCACCAGCGACTACAGGAGGGCGGCGCGGCGCAGCGCAGGAGACCCCAGCAGCATCTGTGCAGCGCGCAGGACGCCGCACGCTTCCAAAAGCTAGGCGAAACAGGGGGCAGTGTGAGTGACTGTGGGCAGCCGGGGCCTAAGCCGAGCCCGGACCCCCCGGATGCTGCACCGTCGCACCCAAGGCCTGCATAGGCCCACGCTCTGCCCCGTACCCCCCGTCCGTTTGCTCGCGCTTTACGCATAACCCCCGTCCAGGAGCACGCGTGCCGCGTGACGCCTGGAGCCTCTGGCAGGCCTCCGCTTTTTGTTGTGCCGACACGCCGTTACATTGTCATCCTGCCCCACCCTTCCAGTTTCCCCGACCCTCCCAAACCTTCTCTACATTATCCTTGACCTGCCCTCCCTCCCGCACAGCGCTGCACTACCAAACGCGACTTACCTATGCCATGCACCGCCCTTAGCGCCCAGTCGCCTCCGCGTGGTCCGCTGCGCTCCGCCCGTCCCCCAGCTCCTGCGTCCTCTCCGCATGCCGCTACCTGGAACCTGCGCGATAGTACACGAGCGCAATGCAAGCATACAGAGGCCGAGCAGGGCTGCCTAGCAGAGAGAATTTTGTTCGGTTTGGGTGCAAGCACCCCTGCTGATCGGCGTCACTACGCTGGCTGAAGCCACTGCGTTTGTGCTGTCAGGCAAGGGACAGGCTGACCCTGCCCCTTATTTTCCGCGTGCCAACAGCTACGCACTGACATCCCCCGTGCCCATGCTTTCTAGAAGGTTGGCTCCAGAACCATGGACTCTCCCCCGAGTTACCCAGCTGCTTGCTTGCTCGGTGCTGCTGTGAAGCACGCTGCGTTGTGCTGCAACACCTGCCCCTCACCTCCACCCCGCAACCTGCCTCCCATCCCCTCCCTCCTGCACCATCCCTGCCGTCCCCGCTGAAAATGTCCAGTGTGCGCGCCTGCTGGTTGGCGCTCATGCATACCCCAGATGCAGTGCTGCCGGCTGCTCCGGCGCTGGAGGGTGCGGGAGAGACCAGGTCCGCAGCCGCGCGGGCATGTCCATGTTTACGTTACAGCCGCCGCAGTTTCGCGAGCACATCAGCAACGCCAACTCCGCGGGTTGAGCCAAACGCCAAGAAGGCCGCCGGCCCGCGATGCCGCGCCGCCACTGCGGCGAGCCATTTCGCCTCTGCCGACGCTGCAGCTGCGCAAAAGCTACGCCAAACTGCTCTGCTGCAAGCTGCTGCGAGCCGCTCACTCCTCGTCCTCGGCGTCGTTCTCCGCAATGTTGAAGTACCGGAGCTCATAGACGTTCCTGTCCTTGTTGGAGGCGATCACGCGCAGCCAGTCGCGCACGTTGTGCTTCTTGAGGTACTTCTTGGTGAGGTACTTCAGGTAGCGCTTGCTGATGTGCGTCTCCGCGGTGACCACCACCTTGGTCTTCTCCTTGGCGACCTTAATGTTGTCACCCAGGACACCAGTCTTGCCGTCCACCTTGATCTTGTCCAGGAGGAACTTCTCGAACGAGGAGATGTCCATAATCTTGTCCTCCACCGGCTTGGCGCAGTCGATGGTGAAGACCAGGGCCTTCTTCTTCGCGGCCGCCTTCTTAACTCCGACTGCCATGGTGCTAGTTGCGGCCCAAAAGACGTGCGAGAACGAAAAGGAGAGGGCCGGGCGTGTTCAGCGTGCCTTCACTAGGGCGCACCCAAAATTGGCGCCGTACGAGGCGGCGGAAAACGTCTCTAAACACGACCCTTGCCCTTGCTACGGACTTGTCAGAGTGTATATAAGTTGGCTGCTACCTAAGTGACGTATCAGTTGAAGCCGCTCACCATTGGGTCACATACTTCGCTCCCAACACCTAGCTTTTCCTGGGGTTCGTGCGCCCGGCGCTTTGCGGACAGCCAAGTGCAAGGCACCTACTTGCTAGCTCGTGTGCACGTAAACTGTGACACTCGCTAGGGTCTGGGAGCGCGGACAAGCCACTCTCCTTGACCTTCATGCTCCCTTGGCTAGTAGGCCTGCTGCAGTTTGAAGGGGCATGGGCGTCGTCCATAAGCCTCCTCGGTTGTCCGTCGCCTGGCCGGAAGAGCAGGGCGGTTGAACTGCTGTGTGCCCGGCAGCGTCAGCACATGGGTACCCCACAGGGCTGCCGGAGGGACCTCACAGCATCGCCCACAGCGGAGGCGCGGGCCTGCCGCCGCAGGTTGCATGATGCATGCAGCAGCTCTACGGCGATGCGGAGGGTCGCTGGGCGGAATCGCGGGCTGGTGGCAGCAGTAACGGGAGGACGGGGGCAGGGCTGCAGGCGCCGCTGCAACGCTCTCAACGCCACCCCCGCACGACTGTGGTGGACTCTTCTAGGGAGTATGCCGGCGTTGGCATCAAGTAATGGTCTAAAGGACTTCCGCATAGCGCCGGGCAGCAGCAGCCTGCAGCCCGCCCGGATGCGCCACAGCCTAGGCGCTCTGGCAGGCTGGCAGCTTCGACTGGAAGCGAGAAGCTGGCGGTGGCGGGCTAGGAGAAAACCAAATTATGAGGTTCCGAGTTCTTATTTCCGGGTACGGGCAGGTGTCGGGCCGCCAGTGTGGCGGGCGGAGGCTCGGGGCCTCGGAGGCGCTGGAGGAGTTCCTGGGGTGCCCCCCGGGCAGGGACGTCCGGTTCAGCGACCGGGGCTTGCCAGCGGGCGGCGAGTGGCGGGCAAGAAGGGGGCAGCCACTGCGTCGCCGGCAAGCGCAGGGGGAGCTGGAGAGCGGGGGCTGCGCAGAGGGGGGCACGGCTGTGGTGGAGGGGACGGGGTCCGACGGGCGCCGGAGCCTCGCGGGCGGGCGGCAGCTGGCGCCCCTTGCTGCGGACCCCAGCAGCGGGTTACGCATGCTGGAACAGCGGCCGCCTGCTGACCTGCACGTCCCTCCACATGTTGGTGCGACTTGCACGTGCGGCGTCGTACGGCGTCTCGTTCGGCAGGGGTGCAGCGGGTGCATCGCAGCGGGGCTGGGGTCAGCAGCAGTTCAGTCAACCCAGTTGCAGTGCGCACGACCAGACTGCGCTGCACGCCCGCCAGCTGCAGCGCTGGTTGCTGCCCCGCTGCACCTCGGCGACCGTCGGCCTGTGAGAAAGCGTTGGGTCGTTTGCTCAGGGCGCCAGGGGCAGTCTGTGCCTGGTGCCACGGCGGGGGGCCGAGCGCAAGGGCGCTGGGGGCGGACGTGTGTTGCTCTGTCGCTCCTGGCGGTGCACACGCATGCGGATATGCGCGGCGTCCTTTGTGTGTAAAGAGGGCGTCGTGCAGCAGGCGCATGAACCAGTTGCGTACGGGCGGTGACGCAAGGCGTGTCTTGGGGCGCTGGGTGGAGCCTGCGCGAGTTTACGTGCTCAGATCGACCGCAGCCCGCACTGTTCGCTGGTGGGGACTGGGGAGGGCATTGGGACGCGGCAAAGCGGAACCTTGCGCGGCCAGGCCGGGGGGTTAGGCAGCCCGTGCTGTCCATCGGAGAGGTCATGTGCACTTGAAATCAACTGCTGCGTCTACCGGCGGCGCAGGGCTCAGGCCCGTCTTGCTGATCCCCATTGCTTACAGTGCGCTCTGGTGTCTAAACTGACAACATCACTATCACCTGCTGTAGACTGGGGTCTCGGCTGGCGCTGCACCAGTCCCTGGTACCGTTACCGGGGGCTGAGGCAGCAGCTGGGCTTTCGGGTTGCACCCCCTGCTCACCCCTGCTTGTCCGCAGTTGTGCCGCCACCCCGGTTGCCTCGCATGGGCATCTGCATGATCTGCACCCCGTTGCGCACAAACGGAAGGGATTGACAAGGTCGAATAAGTCCACCGATCGCTTCTTGCTTGACACGTTTCCTTCGCGTATGGCATTGCATGCATTCGGCACCGTCTGTACTTGGCCAACCCTATCAGTACCCCGCAACGCCATCGCTACCCAGTCCCTACATTGCCTCCATGCTTCGGCACGTGCCTCGCACGTCCCTGCACCACATCCTGGTACACACGCACTAACGGTCCCTGCACATGTACGGCCCTTAATACACACGCACTAACGGTCCCAGCACATGTACGCCCACCCAGCCCCACCCGAAATCCCTTAGCCCTGGCATAGACGCCCGCACACACCCACCCTACCAGTACCCGACAATGCCATCGCTCCCTACAGGTAATCCCTTTGCTGTTGCCATGACACATGCTTTGTACGTCCCTGCTGCACCGCATCCTGGTACACACATGCTAACGGTCGTCCCTGCGCATGGCCCCCTGTGCCACGACCCACGAGTACGCCACACCGATGCCGTACAGGCAATCGTCGACCACATACTACTGTTTCTTGCACACGTGGATGCAGCATACGTTGGTTCCCCAAGGCTGCTTGTTACGTGGCCATGGCCCTTGCGCACTCCGGCGTGCCCCATGCCGGCACCTGCACCAGCAGCAGAGGCACAGCAGACACAGTCACAGATACCGTACGGTACGGGCGAAACAGGATCCGATGGCTGGGGTCGCAACCGGAGAGCGAGAGAGCCATAGAGGCTAATAGGTTGTGCAAAGCACGGCCGTACATGGGGAGGAGGGGGGTAGAAGCAGCAGGTGCGTGCTGTTGATGGACGTGCGTGGGCCGTGCCTCAAGTTGCCCACAGCGAGGTTTCCCACACGCCAGCCTCGCCCCGCGCACCCCCTGCTGGAGCAGCAGCGAGCCCCCTGCTGCAATCACCCGCCTTTGTATACTTGCCAGTCTAAACGATGGCCGCCTTCATGCGTACTCTTAAACGGCTTTTGCTTAGACTGGCGGCTGTAGGCAGCTTCCCTGGCTTGCTTTGTAGCGCACCGGCGTTGCGTTGTGCCGCGGTGTGTACGAATGCAGTTGCGGGGTCACAGTAGCATATTACAAAACATGTACTAGTTACAAGCAAGCGACAGGTTGCTATTCTAGTGACTAGGGACAGGCATCGAGGCAGGCCGCGGTGTGTTAACGCACGCACGCACGGCGTCGCCTGCCGCGCCGTCACCCACCTCCAGCAGCAGCGCCACGCCCGAGTAGATGGTGTCGGTGGTGGGCTCGTTTCCGTATGCGGCATATGTGGTGCGCAGCGTGAACGCCTCCGGGCGTGCTCCTGCGTGTTGTGAATGCGGTGCGGGAAGTAGGCACAATTCGCCGAAAGCATTTACAAGCAAGCAGGGACACAAGGATGTGCAGGAAACCAACAGCACCCACGTGCGCACGCCTTGCACGTACGGTACTCCCGTGCAACATGCATGGATGGGGCTTGGCTTGCCCAGTGCACACCCCGACCGAAGAGGTCCCCTGTAAAAACCTAACCCTAACCACGCGTTGTCCAGTTAGCCGTAACCCAACCAGTGCATGATATTGCAGTACGGCAGCAGCAATGTCGCTGTGTGTCCACGGCAGCACACCTAGTTCAAGCTTGTGAGTGTGGTCACGAGGTTAGTTGTTCCCACAGCTAGCCCACCTTGGCGAGCAGCTCCCTCAGTTTGGCCACGAAGGGGATGCTGCCCCCCGCCAGGGGCTGCACCGCAGACAGCAGCGGCAGCGGCGGTTGGGGCGGCGGCAACGTGGAACCGCCGCCATCCTCCTGCTGCCACTGCTGCCACTGCTGCTGCCACTGCCACTGCTGCTGCCGCGACAGCTGCTGCCACTGCTCCTGCCGCTGCTGCTGCCGCTGCCGCTGCTGCTCCTTTGCCTCCTCCTCTTGCCGCTTCCGCTTCCGTGCGTCCGCCTCCTCCTCCGCCAGCAGCAGGTTGAAGGTGAGCGTCACGCGGTGTCCACTGCGCACAGGCAGCACCTCGTGGATGCAGTCGCTGAAGAAGGCGGCAAAGTGAAGCAGAGGGCCGCTGCTGCTGCTGCCGCCGCCGCCTGCCTCCTCACCACCCCCAGCGGCAAGGTCCCCACTCGCGCAGGCGCCTCCGCCACCCCGTTTCTGCTGAACCGCTGCCGCCAGCCTCCGCCGCGGGTGGCGCAGCAGCAGCAGCAGCGGCAGCAGTGGCTTCAGCCCCGAAAGCATCCCTCGCCGCCTCTGCGCCCTCCTTCCCGCCGCTGCTACTAGTGGCACCCCCGCCGTTTCCACTACTACCGCCCAGCGTCAGCGTGGCGCTCTGCCCCGCGTGCGTCACGACCAGCTCGCCGCCCTCAAACTCGTACGGCAGCGCAACGACCAACGAACCAAACTGCGCCGTACACGTGGGCGTGTCTGCGTGTGCCTTGAACATGCCCCCCGGGCCGTACACGTTGATCTTGTGCAGCTGCGCAAAGATCTGCGGCGCGGCGGGCTGCATGAGGGTGGAGATGTCGTACAGCATCTGCGGTGTGGGCAGCACGGCGCTGATGCCGAATCTTCCAGGGCGGATTTGCAGCGCGTTGCGGTAGGACGGGTCCAACACTGACTCGGAGTTGCGGCCGAAGGGGGCGGGCTCAGCAGCCTGGGGGCATGGAGGGCGAGGCGGAGCGAGTAGGAATGGGTAGCAGGGGGCAACATGTGGTGTGGGGACGAGGAAGGGATGAGGTGTATATGTGGGGACTGAAACGAATGCGCACCAGAGCCGACAACCCCTTACCGCTTCTGTCCCTGTTGGCCCACCTGAAGCAGTACTTGCAGGGCGTCCGCTTGGATCCCGTCAGGTCCAATCTCAATACATTTCAAATCACAGACGGCATTACTCCCTTGCTTGGCCAGTTGCTGCGTGTGCGTCGCCTTTGAGGAACAGCTGTAACGGCTCCTTCAAGCGCTGCGACCCGGCCACGAAGAACGGCGCCGACACATCTGTCTTTGAAAGAGCGATGTCTAGCTCACACGGTTCGGCATAGCGCCAAGAGCAAGGGCAATAACTCCTGCTCATGGACGCTCTATTCTTGTTGTTGAAGCACGACAGGCGAGTGGCAGCCGGATATGCGGTTTTAAGCATCGGCAAGAGCTTTATGATCAGAGGACGGTGCTGGGTAGGCAGCAACGGTGGAAATCTCCAGGCCCGCGACCCGATAACAGGAGCTGTTTCCTTGCGTCAGGACCAAGGCGGCAAGCGTGATTGCTAACTATGTATACAAAGTGTTATACAACCTGTCACGTAGCACACATTGAAGTGCAAGGATGTCCGGCACCAGGTTCATGCATGCTTACTTCCAAGCGGTGGTTGGCTGCCAGCAGGTCTGGCAGGGCCCGCTCCTGCGACCCTGGGGGACGGTAGGGCATCGGTAGGGCATCCGCGTCTGCCTGCTGCGCATGAAGGTTATCTGTCAGGTACTCCCGTCAGCAGTATGTCACCGCCACACAACCAGCAGAGCCAGCGCGAGCACCAGCAGCTTCCTGCGGGCGGGCCAGCTCAGCGCAGTGCTCACCGAGACGCCCCGGCGGGCCTGGCCTCTTTGCCAGTGCCACGGCGTGTATGTCAACCCAGCAGGTCAACCATACCGGTACAGAAGATCAGTTGAGATCTTTTCTGCACAAGATGTGTCTGCTGAATCCTAGGTGATGCAGTGCCGTCATTTGGGTTCAAGCGACATACCGGTACCCAGCATGCGCTACCTCCATGGTGCTGTGCCACAGCACGTGAGTTGTTTACATGTCGGCGCCCAGATCCAGCAGCAGCGCCACGCCCTTGTACACGTCGTGGTGGTGTTGGGCTACTGTGTGTTACCAACACATGCCGGCACCAACCAGCATACAGCAGCGAGCAGCGCCACGCTCGAGCACGCAGTTGTGTTTTAGGGCTAGGCTCGTTGCCGTCGGCGGTGCAGCTGGCGCGTCTACCCCGCCCACGCACGCAGGCAAATCCACGCAGCATGAGGGAGCATACATGCAACGTGGTAGAGGCGGCAACCGCGACTGAGAAAGGCCTGACCTTGCATAACGTCCGCATGGCCAAGCGATAGGAAAGCCAGGGCACCCATAACGTGCCGTACAACAGGCACTCCGTCTCCTCAGCACCTGCAGGCCGCCGTAGTATGGCCTAGTCCCTCCTCCTCTGCCAACGGATTCTATGCGCCCAGGTCAGTGAGGGCGAAGGTAGGGCAGCGTCAGCACAGGCAGCAGGCGCATTCCTGGGCGCACAGGCAGGCTCGGTTCGAGGTGCACCGTGTGAGGCTAGCAGCAGGAGACGCGGTCCTTCCAGCATCTCCACTTGTATACTTAATGCTCTTTGCAAAGCAAAATCTTGAAGATAACTCTGTTCAGTCCATCTGTTGTTCCGAATTGAAGTTCCGCATCGTTGAACGCAAAAGCTGACCTAAAACGCAGCCCCTGACAGGAAAGGCTGTCAGGCCTATTTGCTGCACAACTTCTGGGAGTGCTATTGTGAATAGTATAAAGTGAAGTTTTGTACACCTCGCCAGCAACCCCTCTTGCTGGCGCATCGGGGAGCGACTGCTCACACGGCAGCTTAAGACCCAAATCTCGGTCAAGGTCTTGCAGTGACAAGAGTTCAACGCCCTAGCCAATCCTGGCCAGATGAAACGCGCTGGCCCCGACGTTGGGGCTGGCCGACGGAGACGGCCGGTGCCCTGTGCGTAACACCCTTGAAGCACCGATTTGACAGCACTACAGTACTACTTGACGTTTGAGAGTCGGAGCTTGCCAGGGCGAGCCCCGCCCCGTTGCTATGTCCGGTCTTCCAAGCAACGACAACACGCTGAACCACCAGTAAGCGGCAACTGATCCCGAGAGCATATTCGAAAATATACTTGCTAAAGATTGCAACATCAGCGGACGCTACGCGCTCACCGTGCTGGTGACAGCCCGATGGCCCCGAACGCTGACTCCAGTTTCGTTTGCCTGGCTGCAGGGGCTTGCCGGGGTTGGCTGGAGTGCTTCCTATGGCGCAGCAGCTCTTTCCAGGTGGAATTCCCGGCCTGGCGCAGGGCCTCAGGCCCGGCTTCAACCCCGCAGGGGGTCTGCCCCTGTTCCAGGCTCAGGCTCCACCCCCTCGGTAAGATGGAAGCCTAAACTGAGGCTATAACGTGCATGCAAAGGGTGCCATGATGCTGGGGGGGCGTGAAAACGCCTGCACTTGGTGGTCTGGTCAGCTCCCCTGGCTTTTTGGCCCCTCTGCACGTTGACTGCGAGGAGACCCTGGAGGGATGCCCCCGACGGCCGTCATGGCCGAGGCGCATGCACGTTTTGTCAGCACGCAGCTCCAGCCGCCATGTTCTATGTCACAGTGGCACATGCACGCCCCGTCAGCACACCGCTCCAAACGCTCTGACCGGAGGCGGAGGGCCGTACAAGCTCCAAGCTCAATCCTGCCCAGCTCACCCTTACCAACACCACATGCCTTGCACACTCGCTCCACAGGAAAGCGCCGGTGGACCGTGGGAAAGCAGGCTCGTCAGCCCCTCGCAAGCAATGCAACTGCAAGAATTCTCGTTGCCTAAAGCTGTAAGTGTGCATGCCCGGGGGACCTGCTCACGGTCATGTGGGTGCTAGGCTTGGTTGTGCTGCTCGCCAGTTTCTCCGTAACTGGCACTGTAGTAACCAATGCTGTGCAAAGTTGGCCCGGCCCGCCTGCGTTCCTGAGACACCCCAACCAATGCTTGCGTGGCATTAAGGCCTCTCCTCTTTGTGCGCGCAGCTACTGCGAGTGCTTTGCCTCGGGCCGGTACTGCGACGGCTGCAACTGCCTGCAATGCTACAACAACCGGGAAAACGAAGCCACGCGGCAGAGCGCCGTGGAGGCAATCCTAGAGCGCAACCCCAACGCCTTCCGGCCAAAGATCACGGTATGGGGGCATGGGAGACGCATGCCGGCTCTTGCCGGCTCGCCGTGGGCCGCTCACCCAAGCGGATGAGGAGTCACAGGGAACCTTGCACTCTGCTTTGAACGCGTGCGGATATCTCTAGGTCTGGGGCATATTGCCCTGATGCCATCCGCCATCACCCGTTGTCATGTCTTACGCTGATGCACGTGTCACGCGTCACTTTCCTTGCAGGGCTCTGCGGCCGTGATCAGCGCCATGCCCGGGGGCCGCCACCTCAAGGGCTGCAACTGCAAGAAGTCCGCCTGCCTCAAGAAGTACTGCGAGTGCTTTCAGGTGGGGGCACCAGTGTGTGTGGCACTCTTATAAGAGAATTGCTGCGCGCGCTTCCTCGTGCAGGTTGTACGAAGTTGTACTCTCTGCCCACCTTTCCTTGACGCTTGTTGCTGGGACTTACATGCACCCTCCTCCACTCTCCCGCCAGGCCAACATCTACTGCTCGGACATGTGCAAGTGCGTGGACTGCAAGAACTACGAGGTAAAGCTCTGCTGCTGATCTTGCCATCGCTCATGTCCACCTGACCCTTTCATGGTTGGGCGCTTACGCGTACCGGTACCCTGCTCACTTCCGATGTCATCCAGGACAACCTGCACCCGTTCTTGGTGTGCTTCACCTTGGCACCAAACCGCTTGCCTCGTTTCCATAGGTCCATTACCCTCATCGGCAGCATATCCACGGGCACGTGGAGCAGGCACTCCACAACGGCACCTGCCCTTGTCGCCTGTCGCCTGCTGACCAACACGTGCTGTGTGCTCCGTGACGCTGGCAGGGCTCGGAGGCGCGCACCGCGGTGCTAATGGCTCAGGACCCCACAGGCGCCCTCGCCGCCAACCAGCCCGTGGGCTACGGCGGGGGGCCCGGCGCAGGCGGCGGCGGCCCCAAGCGCGCCCGGTACAGCAACAGCAGCGGGAGCGGCCCGGGCGGCCTGCCGCAGCAGCCGGCACAGCCGCAGATGCCGCAGGCGGCGGCGGGCCTGGCGGCGGCTGCAGCAGCGGCCGCGGCAGCAGCGGCCGCAGGCCGCCCCGGCGGCATGCCTCCAGGCCTACTCACGGCGGGGAACCTGGCCACACTCGCCGCTGCGCTGCAGCCTGGCGGGGCGGGGCTTGCGGGCCTTGCCACCCTCGCGGGCATACCGCCCAGCCTCAGCGCAGCGCTGCTGGCGGCGCCGCTGCTTGCGCCACAGGGCGCTGCGCCCGGGGCGGGGGCCGGGGCTGTCCCCCAAGGCCCGATGACGCTGCTCCCGCCTGCGGGCGGGTCCGGGTCGGTGGGCGCGGTGCCCCCGCGCCCGGCGTCGGCACCAGGGGCTGACGGCGGGCCGGGTCCGCTGGCAGCAGCGATGCCTGGCCCCGCCGCGACTCTTGGGCACCCACGCCGCCGCCTGTGGTCGGGGCAATGGGAGGAGGGGGTATTGCCTTGCCGCCGAACCTGGGGCAAGCGGTGGCGGCTGCGGCTGCGGCCTCAGCGCCAGGGGCTGGGGCTGGGCCAGCTGCGCCGCCTGCCCTGCCTGCGCAGCGGGTGCAGGTGCTGCCGCCTGTGATGCCGACCAGCATCCACACGGTGGGTGGAACAAGAAGCCTTGGCCGTACCCCGTGCTTTCGCTTAAGATCCCTCTTTCGAACACAACTGCGCCTGTTTGGACAAGGGCCTTGATATTTTGCGCAACATGCCCCGTGCCGTACGCACCTGGTGCCCGTACACACCGGGTGCAGAAGTAACTGATGCTACCGTGCGGTTGCCCCAACGCCAGGTTGTGAACTGCATGGTTACGCGGAAAGTCATTGAGGAGCTGTGCCAGCTGATGTGGCTGGTGTCCGGCGGGGCGGAGGACAGCAGCAAGGGGGAGACGGGGCAGGCGGCAAAGGCGGTGGCGGTGACGGCTGCAGGCGAGACAGGGCAGGCAGCTGCGAACGGAAGCAGCCCAACGCCGCAGGGGGAGGGGGCGGTAGTGGCATGCAACGGGCACGGTAGTGGTGCGTCCGGGGCAGCGGCAGCGCCCGGCGAGCCCTCGGCCGCCGCTGCGGGCGGTATGCAGGGCCAGAGCGAGGCCGGGGGGCTGGTTGGGTGTCAGGGGCAGGAAGGGCAGGCGGGGGGAGGCGCGTTGGCGGAGGCCGGGGCAGCTGGGGGGTCGCACTCGTTGACGCCGTACGCCGCCAAGGAGCGCGCTTTGCTGGAGGAGTTCCTAACCATCATCAAGAGGGTGGAGGTGACCGCCGCCAGGCACCACAGCAAGCACGCGGCGGCAGCGGCGGCCGCAGGGGGCCCGGCGGCAGGCGCGGCGCAGCAGCAGCAGCAGCCGGAGGCGGGCCTAGGGAGCGGTGGCAGCGAGGAGGGCGCGGCAGCGGCAACCCTGCTGCCGCCGCTGGGCATGCCAGGGATGCAGGGGCAGAGCCTTACGGAGGCGTTGCAGGTGGGCGGGGGCTCTGCTGGGTGAGCAACGAGTACGGGCCCACGCGGTGGTCTGCACTGCTTTGCATTGGTGCACGGGACAGACGAGGCGTACTCGGGCGCCTTTCGCCACCGCCGGAACATGTGTCACCGTCACCACTAGCATTTACACAACGGCTTTGCATGGACCTGCCCATATTCGCAGGCGGCATACTCAAGCGCGCCAACGCTTGCCAACACGTTACCGGCTGCCTCCGGGGCTGCCCCGGCGCTGGTGCCCTCCCACCCGGACAGCGGCCGACCCGCCAGCACACCTCCCGTCCTAACCCCCGGCCTGCTGCTGCCAGGGTCTGGGAGCACGGTGCTTGCCGCGGCGGGGCTGCCTCACGGCCAGTCCCCCGAGCAGGCGTCCGTGCTAGCTGTCCAGCCGCAACACCAGCAGCTGGAACCCAGCTTGGCAGCTGTGCCCATGACACATGTGCAGGTGCTGCAGGCGGGGGTGGCTGACAGCCATGGCGTGGACTCGGGGGATCAGCAGCTGCAGGACGGCGGGGCAGCAGCGGGCGAGGGGCAGCAGGCTGCGGTGCCCGGTGAAGCACCATCCCTCCAACGGCAATGGGGATGATGGCATGCTGCTGCTGGTCAGCCCCACGCCGGCGGAACAGGGGCTGCAGCTGGAGGGGACCGGGGGGCAAGGGCAGGGCCTGGGGACTGACGCACAAGTGCGGGGCAGCAGCGGTGACATGGAGGTGGACGCGGAACGGTAGCGGGGGCTGAGCCAGTGGCTGCCTTGCCGAGGCAGCGCAGGGGAACAGCGCACCCGGTGCACATTGCAGTACTAACATTACTTACTACGTTAACCGTCGCTTGGTTGACATTATGGCAAGCAAACGGTTTGCTGTCTCCCAGCTGTTCCCGGCCCCAACGGACTAACGTACGGACTTGCAAGGACAGGTTACGGACAGACCGTTATGCTTGTGGGACGCCCGGATACCACGTGTGGACGCAGCAGGGACTGCACGCGCAGTTGTGACACCGTGACAGCATGATTGTTGGTGGGCGGGCAAGCGCGCAGCTGTAGGGGGGCATCAGGGATGCAGTGGCATGGCGGCGTGCGGCCCTTAGCTGGCCTCGGCACGTGGCTTAATGGGCTTGAGGCCAGGCAGGAAACCTGACGGGACTTGGGCTGTGGCGCCAAGTTGTGTGTGTTCTGAGCAACAAGCTGGTATTGGTTAGTGCCAGCGGAGCACGCTGCGCGAGGCGGGTGCCCTTATCCTGCATGAGGGGCAACCTTGCGCATGCGAGTGTAAGAGAGCTGCACGCAGGGGAGACTGGCTGCACGGTTGCAGCAACGATCCTTTCTTCCTTTCCTAGGTCCAATCCGGCCATGCGCACGCCGCTGCATGGTCAGCGATGTCCTGATTCGCTACGGTGATGGGAGAGGGTACCGTAGTCGGCGGGCAACCCGTGTGGTGAGGGACGGGAATGGCAGCACCCACGCAACACAATATGCAGTGCTTGATTGCCGAGTGCCGGCTCCACGGCCGGCTCCCATAGCACGTGCCATTGCTAGATGCAACAGCAGCAGCCTGAAGCTTGGAGGCCGTGCTGGTAGCACAGTCGGGCTTGCCGGCGCTCAGGGTTTAAGCTAACAAGCCGAGCCCGAGGCTCCCGTGCACAGCGTCCTGCATCTATGCTACCGAATACGCCGCGGAGCTTCCTTGCATTTCATGGCCCCTCGCGCCCTCGGGACCTTGATTAGGGCCAGGGGTTGGGCAACAGGTGCATTGCTGCCTCGCAATTCATGCATGGCCCCACGCCGCCCCACCGGACCCAAGCAGGATGGTTGAGCGACCCATGGGCCCCCTGACCTGGCCCCACCGAACTTTGTTCCCACGACGCGGAGCCGACCCAATAAAATGGTCAATTACACATGCAGTGACTGCATGTCTCGTGCTGCTGATGACGCATGAAACGGGGAAACGCGGCTCGCTGTCCTCTGCGCTGGGTAGCACGCATGCAGACCGCCGGTGGTTGTCCTGAACTGCGCTGCCTTCGACTGGCTGACTAAGTGCAGATATGAAGACGCTCATATTGCATCGCGCGTGAAAATGGTAGGATGCAAGCACGCCCAATGCAGTGTTTTCACAGAGGCCTGAGCTCCATCAAAGGTGGATGGCGGCTCAAAGCTGCTGCAGCATGCAAAGGACGACGTTGATGAATGGCATATTGCGCTTATCGATCTGCCTTGATGCTTGTGCTGTGCTGTCTTTATGCGGTGTGTGTGCCGACTTCGCTGTTGTTGTTAAACCAACCGTAAGAAAGGGTGGCAATCCCCACCAAGCTGTGCAACACAAGTGTAGCTGTGGCACAAAGAATGTGACCAGCCAGACGTTTAGGGTTTGGTTGGTCACCTGAGCCACCTGACACAGCAGCCTCCCCAGGAGCCATGGAACCGAGCTGGGTTCAGCCAGCCTCTCAACACACAGCACAACTCCAGACACTCCACGCAACAAGTAGCTAGAGAGAATACGCGTTAGGAACGGGGTCCTTTACGTGGTGTATGGACAGGTGTATCATGGCTCCTTCGCGAGATGTTGTCGAGCAGGTGTGTCCCTGTTCGTTACTTAACGAAGATGTCGTGGAATACGTCCGACCATCTGCTGGCATAGCTGGCTACAAGTGCCTCTTACGTGCCGCCCCAAATGTGCACTCTGCACAGACACGAATCGTTGTCCCCAAGGCGAGGAAATGTTCGCCATGCGGGCCTTGCCGGCTGGAGCCGTCACAGCCAGAGTTGTGTCAGCGTTCGCGGCTGACCTCCAGGTTGGTGCGTTGGCTGACCATGTTGTTGTTCAACGCGTTGAACCGGCGGGGCTGACCTCTCACTGCCCTGCCTTTCACCCGCAGCTTGCAAGCTGCCTCTTCTGGCTGCAATCAGATAGGAGAACTGGAGCTAATATTGCAGGTGCGCCGCGACTTATGGAGTCGAGGGTTCGTGACAATAGGCAGGGATCGATAGTGCCGCCCTAGTTTGGGCCTGAGTGCACCCGCCTGCATACTGCCCTCTCTACTCAGCCTCGAATATGGTTCCTTGCCAGAGAAGGCGCCTTTCTGCGCTTACGTGCTGTTCCTTTGATTTCCTTTCTCTAGGGCCAGGCACCCGACGTCGGCGCCTGTTACCTGGGAGTTTCGCCGCCTGTCCGGAGCGGCTGCTACGGAGGGGCAGCTAACCCTATCCAGCACGATGACTCCTGGAGTGCTCGCGCGCTCAATGCCTCGCACACCAATTTGCAAGCGTTGCGCGAGCTTGACTCGCAGCACTCCTTTCTGCGCTGCACCGGCGACTACAGACTCTTGCTAGGCTCGCCGGATGTGCGCAGCATGGCGGACGAGCTTATCGCAGAGCGAGTAGCGCAGTCGCAGCAGACACAACAGCCGTTGGAGCCTCTGGCCGGGTACGCGCCTTTCACCTGCAGGTGAGCCTGTTGGAAGCGCGGCCTTAGCTGCAGGCGAGGAGCACAAGGTTCACCCATGTGCAGCTGCATCGCACTGGGCAGTTATCAAGCCATATGCACGTGGTGGTGGTGGCAGCTCCCTCCCGGGGCTGGTGTCGCCACGTTAAACCCGCCTTGTTGGGGCGAAATCCAATGGGCTGCGCTCCACGACAGCAAGGCGTCCATGCGGAGGACCCGCTGTGAAGTGGCACGTTGAGTTCATGCATTCCTGGTACTGATGCAAATCCCACATTAACACCCTACTGTGCCGTTGTTGATTCAGGGCACAATACTTCGCGGTCAGGTAGTGGCTGGCGCCCCAGCGCATGCTGCAGCATTGGACGGCTCACTGAGGATAAAAATAAAGCAGCTGGCAGCATACAGCTCGGCATTGTCGGCCGTTCCTAGGGGGCGGGCCACCAGTTGGCCCCATACGTTGTACATCGGCCTGTACGGCAGGAGGAGCGGGGAAACCCGCTCTCTCGTAACACGTTGTAGCAGCTACATAAGGACTCGGCAGCAAAAGGACGGTTGACCCTTTTTGGCGTTGATCCACAGCCCCGGCCCGCACATGCACCGGTGTGCGGCCAGGCGGAGGTCCGGCTGCATGCGGTGGCTCAGGCGGTGGCGACGTTGCCCCCGCAGCCCGTGGCGTTGCGGTCCGGTCTTTTTCTTGGTGATCTATTCAGTATCACGTCCCAATAGCTGCTTGGGCAGTGTATTTTATGTTTAGTACAAAGCAAGCACGCTAAACCTGTATCACCATGGAGGCGCTGGTGTTGATGGGACTTTTGAGGATGATGTTGCTTGCTCCAGTGACAACCATGTTTTGGGCCTGGTGCGTGCTAGCCACATGCCTCGCATCAACGGGCTTGCCGACCAGCCCAGGTTGGCGGTCCGAACCAGGACACCAGGACCCGTTGCCCCGCATGCTATCTCTCGGACCATGTTGCATGCCCTGCGCCCTGCGGCGTGCCCTAGTGTTTGAAGAGTATGCTGCCCTTGTGTTCTGACCTGGTTGACGTTCAGCGTTGCGTTGTCCCTATGTGCTTGTTGGTTCATTTCTTGGCTTGCCATGTGGCGGCGACATACCGCATTGCTGTCAGCGTTTAGCGGCGCGGCAGCCCTATATCAAATGCAAAAAATAGCTTGGTATTGTGAGAGACGGTTGTGCTGACACGCCGCGACCCTCGGACGACGTTGTCGACTTGCCACGCGCGCGATACGAGGGTCATGTTGACGCGGTAGCGGCAATGGTGGGACCGGCGGGCCCTCGCCGGGTTATGGGGAGTGTCTGCCTGGCAGACTATCTGCGACCATGGCTGCCCGGCACTGGCTTGCAACTTGATTGCCACGTGTTTGTGAGGAGGGTGCAGCATCGCATGCTGAATTGTGTTCGGCGTATGAGCATGTTGTGTGTTTCGCGGGTGCAGCAGCGGCCTTTGGCGGGCTTTCGAGGAAGGACGAGGCTTGCGGGAAGGCGGGCGGACGGCGGTGAGAGGTATGCTGCGTTGGGACCGCTCGGCGTGGGTTACATTGTTACTAGATGAAGCAAGAGAACATGCGGACGCAGCGGCCGGTTGCGCATATACTGCTTGTTCCGCTACCAATCCGTTTTGGTGCTGCCTTGCTTGTACTGTGTGATACATTAACGCGTATGGGTGCCCCGCGCCATGTGGGTTGGCGCCATCAGGCATGCTTCCGCCCATACGGCTGTTCATAAGGAAGCTTACAAGCTTTAGGGATGTGTACGGCGCACGTGTTTGAGCACCATACCATTAATCTGCACAAATGACTGATCGCATCATCCCGAGTTCCGTGTTGAGTGGTGGGTGGCTTGAGAGTCGGGATTGAGTGCTACTTGCTATTCCTTATCTGAACTGAATCTTCTGCCTTACATGTAACATGTCAGACTGGCCGTTGTGGATCCTTCACGCCGGCCTGCCCATTCGTACCTTGTGGGTCTGGGGCGCGGCCGTTCGCGCAAAGCCTCATGGGGGAGCACGGCAGTCGGCTTCACAAGCTTGCGGTGCCGAGTGGAGAGCGCGCACAGAGAACGCCTACCCATACAGTTGCTTTCCTGCCTGCACCTCTGTTGTCAGTACTTGAGCGGTTGAGGGCTGTATCTGGCTGTATGCATGGCACTGTTGCCGTCCTGCATTCGGCCCTAAGCCTTCTTCTGGTTCCTCAGCTCTCAGACTGGCCGTCACTTCCAGCCGTCTGTTTTGTCTGCAGACAGCGAACCGGCATGCACGTGCGGGTGAAGGACAGGGCTCCCTAACACGTACCACCCTGTTCCAGTCCACGCTTCTGCGTCAGAAAAGCTGGAACTCGTGCGGCCTCCTTGGGTCTGAAACTCTGAACGTGCATGAATGGGCGGGAATGCGGACGCAGCAGCGTTCTGCGGCAGGCCTGCATCTCGACCTGACAAGGTTGTACGTTCGCTGTTCACGCTGTTCAGCAGGGACAATGACGTGTTGTGGTCGAGACCAGTGAAGATGGCCTGGCCACAAGTGTAATACGGTAACACGAAGTGCCACGATAGCCTGGGAAACAGCAGGTCAGTACCGGTACAGACCCCGGGCACGCCATGACCAGGGGTTAGCGATACAGCACGCAGTCCGGCAGTCCTGGGTTGCAGCTAGTCAGGCGCGCAGTTAAGCCGCCTTGTCCCCATATAATACATGCGTGTGAGCAACACCGGGTACAGCACATCATGGGCAGCGCCTGTCTAGGTGCCGTATGCAAGCACCACGCGCAAGAGCGTAAGCTGCTGCACGCCTCCTTGCGCTCCGTGTTGGTGTGCTGCTTGCTCCTTGGCCGGCGCGGCAGGCGTCCCTTTCAGGTGCCGTACAATCAACGGCGATCACGCTGATACTGTGGTCTACAGCCCACAATCATTAATACAGCCCGCCTCCAAATTCTCTGCCACTACACCTGACATGTTGCGGTGCGCCCCAAGCCCCCTAAGCGCCAACTGCAAGCAGCTACAGCACTCGCACCACAAGACGCAGCAGCCGACAGCAGGCGCCCGTGCCCTGCCGCACTACGCGGGCTCCACGCTATGACAAAGGTGCGCGCGCGTGATCACGAGGCAGTGTCTCCCAGACCTCACGGTCCTGCCCTCACAGCAAGCCTTGCCCCAGGAGTGACCGCAGCCGGGCGCGCAGGTCACCGCCTGAGCCGCCCTCCGCACCACCTGCGCCCGAGCTGGGGGCAGCTGTGGTTGCCGTGGGAAGTGCCCCTGCCCCACCCGCAGCCGCAGGCACAGCAGGGGCCAGGGGAGGCTTGGTCGCTCTGGCCTCCTCTTTGGCCCCCGCAGGCGGCTGCTGGCGTGCGGCGACCGCAACAGGAGACATAGACCTAGACCTAGACCGGGACCTAGAGCCGGAGCTGCCCCTCCCCCTGCTCCTGCTGCCCCGCCTTCCCCGCCGCTCCGCCTTGTCCTCCTTTGCTTTACGGGACGACCGCTCCTGTCCCTCTCCTTCTCCTTCTCCTTCTCCCTCTCGCCCCTTCCCCGCCCCCGTATCCCGCCCCCGCCGCTCCTCATTCCGGTCCGTCTCCCTCTCCGACTCCCTGCGCTTATCCTTCTCCCTGCCACGCTCCCTATCCCCATCCCTGCCCCTGCCCTTATCCTGCTCCCGCGAACGCTCCCTGGACCGCGATCGCCCCTGGCCGCGTACGGCTGCGACTGCGGCTGCGTGAGCCCCGCCGGCTCCCCCTGCTGCCGCCCTCCCGCCGTGACCCCGCCTCCCCACGGCGCTCCCCCGCTGTGCTGCTCCCCTTGCCCCTGCCCTTGCTGCGGCTGCGCGACCGGGAGCGGGACCGAGACCCACGGCGCGAGAACTCGGCCCCACACTGCGCCCTGCTGCCGTCCTCCCCTCTCCCTCGCTTCCCTCCCGCGTCGCCAGCTCGTGAACGGCGAGGGGAGCGGGAGCGGGAACGGGAGTGCGACCGAGACCGGGAGCGCTTGCGGCTGCTGGAGGACCCCGGCTTACCGTCACCAGCAGGGCGGCGCTCGCGCCCGGCGGGGCGTTCAGTACCTGGAGACCGGTGGCATGGCGGCAGGTGGCAGCGCGTCAGCACGGCCCGGACGGTCCAACTTGGCGGGCGAGGCGGCAGCAGGTGCAATCCACTCGGGCGTTGGTAATATAACAAGCGCGCACGTGCCCCAAAAAAGATGCAACACAGTACCCTTCGCCACGACGCGAGCTGACGACAGTAGCATGTTGGCGCTTTTCACGCTCCGACGCGCACGGCGTACCTGGTTGGGGTCGCGCAGCATGGCCTCGAAGGCCGCCCGATGCTGCGCCGCCGCCACCGCCGCCGCAGCCACCAGCTCCCGCACCGCCGCCAGCGACGAAGCCGGGGCCAACAGCCCGCCGGCGGCGCCGCCTCCGCCGCCTGATGCCCCCGCCCCAGCCGCAGCTGCCGCGATCCCCACCGCCCCACCTGGTACAGCAGCTGGCCCCAGCCCTAGCAACGCGGGTGCGGGCGACCACCTGTGGGCCCCCCCAGTGCCCTTACTGGCCGCCGCCGCAGCAGCAGCAACAGCAGCCGCCGCGGCCTGCTGCTCGTCCAGCTGCTTCTGCTTCTCCCTCTCCTTCTGTTCCTCCTGCTCCTTTGCCCTCCTCGCACGCTCCGCCTCCTCCTCGTCCTTCTTCCTCCTCTCCCGCTGCTCCCGCAGCTGCTGCTGCTCCCTCTGCCGTGCCGCTATCCGCTCCAGCACCAGCACCTCCGCCGCAGACACCGACACACCCGGCGGCGACGACAGCGGCGGCGGCGTCAGCTTCCCACTGCCTTCCGCACCCTCGCCACCACCCGCCGACGGCCCTGACGACGCCGCTCGGCGCCTGGCGGCGGCCGCCGCCGCCGCCGCCGCCCCCAATCCCGCCGTCTCCTTAGCGTTGGCGGCGGCAGAAGGAAGCCCCACTGCCGCCGCCGCCTCTGCCTCCTCATCGGCGGCACGCAGGAAGAAGTGCCGGTGGTGGTGGATGGCCCGCGAGCGCTGCGCCGCCGCCGCCAGCTCCTGCTCCGCCTTGGCCTTGGCCAGCAGCAGCCGGGCGGCCTGGCGGCGGGCCTCCAGACGCGCCGCCGCCGCCGCGGCGTCGGCGCCGCCGTCGGCCTCACCGCCGCCGCCGGCAGCAGCTGCGTCCCCAGCAGCCGCAGGGCGCGGCGGAGGGGGAAGCAAGAACGCATCCTCGTCGTCGTCTTCATCATTATCGCTGCCGCCGCCGGCGGCCCGCTGCAGCGCGAGGGACGGCGTCGCCTCGCGTGAGGCTCCCCGGCGGCGCTGGCGGCGCGAGTCTGAGTCGCTGGCCGTCCCCGAATCCGAGCCCGAGTCCGATCCACTGCTGGAGCTGGCCCCCTCCTCATCGTCTTCCTCATGCCGCGGTGGAGACCCGAACACCATGATCACATGGCCCTCCTCGCCACCCACGCCGGCACCCGCCGCTCCCCCTGCCTCGCCCGCCGCCGGTGCAGCTGTACCCTGAGCCTCTCCACCCTCCCCACCTGCCATCAGCCCCAACTCCTTTGCCACCGGCTCCCCAGCTGCTGCCTTTGCCGTGTCGTCGCCCTGCTCTGCCCGCCCGTCCGCGGGCACCGCCTCCACCTCACCCGCTGCCTCACCGCCAGCGCTTCCAGCAGCAGAAGGCTTCTTGGCGAGTTTTGGGGCCTGGCGCGCCAAAAGCCGCGGGTTCGCGCGGATCGCCCGCACAGGCGGCGGCCCGGCCGCGGTGGCAACAGCGGCCGCCGCTGCTGCCGCCACCGGCCGCGGCTTCCCTTGCGTTCCGGCCCTGGCCACCTTAAACCCACGAGTCTCGCCCTCCCCTTGTGCAACCTCCCCCTCCTCCTTTTCCTCGCCCTCCTCTTCATCCTCCTTCCCCTCCTCCCCTTCGTCCTGATCCTCCCCGCTGGTGGCTTCCTCCGCCTCCGCCTCCGCCTGCTGACCAGTCCCAACACCTTCACCCCTCTGCAGGTTCCCTCCCTCCCCACCCGCCTCTCCTGCCTCCGCGTTGCTCACAGCTACCTCCCCAGCCCCCGCGCTTAGGCCCCTGCCGCCCAGGGCGGCAGCACCTTTCTCACCTCCCCAGCCCCGCTCCCAGCACCCGTCGCCCCGCCCGGCGCTGCTGCCTCGCCGTCCCCCTCAGCCGCCCCGCCTGCACCCCCACCTCCACCCACGCCACCGCTGCCGCCGCCGCTGCCGCCGCCACCTGGCCCCTGCCCCGCGCTGGGGCAGGGCCCCGCCACCGCCTCCCGCCCCACGGCCACCTCCAGCTGCGCCCGGTAGTAGCCGTGGTACGCACCCAAGGCAACAGGAACGAGAACGCCGGGTTGGCCTTCTCCTTCTGCCGCACAACCGCCTCGAACGTGATCCCGTTCTTCGCAACGTACCGCACCAGCTTGTCGATGATCGACTTGGTGACCGCCGGCGGTTCGCTCGGCGGTTGGGCGGTTGGCGGCGGCGCGGCGGGGCGCGGGGCGGGTAGGCGACGTGCGGGTAAGGGTGGTAGGCTGGGGCAGCGCAAAGGGAGCTGGTGGGGCCGCAGGTGGGCCGCTACTGGCGGCACGTGCTGGTGTGGCGGTCCAGCGGGGCCGGCATCGCTACGTCGGGGGCGCTTGGCAGGACGTGACGGCGGGGGCAGCTCCGGGCCGTACACCACCTCGGCGGTGTCCCGGTCTGCCTGTTCCTTGCCCGTGTCCTGCCTGCCGGCCTGCGGCTGGGGCTCCTGGGTACCGGTGGTGGCGGCACCTGAGGCAGCAGCGGCTGCAGCGGCGCCAGGGGCCGAGGGATCCGGCTCTGCGCCGGGGGCTGCGTCACGTGAAGGCAGGCGCGGAACGGCCGCGCCGCCTGGGGCTGCGGCGGCGGGAGCGGGGGCGGCGGCGGCGGCGGTGGGAGCAGCGGCAGCTGCCCCCGGCGGTCCGTCCACGCCTGCACCCGGCAGCGGCTGTGGTTTGGCCTCCACGATCCAGCGGTAGTAGGGGAAGGTGCGGTGGCTGGGGAGCAGGAACGCGAAGTGGGGGTTGTTGGCCTGGGGGTGCAGGGCAGCGTGGGCAGGCGGGAATGCGTAAAGCAGGGGGGGGAGGTGAGCTCGTTAGCTCGTGCCCAATTGCGCTGTGCCGCCGTGAAACGAGGTCCCGCATGGGAGGCCTGGGCATCGCTTCGCTCTACCGCACTCAGCCGCCAGAATTGGTGAAGGCTCCTCGACCTGTTGCCGTGGAAGCGCAGTGCGCAGGCTGCAGACAGCGTTAAGACCCGTTGTGGCCGGCATTCCTCATTATAAGACACCTGCACCCCCAACCCCCACAGTGCATCCCCAACGTTGCTCCTTGTCGCAGCATTCCAACCGCCTGCGGAACGCACCTCAACCGGTGCTCCACCTGTCCCGACCTACCCGCCACCCCTCACCCGTACGGCTTGGCCCACACTCCATGCCTCTTAACCCACCTGCCTCACGCGCAGCAGCACCTCCACCTGGTCCCCGTTGGCGCCCACAAACCGAGCGGTGCGGGCCAGCAGCTGCGGGGCACACAGCACATGGTGGGGCCAGCAAGAGAGTTGGCACCGTGGTAAGGGTGGTGCGTGTTCGACGCAACAGCGACAAGGCAGGGATGAGGAACCAGGGGCATGCCGTGCACCGCACGTGCTGGCATACTGCCATTGAGGCAGACAGCGGCGTGCGTGGCGTTGTCCACACGGAAGCGGCGTGCAGTTGCAGCTACGACCTCAGACTTGAACCCTCCTTTGCTCAACCCGATTCGCAACATGTACTCCACTCCCGGTCAGGCGCAGGGCATAGTCGCTGCACCCCTGCCGCGCCATCCCGCCAGCCCGCCATCCAACAACAACCCACACCAGGTGCACATCTCCCGGTCGCCAACACCAGCACGCCCTGCCCTCTAGCCCCTCAGCAGATGCCCCATGCGCACCGCCACCACAAAGTGCCGCATGCATCGCAATCGTACTGTACGGCACTGCCACGTACCCTGTGTATGCGCTGGTTGTCGGGCAGGTGCCGCTCCGCCAGGTGCTGAGGCACCGGGTCGACGAACAGCGGCGCAAAGGGCTCCTCCGCCTCGCCCGCCCCCGCCACGTGTGCTGCCAGCCTCCGCCCCTCCGTCCCCCTCCTCCTCCTCCCCCTCCTGCTGCTGATCTTGCTGCTGTTGGTCCGCATAGCTGAACGCAAAAGCAGCGTAGCGGGCGTGCGGAGGTGTGGGCGAGCGCCGGTCGTGGGACAGCCCAGCAGCTGCATCGCCCACCCCACCCCCTGCTCCTGCCCCTCCCTCCGCCTCGTCCTCGTCCTCTCCCTCCTCCTCATCTTCATCGTCCTCGTCCTCGTCCGAGTTGCCCTCCTCCCCTGCTCCGCCAGCAGAGTCCGGCCGTCGACCTGTGGTCCCTTGCCACAGCGTGGAGGCGTGGGATGGGGAGGACGGGTGCAAAAGGACAGGAGGGC